>OZ018319.1:63859384-65059384 GCA_963969495.1 Ceratothoa steindachneri
TAAAGGAAATTTAGAGCAGGATTCAACTTCTTTTTTAGGTAGGAACGTAGACGTGTATACAAGTGGAGAACAGAAAATATAACTTCTTGAATAACAATAATCTTTCTAACTATCTTTTACAAAAAATACACCTATATAAATAGTTATTTCATCTACTCATAGCACTGCAAAAATTCTACCAATCAGGATTGATATACATTTAATAGCCTTACGTTCATTTTTCAAAAGCCTTAGCGTCGACAAATTGATCAATCAGCTTTTAGACATGAGCACTGTAATAATTATCCAATCAGCGCCATAATTTAAAAGGTTATTAACGCTCACACCGTTTGCACATAAACACGGCTGAAATCTACAATAAAATTAAGCTCACCGGAAAATTAACCTAAAGAAAACGCCAAGAAGAACAAGATCTATTTTATACGGAGCAACGTAGAGCCCACCCATAATATAGTACTGCATACTGGTAAGTTTAACTTCCTATTTACGAAAGAGAAATACTAAAATGCAGGAAGTTTATCTTCTTATTTATGAAAGAGAAATACTACAAAAGTGGGAAGTTTAAATATTTACGAAAGAAAAATACTAAAAAGCAGGAAGTTTATCTTCCTATTTACGAAAGATAAATACTTAAAAAGCAGGAAGTTTCTCTTCTTATTTACGAAACGGAAATACTAAAAAGCAGGAAGTTTATCTTCCTATTTATAAGGTTCAATGTGTGAACCGTTTAAAATTTTCAAACGAATGTTCGCTAGGTTCGACCTACACAAAATATTCAAGTATGATACAGAGTGTAATTTGACTGAACTAAACATTATAACAGGTTACAAAAAAAAACACGTTATAGAAAGAGTAAATAAGTGAAAAGACAGACTTGTCTTACTATACGAACTGAGAAACCTTAAATAACAAATCTGATGAAGATGTACTCTATGTTAAGGATTAAGCTCTAGATAGTGGGCATCATTATAGATACTGGATGAAGTGAATCAAAAAGATAGAGACCAACACAAAGTGGTAAACATAAACCACTCATAATAATCGAAAAATCAAATTGCCATATAATTACCTAACCAAAGGGAAGGCCAAAGAAAGGATGGGTGTCTTTTCCTATTCCCACTATATTGAGGCGAGAGGACCGAAAAGAAAAGGAAAATTACACCTGAAGCTAGAAAACATATACTATTTTTGTCTTACCGATCACGAAATAAATAACTCTACTACCGAGGAACCACTAATGATCTGGACTTCCCCCATTGGATACCAAACGAGGACATCATAATTCACAACGACAATAAGAATTAGTAAACCCCCCAAAATTCAAAGTTAAATTTAGCTATACAAAGATAATTATTAGAGTAGGGGAAGAGAAAATTGATAGAGAGAAACCTATACTAGTATGAGTAAAATAACTACTAATAACGCTTTGAACGTCTACTACACACATATATGCAAACACTGATACTAAGAATTCAACTACCTTTACAGAATTACTTGATCCTCTCGTGTAACACCAGGAGGGCCAGGTGGACATATACATTAAAGTACCCTCCCCCCCTCCGGATGAGAAAGCAGGAAGATCAAGCCACATTAGGAGAGTCGTGGGAATGTTAGCTGGCGAATAACAGGAGAGACTATGAAGGATCAGTTCGAGAAGATCGATCCTTCCTCCCCAGTGCCAAATTAACATAGCACGTTAAGTTTTGTATCAGTGCCATACCGAAGAATCCTTTACAGACTTAAAAGAAGTCTGACTGGAGAAAGAAAACCCACTCACACCTGAGTGACTCTCACAGCGCAAGCTCCGTAAGAGTGAAAGGAGAAGAATTAATCCCCAACGAGGTTCTATTTGTTAAGTACCGTAGAAATCCCCTCGTATACCCCAAAACTAGTTGGGCACCCAGCGTTAAAGACTAGGATACAAAGAGGCTTCAAGGTCATCCAGAAGAGGACTCTTAGAGCTAGAAAGCACATCAACTCTCTCCGTCTTTTAAATGTAACAGGGGACAAAGTTGCAATAAGAACATAAGAACATAAGAAAAGAAGGAGACTGCAAAAGACCATTCATAACCTACACTTGGCAGCTCCTGTTCCAGTCAACACACAAAAGATTTCTTACCAGAGAAAAGTCATCAACATTGTCACCCTTTACAGGAGTTCGTCAGATCTAATCTACAATATACATAAAATGCATCCAGAGGATTATGTCCATTCATGCAACCGCAAAATATAATCTCCCTACTCCTTAGAAAAATATATACATATGTACATAAAAAAAAATCAGTCCCATCTAGCAGCTTCATTCATATATTTATCTAATCTATTCTTAAAACTACCCAGAGAGGAGGCTTCTATCACATGTCTAGTGAGCCTATTCCATTCATCTACCACACGATTTGTAAACCAATTCCTCCCAATCTCCTTCCTAAACCTATACTTATCAAGCTTAAACCCATTGCTACGTGTCCTGTCATGTTCACTAAGTATAAGAACCTTACCCAGATCCCCTTTATTAAATCCTTTTACCCATTTGAAGACTTCAATCAATTCCCCTCTGACTCTTCTCCTTTCCAATGTATGTAGATTTAGTTTTCTGAGCCTTTCACCATAAGGTAAGTTCCTTAGCCCACCAATCATCTTTGTCATCCTTCTCTGCACAGACTCAAGCAAATCAATATCCTTCCTATAATATGGTGACCAAAATTGTACTGCATAGTCTAGATGAGGCCTAACTAGCGCCAGATACAGTTTTAGAATGACTTCAGCACTCTTATTGCTTACACTCCTCCTAATGAATCCCAATATCCTATTAGCTTTATTCTTAGCATTTAGGCATTGCTTTCTAGGACGAAGGTCTGAACTTACCAAAATACCCAAGTCCCTCTCACAATCGGTCCTCCCTAAATTTCTCCCATTTAATTTATAACTATTCAGTGGATTATTTCTACCTATACTAAGTACACTACATTTGTCTATGTTAAACTTCATTTGCCATTTCTCAGCCCAATTGGACAGAATGGTCAATTCCTCCTGCATTACAACAGCATCAGAATCAGCCCTAATGGCCCTACCTAGCTTAGTATCATCAGCAAATTTACTCAGGTCACTACTTATACCTATGTCAAGATCATTAATATAAATTAAGAATAGCAAGGGACCCAAAACAGATCCTTGCGGAACTCCACTGCTAACACACCCCCACTCAGATTTAACTCCATCTATACTAACTCTATGCTGTCTGTCACCAAGCCATGACTGAATCCACCTAAATATACTGCCATCGATCCCGTGTGCCTTAACTTTGCTCAGAAGCCGTAAGTGTGGCACTCGATCAAAAGCCTTACTAAAGTCCAAGTATAAAATATCATAGTTTTCATCATTACCTGCTGCTTCATACACCTTATTATAAAAAGACAGCAAATTAGTCAGGCAGGATTTACCCTTATTAAAGCCATGCTGTGATTCTTTTATCAACTTATGCTTATCCAAGTGATCCCTTATATTCCTTGCTATAATAGATTCCATCATTTTCCCTACCACTAATGTCAAACTTACTGGTCTGTAATTAGACATATTTGTTTTATCCCCTTTCTTAAATATAGGTATCACATTGGCTTTCTTCCATGCCACTGGCACAATGCCACTCTCCAATGATTTTATAAAGATGCATGCTAGGGGCTCACTTAACACATCCTTACATTCTTTCAAAATTCTAGGAAAGACCTCATCAGGACCGGGTGCTTTACTACTTTTGATTTTATCAATTTCCTTTGTCACTATCTCCTTTGTGATCAAGATATCCTTTAATTTCTCTTCATCATTACCCCGAAAGATCATTGACACCTCGGGTATATTTAGAGTATCCTTCTGTGTAAATACTGAGAGAAAAAGTCATTTAGCATTCCAGCCATTGAGTCCCTATCACTCACTAATTCTCCATTGGAATCTATAAGTGGGCCTATTTTATCTCTAACCTTAGTTTTGTATAATTGATAAAAACTTTTAGGATCTTCCTTTGCCCTATTTGCCACTTTAATTTTATAATTTCTCCTTGCTACTCTAACTAACTTTTTAACATCTCTTGCTAGTTCATTATATCTCTGCCTTAAGTGATCCTCTCCATTTTTTATTTTCCTATAAATGCCCTTTTTAATGCCAATATAATGCTTAATTTTATCTGTCATCCATTTTGGGTCATTATTTTTAGTCCTAATCTCCTTATAAGGAGATTAAAAAGTTGACATCGCCATCCCCCCCTTACCTCTACCCTATCTCGAAGAAAAACTATCATCGTCCACTCCAACTCTCTGTAGCGCGAGAAAATTCCTTCAGTAACATCCGGCAACACCTGATCCCTTCTGTCATGTAAGTTAGAATGAACATTTATATTCGTATTGCGTTAGTATGAGTTTATTACGTTACTCGATTTAACAGAAGTAGAAATAATTTTGCGTGAACCCCGTCATATTTACTAGTAGAAGAGTGTAATTTAATTTGATGTTTAATGCTAATCTAAAGTGGTCGCAAAAAAAATACTAATCGGCAATTGGTTTGTTTATGTGGAGCCTATTTTTTTATTTTTGTCATGAAGAGACATTGTATTAGGCCCAGTTGCCAACATGTTTAGCCTCGGTTATCTTAGTAGGTGGATATAAATATGTTTTCTGCTTTTTTTTATAGTTAATTGTTAAATTTAAAATATATGTTTATTTTGGCATAATTCCTGGGCGTTTCACTAAATCCTTACGTGTTTGAGATAGCTTTTCCTTAAAAATGGATTAAACGCTGTGACACACAGCAATAAAGTACTTAAAAAGTCCACTCAGCCAATATTGAAGTGTTGTTGTCTTGCATAATTAATAGGATGAGACCGGCTCTTCCTTAAGAATTCCTCGACAAAAGTATATTTTTGTAGTCGTGTTTGAATATTTTCCTTGCCCTAGTAACTGTATATTTAAAACACTCTTAGAACAATCCCCAGGTGGAGCCTTAATTTTGTTCGGCCAGTGTGCGTATAACCGCGTACACCTGGTCATAATATAATACTAGGTCGCAAGGAAGTTCTGAAATCTTTTACTGAAAAATTAAGATTATTTCAATTCAATATAATGAAGAGTAATTTCAATAGCACACCCCGAGTTACCAAAAGCAATTCAACATCTTTCAGACAAACCTAATAAAATATACGCAGAATATGTATTGAAATTGCTGGAAGAACAGAATATGCAATTTTTAGATATATATTGGCATTCGAAGTTCAACCATGAATGATTGAAACTTTCTCTTGTGATATAGAATCCATTAATGAAATTATACAAAAAAAATTCATTGAACTAAAGTGCAATGATGAAAGCAAGTACAAATTAACAAAATGTGAAATAAATAAATTATAGGCTTCAAAGCAGTTAAACTGCTGTATCTGAACATGTCTCAAATGGCCAAATATTGTTATGTATTCCAACATTATACTTGGTTGAATGTGGATTAAGTGTACTCAATATAATCGTGACAAGAGAAAGATGTAGAATTGTTATATCCCTGCAACAAGATATAAGGCCCCAAATTACTAATTTAAATCCAGATATTAGACACTTAGCAGCAAGGTACCAACCTCAAAAATCACATTAAGATTAAATAAACAATATAAGTAAATTATTCTTTCAATAATTTACTAATTTTAGAAAAAATAAATCTTTAAACCTGTTTTCAGCTTAATTATGACTAATATCGTTAGCTGAGGAGAAGCTAGCGCTGACAACATACCCTAACTTGAAGCTGCTCCTTTTAATAAATATTTTTCAAGTGAGTACAATATTGGTCGTTTGATTTAAAAAAAATAGTGAAAATGGTGCGATAGTAAGAAAAATGCTTAAAAACCCTGTTCTAGGCGGTGCTTCTTTCTGGCTCTGTATACCATCGAATTACTCCTTATTGGTGTCGCTCGGAAATGAACAGCCTACCTATCACTCATAAATTTCTGTCTAGAGTGTCATAAAAGTCTAGTGTCATGACGGACTTTTGATTTCTTGGAATTTAATTTTATCTACCCATTGTACCCCATACGGTAGGCAAGTAAGTAGAATAATGAGAATAGGAGGAGTTCTCTGTATCTGATAGAAGAATCATTATTTTCTGTAGAATCGACAGTTCTTGATATGCTCGTTATTTCTTTTTTTCATCTTTGTTTCCTCTTTTCTTCATTTGTTACTCTTTCAAAACGTCGCCTTTCCTTCTGTAGTGTTACTTTGTCTATTGCAGCTATAGTTTCTCGTTGTCTATGCTCTCCCTGAGGTTGAAAGAACTCGGGGTTATGGAGCAGTTTAGCTGCATCAGAGTGACCTATATCGAATAGGTTTGGGAGAGTGCTGGAACTTCTCTTTTCTCGTTTTCTGTCATAGAACTTATATCTTTATTATTTTGTAACTGCTTCCATGTAACATAACTACAAACCTTGACTTTTTGTAATAACATGTTGTTTAGGCCTAGTTTGAATACCGGTTTGGCCAGAATACAAATTGTTTATCAAAGGTATTGGTGGTTACTTATTTAATTGTGTCATTCTCTTCCCGATAGAAGTAATAAAATCGCTTCTCCAATATATAGTAACTTACTGCTCCCTGCTCCCTATAAGAAAAATTTCGTCCTTTTGCCTATCATCCATTAAGCTTAAGCAAAAGAATTGTATGAAAGTTATCAACATACAGTTAGTGTTCCTATTTAGTTTATTTTTATTAACCTAAGAAATGACAAGTGTAATTGGGGCAAGTAATGAGAAGATAAAAAGTTTAAAAACAATTCCGACAATACTACAAAATAATTTTATGTGTCCAACTAAATTATTAAATCTAATAAAGGTTTTATCATCCATATACAGTTTTATTATAGATTTTGACATAATGTAAAAAAATATACTTCACTCCTTATTGTTTATGGCACGTATTAGCTTTGTTTTATCTCTCTTATTTCCGTATTCAAATGGCTAGATTTGTTCAATATATGTTCAATAAACTTTATAACATATTTTAACACAACTAATTGCAAATTCTCATGGGCTGAGACATTAAAAAAATTCAACTCCTGTAAGGGTGAATGACAAATAAATTTACCAGAGCACTCCAATGAATGTAAAACGCATATTTTTATTGTGAAATTTATAATTTTAGGCTCAACTCAATACATACCTGCCTTGGTATCCTAGAATTGCTATATATTGAGCACCACAATTCCTCTAACAATCATCATTTGTCTTTTTCCTGAATACTAATCATCTAAGTCTTTTAAATAATCCTATAGAGTTTAAGTGATTTTTGCGTCAATATTGTAGATAGCTCTGATCACAATAAACATCAAAATCTATATTACGTTATTCAAGGAAAAGAAGTTAAATGCAAACGTGAAGTCTGAATTTTGCAGACGAAATTTCTTAGGCCTAAACCTGGGCGACATTGGGGGAATACGTGAATCAAAACAAAGAGTTAAGAAAAAATATATATTGTTGAATAAAGAGTTAAATTTATACAGTAGTAGTTTGACTGGATTGAATTTTACGCGTGTGAATTAAATTTGCATGAGTTAACGAGAAGAGGTAAATAGTAATTTTTAAATAGTTTGGCCGAAGCGCACAGGTTTCGGTTTTCCTTGGCCAAGACTAAGGTAGTGCACTTCTGCCGCTATCCACGGCTACACCCTGCCCCAGACTTGTTTATTAATGGGGTACTCCTGGAAGTGGTTGAATCGTACCGTTTCCTTGGTATTGTATTAGACCGACGCCTCACTTGGGAGGCTCATATTCGCAGCCTTAGGGTCTCTTGTACCTGCACCATTGATATTATCCGTTCCGTGACGTTCAGCGCTTAGGGCGCTGATAGGGCTATTGCCTTACTTTTTTATCGATCCTTTGTTCGTTCGAAGCTTGACTACAGATGCGATTTTTATGCATCCGCAGCTGAGCTTTTATTGCGGAAGGTGGGCTTGATCCACCACACCGCCCTTCGCCTGGTGACCGGTACCTCCCGCACTTCTCCCATTGAGAGCATACTAGTCGATGTGGGGACATGCCACTCGCTCTACGCCGTGTGCAGTGCATCATTCACCTGTACGCGCGAGCCCAGCGCCTCCCTCAGTGGCCAACAGCTCTCATTGCACCCTCAGCTGATCTCGACGGTGCCTATGCCGCCGAGAGACGCCAGTCATACCCTAAGCCCTTTAGGGTTAGGGCCAAGAAACTCCTTCGAGAGCTAGTTATAGCTCTCGGGCCGGTGGCTTCCCTGGTTCTGCCAATGACGCCACCCTGGAAGGTACCACATTTGGCTATTTGTCGCCACGCCTCTGCTCCCAAAACTTGTACAGCGCCGGGAGTATTGCGTTCGACCTTTTTGGAGCACACCTCGTGTCACGTTGGAACCATGCCAGTCTATACGGATGGCTCTAAGTCTGAACAGGGAGTCGGCTTCCACGCCGTATCCCCTCTGTTTGAATTCAGCGGGTCTCTGCCAGGCGCTGCGTCTGTCTTCACGGCCGAGCTGGTGGCAATACACCACTCGGTACGGGAGACCTGGTTTGGAGACCGGATTGTGATCTATAGCGACTCACAAAGGGACCTGAGTGCTCTCGGGTCATTGGAATCTCCGCATCTCCTGGTTGGCGATATCTGTGACGCCACGGTTTTGGTGAGCCGTGTAGATGTCGAGATTATCTTCTGTCGGGTTCCTGGACATGTAGGAATTGCGGGGAATGAGCGCGCCGATGAGGGCGCCAAAAAGTCCGCGACGACTTTGCGACCGGACCAGCGTTTCGCTCTTCCTGACACCGAAAACATGGCAGGAATACCGGCAGCTCTTCGGGCTGCTTGGCATAGAAGATGGGAGACGGTCGAAGGGAACTTAAAGTTTCGTGCCATTGCGCCACGACTGTTCCCATGGACCTACCCCCCAATGCCACGACGGCTTCAGGTTGCTTTCTGTTGTCTCTGAATTTGGCACACTCGCGGGACGCACCCTCATTTGATGGAGCGCTCTCCAGTGCCCTACTGTGAAGATTGCGTTGTCCCTCAGACTGTTCGGCACATTCTTGTTGAATGTCCCAGTCTGGGCGATCTTCGCACACGTTACC
Source organism: Ceratothoa steindachneri (assembly GCA_963969495.1). NCBI lineage: Eukaryota > Metazoa > Arthropoda > Malacostraca > Isopoda > Cymothoidae > Ceratothoa > Ceratothoa steindachneri. The sequence goes on from OZ018319.1 coordinate 63,868,496, forward strand.
TGTCCCGGTACCGGGATGCGCGGGATCGCTACCGCCTGTCCTTTGTACTCGGAACAAGTGCGTGCACCTTGACTGGTGGACTGATAGAGTTTTGGGAGGAGGCCGGCCTTCTCCCTTTTATTTATTTATTTTATTTTTTGTTATTGTTGTTTACTTTGTAGGTCGCACGCTCCTGCGCCGGTGGTAGGGGGACCTCCCCCGACGCCGTAGCTTGCTTCCTAATTGTTGTCATCTTCCCTTTTTTCGTTGTTTTGTTTTCAAATTTTTATCTTAAAGTTGCCTAGAGCTAGGCTGTTTGATTGCGGCTACTTATGACCAAGTGGGCAGTCGCTAGATAGCCTCTTAAAAAAAAAATATCCCATGAGAAATTTGTATTCTCAGGAATTGTCAGGCGTGAAGTACTTGTCGCATTAAAGCCAGCTAATAAAATGCTGCACTCTAGAGAGTGCTCAGTCATTAACGGTTACCAAATCGTCACTCTAACAGTTACTGCCATACATAAGATACAAACTAATGATAAGTTTTCAGAGCTTCTGAAAGTATGCAAGCTTAAATGTGGAAATGAAGAACCTGAGGCATCTTCACAACCAGCAAAACGAGTTCGAAAACCTCCTCGTAATCTGGACTCCTTTGTTGGGACTGCACTTACAGGACAAGACAAAAATCAACCACTCATCTCTATATACTTTGAAATACTAGATTCACTCACCAGCGAGTTGAAGAAGCGTTTTTTCTGAGTGCAACAGCAAATGGTCGCATCTATTTCCACTTTGCTACCATGCTCTGAGAAGTTTCTTTATCATGACCAATTGCAACCACTCACTGATTTGTCTGCAAAACAGGACCGGCAATTGAGCTGTCTTTGTACGTCATGATTTATAGATTGTTCTAAGCATGGCTCAGAAGCAGCTTACATCTTCATTTCAAGAGAGCAGAAGTACTATTGACAAATTTCCGGAATGGTTTCGCAGAATGGAGCTTCAAACACCTCTCCCAAACTTGCAACTCTGCTCTGTGATGCTTTGACTATTGGGGCATATTCTGCTACACGTGAAGCAACCTTTTCAACTGCAACGATACTATTAATTCCATACAGAAGATGCATGACTCATCAACGGAAGTGCCAACTTGCCCTTATGGGATTTTAAAATGAAAAAAACTGCTGCAATCTCTGTAGCTAAAATCATGGAATTGTTTCGGCAAGCAAGTCGGCGTGTAGTTGTATGATAGTTTGAGTAAAATATAAATATGAGGACAGTGAGGTGTTATATGGAAACTAACAAGCTTTTTTTTAGATTATTGGCTAACAAATCTATTTGAATTTGTAAGCCTCAAAATTGCTTCTCATTCTTCTGAGTTTGTTTTTATCCGTTAAATTCTCAATCACTAGCTTTTAGAACTTGCTGCACTCACCATTCGTTACCCTCAACACCCCGCCTTTTCTACTCTCAGGATTTTTTGTACCGTAATTATTAACCCTTCCCTTATAATAGAAATAGCCCCCCTCAAAATATAGTCCTGGCTACGGGACCGTATGAAGTCAAGCAACACTCTATAAACACTAGAGGCCTAACGACATCTCGCAATCGGCTTTGAATTCTTATCTAATGATAGGCTTTTGAATTAGTAATACTAAGAGTTTATTTAAAGATAGAGGGGGGGGTGTAACCCCTACCTATTAAAAAATATATATAATACATTATGATGCGATTACAATAGCCTAAAAAATAACCTCGCCACAATTCACTTTTTTTAATTTGCGCAAGAAAAAAATCTTGGTTTAAATTAAAAAACAACTATTTTTTAACACATTTATATATAAATTATTCCAAAAATCGAGGGCTGGCATTTTCCGAAATTTAACCGATATATAATACAATAAGATGAGATTCCAATTAACAATGTGACTCCCAAGATGGCGACCAATCTACGTATTTTTCGACATAACATCAGATTTAGAAATTCGCCTGATAGATATCATATGCGTATTTTTTAAGAATCGAGATATTTATATATAACAAAGCGCCCACAAAAATCGAGGGAAGGCATTCAACGAAATATAACTAAAATGACTTGTATAATTACAATAAAGCATAATTGAACAATCCAATAATTTATTACCCTTTGTAAATAATAGATTGAACAGGTTTTTCAGAACTAAACCTAAACATATATCATAGTCATCCATCAAACATTTCTTTAACTATAATAGAGAGGTTTAAAATTTAGCGATAACTAATATATTTGAATTTTAATTTTGTGCTTTCCTGTGTTCTTATACATTGACCATCATCAAATTTATTGATTAAATTTTTTAGCTGATTTAGGCCAATTTTGATATTCTGAATCCAAAGATCATATTGGCTTTGCTCAATCAGGTGACCTCTTTGATATATCGCGACATGATGTATTTTTACGGTTTTTTCCTTTGCATGTATTTTTTATTTATATGGTACAAAAATCTGTCTCGTTTCTTTAAATGAACGAATTCGGAGAGGTTACATGCGACCATTTTTGAATGAAAGGATCTGGTCAGATCATCTTGAAAAAATAAGCCCGATATATTCTGCTACATATGCAGCGAAAACACCGTTGTTCTGTGGAGAGCATGACCCTGACACTAAAATTGCACCAGTAAAGTGTTGTGGGGGTCGAACCAAGTATAACATTCCAGTGAAAAATTTAAAGGGTTTACACATTAACCTTATAAATAGGAAGATAGACTTCCTAGTATTATTCTCTTTGTAAATGTGAAGATAGACTTCCTGGTATGTATTATTCTCTTTTGTAAATGGGAAGATGGACTTCCCGGTATGTATTATTCTCTTTCGTAAATAGGAAGATAGACTTCCAAGTTTGCAGTATTCTCTCTCTTTTGTAAATGGAGGAACGAAATTCTCAGGATACGTGGTCGTTGAAGGAGCTATCTAAAACCGTTGTCTCCTGTGCCGGGTAGTGAGTGAAGGGCCAATGTGATGGACGTTTTTTGGAGCAACAATCGTATAGGTCACAGAGAGCGTCATTGTTGAGTTTATGCTACTTAGAGGTCCTTCTATTATTCTCCTTGTAAAACCTCGAAGGAAAGAGATCACGCCATCGAGTTCGCTTCCCCAAACATTTACCTCTTTTACCGAGAATGCACATTCGGTAGCGTAGCTGGATCCAAACTCTGAGAAGTAAAACCATCTCTATGAAGTTGGATGCAATTATGGCGTAAGTACCCGAGAGGGGGTTGCAAAACTTTAGCGGCCGTTCGTTAGGCCACTACTGCATCAAGTCCACCATAATTCACCCCTCTTTAAGTTCCCATTCGAGATCCACCCATCCATCCATCACCAATCATTCTGGCAGCAAACGAGCGGGGGACCAACAGGAAAATAGACGGAGGCGTTTTTTTACCATTTGTTGGCTCATACCCCAACATAAATGAATAAATGCATTTACCACTTCATAACTTTCTTTTTCACTCCAAGCACCATAATTACACTTTGGTTTCAGAAAAAAAGAAGACATCGCAAGAGGACTTAGTAAGGACGTGGAAGACTATGAAGACCCTCACTAAGAGGTTTCCCCTAAGGGCCATCCATTGAAAGAAGAACCCCGAAAAAAGGCACCTCTGTGAAACCATCTACCTCGAATTAAAAGTAGCACTGGTGAAACTTATTGAACTCTCATCTGGATTCATCGTCTTATATGCCGAGACTAAGCACGTGGACCAGCTCCTATCGGAAGAGGGAGCGAGGGTCCTGAGAAATACTGGACTGGAAGCGAAAACCCCTCCACAAGTAGCAGCAAACCGCAGTGTGATCTGTCGCAAAGTAGAGAGCTGGGTGGGTGAGCATACACCCGAGGAGCTCAAAGAGGAGATTACTAAAAGCAATCCCTGGGCCCAAGTTCGTGAAATAATAACATTCCGCGAACACACCCACGTGTTTAAGATAACTTTGGCTACCACTGAAATGGCCAAGAAATCAAGGCAGAATGGAATATTGGTATTTAATATGAAAATACCAGGTGATAACATTCAACAAGAGAAGTTTAATAGCATACAAATATACTTTGTATGCTATAAACTCGAGGATCATACAACGCCAACGTGCCTGGACCCCAAAAAACTGTGGGGTAGTGAATGCGCCACAGAAGGACATTGATTTGATAAGTCGAGAGCACTAAGAAGCAATGCCTTAACTGTAAAGGGGAACATAGAACAAGTTCCCTAAACTGCCCCAAGCACCGTGAGATCATCAAAAGAAAGGAAGAAGAAGAGAGGAAAGCTAAGGAAATGACCTACGCGAACTCCGCCAAGAAGAATGCGGAAAGAAAGCCTGCTCCTGCACCTGCACCTGCACCTGCACAGATGTACCCGCCTAAGTGATGTTTTTTTTTGTAACACTCGCTTTCCTGACCGGTAGTGAAATATTACCTGACCGTAATCCTGTAAAGCAAGCCTCTCTTTTGTTTGCTTGTCTTATTTTTTAGGATTAAACATTTTTTTACATGATTCCTCTGTCCTTCCTTGATCACAAGCCTTCGAAAGGCAACCCAAGCCGGAATATTATTTGAGTATTTTTGGAGTCAGATACAAGATTAACTTCACCTATCACATCACTCGTGGGACTTGAGAGACCTCCAAAATATCCGCGTCATTTTAACCTTCAAACTGGTGACGTCCTTCCTCTCCCATCAACTGGGTTTCCTCATTTCCCCATAAACTGGCAACGGTTACCTTTACCTCCTGCCATATTTCCTAACAGGAAACTAGTCCTAAGTTTAATACAACGTGAATAAATTGTCAAAGATTAGAGAAATGGAGATTAGAGATGGAAAAAAAGAGAAACGGGTAGGACGGAAAGAACCAGCAAAGGCTTCTTTTTGAGGTAACTTCCGTTTGATAAGACGCCTTATAGTGGGCCTAATTGTAACAAAGAGAGGTTCTGCCAAATGGCGTGAAGGTCTAAATTTACCCCCGTCGCCTCTGTATAAATAAAGTAACATCCACTTCTAGGGCCTTGGTAAAATTCACTTCCGGCGGGGCCGTATAAATAGTTAAGCGTTGGCCTGGGTAAGATTAGTATTTTGCCAAAGAGGACATGACACAGTAGAATTCTTTCTCTCGGCCTCCCTTACCTCAAGAGCCAGAAGACAAGAAAATTTAAATAAGAAGAAATAAGAACTAGGAACGAAGAGACTCCCACACTGTTGTATTCAACTCAGCTTATCTGCGGCGAAATACTACCTTGATACCCTCCTTTTGAGGCTAGTAGTGGTTTTTAGAAGACGAGTTGTATTCTCCTTCATAACTTTAAGCAGGTAGAGTACTAACTTTTCTCTCGGGTACAAAATCCTCGGGCGGCAGATCTACCCGGAATGGTAGTTTCCATTTTGTCGGCCGTGTACGTTTGGGTGTACATGCTCATGTCTCCTGCCTGGAGCTAACGTGTGTAAACCTTTTGCCCATTTAGTTCTTTTGTATTTCTATGTTGTATCTATTATTTTAATTTTGTTTGTACAGTAGTAAAGATTATTTTGTTTCATCCAGTTTATAACCAGAACTTCCTAGTTAGTGATTTAATTTGGCCAAGGAAAATAGTCACTCTTACTCGATTTAGTGCAGCTCACGTTTAAAGTGCACCATTCTGGGCAAGGCCAATCGCAAAGTGTCCTGCGAGCACGCCACGTTCGCTTTCGAGTTAAAGAAAGCAAGCGGAGTTCAGGAAATCTAACCTGACCTACGACAAACATGCTAAATTTGGTATGAAACTTGGTGACCATGATAAAGCTTTGGCGCCAGACATACAAAACATGCACCAAGTACTTAACTGCGTCGTTGGATCAAAGGCAAGAAGTGTTGACTGAAGTTTGGAATTCACATGGTTTGGGATCAACAGAAAGAAGCGAAACAGCCTCAGGCATCCTGGGCCTTTAATCAGCACATTGTCTTATAGCTCATTGTGATGAAATTACACTACCTGGAACTTCTTGACATTAGTGAAGATGATTCTTCCAGTGTTCAAGATAATGAATATAAGAAGTCTTTTTGGACGATAATGTTTCATATCCTATTTCTCATATAGGTGTGTGCGTGTCACCAGTCATGGGCATGCATTGGCGGTCTTACAGTCAAGTTTGATGCGACTCAAAAGTGTTCTTTCGGGTAATCTGCAAGTAGGCTAGGTTCATGGGCAACCTGGTTGTTGCTTTGCAGAACGAAAGACTCGGAAGAAAAATGACGGTTCTGTAGGCTATAATCTTGGCTAGGGCTAAATAAATTCGGGCAAGTTAAATTGTTGTTTATTCCATGGTTCGTTCGTGTGCTCACGTTCTTGGCTGACTATCAGTGTTAATACTCAGGGTTTCTTGTAAATCTCCTTCTTCGTCAGATTGTTGGGACTATGAATGGATAGATTGAGGATGAGGTACGTACTGGTGATACTAATAATAATGCTAATAATATACCAATCAGAATGAGAATAATGAATAATGAGAATTTTTCTGCCCGCTTATTTATACTCACGCCAATTAAAGGGCGGGGCTTCTATTCTCTTAATCTAAACGTGGGTCGGAGCTTTTCTGATCAAAGGTATGTGCGCGTGCTCTCTACTAAGACTGCTGGGTGGAGTTTATTTGGTTAAATGGTGTGTGTATCAAAACAGTATCTTACTTTTGAAACCTAGCCGTGCTCTATCAACCAACATTTATTGTAAGATTGATTTTGTCTTTCACCGGTTCATGTAAACTCGGGCAATTCAGATCAGATTCCATTTTATGTGTACACAGCTGTTTCCACCGACTTTGTTATCTCTGTTGCCAGACCTTTGGCTCACATATGTTTCCTAACGTATGTGTGTTTGTACATTCGAGTGGGAGCCTAAGGATTTCAGGTACAAGTATTTGTTTTTCTTACACTAATTCATTATTACAGTATGATAAATTGTTTCAATGCTCGATTTGTGTGCCCAATTTCAAGATTTCATATTGCTTACGGGGTGCTCATTTGTGAGGTTCTTTGTTGACTCTACTCAAACTAGCAATTAGGCACTACAATCCAAAGGAGCTTATTTATCTAGTTCCCGATCTTTGGTTTTAAAGTCCTCTGCCGAAGTATTGGCATCCAGTTATTTGGAAAAAAACTTTCTTTGACAGTGCTCGCATCAACACCTAACGCAAGAGATACCATAACAATGTCAGTTTTTTTCTCTTAAAAGAAGGACTTGGTGCACTATACAGATATTACTCAGATTCTTCACAAGCTTGGAGTACCACAGTTCCACCCCAACTACACTGGAGGAGAATAGTGAAGCGTTGAAGTAATTGCTGGAGAAACTTCGTCATGATCAGCATGAGTTGCTAATTTGTGTCGACGTGAAGATAGTGAACTTTTTGTTGGGACAACATTCCGGGTTCATCAGGTACCCAATCTTTCTGCGCATATGGTATAATAATGACCAAGCTCATCATTGCAGGAAAAAAGGCTGGCCTGTACGAGAATAATTGGTGGCTTAAAGATCAAGGAATGTCATAAACAACGCCCTGGTGGACAGAGACAGGATAATTTTGCCATGCTTTTCCCAGGTTGATCAGGAAGACATTGAGAGATGTCATCTTTGATGGTCCTCAACTCCGTCAGCTAACCATAGATTTAGAGTTTTAAAACTAAATGAACAAAGTAGAACTGGAGGCGTGGGTGTCTTTCGTTCTGGTCGTGAAGAACTTTCTTGGCAACAAGAAGGCCAATAACTACGCAGAACTATGCGTAATGCTTTCAGAATCCTCGGAGTCAACAAGAGCATCGAAATCCATTACTTATTCTCACGTATGCCTCCGTTTCAAGATAATCTTTTATCACTAAGAGACGAACAGGGAGAGAGATTCCACCAAGTCATGGAAGAGATGGCTACCATGTATCAGCGACGCTAAGTTGTAGTTATGATGGTTGATTACTGTTGGACTCTGAAGAGAGAAATCCTTACTGCTGAACATTCTAGGAGATGGAAGAAACGGAAGTTCACGCCCCAAATTCTAAAAAATAATGACCTAATATACAATTTTCATGTACTTACATTTATTAATGTCTACTAATCAATGCAAACTAATCAATTTTTGTAACATGATTAATAATTTTTTTTAAAAAACGATGTCACTAAAATGGAATCAATTTAGTTAGAATATCGTATTTTTAAAAATCAACTTAACAAAAAAGCCTGATCTGATCGGAGGAAAATGATATAATTTTAGAATTCAGCGGGTCAAAATTGTCCTAAATCAGTTGAAAAAAGTTAGAGGATTTACTAAGAATTTTTTCTAACCAATTGTAATGATTAGCATATTTTAATGGTCTAATACTAGGCCAACTCAACAGAGAAACAGAACTAAGAAAAAACTAGAAGGTTAATATTTATAAAATGATAATGGTTTTAAAACAAATGTAATCACCTATGTCATGTCAATCATTTTTTTTTGTGAATCCATCTATAGATAATGTCAGAGAGAGCAGGTTACTCCCACCCCCCTAGACCCCAACGTCTACCCGCGGCGCCTGAGTGGAGATGCTCCTGCACGCCCTGACAGCCCCAAGGGATCAGCGAGAATTTCACGCGGTTGGATGACCCCGGCGCTCTTATCAAGTATGGTCGGCCAGTCGAACCTAAGGAGCCGCTTCAAGAATGTCGCGCGGCAGTGTGATCCGTGTTTGGTTCCCATTCTCTCCGGTCCCAACGCTTTATCGGTACCAGACCTACGGCGTCGAGGACTTTTGGGGAAAGCCTGTGATACTCGCTAAGAATATCCCCCCAACCCCCACCCCTGGCCCCCCTTAGTCTAGTGAGAACCCCGTCCCCATTTTATGGGCCTCTGGTGACCCGCTTTCGCAGAGGCAGTATAAATATTTCAGAAAAAGCTTTGAAAAATTAGTACTATACAGCTCCACCTTGGTTAGCCGCAACGTACAGTCTCGTAAGCCCTGTTCCGCCACCCAACGGCTTCTAGCTACGAATGCGACGCGTCACCTCTCTACCCGGCCTCACTCTTACCTAAAGCCAGAGTTCCTGCCCGACAGACAATAGGCACGGATAGGCATCTATCAGTCGTGTATTGACTTTCTTTTTTGTCTGGAGTACTCCCTCTTTTATTTCTCAGCGAGGTTAAAGAAGAAGAAATTTTGCAAGTTGAACTTTGCAGCAACCCACTTCCTCGTCGTTTCCTAAAGCCTCCGATCAAATTAGGCTTTACGTGATTCTTCGCGTCATGGGTGGACTTATGTAATATTGAAAATTAAGCCAAGTGGATTGCTTATTAATTGCCAAAGTATCATTCAAAATAGTTAAACACACATTTACAAAAATAATCTTTAATATACATTGTAGGGGAATGGTCACTCCCCCCCCCCCCGTTCACTCGTGATGCAGTCCCAAGGCGGTTACCGCAAGGACATCCGGCCCAGGCATCGGCGAGTCAAAAGCGTAACCACAACGTGGCACAACTCGCTGCCATGAAAGACCCTAAAGGTCAAAAGGGTAAGATCTCCCCCAGGAGAGTGAGATCCAGTTTCACGTTGAACAAGAAATTGGAGACGGGTTTCTCCCAATCTCGATGGCTAACGAGGAGCCGATGTTTGACTTCGTGGGAAAGACCGTTTGGAAAAAGAACTCTCCTGGGGCCGTCCTCAAGCCCCTCTCCCCCTTACCACTCCCCCAGTGGGGGTGCGAGGTATAAATGAGGAACTCTGAGAAAAATCGAGGTGGTATACGTCAGTCTCTAGGTGACGAAGTCTTCGGATCAAACCGAACTACCGAGACTAGAGAGGTAGTTTACTTGGGTCACCAGACCAAGAAGTACCCTGCAAGAGAGGCAGGGCTACCTACCTTAAGGGGCTAAGAAAAAGCTCATCCTTGAGCTAAGTCCCTGGTTATCAAACCAAACGATAAGTGAACTTTGGTAAGTTCGACTTACTCTCGCCAGAGAGACTCCTCATATCCTGGTGCACCTTAAACACCAGGGGTATTCCTCGTCCTTGAGGAATTAAGAAAAGAAGAAGGAAAAGGCTCCCCCTCGAGCCCGTTATTCGGTGGCCACACCAAACGTTAAGTAATTTATTCTCGTCAGAGAAATCCCCCTCCGTTATCCTCGCCCATGAAGAAGACCCTCCCCGAGTTAAGTCCTCGTCCATAAGGAAATAAGTAACGAAGGAGAAAAGCTCCTCCTCGAGCTCGTTACTCGGTGATCACACCGCACTCCAAGTTAACTTGATTTAAGAAACAAGTTCGACTCACTCTCGCCAGAGAGACCACGACTGCCTAGGTGTTGCATAAAGCACCGTCTTGGTTCTCGTTCTTAAAGAACCCTTCCCCCCCGGAAGAACGTGTGGACCCCCCAGCTGCTACCCTCGCCAAAACGACCGTGGAATTTCGCCCATCTACAACTGGACATCCGGCACGCGTCGTGAGTCAATAACATTTCTGAGGCCTTTAAACTCCACATGAGTCCGTAAGCCTAATTCTTATATTATTGTTTTGTCTAGAGAAAACTTTAACCAAATTTTGGAGGGTAAACTAATTTAATTAATTCTTGTTTATAATAATATTTAGAGTATTGCTGTAGTTAATGTATAAAGGTTGTGTATTCAATGGTTAAAGATAAAATATAGGTTTATTTTGTGAATTAGTGGGCATTTCTTTTATATCCTTACGTGTTTGGTAACGGCTCTGTTCTTTAAGATGTTCCTATAATATCAATATATATTAGACACTCTTAGCACTCTTAGAGATAGAACAAAAAGGAGGGGCATTCTACGACACTAAATAAAAGTGGTGTCAGGTAAGTAGGGTTTTTATCAGAAAGAATTCTATGACATACATGAATTAGAAATATGAAATATCATATCTTGGTATAAATAGGATTAGTCTTTGCACTGAACAGGTAAGTTTTTATATAATGTCTTGGAATTACACTTCAATTCTACGTACTAGGATGCTTGCGTCTTAATTGCACCCGACAAAATGAATTGAATAATATTATTGAATTAAGCACGGAATTAATCACTTGAAATAATCGAGGTTATGAGCTTGGGATGGAAATTCTAGTTAACGGTTGAACTAGTAAAGTAAGGGGAGGGGATAATTCACTTTAACGATACCTTGGAGTTCGTAAGTATATGGAGGGTGTCGGTGAATGTCTTCTTCTTCTGACGATGTTGACACTTAGCCCGGTCGTCCGAGGTTACCGAATGTGTGGGTAATCCAAGACCGGCGTCCTGTTGTAATGATCCTAGGCCGGATCACGAAGGCGAGTCAAACTGTGAGACTAAAATCAGAATTTTTCTCCTCGAAGTGTCCGTTCGAATTATTGGCTCCTGGAGTGGGTAGCCAAAATAATTACCTGGCTGCGTCTAGTGTAATCCGCAGAGGGAGGGCCTGTGTAACCTCTGACTCTGAAGCGGGGGGGGGGTTCTGCGAGAAGTTTAGCACCTACAACTACCATGACGGCAACAACCAATTCCACGAAGTTTCTTTCTTTCAACGGGCAAACTGTTTCCTTTGTGTGACTAGCTCCACACACAACGTAGGTCCAAGATCTTCTGCCTGACTCCAGGGAGAATTTTCCTTTTTATTTTCCTCATGAGCTAAAATCGAGAGAACGCACCGAATTCTCATAAAATTCTTATCGCTGCACGAAAGACTTTTTGTCTGCTGCCAGAAATGCAATATATTTATTCCTCACCGCGATCAGAGATTTCCTCGTCTCGAACTGCGGGTTTATGACGGCGTGAGGAGGGGGTGAAGGAGATTCGAAGTGAAAAGGGGAATTTGGAATAAGAGAAGGAAGTGAAACGCAGCTGTGTCGGTGTATTTATATATACACTAATTTATAGGGTATTTAGACTTCTACAATCAGTTTCTTTAAACCCAGAACCTCTAAGAATTGATTATTTAGGCCAACCGCACTCGATTTTGATTATTTTACTCTTGCACTCGGATCTATATCCCAATTTCTGGCGTGATCCCTTCCCACGTCACCGCTGAGTCAATCATCGGCTAGCATTATTCTTGAGGTTATTTGAGGTATGTGCTTTCACGTTGTTTATACTGCGAGATAATTAGAAAAATGTGCTAGGGCCGCGCTTGCCCCATTTTTATTTAACTAAGTACTAAAAGTTTGTATAGTTTCACATACTGGTAATTTGAGAATTGAATGATACGTTATTTTAGCTTCGGTTATATCTTTGGGGGTTCAAATTTGTTCTTCATTTTTGCCGGGCGATATAGGAAATGCGGCAAAATCGAGGTTTACTCCAAACTCGACTGAGTTGGTGTAAAACTGTTTCCCCACAATTTAACTTTCGACCAAAAAGAGGAGAAAGAAAAGATTTGAACAAACCACAAAGAATGTACAGGGAGAATTAATAAAATAAATGTACAGAAGAGTGATTACGGTAATGTAAATAATTACTTAAATTAATTTACCTTAATTAGCGTGTCGATCGTGATAGTAAATTATGAGTAAAAATATGGTAATTTGGTAATGTTAAATAGGAAGAGTGAAAGTGTTTTAGACTACTAAATCGTGTCATAGTTCTTCTTTGACTCTGCAACACAAGAAGTTTTCAACGACGTCATCTTTATATGCCGTCAGACGCCCTTATTTACGCTCGTTCGTTTGAATTTAGCGAAACAAGGAGGTTCGCTTTTAAGGTTAACATTTTCATTATACCAGCGACGATGAGGAAGGTTAGGTGTAGTAATTATTTTAAAAATATGTTTAATTTAAGGAATTCTACAGATTAACAGAAAAAATTCCATAACCGGTGCAGGCGTTTTCTTGAAATTTTCACTCCAAAACAACGAAAAAAGTTTTTTCATCATGCCATTTAGAACTTGCGCTAGTATGTTAAAACATTTAAATGGCCCTACCAGACAATTGGAGTAACACAATTTTTTATTTTATCTGTATAATTACCAAAACTAAACTTTGGAAAATAACCTATTAACCACAACCTTCTATATCGTGGCTCAGAAAATATTGATTGCCACTGGAAATAGTGATTTCCACGCCGAATAAATAGCAACATAAACTTCCGAGAAGCCTACAGAAAAGATTGAAAGTTAATTTTAGGACAAAACAGTGGTCTAATTTTGAATAGTATGGACGCAAGTGTTTTTTCCCCACAAATATAAAAAATCACTCACTTTTTCTTCCGTATGCCATAAAATTCCTTATTGCATTTTTTGATCGCGTGGTTGAAGGAATCTTGCATTTCAGAACCGGGATAAAATATGATCTTTCCGTCACTTTACAAGGGGTCGTATGCCCTCTTCGGCAAGAAAATTTGATTCCTATGACGGTATTACAACGATATGAAGTATGAAATGATTTAGTAGCTTAAAACGCTTGGTCTCGTCTTATTCAAAGTTACCGATATTTTTATCAAATTTGAAATTTATTAAGAGAAATACTTGTAGTTTATGACAGAGAAAAGTAGAAGGAAATTAAGAAATAAATGACAATCAAGGAAAAGATATGGCCATAAAGTGATTAGGCATTGGTTGGAACATACTAGAAAACCTAATTCAAAGCTTTTCATAAGAATTTGAGAGTACTAGAAATGTGTTTTTGAATGGGATTGGCATAGAAAAATACGTTAATGTGTGAGAGAATATGAAAAGAGGGGGAAAAATATTTATGTAAAAGGAGTATGAATAATGTTAATGTATGGATTAAGAGGGGGAGTGATTTTGCAGCAAAATTTTTTGAATGAGGGTGATGGCGATTTGTGGCAGGTTGACTGGCAACGATTTCATTAGGCTTTATTTTACCTGCATACGAGGGGCAGGCAATAAGCTTTGTAATTCGAATATAAGGAAACAAGATATGAGGAAATGTGTTTTATTACTTTTCAATATAACTATTCTCGACTTCAATGCACTTGCGCCACTTGTCCCTGAATCTTCGAATTCCCTAAAACCAGAAATCTCCCGACTGCTGTTCAATCCACTCCTGGACGTCGAGGTGGACATCTTCATCATCCCCAAACTGGCATCCACGCAGTAAAGCCTTAAGCTGGCGGAATAAAAAGTAGTCGCTAGGGGCCAGATCTGGACTGTAGGGGGGATGGTTGAGCTTTTCGAATCCGCACTCGCGCAGGGCTGCTTGTGCAACTCTGGGACGTGAGGTTTCTAGAGACCCAACGAGCAGAGACATTGGCAATAGCCAAATTGTCGTGTGGATGATGTTGATAAGACTATTATGTGATATTCCAAGTTCTCGCTCGATTTCTTCGACCTTCACCCGTCGATTTTCGAGGATCATCCTCTCCACAGGGGCTACATTGTCCTCGTTGGGCACGTCTGACGGGCGTCCTGGACGGGGGTCATTTTCAAGGGACTCACGACCATGGCGGAACTCCCTATTCCAGCGAGCAATGATTGCATAGGAAGGGGCCGTGTCGTTGTACACTGCAACCATGTGTTCATGGATCTCTTTTGCATTCTTGCATTCCTTGGTCAAAGATTTGATCTTTGCTTGGTGCTCAACCTTCTCCATTGTGGAAAAATTTGTGACTGACCATCTGCAATCAGCTACTGCTTCTTAAATAGACGGGGCAAGGTCGTGCAACTGCAGATCGTGACTTGTCATAACTTGTCCTAACACCCCCACAGACAGCCATCCCCATTCCTCTGTTTTTCCCTACCGCTTCGCAAAACTTATTGACCGCCTCTCGTATATTTATATTTTTGTTTTATTTGAGCATTAGAGCCTTTGTTCTCTTAATTTTGTATTTGCTTTACATATAATAAATACTTAGTTTGTAGTTCAGCTTCCGAGCTTTTGTTCTCTTGATTTGTGCTCCTACGAGGTTTGAATTTTTCTTCTTTCATTGTTTTAATTTATTACTTGTATGCCCTCTCGTGCTTTTGAGTTTTCTTTCCTTGTTTGTCGTTTTGCTTTTTACCCTCGTTTTCTTCCCTGTTTTTAGCCTCTGGCATTTGTTACATTTTTATTTTTAATAAGTTGATTAATTCACTTCTTGGTTTAATTTGTACAGTTTTTTATTGAAATAATTCTTACAAAGTTTATAAAATAACTTTCTAAAGTTACCTAGTGTATATTCTAAATATGATTAGTTAGTAGAGTCGAACTAAATTTTTATGTTATCGCGGACTTATCTTGTCGGCTGTCATGGACTTTATAGTGGATTTCCTGCTAGTTCAGCACACTCTTGAATTAATTAGCAGGGTATAATTCCCGAAATAAATCACATATATTATTTTAATGACCCCCAAAATATTCTCTAAAATTGTCGTTGGGCGCTCTAATGTTCACTGTTACTATGCCTTGTTTCTTCACTACATAATTATAAGCCCCGCCCCCGAATGTTAATTAAATAAATAATATTTTCTTTAATGTTGAATAAAGTAAATGTTCCATATCATATTTTATTTTAGGAAAACTTTCCTTTCCAAATTAAATATAATAATATATGATGCTGTGCCAATTGACAATGTGAGTATGTATTCCATATTTAGCAGATTGGATTACGCTACAAGGAATAAATTGGTGTTATGGAACTTTGATTAAATTTAAAGCTTAAATTGGATTAACAGGTTGAATGAAACGGCCAAAATGGTAAAATGATGAAAAATAAATGTTTGGATCTTTTTCAAATCCAGAAAAGTTTTTTCTTAATTGGAAGAATATAGTTGCTAAGGGTATTTAATCAAGGATCACTAGTTTTTGTTTTTCTCACTGCCTTTAAAATGACTGGTTATGCCAATGAATTCCTCCGTCACCAAGAGCTTTGTATGAACCATAAGATCGCATCCTATTAAGGTGCTAGCTCAAGTAACTGGTTGCCTCCATTGCCAAGCTTGCGTACGATTGGAAAGAGGTATGCGTGAATGCTACAACGCATAACGCGCAGAATAGGGTGGACACATTTCGACAGAGTCCTCAAGTAGGGAAGCACTGCGAAGATGCCTCATTTCTTATAGATTAACTTTAGATATAGGCTCCATTTTGTATGAAATATAAATAATGGAAAGTTGAGGATTGCGTCTGGGTAATATTATATGATAAAGCTCCATTCCGTTTCTTGAAGTTGGTGGAAGATCCTCGCTAAGAATAGAAAAGAGGAGAGCTTTTAATAGGCATGTGTCTTGCCCACGGTGAAGCATCCGGCCAGTCTCCTTGTCTGTGGGTACCTATCATCAAAGTGAACTGTAGCTCTATCAACTTTGCCATAGAACAGTGCCATGAACTCAGAATGGTACCAAAACGTGCTTTATTAACAACCTTTGTCGACAGTTCAAGACATCATTGCGGATGATAACTGTTTTCAGCATGATGGCATACTATGTCACAAGGCAAAATCAATAAAAAAGTTTTTGGTCGAAAATAATAAAGGACTTTTGGGACCTTGCCCCAGGAATTTGCCAGATTCGAACTCTATAGCGAATTTGTGGGCGAAAATTAAACACAATTATAAGCAGTTGCGGCTTCTCATTATCTCAAAAAAATGGCTAAAAATTCCTCTTCAAGGCGAATGCAACGTGTCATAGGGGCCTTTTCAGTTTTCTCACTTTTAACGGGCCTGATTACTGCCCTCACTTTGTTGTGGCCAATAAATGTAAGCGCGCTGTTGCTTTAAGGCTGTTGCTGCTCGCAACAAACGACGGTCTACAGGGTGGTTTCCTTTGACATAAAGAAGATAAATATAACACTCACTGCCTCAGGAATTGGCATCAGGCCGAAAGGAGTAGCAACCCCAACCCCAATCCAATTCCGCACAAGATGTGGGTGGAAGTGGCTACAGCTCATTTTATGAGGGAACATGAAAGCATGGAAGAATGATAAACTCAACTTGTCATCCTTCCGACACCGCCTCTGGATCGAACATGAAATCTTTCTAGAACCACTGCTGTGAATCAGCAGTGGAGGTACTACCTGTTATTTTCGTTTACTTGGTTCCACCTTGGTGCTGAAAGAGACATATCACTTCATTTTTTATAAACGAATGAAAATTTTTCCTCGTTGGTTACAGAACCAAATTAATTTTTAGTAAAAAAGTTTTTCCCTCATTATTTAATGCATCTGATTTTGAAGAGCTGCAGGCAAAAGCAATCATTATTATTAACAGACATAAATCATGGAAAACCAAATTCTTGTTGAATTTTATGACCTAAAGAACGACAGGGCATAAGAGAATTACTTGGGCAAACGAATAAATTTGAATAAATTAATCTCATTGAAAAAAAAATAATAATAATGAATTCTAAATATATGCTTAATTAAAAGAGAATGACAGATTGAGAATTGTGCTTTTAAACCATGGTTAAATATATTTCATACACTTACAATTAATGCAACCTATTTCGACAAATTCAAAGCAAGACCCAGCTTCTAAATAAAAACGCTCGAAAAGCTTATTTAATATTTTTTTTCTAGTGACTAGCCATTTAGGAATGAAATGTTAGCATAGCCCTACTATATTTAAATTATTCAGCATAAAAGAAATATTAACTCCTAGGTCCCACCCAATGAAAACTGATTGGTTTAGAATAAATTTGTAGAATTTGAGGATAAAACCAATTGTCTATGAGCAACTTGCCGCCACTGTACATCGTGATCTATAAAACAGAATACATTGTATGGCTAAGTACCATTGTAATGGAAAGAGATCTTAACTATATCACCGATTTAAACAACACCTGGGGAAAAATTCAGCCTCTGCCTGGATTCGAACTAGCGACTTCACACGTGAAAATCCGTTAGAACTGTTACTACTATGCAATGATGGACTAAAAAGGAAACGCACCTTAAACTATGTTAATTAAGAATTGGGAAAGACACATCATATTAATAGTTCGAGGTCTTTTATACATCTCTTTGTTCACATCAGTGTAGCGGGTAAGATTTTAAATCGCAGTTATCCAGAGCCACAATGATTTGATTATAACTGACTGGTAACACCCACGCTTCCCACGTGCAAAGTCGCTGTAGAGAATCCCGATGGATGGAGACTTTTCTTCATTCGCAAAGAGAGCTTTTAGGACTCATTGTAATTATCACTATAAAGTATTCTCCAAGTCACATTTTCACCTTCCTTTACCAGTACTTATATACTTCAGATCATTTCTCTCTTAAAAAAAATATGACATTATTGATTATAAAGAGCGACATAAAAATATTGCCATATTCGATTGATTTTTTTATGTGCCTTTTCGAATCTCCACGATCAGGATAACTTAATATACCAATATCCTAATCTCGCTCTTTTGTTATACTAGCACGAGAAGCAAAGCTTAGATTCCATAGTTCCTAGGCTCTCACCTTTTATTTTTTTATTTGTATTATCCTATTTGAAAAATAAGTGTTTTAATTATTTCTTATTTAAAACTATAAGGGGTACTAAATTCGGTGGTACGTTAATTAGAAATGTTTGCGAGCAATATTTCGTTTTCTTCTATGCAATATATTCATGAAGAAACCGAAAGCTACACATAGAGTACACTAAAATAAAGTATAATTTTGTTATGTATGCATGTATGTATATACAAAGGCCAAATACTGATATTCTCAGCCTAAGTAAAACCAAATAATAAAAGATCATCTGTGAGATTAGTCACGAAAAATTGAAAAAAAATTATTCTTTTCTAAATTGCCATGAAATAATTTATTTTCTTGGTATTCAGTAATACCCATGATGACCGAGTCTTTGGGCCTTAGGGAAAATCTGATAGCTTCTACTCGGAAATATGCGAGGCACATGCAAAGCACTGTACATTAAAACAAGAAGTGGTGTTCGCAAGTAAGAAATTATACAAAGAACCTCCTTCTATCTGAGTACTTTTAAGGTTATATATTTATAATCAAAAGCAATTTTAGGTTCACAAAACATTAAGTAAATGTTTTACTTTCGGTAACTAGTCAACCAAGTGGAGGCAAGTTGTCAAAAATAGTCTTTGTTGTAATAGATGGCTGAAGCTCATCCAGTTAATGAGTTCTTGCAACTTACAGCATGCAAGCTCTAAGCTTAGAAACCATTCTACTCGTACATAATGGAATATTTGGAACGTAGAGCATTAGATCCCCCAAAATAGAGATTAATGCCAACATCCTCGAAGAAGCGAGAGGAGAGAAGTAAAGGGAGAGATAGAAATAGATAGTTAGATTTTTTTGTCGGGGGAGAGGGAGGTGAATGTGTGTGAGTGTGTATGTAGTTTGCCAGAAGAAAGGCTGATCATTTTCTTTGATAGTTCTTTATTATTGTTTCTGTATTCAGTGATTTTTTTTTGTTATATTTTTTCTAATTCATTGTTTCCTTTTTCTTTGCTTTTCTTTCTAGTTTATTCTTATACATATGGTAACTTTTCAAGTAACATTTGTTCTAATCCATTAGTATATTTATTTTTATTAATATAAATCTATACATAAAGATATTTACTTTAAGATACTTCTAATTCTTTATATTGGGTTTGTTCTCATAATATACGAGTATACTTAATGGTTATTTAAGTCATTTCTGCTTTTGTTATATGTTTTCTTGCTTGGAGTGGAATATACTTCTTTACAATTATGTGAAAATTGTTTGTTTGCTTTCCGCAGGTGGAGCCTGCTGCTTAGGAATCTGTCATGCTTTAATTTCTGTTGTGTGTCCTCAGTGATCTCCTAGTCTCTATTACTCTTTCCTATATTTTGGCCAAAATTTTCTTGGCTCTTTTTTCAACTGTTATGTTTATTGGCTCTATGCGTGTGGTCTCTATAATTTTTCTGATGCGCTTTCTTTCTCTTCTTTTGGTATTGGTAATAAGATATCTGACTTTATTTTGTACCCGTTATAGTTTTTGTTTATTCGTTTTTGAGGCTATATGCATTGGTATCGGTGGGTATACTAATACCGACTCGACGAATGCTTTGTATAGCGTCTTTTTTCTTAAAGGGTTCATGTATTTTAGACTGTTTATCAGTCTTGTTCCCATTTGGGCCTTTGCTATTCTGGCCTTCGTATTTGCGTGGTAACCTTTTGTTCCGATGTGAAGTCATAACACATTACCTTCCGTCCAGTAGTCACAATTCCTTCCGTCGACGCTGATTTGGTCTTTCTTTAATCTCAATATTGGAGTTATCTTGAATTTATGAAGGTTAGTCTTAATTTTCCCTTTGTTTTCGTAGTCGTTGATTATTTTTATTTATCTTCTGGCTGTTCTTGCTTGCTATCTGGGTTTGTGGAATGCGTCTAGATTATTTGGCTTACATCGTCCACGCAT
Source organism: Ceratothoa steindachneri (assembly GCA_963969495.1). Classification (NCBI taxonomy): domain Eukaryota; kingdom Metazoa; phylum Arthropoda; class Malacostraca; order Isopoda; family Cymothoidae; genus Ceratothoa; species Ceratothoa steindachneri. The sequence continues at coordinate 63,888,754 of OZ018319.1, forward strand.
TGTATATTCATACATTATGGTGTAAAGCGAGTGGTAGGACAGCCGTGTATAGCGAATAGATGGTGAGACTCGAGCAATCCATTTGTGGGACCCCGTCTAAAGAATGCGAGCTGATTAATCATGACCCTCGATGGTGATATAGGCTATCCTATTACGGATATATCTCGCCAATATTTTAAAATCTTGATGCCGAGATCTAGTTGAAGGAGCTTATGTTTAAATCTTTCAACCCATATTTATCAAATGCTTTCTCGACATTTAAGAGGATGACGTCTACATACAGTATCTTTGCATGAGCTTGTGCTATTTTCTCTGTTAGTACAGCTAATGTCATTGTTAAATCTCTGTCCTTACGGAGTACATATTACTGTTCGTTGTACTTTCCGTTTTATTCCAGGAATTCTACCAGCCTTCTGTTAAGTATATTTTCGTAGACCTTTTCCATATGGGAATATGGGTTTGTAGCGATATGAGTTTATAGCAGATCACTAGACTAGATGGCTGCTTTGCTTCAGAAGGAAGACTCTATACCCACTTTGAATATTTATGCGAATGCTTCTAGGTTTTGGGAGGCATTAAAGATGGCGGTGATGGATTTCAATATGTTTCCGGGGCTCTCTCTTAATTAACAGAAGTCTTATCAGGTGACTTCTGTTTAACGGAGCTGATGGGGCTCTTACGCTCCTTCTCCGCTATTATCGCTCCTAGTCCTGTGTATTCGCCCGTAATTTTGCAGAAATCCTTCTCTTTGGCCTAAGTCTAATACTGTTCGCTTATATATTAACGTTAACTCGTTCCCCTCTCTCTTTGTCGTATCTTTCGTTGTCTCTTTTGTCAATAGTGTAGAATTTTCCCCAGTGCTTTTTATACTTTTCTGATATTTCTTCGTATTTCTTGTATATTCTTATTGTTTATTTGTTATTCGTATTTCCTTTCTGGGTGGTCTGCCTTTTATAATATTTATTATTTTCTATGCCACGCGTGGATTTTTTGGATTTTTCACCTTCGTTATAAACTCTTTTCATTGCTCATTTTGCGTTTTCTTCAATAAGGAAGATCATTTCCCTCTTTAATTTGTTCGGTTCCTTGTTATTCGGCTGATTTGTGCCGTTCTCTCTCATCTTTATGCATTTTATCTTGATGTGTCTTAATTTTATCTTTATTTTCTTTTTCCATTTCGGGTGAAGAAGTGTTTTATACCTGATTTTCGGTATGGATTTTTCGTCTGCTTCGATTATGGTTTTGTTTATCAGTTCTAATCCTTCTTCCAGCTCCTCAATGCTTTTGCTCACACAAATCTGGCTGAACACATCCTTCCACCATTGCTCTATCTGATTTCCAGTTTGCCTTATTGTATTTCTATTACTAAGTAAATCGTTATGTACGAGCGACGGGGAGGCTGGTAGGCTGCTACTATCGTGAGCGACGGAGTGTATTCCATTTCTACTGTCATAGCACTGTATGCATTGTCCATTTCTCGTTGGCGTGTTTACTGGATAACTTTTTTAACTAGAATTGCCACACCTCGTGTCTCTCTCCGGCGTGGTACTTTTTTATGATGCCGAGCTGTATATTTTCAGTTGGTCGTTCTCTTTTAGTCCGTTTTCGTAGATGGTGATAATGTCATGGTCTGGATGACGGAAAATATTACCATATTGTATGGATTTATTTTTGTTCCATCCGTCGATGTTTATATGAAGAATCATTTATTTTTGTATAGCATAGTCCATTTCTTCGATTCTTTGTTCTTAGTTATTTATTTCCTGGTTTTTTTTCTAGCTCCTCCATTTCTAGCCGTTCGAATATATCCTTCTTTAGTCACTTAATGTCGGTGGGGTAAATTCTAATTCAGTTCCCTTCTATTCGTTTCTTCGTGATCCGCAATATCTGTCCATTTACACGTTCCTTTTTCAATACCTTTCTTTTTATCGGCTAGCTTGGCCTTTCTTGGACCAGCAGCCTTCCTCGTTTTCATTTTTGGTTTCGGATTCGGTTGATGATTCTTTTTTTATCTTTTTGAGGAGCTTCTAATTTAGTTTTCCTGCTCGTCAGCAGAGTTGTCTGTTTCCTTGTCTTCTTCGTTCGTTTCTTCTGATTCGTTCGTCGTCTCTGTGTCCACTAAAGTGGCTCCTACTTCCAGCATATCATTTAGTTTCAGCCTTTTACTGGCCGTGCTTCCGTATATTAGATCAGAAAGAGGATTGAGTGGAAACCACATTTTTTCTAATGCCGTTATTTTCAAATAACAGATTTAGTGTGTCCGCAAAAGTTCCTGACTGCGCTATATTATGAGCATGCGCGAACATTATGCATGTAAGTACATATATCCAGGCCAGTTCCTTCGTTCACGTTGATGTTAATTTTCTGTTATGTGCTTCATTTATTTCTTTTACGGTAGCTTTGGCTACGTTTGTGTAGGTCTGGTTTGTTCTTCTCCTTTTACCTTTTCATAATTTTTTTTGCTCTTTTGCTTGAAAATTTAATTTCTCTTAAGGCAATTAATGGCTATTGTCCTGTGTGGACCCTAGCAGTTAAGCACCTTTTTGTTTCTTCTGTGCATTAGTGGAAACTGTGACCTTTTTTCCTGCACTCAGAACAAAGTTTTCTTTTTTTCTTGGAGAAATTTCTAGTAACGTGATTCTCGATAGCATAGCATTGGAAACAGGTCTCTGTACGTTTATAAACGTCTCCTTTTTCATCTTTTTCGGTTCTATCCTCATTCTGAATGCTAAGATTTAGATTAATCGGTGCTGTATTGGCAATTTATGCCGTGGCACACGTGATTTTAAATACGTGTGTGAGGTCTCAAACTTTGATCAGCTCCGTCTTTTTCAGATTTTTATTTTCTTTTTCAATTTCTTCTTCTATTTCATCCATGTTTGTGACCTCACATAAAGGTCGCTTTGCGATACACCAAGGATCGATTGGTAAGCAGTTGAGGAGGGAACTTTGCGGCCTAGGACAATTTTATTTAGTGCCGTTAGCCAGGTCAGTGCCACCAATGGTTCGATATCATCCTGCTTGTGTCAGATGGCAATGTATCGATTCGGTATATCAATGAACTTTCTAATGGCGATCTTAAGCTCTGTGTATGAGTAATACTCTTTCAGGTTTAGATTTTCCGGGTTTCGTTCTTAGGGGCAATTTCTGTACTCCTTGTATACGATATAGGATCACTCCCCCTGCCTAAAGCCCCCCCGTCTGTGCTAATTTGGCTGTCATGGAGGATAATTATGATTAATTGTATGGAGGGGCCCTGGTGAGCTCCTCTCGAGTGGTGAAGAGGTTAGACTTCGCAGCAGAGGTTGCAATCCGGCCCATTCTCCGGGAGCACCTATGGCACTGGTATCTTACAATGGACTATTCCTCAAACTTGCTACTTCCAGTATCCTCAATTATGCAATTGCTACAGCATTGAAGAGATAAGACGAGGCTGTAATGACAGCGTCCATTAGCCGAAAAAAATAGCCCAGTGTAGTAAGAGAGGACGGGGAGAATTAGCCAGTCCTGATGTGGATGATTAATCCTGAAAAAAATTAATAATCTTTCTTGTGAGTACCTCCCTTGATCGGAAGATTTGTGGTGGAATGTGGAAGGAGAAAAGATGAATTAAAAAAAATGAATTTGAAATTGAATGTCAAAAGTGAGACTGAGATGCAGTGCGTTTAGTTCTTTATATAGTTCTTCGTTTTAATTGACACTTCGTAAAATTTTCCGTAATATGCATGCTAATTTTAACGAAGTTTTAAAGGTGAATTTCGTTTACGTGGGTTTTTCCAAGCTTTATCCGTTGAGAACAAAGGCAGTTAGAGTGGTGAATTCAATGAAGAACAGGTCTCAATACTTTCTGTATAGAAAGGACAGAGAAGGATCGGTATTTGATACAGGATATCAGGTATTCAGAGAGGAAAAGGCACGGAAATTGAGAGAGTTATAGAGGGATAGAGAGAGTTAGCAGGTGGATAGCTAGACAGCGATGCATGGTGTATTGTTTGCTTTGGGTTATCAGTGCGATTAGGCGGCAGCATGATGGCTGTGGAAGGAAGTCGCGCGCGTATATCCGGAAATGCGCTATTGATGATGATACTGGTTACGCTGAGCCTACCTTTGCTACCTGTCACTCGCAGATAAAAGTGTCAGTGGGGCATATGTGAGTGGTCTTATGACTGTTTTGTATAGATGTATTTTTAATTTCTTTTCGGCAGAGTGGAACCTGCGCACCATTTTGTTTGTGTGATCGACCCTTGCTTGTAATATGTGTTGATACAAGTGAAAGCGAATCGTAGGAACTGGTCAAATGTGGCCCCTAGGATATTTTGGCTGGGAGAGGGGTGAGTCTTGTTCGGTCTAGGTGGTTGCGGTCTGTTGCATGTCAGTAAAACTGTAGGTTGTGCATGCAATGATTCCTTGCACCATAGTAATATCTGAGTTTTCTGACGATTCGTGGCAATGAGCAACCTCTCCTCGTACTCTGACTTGTCATTTAGTATTCTTTGTGCATGGCTTGGGATCCTGTCTGGTCAAAGGCCACAAAATAGTGGTCTCGTCCTTCGCATAGGACACTGTGGAAGTGTGTCAGCAGTTTTCGGGTGGGTATTGGGTGTCATTTATGAATAGTGTGTATATTGTGGGTTCCAGTACGCTGTCCTGAGGCACTCCTGAGCGTGGTATGAACGGAATTGATATGGTTCTATTAACTTTTATGTGGCAGCTCCGGGCTGTGAGGTAGTGAAAGAAGAGCCTTCTACTGCAAATAGAAGTTTGTGTTGATGGCGAGTTTCCAAAAGAACTCCTCGTGTCACATCTTATCAAAGGCCATTTGCACATCCTGACTGATGGAGAGTGTCTTTTGTTTTGCCTTTAGTGCTTTTTGTGTGATGTCATGAACGATGGTCACACCCGCTTGAGTGGACCAACCCAGCTTGAACTCGTATATGCAGGGGGAGAACCAGTTTTTATTTTCCACAAAATTGCAGAGACAACATTTGACCATTCGTTCTTCTGCTAAATAGGACAGTGAAAGACTGTATTTGTAAAAATCTCTCCTTAGCGGTTGGTATCCGGCAGCTATGACCAACTTTCCTATGTCGAGTTCAACCTCAAACGCGAGATAGGATTTTTCAAATTTTCTTATTTGCTTGTATTTATCCCTTTCTTAATCGCAATAGCGGCACCGTAGTACTACTCTTGCAGGGAATTTGTGATAAACACTTCGTAATTCAAGATCTTTATTTCCGAATTACGTGTTTATCCCGTGTTCCGAAATTAAGATGAGATCTGCATCAATTTCCATAAATACGTTTCCATAGAGTTCTCTTAGTCGTCCAGCCGTTGCTATTAATTTCCTAAATTTTCAGTTTGTTCCGTTGCATAAAAAGATTATTCACCGATGTTTCTTCGTATTTTCCTTTTTCTTCTTCGCCTGTGGGGTAGCTTTATTGTTACCAGACTTTTCGCTCTTCGGGGAAGGACTCGAAGTTTTGGATTTTCTCTTCGTCGCTCGTGTAAGAGTGCATGTGCCTTCGTCACTGTACGCAGAGGCGGATTCTTCCTCCTTTTCATCTTCTTGTTTCTTTCATTTCTCCTCTTCAGATTCCTTCGAACAAAATGAGAATTCTGTTAGAAAATTACGAGTTTTCTGTTGGAGGAAATTCACTTCATAGGTCACCCCGTATCTGAGACAGGACTATGCTCTCCAGCACAAATAAGGAATTACCAAACTCAAATAAGTTACAAAATTCATTGTCAAATGATCTACCATACCAACTAATCACAGCTAGTTCTCAATTTGCAAAGGGTGTTGTTCCTCATCAAATGATCAATGGTGTCCATCCACCAGTTGCACATTCCTCTGCCAATTAACTGAGATCTAGCAAGCTTACTTGATCTATGACGGAAACTCTGGCACAATATTCAGCTGTTTTTCATTTCACACACATGATCGACGGCCATCAAGTCAATTTAATTAGAGATCATAGGCTTTTAGTGCCTGTCTTTCCATCGCCGTTGCGTGCTAAAGCAGACAGGCAGCAAAGTAATTGAACTGCTATATTAGAATACATTGCTGACATTACTTAAATCTATGGCAAAAATAATATATGTGCAGATTGCTTATTTTGAATTTCTACTCAGTTGAGCTAGACTTTCTTGACATCCATTCTTTGGTATCCTCGCAATTAAAAGGCAATGAAACGCAATCATTCCATGATAAATAAACCTTTTCCATATTCTGAGAATATTCAGATTTGGTATGACGTGTCTTCTTTGCCTCAGCATTTGTCCCTTTAGCTTGCAGAAACACCATCTTTATGTAACTACATGAAATACCTCATTCAGGAATTAAAGCATCACTCCTTCTAATAAAAACTAGACACGTCTGGGCGAATTTAGATAGAGATATACGTGTTTGGTCGTAAAAATGCCTTCAATATCAGTCAGCTAAGGTTCTTTGTTACTCGTACATAAACTCTCAAATTCTGCCTAAGTCTATTCCTTCGTCAAAATTTCAAGCTGTCAATTTGGATATCGTAGTACCGCTCCCTCAATCTTACTTTCTTTGGTCAGACATATCCTTCACCTCATCGCTATTTGTCGTCAGGGATTGATAAAGCGACTAAATGTATCGAAGCCATATCCATTCTAAACATAACTGCTGCAATGGTTGTTTTGGCTTTTTTGAAAGAACTTTTTTAATCCTGAATATCTGCATAATGGTTCTTCGTCAAGGGTGGCTGATGATGCTCCACGTATTTATTTTAGATATCAGGTCCCTGGCCAAGGATTCATTCTTCTCACCGTTCACAGCCGTCATAGGAACTATTGTTCCTTTTCCTAAACCTTTCGTTACGCCTTCCTCTTTAAAAACAGAAATAACAAATTTATAAATGAATTGGAAAAACCTATGTCACATATTGATTTCCTTTACATATCAATAAGAAATTTGCATTCGGTAGCAAAATCTTACGTTTTTATTGACGTAAAAGAAGCATTTCAGACTCTTTGAGTACTTTGAAGTTTATATATTTGCATTCCCCCCCCAAAATTGGCCTCACATGACCTTAAGTAAATAATTGTTTTTCAGGAATTTGTCAACCAAATGGAAGAAAGTTAACGAAAACGACCAGTTTTTGTTGTGCTCGATGGTTATGCTTATGGAGTTATTGAGCTCTTGCAACCTGCAGCTTGCAAGCTTTAAACATAACCACCATTTGAACCACTTGATTATCTGCAAATTGTAACAATATATGACCCAAAAACGGAGAGGTAGGTATACGTGAGAATGCCCAACCTGCTCGAAGAAGAGTAAATAAATTAACCATATATATGAACATACTAATATAGTGACCACAATTCACTTGGTAAACAATAGGTTGATGATGGTCAAGTTTGTATAATGTATTCAAAAGTTAAAATTTATTACATATTGTCCATCTAGCCCCTATTTTTGAAGGAATAATTAATATATGTATTTCTAAATATAAAACCGCTCTATTATCTGCCACAATAGATTACTAAACAATGTTTAACTAATATATAAGTATTAAGTTATTTAGGAATAACATAATGAACTTGGAAGTAAAGTAAAGGCTTGATACATTCATCGTCCCAACCAAACCAAATTGAAGTCAGAAGTATCCTGCGATTCACTGAAGATCAAATTTTATTCAAGTCAATCTGCGAATGGCATAATCTCAACTGTTACATCACATCTCAGTGAAAATACATCACTCCAAAGTTACCTCGAACCACGCACCTGGTAGTGAAACAAAAATATCTCAATCCAAATCAACGGTTTCCATATAAGATTATCAATTCGGGTAACTTTAAATACTTACGACCCACCCCGATATATAATTTATTTTGCAAAACCTAAGTTTAAAGAATGGTGGAAAATTAGGAATAATAAAGATAAGAGACAAGTGTTAGCAAAAATAAATTAGATAAAATCAAACTAGCAGGAGGGGAGTACTCCAAACAACCCTTCGTTATAATAATAAAAAGAAGACGTAGAAAAGAACAAAAAAGTACTACGGAATGAAGACCAACAAATACCTAAGGATCTATTCAAGGACACTGCCCCTATGGAAAGCAAACTACATGAATAAACTAAAAAAGTAATTATCTTATGATTTAAATAGGCCAGAAATAAATGCCTTAACTTTAACGTTAGATTGAAAACTACAGGTACAAACTCATCGACATGTGTAATAAGAAAAAAAGCCTGCAACGTTTTCTTAATAATTTTGACTAGGTCAAAGACTACGGATACCAACTTACCTGTGTGTGGCCAACGATCAATGTAAGAATCTAATGAATCTCAAACCAAATTTCACTCCCTGAAATATATGTACATACATAACACAGGAAAGATCTTCTTCCCGGAGATAATCGCTGTTTGTGTTGAAAGGAATATGTAAAGTGCATTTGTACACAAATGTATTTGCACACTAATCGTTGGCACCTTTTTTTCCATATCTTAAGAAAAGATTAAGCGTGGTATATACAGCAGTAACTAATCTGATTCAACCCGTTGGAAAGTAAAAGCAAGCCCAACAACACCAAGACCTGTCTGAAAAGGGAAAATGAAAAAAATTATACCTTGTGAAAGGAACTGCACGAGATCAATCATCATTTAAATAAAACAACTGAGAGAGATAGAGAAAGGAAGCGAAGGCACCCTAATAAAAAGCAATAACAAGTTGAAATCAAATACAATTTAGCATAAAAGCGTGCAACGACCAAAGCGTGGAGCTACATGGTAAAATATTAGCCATTGCCAGAGAATTAGAAAAGAAACATCAATATTCACAATAAAATCCCCAACAGAAAATTTACACCCAGCCACCCAAATTTTCTCATACAGTAATCAATATCCAAAACATTATCAGTACCCCACCAGATAAGTAATAACTAAAATATTACTGGCAACCACTCTTCCCAAACCAGACAGAGTACAATGGCCAAGTAAAATCAATTATCAGCAATAGAACCAGTATCGAAACACATCAGCATTATGTAAGCAAGGCAGCAGGAAGTTGAGAAGAAAGATCATTTGTTTCTCAAAATTCAAAATCTCGGGCAAGAAAAACTAGCCAATTTCTGGCTAAGTAATTTAATAGCCGTCTACCACTTTACATAAGGGAATTAAAGGGGAATCATGCATTTAAAGTATTAGGTTGGTAAGAAATACTTTTATTTTAATAGACAGAAACGATTCATAAACTTGTTTAAATTGTTCCAATTTACTGCAAGCTCTTTACATATAAGTGTAGTAATGTCCAGGCTATTTAGTCGTATGCGAGTCTAGTTGTGAGCGACTTTACATCTCACTATATCGGTCGGTCGGTCCCAGTTTTGCTTTTTATTGATTTTGTAATAACATTGTAACTATTCGGCTGATTATAATGAAATTTGAAACTCTTATGTTATTTGGCATTTTCTTCCGAATAGTTCAATTATCAATGTCCTCCCAAGGTTGGTCTAGAAATTATTGAAAGTATTGAAGCTCGTAAGGTTATAAATAAAAATAAGTGAGAGCAGGCGACTCTTCGGTCAGCAGACCTTGTTTTGACTTATAGTAACGCTAGATCTTTTTTAGGCTACCAATGCTTAGGTATTTTTAAGGCAGAAAGCTGGTGATTGGTTGTCACCAAAGCGGTTGAAAAGGCAAATTTCACAACGTGTAAATATTGTTTCGCATTCACTTGACGTTCAAATTAACCTCTTAAACAAATTTTTCCTCTACTCATCAACCGAAAGGTTATCCACCTCTTATATGGCGATAGACATCCACACGTGGTACATTTAAATAACGAAAAATTATTGCTCTAAGTTTGAATTTTCTTACTCATCATCCTACACATTCCCCGAACCTTGCAGACTGCTCAGTTCATCTGACAATTCACAGCGATCTACGCACTGCTAAGTTACATCAATCTTTTGACTTAAAATAACTTTACGAAGAGAGAATTTTCTATATACTTTTAAATATATATATACAAAGAGAAAAAAGAAGAAATATACATATACGCAAATCGGACGGATTGGAGAGACCTCCTATTTCTGATTCGCGGGGAATCACACCAAGGTGGTGATCTTCTTAGTTTTTACTATCTCATACTATACTGTTTTATATCTGAAACTCTCCTACTTTATTTCCATTTAGCACGGTATAACCTGACCACCAGCAAGGTCTTAGAAGCAGTGAGTAGTAGGGTGTAGTGAACTCCTGAAGGAAGCCCTGTTAGGGGGCCAGAGAAGGAGCCCGGTTATCGGTGACGAGCCTGGATTTAACTGCAGGACCGCTTATAGGGCTAGGCCTAATTACGTAGGGTGGTCAGGGAGTGTGCGCTCCAGAGCAGGCAGGCAAGATAGTATTAGGAACATATAGGGGGCTTGTCTCACTAATGGAGTGGGGTAAATAATTTACTACTTTATTTTTCCAGAGAACCCTCCCCCCTTGGGGGGAATAACAAATTGAACATGGACCCACAGGACTTCACCAAAAGGCTCCCACTTTGGCTACTTTAGAACGGGATAAAACAGAGAACACAGTGTAAAGCACAAAGAATTTTCAAGGATTTACAAATCACCCTGATCAAATGCATAGAAACAGCTAATGGATTTGTTGTCATTTGTGCGAAAACAACGATGTCGAACTACTACTTTCATCAGCAGGAACCATTACTTTCAGGAAAATCGCCTCAGAGGCTAAAGTACCACACCAGATTATTGCCAATCGAAGCATCGTATGGCGTAATATCATGGTAGAATCATAGGTAGGGGAACACTACCCAGACTAAATGAAACATAAAATCATGGAATAACAACCATGGATGAAGATACAGGACATAACCAAATTTAAGGAACACACACATGTGTTCAAAATGGTGTGCGGGTCAACCGAGTTTGCAACAAAGGCACTACAAAGGGGAATCCTCCCATACAGCATGAGAATCCCAGCGTGTAACAGTTAAAGGGACCAGTATTACCATATACAAATCTGTTTTAGATGCTACAAAATAGAAGACCACATCACCGCAAACTGCCCAAGAAAGGAAGGAGAAATATGTTCAGAATGAAGTGGCTCATATTCTTGGAAGAGCTGCACAAACTCCACGAAAAAGTGTGTTAATTGCGGAGGGAGCCACAGAACAATGGCAAAGACATGTCCGAAGCGAAAAGAAGAAATAAAGAGAAAATAAATTGAAACACAACAAAGAAAAGAAAGAACAAGAAACACCTCATATGTGGCGGCAGCAACAACGAAAAACAATCGAACAACCACTCAAATGACGCTTGACGCAACTCTGAACGTAAAAATACTGACATGCATTCTACACTCACACGTTGTAAGCATTGCCCAACCAGGAACATATGCCACCACGTTGAACTCCATACTCAAGGAAAATAAAATTTACAGAAGATACAAAAAGGAAACTCTTAGAAGAAATCCAAAGAAAGGAAAGCAAATCTGAACAAGAGGAAGACACAGAAAGAAAGGAAATAGAATCTGAGAGCAGCATCGAAGAGAAGATTAAGAAAAACGTAAAGAGAAACACACGCCAAAAAAAGAAGAAAATTGACTAGGAACACCTCGCAGTGCGACCAAAAACCGAAAATACTAACCACGAAATGTGAAATGGATAAGAGTCAGAACTCAGCAAGGACAGAGATGAACGGAAGAAATACCAGGAAGAGATACAAATAAATTTACGTAATAACTCCACTATCCCCAAAAGAAAAACCGCTTAAGAACATTCAAACAAGATGAATAATAGTAAATTAAGAATTCTACAGATAAATACAAATGGCTGGAAAGATAAAGAAAACACATACGGAAATATATTTAGAGAAATAGATTACGAAATCATTTTAATTTCAAGTTACAGGATTAACATTGAGGCCCACAAACTAAAAATAGGGAACTATCACGTAATAGCGACTAATCATACAAAAGAAGCACACAATGGAGCAGCAATAGCAATAAAGAAATGAATAGGTACAAAACAAAGCAAGAACTAACCGAATCTTACTTTGCAATTGAGGTAAAAATGGAATTAACCAATATAATAATCGCTACGGGATACCAACCACCGCAACGACTGGGACTCCCAATAAATAACTTTGTGAGAATATTTAACAATAGACTTCCAATTTTGTTTCTGGAAGACCTGAAACTAAGATGCACGTACACAGGATATAGGAACAGAAACAAAACAGGAAAAGACCTACAAGCTCTAATAGACATACGGATGGATAATAAGAAGACTAGGACCAGAGTACTCAACGCTAATTAAAGACAGAACAGTGACAACTCCAGACATTTACCTAGCAAACAATAACATTCCTTTTAACTACCTCATGGAACCTTTAGTTGTTATCTGCAGCGACCACACAGCAACACTAGTAACCGTAAATCAGCAACCAATACAAATGCCCGCTAAAAATGGAAGGCATACATAGAGCAGACTGGGAAAAATACAAACAAGAATTGAATGACTACGCACCAAACAAACTAAATGAAACTACTTCAGAAGAAATCGACGGCGAGCTGGATAATTAAGGACGCGAATACAAACAGCTGATGAGATTGCAATACCCAGAAACACATACAAAACAGTTAAAGCTAAGAATGCCAAAATAAAAGCGATAAGCGAGGACATAATAATAAGCGGAACGTCAAGGGAAAAATACCACAATCTGAGAACAAAGAAGAGAGAACTACTAAGCGCAATAACGGACAAACAAAGAGAAGACTGGGACATAGACGTTAGTAATATTGACAACGAGCTATTGCCCCGAGAATTTTTGAAAAAGAAAAAAAGAATAGAAAATGATAAAGGTAAAGAATTTTAAAAATTAAGGACAGAAACGGGAAATTAATCGAAGATGAACGCGAAATTGAAAAAAATGTTTAGGAAACACTGGAACACTGAAAAAGAGTGTTCAACATCGGCGAAGAGGAAAATGAAAACTACGATATAGACTTCGAAAACCAAATAATTGATACACTAAATGAACCTATTGAGAAGACTTTGCCATATCACTACGTAGAAGAAAAACGGTATGCGAACAAGGGATTTAACGCCAAAATCACAATCGAGGAATTAAAGAAGACCATTTCAAATTTTAAATAAAAAGCCCCTCAGAAATTGGACCTCACCAGAAAAAAAACTATATAGAAGCACCGGATAATATACTCGAAGGGCTAAGGAACGTGTTTAACATATGTATAAACACGGGATACTTCCCCGATGAGTTAAAGATAGCCAAAATGATATTCATACCGAAGTCGGGAAAACCACCTTCGGAGGTCGAAGACTTCCGACCTATATCCCTTCTCGACTTCATCGGGAAGGTGTTTGAAAAATCCTGAACACAAGATTAAATGAATATCTCACAGAAAACAATCTCTGGAACAATGAACATTCCGGCTTCAGAAAGAAGAGGAATACAGAGTTTGCCCTAAGCGTGATTTTTAAAAAAATAAGCAAAGTGCAAGGAGATAAATGCAGTATAGACATTGTATGCTGGGACGTATCAACAGCATTCGATAAAGTCTGACAAAGAGGCATACAACATAAAACTCTAAATCTGGAAATAAACAACTAGTTGGAAAGAATTTTATGCACATACGTCATGAAAAGAAAAGCATACATAGACACGAGGAATTGCCAAGGGAAAAGATTCAAGCTTAATGAGGGCCTCGCTCTCGGAAGGTGTTTGAGTCCTTCGCTATACTCAGTGTATAACTCAGACATTCTCACACCCAGGAACGAGGGCTGTATGAACATGCAATGCGCAGATGATTTCACTCAATTAATTCCCTGTGTTTATCGGAACCTTCAGATGCAGGCCAGAGTAAAACAACATGAATAGAAAATCTAAACGAGTATGAACGCAAATGGGAAATTAAAACGAATAAAGATAAATTTAAAATTATACCTATGCATCGCAAAAACTATCCTACATTTACCTAGATGAAGACCGATACAGGTATAATGGTGAAGCCAAGATTTTAGGCCTAACTATTACCAAAAATAGTTACAAGAAACGCATGACCGAAAGAATAAACAAAGCACGAGGCATTCTAACTTTACTCTACAGATTAAGAAATCTAAACATGAAGAATAAGAAAAAGATCTACCAGGCCATGATGCAGCCTACCTTAAAGCAATTTAATAAAAATGCAACGTATACAGAATAAGGCAGTATACATAATTACGAAAATGCGATGATTAGAGAGGAAAAAACAAAGAGACTTACGCATCGAAGTGAAAATAAATCTATTAAAAAAGATAATTGAAAAACGAGGCAAAATTTTCATAGAAAAAACACAAGAAGAAATAGGAGAGGAACTTTATAATCAAATAGCATGAAGGGCAGGATGAATACAACATATGCTGTTTCCTAGTGTTAAAAACAAAGCGAACAAAATGGAAGAGAAGGAGATTTACGTGCAAACCAAATAAGAAAACCCGATTGTGTGAAAAATTTCCCGAATAATGCCACCTCACCGGATTGGACTTGATACCCACAAGGAATGACAAAACTAACCAAAAAGTACAAATGAACGGAAAAGGAAAAACAACAAGAATAAAGAAAAGAAGTAAACATGTAAATGACCAAGGCACATAAACCCACATAACAGATACAGATCCGAGAATTATGCTACAAAAATCATAGAAACTCGAGTTATTAACATAGTAGGAAAACAAATAACGCTAACAACGGTTTGAACGCTTATCTCATACACAGATAACATAATAACAAAACAACCATATAAATAAACTAACAGACACACTTTCACTCTAACTTATTTCAAACTTAACTCTTAAATACGTTTATAGTACAGAGATTAGCGTGACCTCTACCCAAATCTCATCTCTCTGCAAACCTCCAACTTCCTTCCACTTCAATCATCTTCCTCCTTTACCGCTATCCAAAGATGGACCAAACACTAAGACCATGGACAGGTACAGCAAATTGCAACAATTAAAAGCTAGGAAAACATAAAAACACCGTGGTCCGGGTCCCACGATAAGCAGGTCCACAAGCCAACTTGGTTAACTTTCAAGCCTTTGACTTTATTTCAGTCTGTCCCATCCTCACTTCCTTCTTCTTCCTCCCTCTCTTTCCCTTTCAGAACCTTGAACCATGTAAATATAATTGATTTAAGTTACTACAAAATTACGATATGGTAAAGTTTACTGATATGAAAGATAGGGAAAAGGAGAACAAATCATATACCTCATCTAAACCAAATGAATTCATCAAGAAAGATCTTTACTACTTAGTTAAATGATGGAAAAGCATGATTACTAATGATGCAAACTACTTTGTTGAATGAATGTTATTTTGTCGCCTAAAAATTATTTAACTTTCCTTTTAAAAAACGACTTTAATATCCTTCCAACCTAATGACCCTCAAAAGGAGAAATCGTCCTACTTCTATAATTAGAGAAAACGGAGTTGGCTTGTTTCGCGAAAAAACAAATTGTATACTGTACAATTTGACCAATGACTACCTGTCAAAATTTAGCACTTGTCCAGCCACTCGGCCAAATTATTATTCATTGTCACCCATTTGGCTTGAGTTGAGCCACACTTCAAGAATTGCGGCCATGAACCAAAACCACCCTTTGTAATTTTAAATTAAATAGAAATACTGATGAATTGCGATCAATCAAATCTTAGTCAACGGATGTTGTAAAATACTTATATGCGCACCGTATCGCATATACTCGTAGTTCTTGATTGGTTTAAATTTAAGCCCTTTAGAGGATAATTTTTTGATGGCGTAGCAGTTCTCTATTACCCTATCCTGGACGAGATTAAGACCCATACTAAATGCATTGGCGTTAACATATAACTTAAGCATAACCCCATTATAACAAATCAGAAGCCGATAGCTTAATATCTGCCGCCGCTGGTTGTCTAACTTCCTTGATCGTAGATTCTAAATAATAACCGAAAGTAATTTTACCTTTGATCCTATGGCTAAAAGACTGCTTAAAGTTTTGATGTCCGCACAATTTTCGATATAATTTCCCTTAAAATTAATTAAACCTAGAAAAAGTTCACCTTTTCCGAAATGTCTAGAGCCTTATAGAACTTTACAATTTTGATCTAAAACTTGGAATTATGTATGTTTCTTTCAATTTTGCTCCTCTAATAAGGAAATATCTCACACCCATTTAAATGGGCTCTATGGAGCACTTCATCTTGGTTTGACCCTCAATTTTCATAACTGTGCGGATATTGAGTAACTGAAAGAATTATGTGTTGAACTATCTCATTTAATATATATTTGTTTTATAGAGAGTATTAACAAAAAAAAATTGTATAGATAATGAAATTATTACAAGAATATGCCGCTTAAATATGAAGTAGCAGTCGACCTTAATTATTTTATTTATGATAATGAATACAAAATTCTTGTGGGAAAAGCCTAGCAGCCATGAACTTGAAAAAAAGCTCCTACAGAACACAGTGTCTACATGTCAAGTAAGAAAGAATGAATGCTAAAAGAAAGAAATTGAAATGTGTAAATGAATAAATAAATAAGTTTAAAATTATTAAAATCAAATCAATATTCAAATTATTAGTCAGTAGCACTCACCCTTAATCTAGTATTGCAACCTCGTTTGAAGATATTTAGATCTTCCTGCATAACTTCTGCAGGAAGATCATTCCACTGTTTTACCGTACTTGGCAAAAAGCAACGCTGAATCTGAGAAGTGCGGCAGTGGGGAATGCATAGTGCATGTTGTCCATCCGCAAACCTTGTTGCTCTATCAAGAGGCAGAGGCTCGGGAATTAAAAATGATAGTGGCAAATCCATACTGAAGTAGTATTTATGGAATATCGACAAACATGAAATCATTCGTCGATGATCCCATTCATAGTTAGCCCTATCAGGAAAAAGGACCTGCCTCCACGAGCAAGCCTATCTAAAAGTAACAGATCTCTGGCAGATGTGGAAAACCAAACTGGAGAACAATACTTAAGAAGAGGGAGAACACAGGACCTGAAACAAGTGGCATTAATATCTTCATTATTATAGATATATGAGGGCTTACGTACAATACCAAGTTTTCGGGCAGCATTAGCAGATACATTTAAAGATGCTTCTCAAAAGTCAGGTGAAAATCATAGGTAATGCAAAGGATCGTTAGGGATTCCGACTCAACAAGAAGTGTATCTCCAACACAGAGTGGAAGATGAGGTGGCTAATTGGTACGAGATCTACTAACCAAGAGGGTTTTAGTTTTACTTGAATTAAGCTTTATATCCCAACGATCACACCATTTCCTATTTTTTTTCAAAATCACGATTTAGATTCATGGCAACTTGGTTTCTCATTGCTGGAGACCTGACTACTCTAACAAATGTAGTATCATTGGCATAGTGAACAACCTTGTTTTCAAGACCTTGTAACAAATCACTTGTGTATACTAAAAACAATAAAGGCCCAAGAACACTGCCTTGGGGAATTCCAGACACAACAAGTCTAGGTTCACTAAAAACTCCATCTACGACAACACGTTGCTGCAGATCTATTAAAAAGTCGCTAAGTAGTCCTAGGATGTAGCCACCTATTCCAAAGTTTTTGTTTAAAAACTAGTGCTTTATGGTTAACACAATCAAAAGCAGCACTAAAATCAATCTGAACTAATCTAGATTTAAAACCCTTTTCAAGATTATCTTGCATACTACAAGTCAAATCTAAAAGGGCACCACAAGTACCCAATTGCCTCCTATACGCATACCGACATCGAGCCAGTAAGCCATTCGACTTCAGGTATCTATACAACGGCCTAGATATCAGCTTCTCAGCAACCTTAGAGAGCACAGGAAGTATTGAAATAGGCCTGTATTGACTACAATCGGCAGATAACATGCTCCTAGGAATAAGCACAACATTGTTCAATTTACGATTATCAGGAAAGGTGCTTCGTCTAAATAAAAATCTATATAATCTACTTAACTTAGATGATAAATCAGTAGACATCTTTTAAAAAAAATATAGGGAAAAAGTTGTCGGGATCAATTCCGCCTCAGCTGTCAAAACTGTCAAGTATCTTTTTAACATCCTTGGCACGAAAAGCAAACCCAGTTAGACGAGGATCAGGATGGCAAGTGTCAAAGAGAGGAAGTTCTTCAACTGACTTCTTGGCTTCAAAAGGCTCGATGGAGTAACTTTGCCTTTTTCTTTGCACTAGTTGCTATATTTCCATTGACAAAAGTAGTGTTAGAGTGGTAGAAGTGTTAAAGTAAAAAATATCAGATTTTAATTTAGTCAACCACAAATGAGGCTGTCTGATCTCTGCCAACTTACTCTTCAGATTATTATTATATAATCTCTTAGCCCGATGTTAAACTTTGTTGGCAGTACGCCGAGAATGAACAAAGATTTCGAAGTTTCCTCGCGTCCGATTACGCCTCCATACATTAAATTTTGTTTGCTTATCATTTTAGGCTCTTCTACAGGATTCATCAAACCATGGCTTGTCGTTTAGGAATCCTGATAATTCTACTGGGAACATGCCTGGCCTAAGACAGTATATAACATATCATTTACCTTAGCCATTGGATGTCGCTCAGATATTGCATCCAAAAATTTCAAGGCTCGAAAACTCTCTTCACAACCAACCCAATCAGCTCTAGATTTAAGCCAAACTCGTTTTTTGATCATGGCATTCGGAATATGCTGATTAACAGCTATGTCCATTCTAATGGAACAATGATTTGATGTCACCAATTTTCACAGATATTTACATCTACAGCAGCTGGAGCATATATGAACACAAGATCTAGTCATATTACCTAAAATAGGGGTGGGTTCCTGAATCATCTGGAGACAATATGTAGCTGTGTAAAATTCATAAGCTGACCTACCATGCTGATAAGTTACATTAAAATTGAGCTATTCCTTGTGCTTTGCATTACAGTCCCAATTAATTACAAAACAAGAATTCCTATTTGTTGATTGAGTCATGTCCTGGGTTACGGTACAACGCATATATATATATATATATATATATATATATATATATATATATATATATATATATATATATATATATATATATATACACAAGGGGCGGTCAATTATTTTTGCGAATCGGTAGGGCAAAACAGAGAAAGAGGGATGGCTGTTTTGGGGGGTGTTAGGACAAGTTATGACAAGTTAGGACCTGCAGCCGAACGCTCCTGCCTCGTATATTTAAGAAGCAGTAGCTAATCGCAGATCGTCAGTCACAAATTTTTCAACAATGGAGAAGGTTAAGCACCGCGCAGTATCAAATTTTGGACCAAGGAAAGCGAGAATGCAAAAGAGATCCATGAACGCATGGTTGCAGTGTATATCGACACCGCCCCTTTCTATGCAACCATTGCTCGCTTGAATAGGGAGTTCCGCCATGATCGTGAGTCCCTTGAAGATTACCCCCGTCCAGGACGCCCGTCAAACGGGACCAACGAGAACAATGTGGCCTGTTTGGAGAGGATGATCTTCGAAAATCGACGGGTGAAGGTCGAAGAAATCGAGCGAGAACTTGGAATATCACATGGAAGTGTTATAAACATCATCCACGACAATTTGGCCATCACCAAGGTCTCTGCCAGTTGGGTCTCTAGAAACCTCACGAAACCTCACGTCCCATGATCGATTAAACGTCGATAAAGTCCACAAGGCCAGAGTTGCATAAGCTGCCCTGCGTGCGTGCAGATTCGAGGAGCTCAACCATTCCCCCTACTGTCCAGATCTGGCCCTTAGCGACTACTTTTTATTCCGCCAGCTCAAGGATGCACTGCGTGGACGCCGGTTTGGGGACGATGAAGATGTCCAGCTCGCCGTCCAGGAGTGGATTGAACAGCAGTCGGGAGATTTCTGGTTGTCGGCAATTCGAAGCCTCAGGGACAAGTGGCGCAAGTGCATTGAAGTCGAGGGTATTTATATTGAAAAATAATAAATCACTTTTCCTCATATCTCGTTTCCTTATATCCGAATTGCAAAACTTATTGACCGCCCATCGTATATATATACATATATATATTATAATATTTACTATAAATTTTAAAACATAAAACTTCATGACACTTGCATTCTAAATTCTTTTGGCGATAAATTGGTAGGCCAGACCTCGAAAATACTGCCATACCCTGAGCTCCTAGCGTATTTCGACGATAAACAAAATCAGGGCCAGAAAACCCTGGAATAAGGAATTCTGAATTAGATTTATTACTTGTCACTAGGTTTTCTGAAAGGAAAAGGATGACATAATTCTTCGCATGAGCCTGAAGGTCTAGAAAATTAGATCTTAAACCCTGAATATTATAATACAGGACACTGCATTTCTTCTTATGAAAATGAGTAGCAGGTCCAGGGTTCAACTCAACATCTCCAGAAAGAAGCAGAAACAAAAGCACCAGTAAAAGGTTTAAAGCAAAAATATTTAAAAAAGCAAAAAAGATAAAACCAACAAAAAAGTAAATATAATCAACACCAACAATATGTACAAAGGATTGAGAAGCAAAAAAGTCCATAAGCAACTCTAAAAGAACCGGACAAACTGGTCAACATGGCGGAGCCGGGACACCATGCAAGGCAAAATATCCCCAGAATCGCCACAAGACCTGAGGAGGACAGGTGGAATGGATTTTGAAAATAAATAAATAAAAAAAGATTAACAGAGAAAGATTAAGAATAGAACAAAGGAATCCACCTAAGAAACCCAACGAGAAACCTTGCTCATCTAATCAGCCCGCCCTACACAACTTTTGAGAAAATCCGGTAAACGATAGAAAAGGAAAGTCAGACACTTGACTGTGCCATCAAGTAGGGAACCAAAAACTAGGGCTGTGGAAGGATTTGATACAAAGACTATAGCATCATCCAACAGTGAGGGAACAATGGTTGATTTTGGAGTGTCCTTCTCCTAGAAGAGTTGCCTTCAAGGGCTAAAGAGTCCCTTCTACCCAAACTGGCATGGTTTTATATGCGAGATTTCCTTCTCCTAGAATTTGCCTAAAGATGCATACCCTGCAAGGCAGCAGGGATTGGGGTCTGATTATACCGTCAGCCAGTCGGTCACTTACATGCATTCAGTAAAACAACACAGAGACCACGTGAAGGTAGCATGCAAGCAGTCAGGAGGCAGAGGCTTTATATTATTTAGGACCTAGGACCTATGTCGCATGCAGTCCAATTAATCCCCCAAAGATTAAGATTCATACCAGTCCCCCCGACATTCCAGGAATGCTTATTCCTATATATTTTGAAGCATAAATTTATGAAACTGCTGAATTATTACTTTATTTAATTTGCAGGAAATAATAATAGGTTTGACATAGATTTTTGCATCAGTTCACTGAAAAATACACATTCCTATTTCTTTGTGTAGGTCGAGGAATAGGCCAAGGGGTGGTTGGAGTTTCCCTCGACTCATATATATATATATATATATATATATCTATATCCTATTATCACGAATGCGCAGGAGTCGTCGTACCACTCCTTATACTTCGTTCGGCACGTGCCCTGAATGGGTTTATCGACTCAGAGTTTTGTGAGGTTGGCTATGGAGGGATTGGAATAAACTTTGCCAGCAAGCGACCCAAAGGAAGTTAGATATACAAAAAATATGAAAATAAAATTTGAATGGACGCTAAACAATAAAAAATATATATATATATATATATATATATATATATACATATATATACAAATAAGGTTCTTTGAGAGATAAATTATTAAGTGAAGCTCGGATATCTCACTTGGCTTGTAATTAACTGTTCGCTGTGTAAATCCCTATACACTTTTAATGTTGGTAAGCTTCGTGAAAGGAAAGAGATACCTTGGAACCTGATGTTCGGGTGGCGTTGGTGAGTGGAGGTGGTGAGATAGTGGGTGGAGACGATGAGGTAGGTTCTCCAGGGACCGACCTGTTCTCACAATTTCGTCATGATTCTGCAGGAACAAGGTGGTGACGGGAGCTTCTTGTTAAAGAGGGCCCCACGCTCGTGAACTCCGAAGAATCTTGGAAGGGCTCTGTGAGGGGGGCGAAGGGACCTATCGACCCGTAGGGTCACGGAGAAAAGACAAGATGTAGTTTTATCGCTTACGGAACCAGAGTGAGGCTGTTTGTAGCTTCGGCTCTGAAAAGGTTAGTACGAGCCTGGGTCCGCACTGACTTGCAGACCAACGGGGTAAGGAGCCTCGCTAACTGGGACCCATCTCCTCTCTGATGACTTGGTGTTTCGACGATTTACCACAACACCGAGATAGATGGCAATTCCTACCCTGACAGACGCTGTGCAAGCTCTACTACTGAGGGTTAAAAGAATTCATCTTTTATACCTGAAATTCGGGAGAGGTTCACATGGCTCCAGAAGTAGATCTGATGTCAAGCGCCCTTCTTAGGGTGAGATCCGCTTAATTATCTCATCCATTTCGTCCTTTGTAAACTTCCGGAAACCACCGGATGCCAAGATGGGCTCCCATCTATCGATAACCCGTCCGGGAAGGAATGCGGTGGTTAGCTGAAATGGCCGGCGGATTCTTCCGGCGGGAGGCCATTAGACATCTGGCCGAAAGGGGAAGGTTTGATATCTCGGATCACCCGGAAGGGAGGTGGGCAAACGTGGGAGCATTAGGCTATTCTTCCACAGTGTGATACTCAACAAATCACTGGATGTGCAGTGCCACATCACATTTGGAGCACTTAGGCTTTCTCTGATGGTTTTAGCAGAAGATTGACAATTTCGCCCAGGAGCTCTAGCTGTGACATCCTGTCTATCTTTTTTTAGAGAATCCACACATTTAAAATTAAACCATTTAGGAGAAAGCAAAAAAGAGAAAGGTACCACACTTACTTCCTAAATTAAACAATACATTCCCCTCAACTGATCAAACTGATCTAATCCTCCCATTTCTTTGTTGCAGCTTCACAATGTTTGACTGAGGGATTACTACCACTCATTTTTTCTTTTTTGACCACCGTTTGCATTTGCCAATTAAAAGAGATGTACTGACTGACACTTTTATTTGTTGACCCCCTTACATCGCTGTTGTCATTCAATCCACAAATAGTAATCTTCTTTTCGTTTTCCTGAAACAGCTCTGCCTCTGCTCTTTCTTTTTTCTTGATTTCTGAAATTGTCATCCGTGACCCTGTCCTTAGAATTGTATCTGTCAGACTTATATTAGCTTTCTGGAAAAACTGGAGAAGAGGCAGTGTTATAAAATGTTTGTCAACATATTCTCTGCTACCCTTAGGTACTGTTCCTTTGGCTAATGCCTGTACAACAGAGTCACCCACAGGCATTCCTTCCTCAGACCCAGGTGTCTTTTCTTTCATACAAGTCGAAATTCATTAACAGTCCTTCAGGAGAGCATATAAACCAACATTTGTAACAAAATATTAAGGGCTTTCCTCTAATGAATTGTTTGAATCCATGTCGCCCATAATATAGTTCCATCAATAGCCCATTTAAAGGGAAGTGGTTAAACGATATGCATGAAGAGCTTTTTGAAATATTAAAAAAGAGTAAAAATCTTAAAGATCTTATCATCCGAAGACTTCTTTGAGTTGTCCAGAAAGTTCAGGCTTCGCACGATCTCATCAAATCGGCTTAGTGTCATTCCACACTGAGTTACAGCCAGATTTCGGGTGTCCGCCTGTTTTGCCCATTACAGCTATAGCTTTGGAACTGGGTTATAACATTAGAGAAGAGAGATGCCAAGTACCTGATGCAGTTCCTCTTGAGTAAAACATAAATCTTTTACCAATTAAACTTGATGATAACGGATTGTCTCTGTCTTGATCACTTCGATCAATTCGTTCTCTAAAAGTATCTGGATATGTCCACAAGTGTAAATTCTTTATCTACCCATTTTTATACAATAGATGGTTTATATACTTCATGCAAACTTAGTGCATTACCTTCATTACAAATCTGAAATTCACATTTCTTCCACTTATAAACAGGCTTCAAGCTTTCTTGCCTCTTTCTTCTCGGTGGGCCAAGGTCTGCTACATGATCATCACACCCAGCTATTACTGCTCTTTAAAATTGATGCTTTACCTGCAGAAGAAGGCTTATTGCGACTGTTTAGGTTTGTCAGATTTATATGCTACATTAGATTCTTATAAATTTTTGGAGGCTCCAAAGAAATTTTTATGCTTGTGCCATTTTCTCCGTTAGGTAATGGAAACAGGTTGGATGATAGAGAAGTGTAGTCCGTGTTAATCAAACAACTCCTAATAATAAGATCCGGGCAAGACATCTTGTCCCTACACCATTTAACCATACTCCATTAAACTTTCAAACTATTTTCATTTAACATACTCAAACTTGATGTTATTACAATTAAGAAATTTATACATCCTTCCGTTTAAGGAACATGCTTTGAAACTAGAATTTCATGTGGAGTAAAGATTTTACGCTCAGTGCTTTCTCTCTCGATTGATCATTGCGCCTCTACAAATTAACCTCAGCCATTTGAAAACATCTTAGAAATTATAAGTTAGATATTATTTCAATCCACGAAATTTATACATAATGTAGATCCCATGAAGAAAGCTCCCTGAAACTTATCCCGAAATTGCTAAAGATACAACATCACAGGTGTTTGACCTGAAGACAAGCCCCAAAACTTTTATCACTTGAGGTATCTGATGTTTTATTTGTTAGGTCAAGTTGCTTGGGGTTCAATTGTTTACTATGTTAGCTCTAAGTTATCTTAGTACATTTTACTAGATGATGAAGAAGTTAATAATGTATTGATGAGTGTATTTTTTCCTAAATATTTTGAGGTTTATAGATCAATATGATTGGTTTTGTATTTTTAAACATAATTTAAAAGTTATCCACACTCCGCAGCACCCTTAACTTAGATCTGCTTAGCGCTCGAAACCTACACCTAAAATTTGCAACCCAGCCCAATTTTTCTCATCTAAACATAAAGTACGCCAATAAAGCTTGGAGTAGTTTATTTTAATGGTATCCCAAATTGAACTTCGCATATGAGAGGAGATATGATGGCACCTTAATATTCTGGTTTAATATACTTTAATTTGGATAGATACTACTAGCCTCTTTCTCTTTCTTTCTAAACGGTACTTTGCCGCTATAAGAGCACCCATCATCCACGAATATAATCACTTCGTCTTTTAAAAGTTTTACTTTTTCTTTACTGCTTTTAATACCGAGGAGAAACCAGTCGCATAATCTTCTTCTCTGCTAGTGCGTCAGTTAGCTAAATGTGATATTGTTGGAAACCGGCTCGTCTATATGCTAAGCACCCCTGTTAAACACATGGCAAACTTTCTTCCAAACTCCTTACATATGTCATACAGTTCCTCTTCCTCAGCACAAATATGCTTTACCTAAATCTACATTTATTAAAAGACTCATTTAATTCCCGATCAAAATTACACAAAATATTAAATAAAGTTCGTTCGGATAGCCTTCAAGTTTCATATCCTGGAACAGCGGATAGAAAAAAGTTGAGGAAAGTAATATCTATTTGAAGATTTTAGTTTAATTATAAATAGCTGTTCTGCTTCAAGAAGGGAAAGCTACCGAAGTTAAAAATAAGCCACATCATTAGTCTATATTAAAAAAAGATACAAATTTGAAATAAGTTTAAGGCAAACAAAAACACCTAAGCAAAAAACGAGACCAAGAAAACAAATACTACTAAAAATGAAAAGAGGTATGCCCATGTGATGGAGGGCAGTAAGATTCTCTAAGAGGACCGAACCCACACCCTATACCTAACCAATTAAATACTATAGAGAAGTCATCCCTATTTCAGAAACTAAAATCAACAATCGGGAGTGTAAGTACCCATCCTAAGGACAAGTGATAAGCGGTACTGATTCCATTCGTTACGTTACGCTGACAAGTAGCGGGCGCAAAGGTCCTCCAGAATGAGCAATTTAACAATTATTTGCCGAACAGTTTGGGAGACAAGGTAGCTGTGACAATAATTTTGAGTGGATTTTCCCGACGAAAGAAACTATGTCCCACGAGTCTACCCGTGGGGATGGATAAACACCGATTTTACTCAATTGAAGTATAGAAGGTAGGGGTATTTGAAGAAAATGTGGGTTCAAAAATTCAGAACGATAACTTACAACTTTCAGTTTATATGTAAAAATACTAAAGTTTGCTTGGCAACCCTATTGCATGCGAATTTGGCACCTACTGATAGTATTAACTATTTAAGATGATGGCGAGTCTAGTTATGGTGGAAAAATCTTTAAGAAAGTAGGTTGTCAGTGGAAGAGTGCAAGAATGGCATTTTGAGGGATTTTATTCTGCCAAATAGTATGATTTCACCCATATCAAACCCTAATGAGAATATTGGGTATTGTGCATCGAAGAAGTAAACGGATAGTCCTAGAAAGGTCACTCCCAGGGAAACTCGCACGATTCAATGAATGCCGATGAAGGACCGAGTTGTGACAGCAGCCGATAATTCATGTCAAGTTGCTAAGAACCTGAACCTGAATAAGTATCGCAAGAATGTCTCATTTCGTTTGAGAGAGGTGATGCTTATTAAAACCTCCCATGATAATATACTACTCACAATTGAAAAGAATAATCTAGCTAGTTTGACCTTAACTACCTAGCATATCGTTTGGAATGCTTAAAAGTAGGAAAAGTGTTTTCAGCGACTAAAGCTAGATTAATTTGTTCAGATCAAATGGAAAGAATAAGCCTAGTTTATTCCTCGGTTAAATTTGCTAGAAAACATCTGAAGATACTAGGTGAGAAGGTTATAGCTCGAAAATTGACAAATTTTGAAGAATTCTAGCATAGAGAACAAAAAGAATGAAAAAAATCACGCCAGAACAAGACGACAAATTGTTGATTTCCTACTGCCGTAGATGTGAATATTTCACTTAGAACAAGAGCTTATTTACTTTTATTATTATTATTTTTTTAATTGTCTATGAGATAATTATGCTACTTCCTAGTTATGGCTGGATTTAGTAACTCCTCCCCCTTTCCCTACGCTATTCTATAAAATAAAACTCGGGTTACTTCCACAGGCAAGTTACAAAAAAATATTGAAATGATAAGAGTATTTAAAAAAAAAGCAGATTTTGTTCTCTAGTTTTAGCCTAATATCCACATGTGCTAAAGTATGTATTAAAACATAAAAAGACCTACATACAAATAAGTGGAAATACTTGCACACCTTGATACAGTCTCTGGAATATCTCCTATGACAAGCCTAAAATCTTCCACCCCTGATCCAATATTCACTTGCCAATTACACCTTTACTCAAATGAAAATTTACGCTTACTTTAATATTTCTAATAAAATCAGGCGCCAAGAAACTTATTTTGTGTCTGGATTTTAGCCACACGAGGCTTCATTTACCTCTCAATTTAAAAAGCCCGTCACGTTCTTGTCGTTTGAAATCCTTTGAGGTGATAGATACTCCTCCCATCACGAAACCTCCTCAAATTCTAGTTTCCTCGCATGCAACTTCCCCCTCCCCTTGTCTAGATAGCAGAAGAAACAACAAAAGTGCTCAAAAATGTCACAAGACTAAGAAGAAGAAAAGCAGAGAAAGGTAAGGTTGCTGTACAGCTACACCTGAGCTATACGAATTCTATCTACCGGCATGATGATACCAAGTATAGAGAGGTATGGTATGGAGTTTGGGTTCCTTCAACTTGGAAAGAAGCTAGACGGGCGGAATTAACGATCGGCCTTCTATGAAATATGTACGAGGGAGCACCGACGCAAAATGCGCCCGGCGAGCCGAAGAATTCGGACTAGTAGATAAGAAATCCTCCCGTTTAGGGCCTAAACTCATATAAATTACGACTCATAGCGACCAATCCTCGAGCACCTTTCGTGGATAATATCCATCGAAACTTTTTCCTAGCAGTCTATGGTTATCTCTGTGAGGATTTTATCCTCAAACGGTGGCCCAAAAGCTTTTATCAAGTGGACCAGAAGGGCCGATTCTTTCATTGATTTTTATGTGGGCTTCGTGTCTATTTACGAGGATCGCTCCTCCCACAAAGTTTTAGCAGTTTTCCTTGAGAAGATAATATTGGCTGCCTCCTAGTTCCTTGCCCTTCAGAAGAATAGGTGTTTCGCGACACTACCACGACGGAAAGAGGGCTAGGATAGCGTAAGTGCAATTTACACTCGACATAATGTCTCTTTTATTCATTTACCTGTAAACCTTTCACTTTACTCGGCAGCTCACCCTAGTTTAGAATTTTAATTTTTGTGGCCATACAACTTTATCCGTCAACCGTCTTTGATGAGGCTGATTTCCGCAACGTGGCAAGCCGTTTACCCAGGCCCTTCTACGGGAACTAAAGTGTCAGTCCTAATGCCGGGTCCTAATACATCTAGACAAAAAGGAGGAGATTATATTCCATAATATTAGAGAAGTTTGGAATCTATATCCTACAACCGATTTATTTTCTTGTCGTCATGTTCCCCTGTGCACTCATCATGCACAAGCGGACTTTGAATATCAGGTGGTCAATTAGTTCAATGGCAGCAATAAAATTACAAGTTAAATCTCTTTCTACGCGTGGTTGCCCTTTGAAAGGCTACGTGGATAGTGCTTGGATTACACACACTGGTTTGTATTCGAGAAAATGACCGACATTTCTATCTCAGTCTCGTAGCTTATGTCAATAGAAAAGACCTTATAGATATTCTTTTTCGATCTCATCGGAGCAGGCTTGCCTTCTATTCCTCATTCTTTTTGCCAGTTTGTAACCCTCCCTTGTTCCTTGATTGGCATTTCATCAACGGCTACATATGCCTTAGTTGTTTGATGCTAGATGGGTGCATAAAAAAGCAACAAAAAATAACCGCATTTCACGGCATGAAAATTTCATTAAGTGAGTACCATATCCCGTTTTATTTCAAAGCACGCTCGTCTCTTTGAATATTGCGCACATCAAAAGATTTAATCAATGGGTGATTCTCTCTTGCAGATATCTAGAAGAATGACAAAAGCATTCGGTGTAATATCACATGGACTGAACTCGTTCTCCAGGAAGGTGGAACTGAAACCACGGAACATCTCTTCGGGGAGAAAACTCTCGCGACCGTATTATCCTTTAACTTTGGCCCGGATTCTACTGATAGATCATTCAAAGCAACTCGTGTGGTCGCTGAAGACAGTTGACTAGAGTTCATCTACATAAATGAACTGTTTTTGCTGAACAAGTTATGTTCCGCTCTTGCTTCGTGCGCGGATACCGCGCATGGTCCGAAAGATATCTTGTACGTAATACCTAGGGCAAAGAAGCTTGGCCTCTGTTAGCTATGTTCAACAGGATCTGGTCGAAGGTATTTTTTACGATTCCTAGCAAATGGCTACCGTGTTCTATTTTCGCTAAGAGGTTAGAAATCACTCCTCTCTTGCTTTTACTATCCGAATTTATTCGATTTCTACATGAACTATTTGGGGGAGAGATTAATTCATCCTACATTAGCCTATTTACTTGATAATGTAGAATCACCTGTCTGTAGCAGAGTATGGCGTGCGTAAGTTCCACAACAGGTAGGATGAACTGCGCCAAGATGAGACTGATAATCTGAAAGACTTTCTTTTTCAGATAGAATTCCAATACAACTTTCGACTTAGAGAATGCATATGATAATTTGCGGCCATACAAAATCATTGATACCATCTTTTTTATGAGACGGAGGGATGCTCTCATTTTTTCTGCGTTTATACAAAATAGACAAATCAAATTATATGTTGGAAGAACCTTTTTCGAGGTTCGTAGGGAAAGAGAAAGTTATCAGGAACGGAAGTGTATTTAGTGCCACATTCTTTACCAGAAAATATTATTTACATATTTTATATAATAGACTTCTCTATTTTTTTTTTCCGAGCATTTCTATGTAATGTCTACCTCGATACAGTTACATATACAGGCTCTGAACCACGTATTCTATATGTCGAAAGGCACGATTTGTGGTTTTCTTTGTAGAAGACCAAGTTGGTGGACTTTTGCCGCTGTAATGGACATAATTTTGAAACAGACTTAGTAGGCATGGTGGACTTACACCGATTTCTTGGACTTTTATTCTACCTACGCTTTATCTTTGATACCCATATTCGAAACTTAAGAGTCTCCTGCGACGGCGCCGTGGAAGTTCTAAGCGTTTTGGTGATCAGCAGTTTTGTGCTGATAGGCTAAGGTAATTTTGTTTGACGGATCCCTTCTCATTAAAATCTTAACAACTATAGCAAGATTTACACCTGTACTAGCACAAACTTCATAGCAGATAGAGGATTAAATCCACCATACTGATCTCAATTTGGCAACTGGTACCCTCACTTTGTTCCATATAGTCAGCCTTCATGCCACGCAAGATGAAATGCCATACGCGTTAAAGCGGGTACAATGAAGATATGCTTGTACGCACCTCCCAGCCTCTTTAATAGTTACTTATGGCTCTCCTTACTAATGTGGCTTATCTCAACTATTTCAATCACAAGTGTACTTAATCCCTAAATTTATAGGGTTCAGAAATAGGAAACTGTTTTGACGATGGTTCCGCCCAAGAGAACATATCTTGTACCAATTATTCGTCCATTCAGGAGAAGGGACGGTGTACATGGCTGGCTTTGAGGTCGAGTGAAAGAACGGCTTAAATGCCATTTTTATCGTTGTTTGATGCCTAATGCTCTTACAAGTACTGAGTCTGTTTTAGGGCTGAGTTGAAGGGGTATTGTAATTGGCTTCTGCTCTGTTCCTAGAAAAGCCACAACTGCTTCGAACGTGTACATTGAGGATGAATGCAGTCTGTTTGGAGACGAGCAGCAACCCGACCTGCGTTCTTCTTTTCCCTACACTGACCTTATAGTGGGATCAGTAGACCCCTTCAGGCTGGCTGACAATAGGATGGGAGACAAATTTCGTAAATTTATAGCTAAGTGCCATTACGCCTCGTGTTTTCTGGTCCTTCTTGATTATCATTATCAAGATTATTTTAATTTCTGTAAGTTAATTTTTTTTAAATTTCTTTTTTTAGTCAGTGATGTTTTTAATTTATCTTTCCGTTGTTCTGTCTCTCCATCTAAGGATGGTGTAGAAATTATTTGACTGTTATGAACCATGTACTGTATATTCATATAGCCCAGTATATAAGCCGTATGAATCGAATAGAGGGTGGAAGTCATGCTCCTCGACTCTGTGGAACACCCGTCTGAAGGGAGAACTTTGGTCCTTCGCGATCCTCGATGGTGATATCAGCTAATATCATTTCCATCTTGATCTAGTTGTTGGAATCCATTTAGATGTGGGTCCAAAGAACTATTCATGACAGAGTCGAATTTTTTTAAATAAAATAAAACCATAGATACTACATATATTTACAACCGTAAAAATAAAAGATCTCTCCAATTTTACATTGATTTCAAGCAAGTAGGACAGAAAAAATACCACAAGCATATACACATAAAATTATTTGGATCCTACATCACATAATACAATAGAATTTGCAATCCTGTGGTAGCAGTTTTATTGGTACAACAATGATATGGCAGAATATTAGTTTGCTTCCCAAATAAAAAGTAGTTTCTGTCAAAAAAGTCGACAAAGAATACAAAATAAAAGAACGGTAAAATTATTTAGCTTAAATATTAAAAGTTTTCATTAGTTGCTCTGAAATCGTTATCAATGCAAAACATTCCAACATATATATTTTTTCTTATTAGCAATAAAACAGGTACATATATAAAATCATAATGTATATATACTTCAATATCACTCATGTTTGGATAGGAGAGGCTAGATATCGTGCGATTATCTGTGTATTTTAATGTTCAACTCCAGTACAATATTTTTAAAATATACACATTATGTAACTGAATATTATTGTTGTGAATACATATTTGAGAGCAAAAAGTGAGTATAAAATGTATTCACATGATGATTATCTAATATATATATATATATATATTGGATAAACAAACAAAGTGGCACAGGAGGAGAGCAACAAATGCGATTTTAGCACTCAGAAAAATTAAAATTGACTGATTTCGAGCACTTTCGAACTCTATTTCAATTTGTTGTTCTAATATTTCCTGTATTTCTTGAAAATGAACTAAAGTAGAGTACGAAATTAGTTAGAATTTGTCCTTTTTCTCTTTTCGGTGTGTTAAAAGCGCATATACATTTATATATATATACGACATACAATTATAAAACATGAATCCTTATTGTATAATATACGTATATTTGGGATTAGATTATAGAGAGAGCCACAGAGTTCCTTAAGATTACTGATTACTTTTTAAAACTAAATAACAAAATATTTCATGCTCATAAACATCTTCAACAATAAGGGAAATCACATACTGAGTATGTACATATTTTACGGTCAAATTTTCCATATGTGTTTATTTTAGCTTGAATATTGGAAGTAAAATCTTGACATGACACGTTTATAAAAAAAAAACCCAGTTTAATCAGCGATTTTAAATATATCTTGACTCTAATCCATTCAACTACTTAAAACCTAAGAAACTTTACTCTTATCCCTGCAACAACATTACTGCACAACACTTTTTGATTCCATCATCTGAGACTTGACAAGATCATGTTATAAAGCTGACTTTTTGGTACGCTCGGCAAATTCATCAACCACCAATTGAATTCAGTTCTTCCTATGGTTATATCGATCAAAATAGACATGATTGCGTAAATAAATTTATATTTTGGCATAATCCAAAAGGTAGATTAGACCTTTATACAAAACCTTTATTTAAGAAGCTTAAAAAAAGATAAAAATAAACGTTTGTATATATATATTAATTGCTATTTTATCCATTTTCTCTGTTAAAATAAAAAAAATTTGTAATTATTTGGACGATGAATTTATTACGAATAACTCAACTTTGTTACTCTTTAGTTTGGAGGTGTGTAAAGAATGATGCATAAATAATTTGAAAATCAACTTTCATATGATCTGTTTAGACAGAAAATAGGGAAGAAATAATATATATTTTGATTTATAATTGCTCAATATAACCCCTCGATCCTTAAAGTAAAGATTACATGTTGGTTTTTGAACCTAAAGAAGTAAATTATTTACCTAATTTATTTTCATATTGTTTAATCATTATAATATTTGCAATGACGACAATTGACGTTTGACTAAACCGTAGTAGGAATCAATTTACTAACTTAATTATTTAATTTAACAATTGATTTATAGATAGCGACTCAGAAAATTAACAATTTGCATATATCAAATTTTGGTATTTGATATCTTTTAACAAATATAATGAAATTTTATTACTTTTAAAAATAAGATGTATGGTAATTACAATATTTGATTACATCTCCCTTGATTATTTGGCATTTTAATGTTTACTCTAATTAAAATCTTAAGATGAGGTAAGACCAAATTCGACAAAAAATTATAGCATTAGAAATAAAAAGAACTTTAACTTTGTTGAAATTAAGAGGCCAAAGGCTAATAATATATCTTCATTAATTTTATAATGATAATTTTTAATTAAATCTTGGTCAACTTATTTTAGCCTCAGAAAATCTAGGATTACTTGTTTTAATATGTAGAAGTTAAATAATTATTGGTTCTAAACTTTTTTTTTTCGAATCAAAGTAGACTTATAGAAATATTATGTTCTGGCTTAGCCATGTATGGGTATGTGCGATTATGAGTAAATTAAATAATTACAGACATATATAATAGTCATAAGTAGTTTAAATGTAAGACGGAAATTTTTCATTAATTGTTTTAGAAGTGATTTATAAAATGGTCATGCATTCATCCATCTAGGCCTTACGAAGGCGTGTTCGAATACGGTAACACTAACACGATATTTTTTAATATGGAAATCTACTAATTGTCTTGTATTGGTTGTACATTAATTACCACACACAAAAGAAACCCAATTATTTGGAAAATTACCTGAGAAATTTCTTCTAATATGGGAATAATAATAGTTTTGAGTCCCCTATTAAGTAGCTATTATGTTTATTCCTCAATATGAAAAACCTATAGGAGAATATCTATCAGCACCGTTCAGGAGTTGATCAACTTTGATATTACGTATGATTGCATCCAAAGCTTACGAGGATACGTTAATGCTTTCGACGCAGGTTATTCTATATATTATTTTTATCTTCTAAGAAATCACAAGGTTGAAATTCTTTTTATTTTTAATGCTATAAATTGTTATGTGATTTACTTTTTACGAATTATTGAATTTTGGGGTTTTGCAGATTTAATAGACACCTTTAGTTTTAATCATCTCTTAATTTTTATACAAGGAGGGTACTTTCTGAATTTAATTTTCGGTAGAGCGTTTGATAAGTGCCAATTACTTTGATCTCTGTTCATTAACAACGCAATAATAAAAAAAACTTTGCTAATAGGTAAAGATTAAAATTTTTGGCAGAAATAATACATATATAATTGTAAACTATTTGGTTTAATATGATAGATATATAAGTTTATGCAGACTTGAGTATTCATTTTATAACCAAAATCAAATGCTAGCATCATTGATGCATAGGCAAGTTATGTTGTCATTTCTGATGTTCTCAAGATGCTGTGAATGTTTAGGATCAAGAATACTAAAACCAAAATTCCTTTCTTTATAATAACATAATTTATCCATTAAGCTTTACAAATTAGTGATTTATTTCCCTGGTGTTTCATAGTTAATGGAAATCCTCTATTTTCTCTATATAATCCTATCTTCAATATACGAGCCACTTTAAGTTTATATTATCTATTTCATTCAATTTCAAGGCCAAAACTAAAAAGATTCCCTCCTTTTTCTTAACATTAACTGCACTTCAATAATTTTTATCCCTTATTGGAAAGATTAAAAGTTTAGATTTGGTAATTAGTTCAGTTTTCTATAATGGATTGAACCAAGACCAGGCGAGGTCGTAGAAAATTTGAAAGTTTCAATATTTTATGAACTTATGCCTACTAGTACAATTTGAAGGAAAAAGAATTCATATCAATTTGTTTCCTTCTTTTTCTGTTGAAATTTAGTATTATTATTCAGCGTAGACAGAGTTTATAAGTAATAAACCTAATTATAGTATGTTGAGTCAATAGGGGCTCTTTATTCAAGGCCGTAATTATCATTGAAAATTCCCCCAATGCACACACAGAGATCCCGATTCTTACCGTTTGGTGTAATGAAAAATTATTAAATTTATATGCACACACTGTAATTTGCAAATCTAGGTTAGATTATAAATATTTGTAAAACCAAATATTTTGTCAAAAAATTTAACTAGTATTTTCTATTTACTTTTACCATCTACTTATTTTTACCTTTTCAAATATTTTTAAATTAGTAAAGTTTTATTGTTTTTAATTCACGTCATATTGTTTTTTCGGTTATTGTTTAGGGTTTCAAACCTTAAGTCTAATTGCCACACTATAGGAAGCAAAATGTTTGATATGCGTAGAATATTTTTTTATGTATTACTTACATACTAGAGAAATTGTAAATATCAGAAAAATAAAATTCAAATTAAGTGATTGTCCAGAGGTTTGCCTTTTCTATCGAAGGCAAAGGATCATTATATCTAAGGGCCTATGTACAAACTGAGTGCGAACATTTATAAAAGTAACCAAAGAAATTTGACATTAAAGTGAACACTTTTAAAGTCCTTCTACTCCAAGTTTTTGACCAATTAAATGCCCACTAATGTCAAAATAAAATTATAAGCGATTAATAAGTTTGAATAAGGTAGGGTTTTTTTGAGATCAAGCGTCACATATACTTTGGAGAAAAGAGAAAGGAGAATTTAGGAAACAAATTTTAACAACTGTTTCGAGTTTCCTTCCTCACCCAAAATTTGGGATTTGAAGGAAGCTATACATCTCAGCGTATATGAAAAATCGTTGAGTTTCTTAATTTACTATACATGTTAGGGCACTAGAGGAGTTATTTGGAAGTTACAAACATGTAAACAAAATATTGTTAGTTTAGTAAGTATATAATATGCGTTGTTACAAGACGTAATGGAATTTGAAGGCATGATAGAGGATGAGTAGTCTAGAATGCTCAGTAATTTTATATTATGGCACGTTAGAAAATTAATGGCAAGAAATTGGATTGATACTTGAGCATATAAAATTAAATCTCTACAATCTACGAAGCTTACTTTCGTTTTACCCTGTAATTCAGTGAATAATCTCATAATTCCACTTATATTTATAAGCATACATTTAAACTCACAACAAGGGCGTATTTCCCTTGAAACTGAAAGGTTTTTGAAGTGTGTCTCCCTGGTTATACGTTTATTAGGTTGTATTTGTCTACATTTAAATACTAGAGTTAAGCTCCACATAGTTCAGTAATGAGAAAAGGGATTTTTTTTATTATGCCTTAAACTTTTAGAATCTACTGCTAAGAATAATTTGTTGGAATCACGAAGAATTATAGAGAAGACGTTAGTTTAGTTGTT
Source organism: Ceratothoa steindachneri (assembly GCA_963969495.1). Taxonomy (NCBI): domain Eukaryota; kingdom Metazoa; phylum Arthropoda; class Malacostraca; order Isopoda; family Cymothoidae; genus Ceratothoa; species Ceratothoa steindachneri. Next base: position 63,925,243 of record OZ018319.1, read on the forward strand.
ATGAAATAGTTTGTTTAAAATTTTTTATATACAATGGCTGTTTTGCTGAGAAACCAGGCTGAGCTTATTGCTTTACAAGGACCTTTCGATCTTAAAATATATGATATACAGTCAATATATACAAAATATTCAATTCAAAATTTTTAATGGCATATTTTATGCAAATAATAAATATTTTGTTGGAAACGAAATTACTAATGCATTTAACTACTCGAAGCTATGTATGATACAGAGAAATTTACACACACGATCATTAATTCTTAATAATAAATAAGTTAGGTGCTATAAGAATACTCTATGACCCTATGCTATATAAATTAGAACTACAAATTTCATTCTATTTTAGACCATAAACTCAATATTCTCTAAGCTAATGAGTTAAGATAGAAATCTCATTATTGGGATTGATCGTACATAAGGCTTCACAGTAGTTGTATTACAAAATTAAATTCTCGTTGGATTTACGTCATTCTAGAGCAACCACGCTTGAACAACATAAGCACTAGCATTCATAGCGGTGAACAATAAAGATTTTATGAAAAACCTTACTCCGTAATGGCAAAAATAACGCGTAAAATTTTTTACATCAAAATGGTGTAACGTTGGATTAGGGGAATTTATGTGTATTACAAGAATTATTGGTCTACACGATTTGGTAGTTCAATAAGTGTGATATCAAATGCGTCCTGTTGATCTCTTCTCTGGATATCAATAATAAAACAATCTTCATTGCAGTAATGACGTAACATGTCGTCATCAATTCGCGCTCTAATTCTGTAATAGAAAAAGTAGGAGAAATAATAAAATATCAAAATGAATGCGCAAGATTAAGATTATCTCTTATTGTGATATAATAATCATATTTTGGAGTTAATAATCATGATTTGCTTATAAGTTTTGATTTTAAAAATAATTTTCCGGAAAAGTGCGTTCTTGCAATTTAAGTGCTTAGGTAACTACAAATTAAGATACAACATATATTAATTTTTATAATAAGATGCATAAAAAATGAGATATGAATATTATTAAAGATCAAATCCTTGTTTTCTGAAAAGCTTGAAATTTGGGCAACCAAAGTTTTGGTTCATTTAATTAATTATTCTTGAAGGAACTCACCCAGCTTTGTTCTTCCTGAACAATGTTTTGATGCTTGTTCTGGAAATTTGAAATTTCTGTTCAATCTGTAAAGAAAATGCATTGTACATAACTATCTATTTAGATTTACAAATAAATACAATTCAACGTAAATGAAAATTCAGATAAATGGTTTCTATATAATAATATCAGAACTAAATGTTTTTTCTCTATCAAATGACAAATTAGGTTAATGCACAAGGTAAAACAATAACTCTATTCATATAATAATAACAATAATAAAATAATATTAATAATAATAATTAATAATAATAATTATTATTATTATAATAATATCTTTAGAAACCTAAATACGTCGAGAAAATTTCGTCTCTAATAAATACTCCTTAAATAAAGGAAGGAAATAGAGGAATTAATTATTTCGTTTTATCATCACAATATAGTTTACCCCCGAAAATGTGAAATGAGCTGGTAAGCTGTAGCTGTATACCTCACATCTTGCTCGAACTCACTCCGCCAACCAATGAAATCTACATAAAGTTTAGATTGACAATCACTACCGACGCTCAGGTTACTAGAGGCCGATTCATTTAGGGCGGGGGGGGGGGGTATCTGTTGCATAGTATTTTACTTTGGCACTAACCAACGAGCTTAAAACCCTTGATGATGCAACGTAAGGAATATGTTTTAATGTTTAACCCCGTAGTATCACTAGTACTCCTTAGCATGGCAGGTGAATGTATCTCCATAGCAAAGGAGAGTATTCCATCAGAAAGTTTCGAGAGCAGAGGAGAAATTGCTTAAGAGTGGCTCTTAATATGAAAAGGAAAAGAGAGCAGTTTTGTGTGTGTGTGTGTGTGTGTGTGTGTGTGTGTGTGGAGCTTCTAATTCTTAAGCAAGTTAAATATTTCTCCTCCCAAGAAATGTGTCTCTATGGAATTAATCCGTCGGGCTTAAATCAGCAACTATAGTTTTTCTTGACAAAGGATTAAAAAATTAGTGATTGTTAATAGAACTTACGGCATTGAGTAATCCTAGCGTTCCCGGTGGAACCAAATGAAGTGGCGTGTATATATCTTCTCCATTTCTTCTGACAAAAAGCATGACTCTTTCATTCATGGGAGGCGTTAAACGAGTCCTTTTATGTGCATGCGCGAACATCTCTTCCATGCTGGACGCAGATACAACGCCATTAGTGATCGCTCCGCTCATATCCTTATGAATATCTCTGTTTGAAGGGTTAAATAGCTATAAAGATAGAATCATGTTTTATAAAGATTATCTTCTTATTAATTATACTCCTTTTTTAAACCAGAGCTTTATATTAACAAACAATTTTGTTACTAAATATATATTTATACGGTGAACAACTCCCCCTACATGATTTGATTGAATATGTTCTGTTCAGGTATGCTTTATAGTTTTATTTAATTATATATAAAGAATGGAAGGTATGTTTTTTCTTTTCTTATATGATAATTAGTATAAGATTTCCTATGATTAGAGTTCAAATAAGGCATTTCTAAATCGATCAAGAATTGTTTAATAAATTGCCCACTAAACTCAAAAGAACAATTTTTTTATGGGAGAAATGAAATAAGCTGAGTTCTTTCATCCTGCTTCTATATTTTTTTTGTCTTAGATTATTGATCCAATATAATCTTTCATACAGAATGTTCACTAAATATAAGAAAATTTTATAATTTGTAAAGATTCACTAAACAAAACCCCCAAATATTATTAAAAAACCCAAATCAGAATTATATACAATATCCGGGAAATGAACGTAGATATTGTTATAATTATAAAATCTGGGCGATGGAAATTCGATGGATTTATATAACGCGATGCGTAGGTTTAGTGGTTCTTGACGTCTGAAATTAGGTTGATTCATTTAACGCTATGCGTAGACTATGTGGTCTCTTTGGTGACGAAAATTGAGTTATTATTTATTGCTATACGTTAACTATGTAGTTTCTTTGGTGACGAAAATAGAGTTATTATTTATTGCTATGTGTTGACTATGTAGTCTCTTTGATGACAGAAATAAAGTTGATTTAATTAATGCGGAAATATATAAATCACTGCGTCCCGCTGATGCAATGCAACTTTAGATTCAGCATCAATTCTCTCTCCAATAACCTTAAGAGGCATTTATCATATATCGTTAATTTTTTTACGTGAAATTTGATTGAAAATGTTTAATTGTTATAACCATTTAAAAATGAACACATTAGGCTTAGTATATTCACGTTTCCAGTGAGATGCTCATGTTATCAGGAGTGACATCACAAAGGATAAATTATTGGTAGTGGTTCGCAATTCATCTCTAACATGTTTCTTATATTTACGTTATAGCATAAATAAACGTAAATCATAAATATGATTATAAAAAAGTCTTTTCAGGTAATTGAAAATTATTTAAGAAAACCTAAGAATTAATTTTCAGTGGTAGAACTTCCGTATAGGCAAGGCCTAGCTTACATAGAGTTTGATAGTAATCAACCAAATTTTCGTATCTGAAAACATTCTAATTCCAGGAATATCTGAGTTTATTCATCGCAAAAGACTTCGCTTATAATATCTTAATCTTATAAATTTTCCTTTTTCTATTATTCCGTGTTGTTTGTTGGGTAAATCTTTACGAGTTATTGAATTTTCAAACAATGCCATAAATATTTGAAAACCTATGTATAGATTCGTATTTAGTACTGTACTCTAAATTTTTATTTCTTCATGAATGGAAAAATTAAATTAACCAAACATGGAAAAAAAATTAATATCAACACCATTTCTAAGAGAAAAGTAGAGGGCTCAAATTTAAGAAAAAATAGACTAAAGAGGGATTTCATTATAATATATCAAGCAACATGAACCTGTCACCAATACCAAGGAACTAAAAAAAACCCAAATTAGACATGGTTATGGAGATCTTGTTAATAAAATACCATTTTGTTTTAATATATATACACATCATGCTATAAAATAATACTAATTCAAAAAAGTTACTAGAGAGGGTTAATACAGTTAAGAAATAACGAGAGGAGGAAAGATGGATTTTTTAATTTCCAGCTAAGGTACAGCCATTAAAGTAGCAGAGCACAAATTCTTTGCAGGAAAGGACGATCTCTTACCCATATGTCTGTGGAAGACTGTACTGGAACCTGGTGGATTTGGGTGAGACTGGATGCTGAAGAGGTACCAGGGTGGTCAGGGAAGTGTGGGAGTTTTGAGTGAAGATGGACGTGGTAGTTGGAGGGAGTGGTGGTGGCGAACAGGGCAAAGGGGATGAACAAGAAGAGGATGGAATGCTGGAAACCATCTGAAGGGAAGTAGACACCTCTCCTGATGTCGGAGGAGGCAAAGATGGGGCGGGTGACGAGGAAATATTTCGTGGAGAAAGGAGTGTGGGAGAAGGTCCATCCATGCTGGTGCCAAGGTTCACTCCACAAACGCTGAGGGGAGAATACAAATAACTCCCAAATAGGAATTTCTTTAAGATAAAATTGATTTGTCACTATCCTGTAAAAATTATAGCTCAACTCGAAAGTCATAAAAAGTCCAACCATCCATAATAGATTGTTGCCGACCAGTCTGGAAGTGGTAGTCATGAAGAGATAGGTTTAGAACTTTGAGCACTGAACACTAATGCTTTTTATAGCTTTTAATTTTAGATTATTAGCAAAATTAATAGATATTAACTACCTACGACCAGGGGTATCTTATAATTTAAGATAATCATTTTGACTCAGTTATTTTATTTAATGGCAAACATTTCTTTGGGTTTTTATAAGCATGGAGTTAAGAACTTGACAAAATAGCAAGTGCTTATTCTGCTATTTTTACGGCTTTGAAAGTTGCATGGCATTTGAATTCCTTTAAGCTAAGCATTTTTTACTAAAGCTATATTGGAAAGACATTTCAGGCTTCAAGGCTGCTTTGTATATATATATATATATATATATATATATATATATATATATATATATACATAGCAGCGTTGGAACCTGGAATTTCTTTCTAATGTACTTCATTAAAACTCTCATAGAATACATTAAATTTTAATTTGTAAAAGAAGCTAAGCATAGCCAAAAATGTTTATGAAAAACTAATAATTATTACGGGATATCCACTAAACAAACTGCAAATAATATTGAAACTAAAATGATGGGACACATTTCTATATATGAATAGATTGGAGAAAGATAAACTTCAACCTTGAGAAATGGTTAAAAAACCAATAAATCTTCTAAAACTGTTCGTACAATTTATCTATCTCTCATTAACTATTAGATTGTTTAGATGGTAACTTAATCATTTAAAATGATGAATAAATAATTTTGTTTAGGAACTCATATGTATAGTATCGATAATTAATATTTTCTTTTGGAATATGAAGTGAAATGCCAAAAATTGTAACGAATATTTAATACTTATCGAGTAATTAAACCCCAAACAATTATTTATCTATATGAGATGAGCTAGATTTTCGTGGTGGGTTTTCTGCTTTTCAAAAGCTATGAGGTTAATTTAGAATGGATAAGTTCAAGATTTTAAATAAAAACACTAACTATTGACAGGTTTATAAAAAAATCCAGTTTGTATTTTTGCACTACGTAAAAATAACAGTAATACAAATTATAACTTTTTGTGAAGTAATTTGAAAGGAATATATTAGAAAGCCTGATCGTAAAGGGTAGTTTGTATCAATTCAACATGCTCATGCATATCACTACAAAAAGTAATGGAAGACAGTAAATACAAGGTTGCAGAGAAAAGAAATGAGTTATTTTCTTTACACCATTTTACTCGTATATGAACATCCATTTTTTAAAATTCCTCATTTGGTAAGTCTTATTTTTTTATATTAGGCATGAAAGAACTAAATTTACTGAGTTGAGTTTAATACAGTGATGCTGAATATACATTTGTAACAATGCATGGTAGTCACTAAACCCTCACTTCAATCATAACATTTTCTCTGTCAGTGTTCATGAAAACAATTAGGATAATGACAAAATCACTAAATACTAATTACCATTATGTATATAAAAAAGTTTTAATTAAATTTAATTACACGTCTCTGCCTAAAAATACTTTTATTCATGACCGCATTAATTAATGATGCAGATTTAAAAAAAAATTTCCATACCTTACATCCTTTCTACTAATACAAATTTCTAGATTTTTAATAAACTTCTACAAGATCTTTGATGATATTATGTTGTTGACATCTAGAAGACATATATAAGTGACATAATGGATGAAAAAAATCATGTTTTTTTCACATCTCATTATGCAGATCTTGGAACAAATCCACTAGCATCAATGACATGAATCACTTATATAGATCTTTTTAATTAAATATGAACTGAACAGATGCAAAAACTTACCCATTTTCAGGATCATGATTATAGAAGGACCCCGACATATCCATATTCATATAAGCAACCTGTAAAAACATTTAGATTAAGGTTTTATTGAAACTAACGAAGCATGTTTATCGTCTAAACTTCGAATTTAAATAATAGGAAGATAAGGACATATCAAAGGAGTTTTATGGTTATTAAAAGGTGGTGAGACGTTTCTAGCTTCTGGAATTTTTAAACGAACTAAAAGCTTAGATTTATGGCCACATTCCTAAAAAAATTAATGAGCATTGTTCAAAATGGAATAGAATTTCTTTGTTTTGTTTCTCGTTCTTAATATTTCTTCATTTATTTTCATAAAGAATTTGGAAGAAAATGGGAAGTTGGACTTTGGGTGAAACAATCTTAGTTTTGTTTTATTACCAGGTTATTAATAACCGTTTTGTGTTTTATGTTCATAGAATGTAATCAAAAATTAAATGGTTTTTGGTAATAGCTATTAATTACATGATGTTTTCTTAGACTTGTATCAAGATTGTTTTTATAGCCTTATTAAGAAAAAAATAATAAGAACCATAGTAAGTTGCACAAATATTTAATAGCTACACTTAAAAAGAATTTGCATATTAGAGCAAAATATAAAGGAAGTATCGATGGCCTGTGATAGTCCAAAATCATTTGAGCTATTTTAAATAGGTTGAAGGTATTTGAAGCAGAATTGCAATTCGATGATTATTATTTCTAAAAGAATGTTATAAATAGGAAATATAACCTGAGGCTGCCTTGGATATATACTTGTATAACATAAAATAACCTTTAAATATGTAGTTAACATTGATATAGAAGCAATAAAACTAAAGTACATTTTAATATCACCTTTCCTGTGTTTTTTCTCTTATCTGCTAATTTTGTCGGTTTATCGATATAATCAGGATAAGTATTTTAATAAAGTTATTAGAAATTGATTAAGCGTAATGTTAATCAAGATTAAGTATATTAAAAATAACCTATAACAAAATAAATCATATGCTATAATAATTACAAGAATATTTCTTATTTATGTTAATATAAATTTTATACTAAGATTTTTTGGTATATTATAACTCCACTACATCGTTTACTTACGAAATTTTAGATTATAAAAACCACCAGAAAATATTTTGGTGGGAAATAAAGTTTATATTTTAATTATAAGATCTTGATCTAGGCCAAGTATCAATACGGTCATGAATTCTTTATTTTGTGACTTTTTTGTTGTAAGATATGCTAAAAAAAATCGTCAAATATCGCCTAGTTTTATCTTGCGACTATTTTTATCTAATTATCTGTATTCGAATGCATATCTTCCTTTATACCGAACCCATTTTCTTCTCAGGAAACCAAAATCATATGGTTTTTCGTCTGAATATATTTTTCGATAATAGTAATAGAGACATTAAACAAAAGACTTTACACGGGGCTTCGAATCGGCAATGTCTCGCATAAGAAGCGCAGGTATTACCAATGAGACAATATTGACTTAAATAAAAGGAAACATCAACTTTTTCAGTTTGTGCGATAGTTTGAATATCTTCAATATCACCTGAGAGTTTTTATGCTAATTAAATAGAGAAATTAATTTAGGGGGAAAATATATATAGATTTTGATATCTTGGGAAGGCAGATAGGTTAGTATATATTGCGCTTGAATATTAATAATATTATGCATTTTTGTACGCCTGTCTTCAAGGTCTTAGATAGCGCCTGTCAAGAATTAAGGAAAATATTGAGAAAATAGGTAGATTTTCCAGTCACAGGCAAGACAGCAAGACATGGAAAGCGTTAGAGAGTAACGCTTAATATTATTTCTGTTGCGGTGTTTTATTCTTTATTGAACTCAGTTAACTTGCTATTTTATCTTTGGATTTTGTATTCACTTACCTTATCAATATCTTCGTTCGGTTTGAAGAACACTGCCTCTTTCATGACGTCAGCCATCGTATAGAATTCTGACTGGTCGCACGGCGCGTGATAAAGATCATCGTATTTCTTTCGAGTGTTAGGGTTTATCCGTCTTTTCTGCGCCCGTCGTTCTTCATCCCTCGTCTTCCTTTCAGCTCCCTGCAACGAAGGCGGGTTAGAACAAACAAAATAGGTGGCAGTCGTATTTAATAAAGACTCAGAATAGAATAAATACGAAGGCATCTCAACTCGAATGATTTTGAGAAGAGGTTCGTAGAGGATGAAGTGAAAATGTATAGAAGGATTTTAGTTTTAATCTTATGAGGAAACTACTTTTGTTTATTTGTACTGGGTTGGTTATCTACTCTCCAGAACCTCCCCAAACTCTAAAAAATGAGGTTGAACTCCTTGCACACGTTAGGTTCTAGAGGGTATGGTTCCTGCAAACGTCTGCTAGATTAGTTATACATATTCTCGCAGATGGATTCTTATCTTAATGATGACTTAAATTTTAACCAGCCTACTAGAAATCTGGGTTGCTGCAATATATAGAAGCTGTTGCAATTCAAGGACTTACTTTTCACTAAGCGGAAAAGAGACATTTCCAATCAAAAGGCTATATTGATTAATAATCATCAAACGATAGATGCATTTTGAAATTTGCCCGAGGTGTTACGTTTGTTCAATACACTGCCAATATAGTGGTCGCTTAGACAAAGTTCCTTTTCGTACCGACATACCCGGGTACATAGAGAAATTGATGCATTTAAGAAAGTTTTGCCAAGATATTATGTATAGTAAACTCTCCTCATCGGTTCCAAGTGTCATTGATGAACTGATGAAAAATCAGTAAGGGTCTGTCAACTTTATTGACACAAACGGTTGGTTGCATGGTTAATTTGCATCCCTAATTGAATAACTATCAATTGGATACGTTTAGGCAAAAAGTAAACAGCAACTATCCATAAACGACATAAATAAAGACAAAAGGAGAAACCAATGCAAAATAAAGAATTAACATTTAAGCGTGAGGATCAAAATAGGAGTAAGCTATGAAAAGGAACATATAACTGGACTACGAAGAGGTCTTAAATCATTATTATAGTTGTCAGGGGGTGAGGGGGAAGCAGAGAAAGAGAGGCTCGTAGCAGCTCGATGTAACCCATCTTAATGTCTGTGACGCTATGACATGGTTTTTGGCCACCAATATTTGCTATTTCGTTATTTATGAGTACCAGAATTCTGCATCCTTTCTTATCCCAACATTTGAAATTTTTTTTTATTCGTTAGATGGATGTTTCTTTACACAAGAATTTAAAATCAAAGAATTCGGTTCTAGAACTTTAAAAAATAATACAGCAGAAATCGTTTGATAAAATAATTAAAGCCGAAAACTAATGAGCCAGGAATCAGGAGAAAGAGTCCATTGACGAAAGACTGGGTAGAAAGAATCCAATCAAGTTTGAATCGGTAGAGACATACGAATAAATAAGAGAGGTTAGTTAGTCATTTGAACCTTCCTTTCCGTTCTAATCAGAGGCGAAGTCCCTTGATTGGATAACAAAATTCATATTAAGATTAGAATAACGATCATAAACCCAAGGGCAGCAGAGGCTGGTCATCTTTGGGTGGTATGGCCATTGCAAATGGTAGTGCTCTGTTTTGGTAGTTCAAATCAGGAGTTAGCCCTTCGTGCCCCACAGAAGGGCCACGAATTCCGCCTCAAAAATATGATATGAAATCACCTTTGACAGTTTCCGGGATATAAGAGTGATGTGTGTGTGTGTGTGTGTGTTAATAAGGAAAAGGTGGGGGACGAGATTGGTATTGTGACGTGGGAGGATAGGGGACTGCTCTTATTCAATAGACAGTGTAACTATAAAACAGCAAGAAATAATTAGATAAAGCAGAATTTAATAAAAAGAATTCAATCATTATTAAATAAGTGGCGGAGTCAATTTAGTAAAACCTGGAATGAGTAAAGATAATTCAGTAAAGCAAGAATCTTTAGAGAGAATGCAATCCAGGAGCGTTTAATAAAGAGAAACAATGGAGTCGAACTCAGCGGAATTGAATCAAGAACTCATTGGTAGAATCTAAGATGTGAATGGGAAACTTGCGGCCCTTAATTCGAAGTAATGGACCCGGGGCGATTTACCTGACATTAATTTATTTGGGTTATTTTTATTTCTAGATCAAATCATACAACAATAATTGTAATTTAAGGTCGCTACTCATACAATCTGTCCATAGTTAATGCTGTATATTAAATAATGCGTTTATACATTTATATTATTGCTTTAATTTAAGACTTGTAATGAGGTGCGGCTTGCCCCCTTCTCTTAGAGGGAGATAGGGGTCGTATTTAAAAAGGTTGCCCATGACTCATCTGAAATCTTTAACCTCTTTTACAACAAGAAGAGTAAACTATTCTTCGAAAATAAAATCAGTTTTTTTCATTGTATTAAACATTATAAAGGAAATAACAGAAGACGTGACAAAAGGCTGAAAAGGAAGAAAAGAAATATAAAAATTTCTATACACTAAAAATAATAATAAAAAAGCACGAAAAAAGAGCAATAACCAAAGAATTTACTGTTCCCCGATGCAATTTAAAGAGGAAATAAAGAAAACACAGGCAATATCTGCCAAATTCTTCTTTTACACACAGTTTAAAGAGGAAATAGAGAGAAGGACGCAAGAAAAATGGAAATAAGTAGAAACGCTCAAGAAAACAAGGAAATTGAAAATAAAAATCAATATAATTTTATATAATTTAAATGGTAAAACTAAGGGAATAATGGTTTAATTTTTAATTGGAAGAGGAATAGGCCGATCAATGCTAGTTAGCACCTATCACTTCGCCTAAGAAAAGACTATGATCAAAGCGACCAATTTTTCTTATTCTGTACTCACCTTGTCGCAAAATACTTTGAGTTGGCAGTAGGCTCTGTGATATACTGGCAACCCTGTGTCTCTTGGGTCATCGTAAGTATCGATCTGAATGTGTAATGGTAAACCCTGAGGTAAAAGAGAGCCATTAATACACTGAAGCCATCAATACAGTCCCATAAATACCCTAAAAAGCAACTTCGAAACGGGGTTGTTGGTGATGCATTGCATAAAAATACATTCATTAAAATGAAGATTTATCACGTTTAAATATAAAGGAAAAATATAGGACAGAAAGTACAGAAAACGTATTAAAATATAGTTGACCTATCAAGTGAATCAATTGATTAATTAAATCATAATATCATGAATTAATAAACAATTAAATAGAAGCATAAACATGTACATAGCTTTTAAAAGATTTTGAGTTGTTTCTTTTTTCGGTATCGTGTGGTTTTGTTATAGCTCGCGCTTGACACGCGTGAAGTGCTAGTTTAAATCCAAGTTGAGGCAGATTTGTCATTATTGACGAGGCCCGTTATTATGGCTTATTAACACACATACAATTAACCCTTACCTATTCTAATGAAATTCTTACACTCTAAAAAGTCTGACGGCTCAGTAAATAGCGAGTCAGTTCTTGAACTAGAAAAAATTACAACAAAACCTTCTTGGACATACTCTCAGACATATACAGTTTTCGCAATATTAGCATTTACGTTCTACTTGGTTCGTGTTAAAAGAGCAATTATAAAATGAGTCAAGCAGGCAAATTTCACGTCCATAAAACTTCATTCAGCAATGCTTGAGGAGATGTTTATGACTAGAATTGAAAAGAATTTAAATTTTTAAAATCTCCAAATAACACTGAAAATCAATATTCAACGACGAAAATAATGGTGATTAGTTTTTCAAAAGATACGTCAATTAGTATTGAAAATAAACTTTTAGAACTTGAAGAAGAATACCCTTAATTTGGAAAAATCTCCTAAAACGATTCTCAAATCACAAAGACAACCAAGTATTTCGTTGTGGCGTCTCCATTAAAAGGTCCGCATGAGTTCCAAATTATTAGTGATTTGTGTATTTTATATTATTCTAAACTTATCTTGTTCACTTTTGTCAATTATGTATTTTACATCTTCCTAGCCCTGTATTTTTATTTATTATCCAACAGGTAGGTATTTCCATTTTTGCCAGTTGCATATTTACCCATAATTTTTCTTGTTAGTTTTCCCTATCATTTTCATGTTTTTCGTCTTTTTTGTGGTGTATCTTTTGATTTTCCTGTCGTGTATTTGAAGGCTTATTCCTGTTTCTTTTATTTTTCTAATCATGACATTTTTATTTTTTGTTTATCATTTCACCGTTTCAACGCTTCGCCACCTTTGCCAACCCTTATTTGTATTCAGTCATATTTTTCATTTAAACCTATCATTTTCTTTTTGTAGAAACTGTTTGCTCTTCTTTTTCAATCGTGTATTTTGACTTTTGCCTTTTATTACTCCTGTGTTTTGCCTTTTGTCGAGGATTTCTTTCTTTTCCGTACGTCTTATTTTATTTCAAATCTCAAGGCAAAATGAACTTTACTCGTAATGTGTTTCAACTGGTTAAATAAAAATTATTGTTGGATTTTTTACGTTGCTATCATAAATATTTGAATATTTCCAATTGTATGTATTTTGGTCCTATATCTCAACTTGGCGATAGGAAGCGTCTATACGGTTGAATTCGAGATATTGAAACACCGGTTACCATCTAAGAGTGAGGATAATCGAAACTCTTTTTATCTTTTCATTTTCTTTATCTTATTTCTTTATCAACACTATAACCCAAACAGGTCGGAGCTGTGTACATCAATGCCATTAGGAACTAGAGAATATACTTTCCTATGCTTTACAGTAAAGTAGTACAGTCATCCAGCAAGGTTAACTTGTTGACGGGAGCAGAGTATAAACGCTTTCTTAGAGTGATGTGACGATATGAATCAAATAATAAACATTTTACACCACTTATGAATCATATACAGTATATGATATGAATGTAATTCCTATAGAAACTTTCTATTTAGTTACATCAGCTGTAATAGAAGATAAAATGCTTGTGATTACCAATTCACTCAAGACATATATGTTCATATTTTGATGAAATACAAACTATATGAATGTATTTAAAAAAACATGTATCCCCAATTGAATAACATAAAAACTTAGCTGATTTAAAATTTTAAAATTGCAAGGTTATATGTAATCTTTCAACCACAATTGTTGGTCATCTACCAAATTGGCAGGTCAATTATGAACCCATCTTCTAAAGGGAATGAATTTCCTGTCATTCAAAAATGAAGAAATTTTTTCGTTAAACGTCAACCTTGCTCATACCTGACTGATGAAATCAGCTAATAGATCCTTATGCTGTATAATTATCGTATAGTGAAAAAGGGAATTTTTATTTTAATATTAGCGATTTAGAGAAAATTGTCCTAAGATATACCAGTTGTTAGAATGTTTTGGAGTTTGGGAAAAAATTGCTTGATGATATGTTTGGAAAATTAGTTTCTTTTACTAGTTCTAGAAATAATGCTTCTGTCACATAATTGTATATTATAAGGACATAAAAACTTTCCAAAGAAGAAAAGTATAGATTCACAGCTGACACAATCGAGGATAAAGTAAACATTTCGAAGATGTAACACAGATTTATATTATTAACTTATCTTGCCCATACATGGATGTTGAGAAAGTTGGTTTGTAAACATTTGACTTTAATTCATTATTCTTTACTGTTTCTTCGATGTTTATCTTCTTAGAAACATCATCCATATATATGAGAATTCTTTAAAAATACGAAGGAAATGGAATAAAAAACAACTACAACCATGAGATTTCAATTCTTTTCATCTCTTAATCAGAGCATGTTTGATATGTACATACAAATTAGAGAATTCGAGCAAGAAAATATCCGTTAATACACGCGAGATTAAATTAAGAGATAAGGGAAGGTGTGGAAGACAGAAGTAAAGAAAAGGTATAACAAAGAAAGGATATGGATAAATATATAGTTTAACGAGTCATATGTCTGAAAGTTTTATTTTAAAGGAATATTTATCGATGTTTCCTAAGTATGTTTAATGGAGTGCTGTAGATACTGTTCCTAAGAATGTTATTTTAAATTTTATTGTATTTTATAAGAAAATAAATTTTTCCTCTGTCATAGAGTTAAATCTATTGTTTACTAGCTGGAAACTATAAAGTAATTTCATAAATTACTATGAAAGAAACATCAGTTATTAAAGACCACTCATTTTAGAACCAAGAATGTTTTTAAAATTGAAGAATGGAAGAGAATCGAATTCATGCCGAAGTTCTGCTAGAAGATCAGTGAAATTGTTGTTTTAGGAACACCTTCTGACGACTATGTACTAAAATTATCTTCGATTTTAGTCTTTTTCCAACAAACCTGATAAAGAATTAAATCTTTGCTCTTGCCTAAGGTCTTGTTGCTCGAATTGAGGTTTTCACTACATAAACTTGTTTGTTCGTAGATATTTCATCAAGTAAATTCCAGGTCACAAACAACTAATTAAAATAAAGACAAAGAAAAGGAAAAGAAGAGAAGGAGCGACAAAGGAATAAGAAAACATAAAATAAGGACAGAGAAAAAAGAAAAGAAAGGGGTACGAAAAACGAAAGAAAGGATGCAAATATAGCGAAATAAGAAAAGGAAAGGTAAACAAGATAAAGAAAAAAAGAAAGGGTTAAGATGGGTAATAAAGGAAATAAGGGAGAAAGAAGGGAAATAAATGAGGGTATAAAAAGGAAGGGAATGGAAAATGAAATTAGATAAGGCAGAGAAAAGGAGGGCTGCAGAAAATAAACGAATGGAAGGCGTGGGAAAAGGAAAGAAGGATGGATAAAGAATACGAAAGAAAAATAAGGAAAAAAAAAAAAGGAAGGCGGCTAAAAGGTAATGAAAGTAGGGCGTGAAAGGAAAGGAATATGAAGGAAGGAAAGTCGGGCCGAGAAAAGGAAAAGAATTTAGGTTGATTTGGTTGGCTGGATTTTCATATTCCGTGAAGGCGAACTCATGCAATAAACTATTGGTTGGTGAAACCTGTTGTAAGAGCTGGATCAACTACAACGTATAAAAAATTATGTTTGGAGGACAGGGCTTGGAGCTCCATTATTTTCCCCTAATTTTACATTGCAGGGAGCTATGGGAGCCTCGTTTGTGGTGGTGAGCAATATGAATATGAAGTTTGGATTTGAACAGCATATTTTGAACACAAATAATATTGTTGAAGAGTACATATGATGAGATGACTAACTGTGTTAAGGGTGGATGGGGTAAGACAATGCAAAATTACAGAAACAGATTGGAGAAAACTCAAGCCCAAATGACCAGGATGGATGTGGGGGAGGTATATGCTCTTGTCAAGGCCTATGACACACATATATGGAGAAGGAAAAAGGTGAATAAGGTTACGATCAGACACTATGATGAATTCAAACATGAGATGAAGAATGAGAATGTCTACGATATCACCTTCCGATCATTACTGTTGTACAAATATAGTAAAAATACACTCGGACTGAACTGGAGGAAGAGACCTATGGGTGAGCCAGTTAGCTATCTGTGGTTTGTGCGATGGTGGTAAAGAAGAGACCTTGGATCATTTCTTGCTAATTTGGCCGAGTCTAGATCATTTGAGACAGCAAAATGGTATGGTTGGAAGAAGGCTGTAGAAGCTACTGCTCTATGGGCAGAGAAGGGAATCAGTGAGAGAGAAAGAGAGAGTAGGAAACAGTATATACAAATGCTGTGTGCGGAGAGGAGGCGGATCATGATACCCCTAATATTGTAAATTCAAGCACCTCAAGTAAGAAGATTACAACTAGAATCCGGTGCCGATGCAAAGGCTATACTGGTATATTTCACAGTACAGTACAGCTTCAAAGATTTTTCACAATTTGCTCATTTTATTTATTTCTAGGATTTAAGATGGTTACCATAAATCAGGCCAAATATGGCACTCATTATGTGTCAAATATTGCACATTCATATTCATTGTGGTGTGTGATTTCGCAATGGAGTGTTATAATTTTAAGGATGCGGCAATTAGACTTCGTAGGTAAGTTCCAATACCCTTTGAACGTTAAACTAATTCCACCAATTTTTTTTTCTTTTCTTAAGTATATCTCCTAATAACGGTGCAATGGCCTTCTATAATCCCAAACACCAAAAAACAATGCGAGATAAATAGCTTTGGGGGGATTGAGAGAAAGGATAAAAAAGGAACGAACAATGGATAAATCCGATTTCCTGGGAAAAATAAGAATAAACTTTTTCAGTTTGGATATGAAGGCATCACCACCCATGCTATTAAAACAATTCGCTTTAAAAAAACACATAAAATATCATCCTTCGACGCTTAGTAGTTGATGTACACCCGAAAGGTTTGTAAACGCGTTTAAAATTAGGGCTTTGCTCAAAATAAAGAAGCCCAATTTAAATAAATTGACCATTTTGGTGGAAAATCAGCTATTTCAAAGCTCGCATTACGCTCTGATCCCAACAAAGTTGAGGGCGGTATAATCGCAGATTGTGGCTCCTAATTGCAACTGGAATTAAAAAATATAATGGGAAACGTATCGGGTTAAATTATTATCTGGGTAAATATCTCATTATAGGGAAATTATTCGAGGCAAGCGACTGGTTTTTAAGGAAGACTAGACGGAATAGAGTGTGCGTCATTAATAGAAAAAGCGATTTTACGAGATAATGCGAGAACATTAAATGAAAGATTTTGAAAGCGATTTTATACGTGTGGTTAAAAATGTATTTTGTGAAGTGGATGTATATTATGTATTCGCATGCAAACGGGGCTGATATTACATTGTTGTTATTCCGTTTTACGGCCTTGATTAACATAGCATTTGGGGCATGAAATTATTCGGAAGAGAAATTATATATTTGATAATTCTTTATGAAGGCAGGAGAAGGTAAAAAGAAGATAGTAGCACATAATCGTACTTAGGACGTATATGGTAGAGCTTATCTGTAAAATTAAAATATTACTGTAAAATGGAAGAGGGCTTTTCCACATTAAATATATATATATATATATATATATATATATATATATATATATATATATATATATTTAAGAAGCAGTAGCTGATTCCAGATCGTCGGTCACAAATTTTTCACCTACGGAGAAGGTTGAGCACGGCGCAGTGATCAAATTTTTGACCAAGGAAGGCAAGAATGCAAAATAGATCCATGAACGCATGGTTGTGAGTCCCTTGAAGATGACCCCCGCCCAGGATGCCCGTCAGAAGTGACCAACGAGGACAATGTGGCCTCTGTGGAGAGGATGATCCTCGAAAATCGACGGGTGAAGGTCGAAGAAATCGAGCGAGAACTTGGAATATCACATGGAAGTGTTATCAACATCATCCACGACAATTTGGCCATGACCAAGGTCTCTGCTCGTTGGGTGCCTAGAAACCTCACGCCCCATGATCGACTTCAACGTCGTCAAAGTCCACAAGGCCAGAGTTGCACAAGCTTTCTTACGCGAGTGCGGATTCAAGGAGCTCAACCATCCCCCCTACAGTCCACATCTGGCCCCTCGCGACTACTTTTTATTCCGTCAGCTCAAAGCTGCACTGCGTGGACGCCGGTTTGGGGACGATGAAGATGTCCAGCTTGCCGTCCAGGAGTGAATTGAACAGCAGTCGGGACTTTTCTGGTTGTAGGGAATTCGAAGCCTCAGGGACAAGTGGCACAAATGCATTGAAGTTGAGGGTAGTTATATTGAAAAATAATAAAACACTTTTCCTCATATCTTGTTTACTTATATCCGAATTGCAAAACTTATTGACATCGTCTGTATATATATATATATATATATATATATATATATATATATATATATATATCTGATGCAAGATTTACTTTTTGTTCAATATATGCTTTTCTAGGTTGACAATATTTGAATAAGTTTTATTTAACGACTAAAGTGTCGTTAAACAAAATATTTTTTCTCACTGACCCAAACTCAATTTGCTGGTGACTAAAATTTTATCTCCTAACTTGAAGTGCGAAAGAATTTAATGATCTACATTGTATGAAAAACTGTAGAGGAAAAAAGTAATTGACTGAATAAAAGTAGTAAAGATTGAAATTAAATTTATTCCTAAATTTTTTACATGATAGGACTGAAAACCTTTCACACGGAAATACACCGATGTACATATAAAAAGCAAATGAATACATGTACGTAGTAGTAACCCACTGCCGAGCTAAAATACCTGTGGATTTATAAAATCTTTATAAGTTGACATTTATGATAAGCGATAATCAGATGTTGAATGCCTAAAAGATGAAGAACTTCCATTCGGTAAATTAGCGTTTACTAAATACATGAAGAGGATTTAATCTTTACCGTCACTGGTAAAGGAGCTAAAAATTTTAAAGCTTAGGTTTAATATATTTTACCATGGTTTAGGTGAAATTATTCTTCAATTATTGGTATAGTTTATAGTACACCGGAAAACTGTTTTTCCTCAATATATGGGAGGAAACTAATTTTTACAAAGCTAATATTAATAATAGGAATACTAAATAAGATAACAACACTGACGAAGATTGCAATAGTAAACACTAGCTATTAGGTCATGAAGACGGGTTAGGAGCCTCCAGCTCTTCGTTCTTACAGGGAGAATTAATCAATATTTTCTCCACGATACTAGATACAAACTATTAGTTAGTGTACTTATTATCTTATGGGTTCACGTATATTAAAGAGATAAAGAGAAAAACGAATAAATTATAAGTTAAAGTGAAGACATGAAATTCCTGGTGCATGGAGAGCATTTCTCTTTTCCCATAATTTTCTTTCAGAAATTTTAAGGAATTTACCCATATTATGTCTCGTTTATGTTACCGCTGAAGATTTAGAGTCCTCTTTCTAAAAATGCTTTGACGACATTAAGTGCATCCAGAAAAACTGGTTTATTGCCACTTTGAACAGCCTATTGTAAAAAATTTCTGCCACTCGTATTCCTTAGAGAAGGCTCCATGCTGTTGTTGAACAAATCATTCAACAGACATCTTTCAAGTTTGAAATAGTTTTCGTTTTTTAATTATCTAACGTTTTCTAAAAGTTCTTTGTAAACTTTCCTTTCGCTACTTTTATTAATAGGGAATAGGTTTGGCAATAATAAGGAAAATGTTTTTCGTGAGAAATGAGAGATATTTTACAAAATAAGAAATAAGCCAATCTTTATGGAAAATATCATTTATTTCTTCGTTTACCTTCTTCGTGTCATCTTTTCCTTTTTTTTTTGTAAAAATATATGTTCTTAATTTTGCAGCTGAGAGAACTTGGTAATGGGCATCATTTTTCTTTTATTAGTGACCTATGGTACTGGGAAATGGTGGAAAAGCTTTTTTGTATATCATTATCAATATTTCTTGACAGTTGAATAGGTCTACGTTAAATGACAGATACTGTATTTAACACTTATTTAATCCTTCATTTGTCAAATAGTTTGACCACTTCATATAGGCTCCATATATTTGCAGTCGAGTCTGATTTTGTTGGGGTATTTATAGCTGTTTTGATTACCGATATGGAAAACAGTCAAAGGGGATGGGAAAGAACTAATCTCGGTAAATTCATTTTTTTTTATATTTCCGATGCATTTTCACAACAATAATTAAATAATATTCATAGTATGTTGTGGAAATTTCTTTACTATATCCTCATTTACGCACATATAAAGAGTATAAGAGAAATAAATATCCTATATAATTTTCCTGTCCAAAATTAAAGAAGCAAAACATATTTACAACTACAACAAAAATATAAATAAAATTTACCTAATTTAGATTCAGTAAAAAGCAATACCATTGTGTCTAATGGGATTTAGGTACCACAGTTGATATTTGAATGCTTTTATGCAGTTGTTTGATCAATTTACTATGAGAGGTAGTGGTTATTAGTTACACTGGACAGAGTGAGAGAAAAGATGGCTATAAAGATAACAAGGAAGGTATTCTCTTCTACGGCGTAATCTCCTATAACTCAATCGAAGAATAAAGTATTAAAGCGTCAACGTTTGTGTATAAATAATAAAATTCTGTATCTACAAATGCGTTAATTGCCTCTACGGTATCTAGAAAATAAGAGTTATTAAAATAATTAAATTGATACTTGTGTTATAAGTCCCGTACCCTTATAAGGACCTAGCTAGTTTTTATTTTCTCTTCAGAGAAAATAACACCAAATGAAACATACCTAGTTACTAGAGAATATCTAGACGTTTGAAGATCTTTGGTTTATTTAATGGGAATATATCTTCCTGGACACGTAATGTTTCAAATAAAATTTCATTTTAATATCTAAAAATTAAAATTAGATAAATAATTTGGGGATTACTTTATTAATTGGAATCAAATCTAGATACACCAAAAAAAAATTATAAAATAGGACAGATAAAGAACCTGGGGTGAATACATAAACAATGAAAAAGGAATAAAGGGAGATCAATCTCAAAAAAAGCTAAACTAATGTTATTGCACGAGTTTAATAGGCTAATGTTTAATAATAATAAATTCGAATCCACGAAATCTTTTTGAAGTTTTCATGAACTATGGTCTCAATATATCTGTTCAGATGAAAGTGCGAGTAATTATCAGGTATGAAAAAAGGACTATGCCATTGTGTTTTACATACAAATTATATATTTTAATTAAATATATCTTTGTGACACAAAGAGAGGTAGGGGCATTTCAGAATGCTTGTGAGATGGGAACTGCAAAACATGTAGGTGATTCTATCTTAGTATGTGGCTGTATGTTTTCATAAGGGTACACGGAGATGTTTTTATGCCAAAATACAATTTATTTTTTATATTTTTAACAGGATAATGCACCATACCATGCACCTAATACCATGCACCTAACTACACCAAGAATTGACTTGAAGAAATGGAGATCACACCTATGGACTGGTTACATAAAGGCACAAACACAAATTCAAAGAACAATTTTAGATAGTGCTGGAAGAAGCAATATGAAGTTCTACACGAACAAATAATATGGAATTTCCTAAAAAATCACAAACTGAGAGGTGGAAGATAAATTTGTTAAAATTTGGTGAAATCCATGCTTGAAGAATTATTGGCACAACTAAGCATTAAAAAAAATATATAATTTTATCTTTGATGCCAATTTATAATTACATTTATATGAATGAATTCATAAGAAGCTTGTTATTTTGGTCAAGGGTGTATCTGTGTTGAGTCAAACTAGAAAGGATACATTTTGTTCAATTGTTTTGGAAAGGGTGATTATTTCATGTTAGCTACTGTAACAAATATGGCTTCGACAATGTTATCATGTAACTATTTGTGTAATATATTTCCAGTCTTAAATGATTTAAGATAATTAATCCCTGCAACCCCCCCATGCAACCTAAAACTGGAAGTACGGCACCTATGGATTTTACCTTGATTACAAGCCACCGCTCAACTTAGATGGCTGATATTTCCAAAGTTATGTCAGCTTATTCGATTTCAAATGTTTTATTACATGATATAGAGCTGTATACTGTGGTTTTAGGTTTGATAGGTTTGGATGGTTTTAGAAATATTTATGAAGAATGAAAAGGTGTATGCTGGGTTGAAGACTGTTTTGAAGACTAACCTCCTTAGTCATGTCAATTAGAATTGACATGACTAAGGGAGTTAGTATCTAGTTTTTTTTTGGTAAACGGAACGTGTACTTAATTGTTAAGGCGCAAAACTTACTCTCTCATCTCAAATATTTTCTTGATTTTCCGATCTCAATTTCGCAACAACTCGGGGATTTCTGTTTTATATTTAAAGGTTTTCCGAAATTAATGCCCATTATTCATAAAAAAAAAAAATATCATCCATCAAGATATTATGTTTAGTTTAATAATTAATGGGTTGAAACTAATGAAAAATTTATTATCATTATTTGCTCTCATTGGTAATTATTTTACGCATGTTAATATTTTATGATCCCTTGTCTTTGTTTTGATGTATTATTTGCCCTTTTTTCTTTTATAAAAGGAAAAATTTAAATTTTGAAGGAATAATCTTAAACTGCGGAACGAAAGGCTGAATAATTAAATTCGCGTAACCGAACCGAGAGGGTGCAACGCTTATTAATTATTATAATAAAACTAGGAAAATAAGAAAAACTGGATGAAATTAAGTTAATCTTATCTGATATCTATTATTTTTACTTAATTCAGCTAATAAATATTGCTAATCGATTAAATTTCCTTACTTCTCAAGGTAAATTCAATCTAGGAACTTCAGTCTTTGTATCAAGGAGTAGATTCGATATTTGTTGTTTTCTCGTGGCGTTTGCATGGTATGGGGCTGTCCCATCTTATGTACACAGACGAGGCAGGAGGGGCTTAGTGTAACAAGACAATGTGTGCTGCATTTGTCATCCGGAATATTGAGTACTCTCCAGGTCTCAATGACTTGAGCAGTCTTTCCGGCCCCAATTAGTGATGTAGGATTTCTTTCTATGTATACCGCATATTTTCACCTCCCCTAACTTTAATATCCTTACAAATCTCTGGCTACGAACTTTCTGGAAGAGATTTCCTCGTTGATTTTTGGTTTCCATAAGAAAAAAAGGAATAATGATTATAAATAGTATGTAAACTTAATAAAGGAATTGCATATTATTGCATAAATTATGAACTTATTTATTGACAATGTGAAGTTAATATATACATACACACACACACATATATATATATATATATATATATATATATATATATATATATATATATATATTAATATATTGGAAGTAGTTTCTTCTGGCTAAAGATAATTTAATCTTAAGAAAGAATACAAGGACCAAAAAGAAAGTAGATTCAATTAAACTGATTCTTTAATGAGAACGTTTCAGGCTCCAAGCCTATCATCAGGTCTGACAAAGAGAAATGAAGAAATATTTAAATTCTAACATATTAATAATTGGTTTTAAGTGAAATTCAAATCAAATAGACAAAACATAATATATGTATATATATATATATATATATATATGTATTAAAATGGTAAATAGGCAAGGAAAAAGTAAATTATATTAAAAGCTTGTATTTATTTTCTTGCTATTAAAGTATGATAGAATTATTCCCAACTCAAGAAATAATAGTATCCATTATTGTTTCTAGTGAATTTATATTTTAAGTGTGTCTTTGTAGTGATTTATGGATTTCTTAATCCCTCAAGCTCTTTTTTATTATAGTTTTAAGTTCTGTAAAGATATAAGAGAAAAAAACAAGATTTTTTAATGATTTTTATTAAGATAATTGGTAGTGAAAGTTGTGTTAGGCAGAAAAAATATGTTTAGTCCTTAGTCTTGGCAGTAAAAGTTGTGGTAGGCAGCAAAAATATGTTTAGTCTTTTATTTGTAGAAGGTTGGCATATTTATTGCTCAAACTAAAAGAATATTATGTTCAGATGTTGAAGCGACATTAGCTAGCGGGAGAGGAATAAATACAGCATGTGTAGCTCTAATGTAGAAAGTGTGCTAAAATGTGTCTGTAAAGTAATAAATTACATAAATATTAAACACACGAAGGGAGAGAGAAAGTAATAAAAGGTATAGCGATAATTTATTGCAATTAAGGGGAACTTCCAAAGAAATTAGCTCGTTTGTGTTATGCAATAAATACAAAGCCAGATGGCAATGGCAGACTGGAGCTCAGTGGCAAAGAGTAACGGATATGATAATAAAAGATAAAAATAATGCAGTAAAGATATCTCACCATCTTAACATAAATGGATATTTTTAAAAGTGCATGAAGGAAAAGGAACGGGAAGATAGAAAAATGACCAATAGGAAATAAAAAAGCGCCTGACTGCTGAAGAACGCACAACACTGACTGAAAGTTTAAGCCTTTTGGCCATCTCTCAGCTTTATAAAGACTAGGTTCAAACTAGTTTGAGTGTCCTCATCCACCTTGCTTCTATATCAAGACGTTACAATTTATTTTTGGGGAAAAGGCGCTAATTAACTCGGGCATTTCCTCCCTAAATTTTTTTAAAGGGCGTTTGTTGATTAAGAAGAAAAATCATGAAAAGTAGGCTAATGGAAGCTATCGTCACTAACTTGGCTCGTAACACTCTCGCCACTTCTCAGAGTTTGCTACCCAGGCAATGTAGGGAAAAGGAATTATTTTATCACTTGCACTGTATGCTGCCTATCTGAGTAGGACATAAAGTGTATTTAGAACCATATATTACGAGACAGCAGCCACAGAAACGTCGACAATAATCCGGAATCTAACCTGTCACTAACAACATCTTGTGTACCTTAACTTCGCTAGACGTATAAAAACGGACTTATGGCACGCATAAACAAACCCAGACGGGAAGCATAAAAAGTTTTACTTGATATTAATAAATATATTGAAATTTAGTAAATAAAAGGCGCCCTCAAAACCCTCACATAAAACATTAATATAAATTTTTTTCAAAATACTAGGAAATAGTTTTTCCTCTTTGCTATAGGAAATTTTCTTTTAGTACATTCTTTACACATTAATTTGTGACGTCATTATAGTTCATCTAGGAAGTGTTTGGGCAATTTTTGTTGTGCTATTATTTCCTAAATTCATTTGAGCTTGATAGAAACATCATTAGTTCTAGGCTTGGATTATCGCTTTATTTTCATTCTCCAATTCTTATATTCCGTTTAACTTATTTTTTCATAACACTAGATACGCCTTTAGGCAGCAACTGATGAAGGCATGGCCAGCCCCCACCCCCCCCCCGATAAAGAAATATCTCTACTGCCTATTGTTGGCCCATTAATAATCAATAGCTTCCCTTTTAACTTCAGTATGTGTCGGTTCACGTAATTAATGAGATTAGATTGCTATTTAGGTTTCTCTCTAACAAGAAGTTGAAAGCCGCGGTGGCAGATGTTGTTCAAACAAGAGGGCAGTCAAACGGCAAAACTAGAGTCTTGCAGTATTCACTTTGATGGCGAAGATGCGGCTGGTTTTCCAAAGTTTTAATGTAAAGATGCTGACTGAATTTTATTTGGATTGAAGTAAGTATTGCAACGATAATATAGTTTAGAAGTGACTTAATGAATATTTCGATTATTCTTAAGTATTTTACTGAATATTTATTTCACCTTTAATGAAAACTGTTTCACCAGAGGAAACGCAAATTTTACATCTCATTTACATGAAGTGTAAACGAGTGTAATAGAATTTCTTCTAATGCCATCCTTTCTTTTATATATGCTAATAGTAATTTCTTAAAAATAAAAGAAAATCATATGAACTTACAAATATATATATACTAGAATAGTCTTCTAGCCAATTTTATTATTCTTGTAGTGATGATGGTATTCTGTTACATCTAAAAGCTATACTCTAAATAAAAAATATATTTGTAAAACCCTCTCCTAAATACTGCATTTTCTTCTCCTATTAGAGTATATTTATTAATACATTCTTCAGTCACTTTTCATTAAACAAGACTAGAAGGAAAAGATAAAAGTTATCCGAAGCTTGTCTCTTTTGCATATTTTCATAAACAACATCAAACTAATTAATACCCAATAGTGACTTTTCTCTTTTAAATCATGGAAAAGAAAAAGTGCCAGCAATCTGTTTAAAAAAACAATATTTAATAACTGGTTTCCTTCCAATTCCGTCAACTTGACTGCTGGTTATGAACTGCGATTTATAACTATGTACATTCCTGTATACAATGATTCTTAACTGAGCTCTTTAAGCCACCAGCATTTGGACGAAAATTATACAGGTAAACATCAACAGTTGGCATTCGGTTAGGTAATGAAATATCAAATATATAGAGTGGTAAATATGGAGGTCCTTTATTTAGTAAAGTCACAAAAACTTTGCCAACAGTATTTTAGCCGTCTTTTTTTTAATGAAGTCTTTTCTGTACTTTATTAGCGCTAAATTACATACGAATGAGAAAATATGTGGATCAATAACCTTAGTTTTATCTGTTGTCAAAAAATAATAGTCCAAAAACAAATTAAAGACACGAATATTTCTTCGAATATAATGTTCTTGTGATTGCTTTTAGTGCAAGTGGACTTTCGTGTAGATTTTAGCAAATATGGGCGACTACTCTTTTTATATTGTATTATAATTAAAGATATTTTCAATTAAACATATTCGCAAATAGTGAATTCTTCCCGTGGGACTTTGTCGTTTTTTTCATATTGATGCGGAACGAGTTACAAGATTTGTGCATAAACAAAAAGATACATGGATATAGAGCACTCATAGGGAGGGATAAAATGATAAAAAGATAGAGATATCAACGCTTAAGAATTAAAAGGTATTAAAAAAGGATTGAGAATTTAAGTTTGAAGGCACCTATAGACAATTTAGTATAAGTAGTCTTACAGATTACCAATCTTCAGTAGTGAAGGTAGGTCGGGAATAATCAAATATTAAGGACTATTAAGTAAGTCTTTTTATCCTTTATATTAATGCAAGTAGGTGGGTTAACAAATCACTTTCAAAAGAACAGATCGAACCTTTAGTACAAATATACATAAACAGCATCAATTCACAAGTGATAAAAGTGAGTCATGAAAATGAGTCTAAAGCTTAACCAATCACAATATAGGAAACGCAGAAATCTATTGTAGTCTTGTTTTGAAATATTTTATATTGAACATCAAATTATAGCATATTTTTCATGTATCCTTGATTTATATCGCAACTAGTTGTTTGTTTAGAGAAAATCTTGCGCGTTAAGATCAAACAAACAATAGATAATTGATATTTGTTTGCATGGTTGCGTAAATATTTGTAAAATCCTATGATTAATTGTGGGATTATCAATATCTCTAGTGTTGACACTATATCTAATGAACAACCAATAATATTTGAATTTTTGAATTCCTATTTTTTCTATATATTTTTATAACCAAAATAAATAACGGAACCTTCTTTGGTAAAAGAGAATTGAGTACATTATTTGCTTTTAGCTGCTTAGTTCGTTGGCTCTGGTTAAAGAACTCCGACGCATTTTCAGTTTTTCTATTCTCGCAACTTATTTGTCAAATTAAAAAAAACTGGGTCAAATCCTGTCAATTTCATTTAGTTTTTGATTAAAATGCGCAAACTTATGATAAAAGGTTTACATTTCATAGCCCCCAGGTTTATTATTAGATGGAACAGGTAATCGTTAAATTAAATCCAAATTTATTAAATTCTCTACCATTGACTATACCAGCCTCAGATTTTGCGAGTCGATGACATGCGTAAAGTAAGTGATATGCCAGTATTGGGGGGTGGGGGAGGTCACGCGAAGCACACGGTAGCTCTAAGGAATTAGACTCTAAATTTCAGCAATGACTTAAGATATGGAGATAAAGGAATCTATTTATATAATGGCTAGCTACATCATTGAAAATGTGATAAAAGCTAACCAACATAATAGATAATTAAAAACACCAACGTACATCACCCTTACTAACTTCACTTTTATTATTTTAACTTTGATATATGAAACTTCCAAAAATATTTACCCAATATCGGTACAGTAGTCATAAAGATTCATTACCCATGTAAAGCTATTTCCACACTAGGGTTTTCACTGCCCAAAGACGCCAGTTGCACTTCACTATAAGAACACAAAGATCGACATTTCTCCAAAGCTCTCAAACTCTTTCTAATCCCTCAATCACGTCTATCATTTAAATTTTCATCAAGAGACCCATCTCATCATCCATTCATTTCCCTGGAGTTTCTTAAAAAAACATCATCCTCTACCGTATTATTTGTTTAATTGCCTGTCATTATAATTCACGGCGTAAGCTTGAAGTCTAAATCTTGTATGGCTAGTCTGTGTTTATTAGAACCACTATTATTAAAAACTCGATGAGTTGAAAGTAGAGACCATATTTTTATATATTTTACTCTTTTGGTGATGCCCGAAGCCTATCGACCGATTATAGGCTATAAATTATTTACTTTTAATGAGAAACTATATTTTCTTATCATCAAATCGTGATATGTTCGAATAAGCAGATAGGTTCATCGAAGCTGCTACCAAGTCCTATGGTCTCTCCTTTTGAAAGGGTTCAGCATCTGATTGTCTGTCTTACGCTAAGAACATCCATCTCTAAGTCTGATTGTTTGTTATAATGGCTATTTCGTTGAACCCTTGGCTTTCAAGATGATGATGTAGATGATTTTACTTATGCCTTTGGTTCCCAACCTTAATATAGTGGCTCCATTAACCTCCCTCAATCAAATGGATTTACTTCAAAATACAGACACCACTTCGCTATTGTGGGATTTGTCTAATGTGTTTAAGTTTTTGGCTGAGCTGAGTTGATCGTGATTCTTGAGTGCAACGATGGCAATTGCCATTGATGTTCAAACTGGTGTGTGGTTTGTAGGTGTCTATTTCTTATGGTGACTAAAATAAAGCCTTTCCAGAGAGACTCTTTGATAACGTAGGAAAGATGTTTCCTTTGTTAGAAATCTGATGGATTGATGTTTAATGCATGGTTAAGACTTGTAGATTGGATAGTTTACTATGTTGTTTGTATGTAGATGAGCTAATGAGTGAAAGATGCAGTGTTGTTGGCTGATGAGACGTCTGGTTTCTATAAAATAATTTAAAAATAATTATGTAGACTAAGAATAGGACGTTAGATCCCTTTCAAATCTTGGATACAGGGCATGGAAACCCTTATGTTACGAGGTGTTTCACACACTCCCTTCCCGGTACCTAAATCGCTTGGATTTACTAAGGCCCTTCCACGATGAAGAGGAGCAAAAAGATCTTTCGTACTTTTAATACCATTTATTAGTTTTGTATTATAGAATTAAACAAATATAACAAATAACGTGATAGTATCCCTATTTCGTGGAAGAAAACTCTAAAAACCAACAAAAGATCATCGAATAAATGACATTAAGAAAGAATACTTTTACTATAGAAATTTGGGGTTAACGTAAGCTTTAAGAATAGTTACGATGCCATTGAAGTAAGTCTTAAGGTCATCAAGTATGTGAAAAAGAATACATTAAGAAATTATAAAAATAAAATATCCTGAGCTACTTTTGTTTATTTCATCAACCGTTTCACATTTCTTTACTCAACATTCAGCATTTGTTTACAATCAGTTTCTTTTTTCAAATTCCACATGGTTTATATTGCCATTTACTTTTTTTCATAAAAGTAAGAGTAAAACAACTAAAGTGTGGCCTTAATGAGCATGTGTAATAATAAAAATGAACTATCGAGAGAGACAGAGAGAGATAAGTTAGAGCATTGAGTAAATGCTAAAGGCCTAAGCTCTATAGAGTCAGATGTTACTTTAAATTTTCACTCTCTTCCTCTCATAGCTTAACGAAAGACTTTACCTAACCAGCGACCAATTTTATCTGCCTTCGTAAATAATTATATCTTGTTATCTCAGTTTTGTGTTTTTTTTCTCTCTTACTTCACCCGTTTCTTTCTTCTTCTCTCTTCCTGGTCATGCTGATATCCATCCTGAACATCGCACAGCGTGCCTTGTAAATATCAATGGAAATTGTTGGATGCTTTGTAAAATGACCCTTTCTTCACGCATATCGGTAATCATAGCCAATATGTAAGGTTTAATATAGGAAATACCAGCGGTTATCAAATGGTGAATGTTGGGTCCCAATCTTTACGGATTAAGGAGTGATCTATGTCATTATAGAGAGCGTTTCTGACTATTCGCATTTCTTTGTTTATGAACATTGTTTTCGGTCTCTGGGAAATAAAGGTATAATCTATAAACATTAAATACAATAAGAGGTATCAAAAGATTCAACTTAATATGCAAATAAGTACTGTTATTGTTAATCTGGGAACAAAAGGCAACAAGCAAATTTTATTAAGAATTATTAGCTATGGATAATTTTTTATATTGAATTTATAAAGGATGATTTGGAGTGTCCTCTGATCAAATGCACCAATGGATTTTAATTTTATGTTTCTTAAAAGAAAATTTTCGATATATTTCAATAGTTTTATGTTATGCTTTAAATAACTGACCTATATAGTCTCACTCTTTTATTAAAAATATATTGAACAATAAATATATAACTGTATTTTTAAGAGAACTTATTTCTTCAAGAAAATGAACCTTTAAGCATAAATGAGAAAATAAACATTTGATCGGTCTTTTACAACTTTACATATATAGCTTATTTACTTCGCACTTATTTGAAATACATAATTACTTGAATCAAGCGTGACTTTAGCTACATAACGATTTCATTATTATTTTCTGTTATAAGTTACAAATGCCTTTGCAGTTAAAGCTTTATACAGGATAATATAGAGAGATTTGACGATATAAACATTATAAACTAGAACACAAAACCTAATTAATCTTCAATCGTAGAAATTAAATTTTAGAAATCAAGCTGACTTTTATTCTCATAGAAAGCAAATCGGGTCTAAGCATAGAGATAAATAAATCAACAGAATTTCAATACTCATAGATAACCTCATAGCTATAGACATATTTCTAAGAATATCAGCGTTTATTCACCCAGCAAGTTTTATAAACAATCCTGTATTTAGTCAATGATTTTAATGTGTTATCGTTAGCTGAAACTACATACCGAATTTTTCACGAAAAATAATATTAAATTATTTTTTACAAATTTTAGTCATATATTTACCCCGCCAAATCATATATGTAGTTTGGTGAAACGATCTGGCCTATTGTTTTAGTAATCATATAACGATTTTTCCCTTAATGTTTTCTCTAATTGTGATGATAACATCTATCAACCCTCATTAATAGTGCAATCCTCTCGTTCCATTTCATTCAATAGATAAGATACTCATACATTAAATAATTTACACCAATACCATGTATCATTTCCATGTCACCTTCTTTATTCCCTTTTAGTGTCTTTATATTATTTTAATATTTTACTTATTTTCGACTTAAAACCTTACGGAGAAAATCTTTAAACATATGATTAATTGGATATATTATTGTATAAGATCCCCTTGATGCATTCAAAAAGATTGTAATTACTTTGAACATTTCCTAAGTGAATATCGAATTGGCATATATGTCATAATTTGAAGTTCGACAACGTTGCTGAGATGCATATATTTCTTTAATGACCAAATAATAGGGTACTTAGAAAGCGCCTTGCTCTTTTATATTTCCAAAGTAAAGGAAGTTAATGATTTAGTTGTCTGGCGCTCATTCTGGGTGAAATTTCACACAACACATCTTAGTGACATAAATCTTTGTAGTGAAAAAATGACCAGTTACTCGTGATAAATTCTACCTTTAAATTATTTCTATGTGATGTCATATTTTGTGCATAAGCAATATTTATAAGTACAATGTACTGTGTAGAGCTTTACTCTTAAAGAAAGGAAAGATTTAAGAGGCTAGAATATTTTAGGGCTGATATGTATAAGTAGACTTGAACCGAAATCGCAAACGAACTTCTCAAATAAAGAACTAAGGCAAATTAGCATTCTGTGTTTGCTTTTGAAATTAAAAAAGACGCAATTTCAGATAACGTTTAGTTAATTATTTCTTCTTATTTTTATCTTAATATAAGAATATTATTATATTCTTCTCTTATAGATTAATGCTGTTCTTTTGATATTGGGCATAGGAGAGTTTTGAAATGAATTCGATGATCTTTTTTACACTTTAGTTTGATTCTTCCTCTTCTATGATCATTATTAAATGATAAACAATTTCGTTTTCATTTCTGACAATAATATATATGAAGTAACTTATGATTTAATATAGAAAAATTAAAATAGGTTTGAGATAAAGGGCCTAATATCCATATTCCTTGTATGTTATTCTATCACCTTGCTTGGGGTGTTATGCTTTAAATAACTCACCTATATATTCTCACTCTTTGATTAAAATTATAATCAAAGAATTCAACATAAAACGGATATATATATATATATATATATATATATATATATATATATATATATATATATATATATATATATATATATATATATAACCATTTTAAAATAGCCTTCTAAGCCTTTTGGTTGGCCTCAGGTAATCGCAGACACGATCTCATTCAGTATTTAAGAGAGGCTCTCTTATCAACTATTCGATCTTCCATGTTCTTGCCTCTATCTCAGCTCCTTCCGTCATCGGGTTATCCCAAGATAACGTCGATACATGGGACAGTTGGGTCGAAAGCGTTCGTTAGGACAAACATTCGAGTTTTCTGTACCGTAGCCATAATATCACTAGGATAATCGATAGGTTCCTCATTTATCCCAAAGTTTATTCTTGCATAACCATACCTATAAAATATTGTTAACTTTTGTTGGTATATAGGAGACTAACATTTTCATACAAATACATCCGTAAATATTATTTTTCTAAATACTTTAATGCGATAAATTTTGGGAGTGTTTCAAGAAATTGATCTGGAGAAGCCAAAGAAGTTTTCTTCGCTTCTGCAGAGACATAAAAATTACATGTATAGATGTAATATCACGTTTTTGACTTTAAATTGTAGTTAAGTTTTAATTCGATTAGTTATTAAATTGAATAAAATCATATTTTTATGTTTGAATTTTTCAAGTTAATTAATGTAGGCTAATCTAACCTAACTCTAGTTTAATATAATTAGCACGAAAAATTCAAAAACTCAAATATCACAATAGGCAACAAGACCCATCAAATTGAACCGAGCCGTATTCTGTTGACAATCTGCTAGTCATGCCTTTTCTTAAAATCCATATAGAGAACTAAATTAATTTTGTAGTAAATTATTTTCTGATCATTTTGTATATAATTTGAGAAAAATCATAGATTCTTTTTGAGAGCCAACTCGATTTCCTTATATTAAATTAAGACAATTCAAATGTTCGAAAATTTTGTCTTGATTATCCATGCTAAGATTTCGGAAATAAGAAATCAGAAACATCAGACTTACTAGCGTAAAATTGCTAAGTAATGATTCCTCCTCCTTGGATAGGTTTTTATCAAATTGAAAATTATTCTTGAATTTATTTTCTAACCAATGTCAAATGTCATCTACGAAATTATGCCGAACCAGATGTTAATTGATTTTCTTTATTACTGATTCTAAATGAAGCGGGGGGATAGCGAATTTCTTATACTGACTGATATTTAATCTCCTAGTACAAATAAATCCTTATTCATGAATATCGGTGTAATTTACCTATTTTCTTCAAATACATGGTTTTAATTTATTATATTTAATGTCTGTATCCTTAGAAATCTAAGAATAAAGGTTCGTTTATAGGCAACAGTCTCTCAGAAAATGTAGTGAGTAGTTCAAATCTAAATATATTTTAGAGAAATTACGATAACTACATGAAAGCTACCATTATAAGAGGCAATCCCTATGAGCTCTAGCTCCCATGCCTCTTATCCATCACTAAGGTAAACTGTTTGGGGGCTTATTGAAATGCCTGAATTTGTTTGTGATTATCTAATGACCGTTTTTAACTAACTTATTTATTACCATATCTGGTTCTAGATATTATAATTAGTTAGATTATCGTGAAACTTTTATTCATCTCCAATTCTGGGAGATATAAAGACATTGATTTTGAAAATCTTTGCTTGATCATTAATGTTCTTATCCTAGCAACATAAGATTTCAAATTTGGATAATTTAAAAAAAATATGGCGAGTTTCTTTCTCTTAGATGGAATAGTTTAGTAATCTTTGCCTTTTTATTTTTCTCAAATACATGGTTTAAATTTATTATATTTAATGTCTGGTTCGTTAGACATCTAAGAATAAAGTTTCTTTTGAAATTTGGATAATTGCTAGAGTTTCATTTTCCGCTGTCTGAGGAAAAGAATCAGAAAAATATCCTACGTGGTCTGAAGATCCTAAACGAAAGAACATAAGGAAATATGGAGAAAGTCCACTGGCCCTTTAAAGATTTATACATATTTTATAAGTCCCTCACAAAAGCAAATATATCTGAATTTATGCAATAAAATATAAACAGCTTGCTTTCTAAGAAGATAGGACCAATAAATTTAACCATCCTAATATCAAACCCTATATAGCCCAATTCTTTTTCCAAGCGGGACAATAATTTTTCACAAACACTAATGGTTACCTGATTTAGTTTTTGGTACATTTTTTAACACTGAATTTCACTGTTTTATTTTGAAGCTGACCTCTGTCGAATCAACAGTTAGTCCTTCAAGGCATACAAAACTCAATACAATTAAATTACAAACTACCATGCATTGATAAATTAATATTTATTCAAATTATAAGCTCATTAAAATTTAATATGTCTAATATACTTTTTAATTATCTCTGTTTGTTTCTACTCTGGTTTACTCTGATTTTCTCTATCATTTTATAAAAGGCTGTTCATAGACATTAGCGTTACTGTTAATGTCTTTTGGACCAATTGTCAGATGTCATCAAATTTGATACATTTATACATTAAATGGAGTAATTAAAAATAAATGTATCATCTAATCCTTATAATCAGAATTCTTAAGATTACATCCATATAACATACAATTGATTGTAATCCCTGTTTTTGCTAATAGCGAATACAAAGATTTAATCTTACGAATTACTAATATTCATCAATGTATTTATTAAATTTTATATTTATTTGAAAAGCTTCATATTTGGCGGATCCGAATCGTTGTTCCACCATTCCATAGGCCAAGAAGGACAGCTGAATAAAAAGCGGAATATAAGCACAGTCGCAAAACAAAGAAAATTTTCGAATGTAGATACTCTAAGGAAGGTGAATACTCACGGCCAAATTCCTTATTAAGTAAATTAAAATCTAATTAATATTTATCCGTTGATTTTTTATCAACTAAATATAAAAAACTGCATTCGCAAATTAGAACTGTCGAAGATAAAACTTCTAAAGTCTCCTTGAAACCTGGTCTTCAACAAAACACACGCAAATATACATTCTCGAAAATTAACCATATATATATATCTCGTGTATATATATATATATATATATTTATATATATATATATATATATTTCTAAAGGAATGTTAATGAACAGTTGTCCTCTTTGTTTAGAATTTATAATTAGGAGATTGAGGCAAATGATTAGAAAATTTAATTTTTAATATCGTTTGAAAGGAAAAATGGAATATTCCAACTTTTTTAAATAACTGAAAGATAAAAAAGAGAAGTTGTCACTGAAGAGGAAATAAAAGCCTCATCGTACCATTTGTACACATAAGCAACCTTTCTGCTATTCTTCTTTGCTCAGAAGATGAGATCAATTTCCTCCCAAGAGCTTAGCGCATACAAGGGAATTTCAAAGATAGCTGGAAGCCTCGTAATTCAGTCCTGATACATAAGAATGCTGAAACCCTTTTGTTGTTTACTGAGTTGCAAGTAGTAAAATTTTATGACCATTTACGACCCACTCTCCCTTAGTACTTGATTAGTATATGTTTTTTAAGTCGTTCATTAGCCACCTTCCTTGTCATTAAGCTCATTTGAAGGAAGGTCCAGACCATTATCATTCATAACGTAACTCGTATTATCATTTTAATCACTCGTCTTTCTCTAGGGTTATCTTCAGTTTCTGGTTTCATTAACAACTTCAAATCGAGAAAAACTAAAACTAAATGTCTAAGGAAAATTGAAAATATAGGTATCATTTTGATTTTCTTCATTTTGTCTCAGTTCGTTCTAAAATGTGTTTCTTTGGGGGGGGGGGGGTGATACACTTATTAAATTATAGATAAGTTTACATTTTTCTTTAGGCTACCGATTATTTTTATTTTTATTATATATATATCTTTCTATTGCTTAGAATTCCTCCCTTTACTTTTGTATCTGCATTCATTCAATACTCTTTGAAAGAACTACCCTTTTACTCATATGCGAACCTTCCATTACTGACTTTAATCATGATGTTTCACTATTGCGTTTATTTCTGGAGTATTCCTTTTTCAGTAAAACTATGAATCAACTTACCTTCACTCCTTTCTGGCTACTGAAGTCTGTGCTTAGGCATTGAACAGCTACATTAATCTGAAATGGAAGAAGATGATGAGAATTCAATGTTACCAGTAGTTGTATCGTCGAAACAAACCAGTCCTTAAGTTTTCCCTATATTCACAGGAACAAATTC
This sequence comes from Ceratothoa steindachneri, assembly GCA_963969495.1. NCBI lineage: Eukaryota > Metazoa > Arthropoda > Malacostraca > Isopoda > Cymothoidae > Ceratothoa > Ceratothoa steindachneri. Next base: position 63,961,739 of record OZ018319.1, read on the forward strand.
TAAACATAACTCATTAACTAACAATTTATAATTAAATTAGAAATGTTTTCAGGTCTCCCTATTAAAAGTTAAAAAGAAATATTTATTGTAATTTTAGAGTAATTTTATAAATAAGCTTGCCGGACTATGTGCTAAAGGAGACGAAACCTTAAACTAGTACCCTACAAAATGATCATAACAAAAGTATTTCTATCAAAATTTCTACTATAACTTTTGTTTGAGAAAATCTAAGGTCTACACAATTAGTATACGATAACCTTCATGTATAAATTAGTTATTTGTAAAGGGTACGTAAATTTAGATGAATAAACTGAAAATCTCTGACAACTAAGCAAGTCTTAGAAAATTGGAAATGGCCAAAATGATTCAAACGCTTAAGTTGCTTGCATAGAAAACCGCAAATTTTGCCAGAAAGTATCTTCAGTTCAATCTCTTCTACTTAGCTGATTCTTTGCCACCAGTCGCTTAGGTAACATGCCTGAGATATCTGACACTTATCGCTATTTCTGCAAACTAGTCGTAAAGCTGGGCCACCATGATTGTCTTTCAATTAGAGACATTGCAGGCACTATCAAGCACTCCAAATGTGCACTCCATTATATTCTATCAGCTTATAATAAATCAAGGTTTATTTAAGGCCTAAAATTAACTGGTAAGCTAAGGAAGACCCTAAAAAGATAAGAACGAGGCATTAACTATATCGTGAAGAAGAACCATTTCAAGGGAGCTGAAACAGATAATGAGAGTTTAGTAAGATTTTGGCAATATATTTCCTCAACAAAATTGCCTTATGTCGGCTGAAGGAAGACAATCTTCACGCTTATATACTTTCGCTCAAGCCATTGATCATTGAGGAGTACAAAAAGCATCATTGTTTATCTGCTACTCATCATGTTATATGTACAGATAAATAATGTAGCCAAATCCAATTCAGTGATGAATCGAAGTTCAATTTGTTTGTATCCGCTGACAGACGGTTTACGCGTAGCAGAGCAGTTGAAAGACTGCTTCAAAATTTGGGTGTAATTTTGGTAGGGGGCACGGAGCACTTGTGCATTTACTGGATGCAGTGAATGCACAAGTATGCAAGTAATTGTTGCAATAGCATGCTTTGCTCGAGGGACGAGCCTCCGAATCCTTATCTGCATCCATCATGCAGGATAACGCGTCCTACCATATAGCCAATTTGGTGAAGACCTTCTTGCACAGAGTACGGACCTAAATGCCATTAAGAATGTATATATAACCTTTATAGAGAGGTCTAAATCGACGACTTCGAAATAAGTCCGAGAATCCTTGTAAGTTTTCAAGATGAATGAAGCGAACTTACTGCCCAAGAGTGTCAATAATAGTTCGGTGCTGTGTCAGGAGATTTCGAAGCATCACCCCCAAAAACGCCACAATAAATATTAAACACATATTCCTTTTCTCAAATGTTTTTCATTAATAAGATAATCAGTTTGTTTAATATAAATTTGTTTTCGATGTCATTTAAATCATTTTAGAAACTTCAAATTTTCTAGTACATTGCTTATCTGCTGATAACTTTCGTTTTATTCAGCAAAATTTCAATAACCTTCAACCTTACGTACTTAATAGATACATATTAGTTTTCAATGCTATTTTGAAAACCTTAAATTTCAGTGGTTAAAGTTTTGGAAGAGATTGTGATTGAAATATAAGCGTTCTGATATTCTAAGACTGTACTCTATATTTATCCAATTTCTCTAATGTCTTCGAATTTTACATTAGTTCTCAAATAGTTTAGTTCTGTTTTGTTAAATATTTAGAAATAAAATAGAAAACAGATCCGTTCATATTCTCCACGTCTCAGGGATAAACAAACGTAAAAACAACAATCTCTAGAATAGATATACATATATAACGCTCAGATAATAAAAAATTAAAAAATAATAATCTAATCATAGAAGAATGATGTCACAGAAGTCAAAATAAGAAGAGAAAAAAGAAAGAAACTAGAAAAAGTAAAACGGAACATTTAAAAGATTAATAAAAGGTTGTAAAAAGTTACTCCGTCATCCCCACCTACTAGGAGGGGGAGGGTACATTTAGTTTTTAAGAAACTGCTACAAAGTGATTAAATACCGACAAATAATGCATTTGAACTTTACATATGTTTCCGGAATGGTCACAAAAATAAATACATCAGAAAATGTACATGTGGTTTTAAATATTAATTTGGCAGATGGACGTAGCAAGGCCTAATTCAAGCACACGGATAACAAAATACACAATAAATCGATAATATCTTTCTTTTCACAAAGTATATTTAAAAAAGTTTTCCTAATAAAGATAGAAACGAACTTAGAAACAGTGAATGTCTCTCAATTTGGAAAGTTCTGCCTAACAATCTACGAAAAGAAGAACAATACCTATTATTTATTTTTAGTTAAAAATAGATAGATTGTTACTCACACTTGGAGGTTAGGAAGACTCTAACTAGTGAAAGTTAGAGAGTGAAAACCAGAAGATATTTTTAAAAATCAAGAAGCAGTTTAAGTCGAATTTCTTCTATTAAAATGTGCTGCTAAACGTTTCATTAAGTTAAAATGTTCAAGCAATCAATCACAAATTCCGAAACTTCAAAAACACTAATCTTGGAGGATTTTTTTATGTAACTATATATATATATATATATATATATATATATTAGATAAATGAGCAATAACGTACTGGCAAATGCGTTTAGGCACAGGAAAAAGTAAGAACTTTATAATCCGCTAGAAAACTTAAAGTTTAAAACCCCAACTTCTACCAAGGTATTCTTGAAATTCCTCACTTTAGAGAGAAGGATGGTTGCTCAGTCATAGCAATGGCGCCCCTAAGGAGGGTTGAAAAATTTAAGGAGACTTTTCTAGTGGATTAAGGAATTTTTACCATCGTTGGAGGAAGGAGAGTTACTTGTTTTTGGACACCAATCAGGCATCGAAGAATTCTTGTCCGTTTTGCATCAGGGGTATGTGGATATGATTATGCTATCGGAAGATTTGAGAGAGTGGGTATTTTATGATGCGAATATGTGAACGGAAATGATATCGGTGTTACGATTGGTTATGTGCGTGATGACGGGCCATTCATTTTCTCTAACTTAAAGCATCTCTAAATCATTCCTTACAACTGACCTAAGGAGGCGTTCATGGCAATAAATAGTAAAGACAATATGGACGCACAAACGTTGATTGAAAATGGCTCGCATCTAATAATTTAAACTCAAACATAAACAATACAGTGCTTTTGGTGTAGGCGAACACACGCCCCAAAAGGGAGATAGAAGTTCCATTTTTAGTGGAAATTTGTTCATCCGAAATTGCCTCTTGCAAGACGCCCGGATTAATTTATTGACATTGAATTGAACTGTTTTATTGAATTAACTGATTTTTCAGGCCGTCGATGAAAGGACAGAATATTTGGCTTTATGGATAAGATTTTCTAAACTTATAATTATAAGGTGTAATCCTAAATATATTTTAATAGTAAAGACATTTATTCCTCCAAAGTAATATTATAATAGAGAGGAGAAAATTTTAAACGATTAGCCTTTCACTACAAATGAAGTTTTTTTCGCATTAGAACGTGGATGCTATAGTTTTATCTATAAAAACACCAATCCTCGTGATAGAAGCTGGATACTTGCTTATCAGATCTTCGCAGAAGTCTACCTTTTATATATTTTATAAGGTTAATGGCATTCTATTATATTTCCTTTAATTAAGAAACTCATTTTAATAAAAAGGAGTTAAGTTTTTATTTCTTCTAATTGTTCTCATTTAATTCTTCTCTATGTTCTCATTTACAAGAATTTGTGATTATTTCATAAGAAAGATTAAATCGGTATCGATTTAGTTCTTAATCTTACCTCGTCCGTTTTCCTAAGAAGCATGAAATTAGAAACAGAAAATGGATTATAATTAGGATTCTTTCATATTAAATGGGTAGAAAAGTGATTCTACTCTTGCATGCAAGAAAAAGATAGAATTTTAATTTAATTGCAAACTTCCTTGATCTTTTTCATACATGGTCAGTGTCTTCAAATACATATGTATATTAATTCTTATGATACTAGCAAGAAGTAAAAAGAATCCATTACGTAGAAAGAAGATTAATTACTGTATACATTCAACTAAGTATATTGACGCTTTCTCACGTAATTTTACTTACCTTTGGGGCTTAATTAAGTCGTTAAACTACTTGGCGGGTTATAAATGCCATTGATTAAATTAAAATCATAATATAATTTAGAAAAAATATATGATATTCACTACTGGTGAAGAACAACTTATTGTAGAACAGTTATTTATTTTTTTAGCTCAATGTCTAATAAACTTTGTTTTACTATAATTTACTACAAGCTTATTTTTTATTTGTTAAGAAGAAAAAATTAATCAACATTGATAATATTATAAAATTAAAAATGAAAGCGAAGAAAAAAAAATTAATTGAAAAAAATTGAGGTCTGATTATATCAGCCACCAACAGCTACTGAATAAAAATAGAACTATTTCTAATTATTAATCTAAAACTAGAAAAATATAAAATTTAATGGGATATAACTGACCTAGGGGAGGAAGACTGAATAAGCAGAAGGAAATTAAACATTGAATGATAAAATAGATAAAGCTTAAAACGAATATTTAAGTGAAAAGGCGATTTCCAAGCTAGCACACAAAAGGTTTTACCTACAATTAGAGATATTCACAGAGGAAAACGGTTACTCAATTTAGGTGAGGATAGATTTACTAAGCATTTCATGCAGCACCTTTTTGCGAGCAAAAAACTGTTCAAACGATGTGTCGGCAGCATTTTTGAAATCGCTATTTAGATGATCATTTACTATTCCTGCAATAGCTTCTGGAGAGGCAGTGTATGGTAAAGTGTCATTTTACCATAGTCTTATTGCTTTGGGATAATTAGAAAATTCCTGCTTACTTGAAATCTTCCTTCAATTTAGTTCAATTTTTATTATCATCCGTTTAGCAAAATGAAGTGTTGTGGTGGTTCTACGTTTGTAAGCAAATTTAGCTTTTACGTACATTGCATGAGAAGGTTGTATAATGACTCTCCAGCTAAATTAATTTGTAAATTATATATCTCATCACTCAATCCGTTTCGGAATTTTTCAAAATTTAATTATTTTATTCTTCTCTCTCTTTACTTTATTGCCTAACTTCCAGTGGAAGCTAACTTAAGTGAACGCTAGCTAAACATTGCTTTAATCAATTTTATTTAAAGTAAATTATTAAATTAGCCATCCATCTGTTTCTTACTCTTAGTCAAGTATATATTTCTTCTTCTTAACTTTCACACTAACTTCGGCATTCCATACATGAGATAATATAGAAACCATTATTCTATGCGTTTCTTGCCTTAAGTAAAGGAAAGGGAAAAGCTTTGCTCATAAATTCAACTTTAAGTTAGTTTACAAGGAGGAATGTTCATAACTCATAATAATAATCATTTTATTCGAATTCTCCTTAAGTATTTATCACGTAGTGGCAAGTTTTCCATGGAGAGGAAATCATCTCTATTATCATTACTAAAAGAGGACTTTTAGAGCCCCTTTGTTCGTGGACATCAAATATTAAACAAACATGCATTCCTATAAACATGCAATCCCATATATAACGTTTAGACATATCGCCGAACATGCTTTCTTCATAATAACAATGCACACTTGATAAAATAAATTAGTAATGAATAATTACTAATGCCGTAAATTATCATGGGCTATTATGGGTATTGTATCTTACATCCCATTAAAAACCGACAGCTTGAGACCAAATGATTTATACATGCCGTTACTCGATCTCACTTTCTCTACCAAATCAACTTGTGGGATTTTTTTTATTTCCAAAATTTTATTTTTTCCTATTTTCTTTTTATTTTGAGACTACACATCTTTAATTATAAAAGAAGATCACATTAAAATTTGAATTTGTCATGCTAAAACTATAGCGGCTATTTCGAAGGTTCCCCTACCCTTTTAGATATAGCATCGTTAATATGGCATTTCTCAACGCCAGGTTCTTCAAATCTTTTCCAATATTACTAATTGCCTTTGCTTCCTGAATGGAACACGATACATTAAAAAGGATAATGAAATGACAGAAAAAGGAACTATCTAATCGTGGTTAAGGAAGATACGAATAAAAGAAGGGGCGATGGAGATGGGAGAAAATGAAGAGATATGTAAAGTTTTTGAATAATTTGCCCAGAAAGTTGAGCAGATATAAAATTATAAAATTAGTCCCTGTTGAAGAATTCGAAAGATTATAACGGTGGTAAAATCTTGCACAATTTATGTTAAAATTATAAGGAGATTTCTCGTAAAATTCACTGCTTCTTACCTTGGCACTAGATTCTAGGGGATTCCAGTAAACACAAATGGCATTGTGAGAAACTTCTTCAATGCAGTTGACAAGTCCTACGCTGTTCTTTGTATCTGGAAAGAAAGAAACGTAATATAGATTTCCTTATATATTTATTTAGTGATTAGCAGCGATTATCTCATATCTAATTTAGTTATGGCCAAAGGTCTTCATCGCTGAAATTTGCAAAGTAACCCAGGCGCTTCTTAACTTTGATTTTGAAATGCATGGCTCGACGAATAGTAAGGTTTCAACATTGAATCAGACAAGATATATATCGAAACGATGGTTTGAGACGTTATTTGCCCATAATGTATATAAATATATATATATATATATATTGGCATTTATACTTAAAAATATATACATATATATATATATATATATATATATGAAAGGTTTACCTCTTTTAAAATAAGTAAGAGCGTAAATGCAAAAGTATACCATGGGAAAATAAGAGAAAACAAATGAGGTTCATTGTGATCTCTTCCGTTGAAAATATTGTAATAAACATCCCACTCTGGTAATTCATTTGATCTTTTTTAACTTGTCACGGAGTGTTTTGAGTTTCGTGAAAAAAAATGCACTTACTTTTGGACTTAAATTTAAAATCCCACTTTACAAAATACGTAAACCTAAATTCTTGCTGTATTTTGAAAAGATAACACACAAAGTTTAGGATTTAGCTATAGAAGAAAACTTTACTAACATTTGTTGTGAATTGTTTTCACTCCCAAGCGAAATTTATCCTAAAATACATTCATATAGAACTTAAAACTTCATAATTAAGCCTTAATGAAGAAAGATACTAAGGACACTAGCATGAAAAAGGGATATAATAGTTACTAAACCTGATAAGGAGAAGGGTGTAGTGATCCTTGATAGGGAGGACTATGTACAAAAGGCCCATAATATATTAAATGATAGTACGAAATTCAAACTTACAAATGATTTACTCAAAACTATTCTTCTACGATTCGTAGATAAAGTTAATCGTTTCTTAACACAAACAGGCATTCGTATCTTCCAGTAATTTAAAATCTATGTATTTTCTAAGTTAACCAAAGAAGGAATCCCTTTGAGACTCATACTTGCCTCTTATTCCTTACCATCATACAAACTGGCCAAATATCTAGCTCAACTCCTTTCACCTTTATCTAAAAATCAGCTCTCCATACAAAACTCCTATAATTTAAAGAAGAATTACTCAGTAAGCTTAATGATGGATATCTGGTGAGTTATGATGTTGAATTTTTATTTACTAACATTGCCTTCAATTATAAATCAATTTAATATTAAATAAGGTGTTCCATTCCGAACATACTTTTCATGGATTTTCACGAAGCCAATAAAAAAACCCCGCTGGAATTAATTCTTTCTGAATCTTGGTTCACCTTTAACAATAAAGTTTATTGCCAGATTGATGGCGTTGCAATAGACTCTCTAATGGGAGCACTAGCAGCTGATTTTTTTATGAAATATCACGAAGATGAAATGTTTTCCACTAATTTAAATTATACACCCTCCTTCTATCGCCGTTTTATTGATGATTCCTTTGCAATTTTCGATAACCTTGCACATAGCCAACTTTTCTTAATTTTTTTAACACTTTACACCCTAACATAAAATTCCCCATAGAAGTGCAGTACAGATAGGATGCCTCTACTTGATCTTTTAGTCACGCGTAATAATGAACATAAAAAAATTCATACAACCATTTACCGAAAAAGGACTTTCACAGGATTTGGCTTAAATACAAAATATCCACAATAAAAACTATATTATATATTACATAGAAGTTTCTCTCTAACGTCCACCTACCATTCAATTCATAATGGATTTATTTTTCTTAAAAAAGTATTTTATAAAGAATTTATTTCCTTCTGACCTATATGATAGAGTTTTGAAAAAGTTGCTTAATAAATTCATTGACCCCCTCATCCCTCCATAAAAGTTCCTAAAATATCCATATACTTGGTAATTTCAGAGATGGGGTTTTAAAAGAAAAATCTTATTCATTTTTAAAAGATATTTTTCCCAAATTCACTCCAAAATAGATAGATATATAAACAAATTATCAATAGGGATTTTCTTCAGCACTAAAGATCTTATCTAATTAGAGCTCCACAGGGACGCTGTGTATTTATTTAAATGTCCTAGTTGTACTGGAGCCTCTTACATTGGCATCACTGTCAGGTCTCTTAGAGCTAAGTACTCTGTTGATGTGCGGATTAGTTGGTGCACAGGAAAAATATTAATTAAGATAGAGAAGTCTTCCTTTAGGTAACACGCCATAAATAGTAAAACTAAAATTTCTATTGCTAATTTTAAAGTATTAACCTTTAATAACAACCAACAATTCCTAAGAACCTTCGAAAATTTATATATCAAACACTGAAAACCTACACTCAAAGAAGATTTAAGTGCTATATCATTATTAATTAACTAAATATTAACTACTGTTTGGTTAGTTGTTTTTTCCTCTCTCTCTCTAAAGCGTCACTGTAACCTATAAATATAAACCCCTTATTAAATCCACCATTCACTCTCTAGGATGGATCCACCTTAGTAAGTACCAAAAGACACCATTTTTCAGTTATATAAATAAATATATATATATATATATATAAATGCTTGACTCAAAAGATAGCACGTGAGGCAAGCAATAATCGCAAAAATTACCAACAGGAAAATTAAAAAGAGGATTCCAGGTATATCAAACAACTACACTTTCATGTTTATTATCAATGAATATACGAGGGGCTGTAAATAAGTTTTGCGAATCGATAGTGCAAAACAGAGGAAGGGAGATGGCTGTTTGTGGCGGTGTTAGGACGAGTTATGACAAGTCAGGACCTGCACCCGCACGCTCCTGCATCGTATATTTAAGAAGCAGTAGCTGATCGCAGTTCCTCAGTCACAAATCTTTCAACAATGGCTAAGGTTAAGCAACGCGTAGTGATAAAATCTTTGACCAAAGAAGGCAAGAATGCAAAAGAGATCCATGAACGCATGGTTGCAGTGTACACCGACACCGCCCCTTCCTATGCAACCATTGCTCGTTGGAATAGGGAGTTCCGCCATGGTCGTGAATCCCTTGAAGATAACCCCTGTCCAGGATGCTCGTCAGATGTTACCAAAGATGACAATGGGTCTCGTGTGAAGAGGATGATCCTCGAAAATCGACGAATGAAGGTCGAAGAAATCGAGCGAGAACTTGGAATATCACATGGAAGTGTTATCAACATCATCAAAGACAATTTGGCCATGACCAAGGTCTCTACCCGTTGGGTCCCTAGAAACCTAACGCTTCATGATCGACTTTAACATCATCAAAGTCCACAAGGCCAGAGTTGCACAAGCTCTCCTACGTGAGTGCGGATTCGAGGAGCTCAACCATCTTCCCTACAGTCCAGATCTGTCCCCCAGCGACTACTTTTTATTCCGCCAGCGCAAGGCTGCACTGCGTGGACGCAGGTTTGGGGACGATGAAGTTGTCCAGCTCGCCGTCCAGGAGTGGATTAAATAGCAGTCGGGAGATTTCTGGTTGTCGGAAATTCGAAGATTCAGGGACAAGTGGCACAAGCGGATTGAAGCCCGAAATATTTTATACAGTTTTCCAAAGTCTTTGAGATAAGTCACAATCTCTGCTACCCTCATTAATTTCATCTCAATTGGTAGAATTTTGGTTAAAAGTCTTTTGCAAAATAATCAGCACTTGTTTTTAATGAAAAGAAATTCCGTTATGCCTCATTCTGACACTTTTGTCTTCCACGTATCTTTTAAGTTTCTACTGATTGTAAATAAGGCTAGACTTCATACAACCTATTTTCATAATCATACAAAATAGATATAGGTAAATTTTATTCTGTCAAATGCGCAATTTTCAATGTTATTTTGATCAAACAGTTAAACCTTTATCTATCGGATGGATTCAAAATTAATATGAAGTGCTATTTTTTATATATTTCAAATAATAATCATCCGTTTAATTGGAAATATTCCAAATTCAGTTATCATTCTGAAAATTTCATATAAATAAATTAGCGTAGAATGTTCCCGGATTAGTACTTTTTCCCACATGAATATTCCCTCTGGTTTGTTTAAACTTTACCCATTTTTTAAAAAAACATAACAAAATTATTTATAATCAAAAGCCTATGTTATAGTAGTCTATAATTTTGTTTGATTCATTTTCCATTATTAGTTAATTATTTAATTTTCCCCCTCTTTATCTTGCTCTCTCTAGCCTCCACCTTTTACAGCGATTTTGAATTATATAATTTCCTTACCTTTTCTTTAATCCAAACCTTTAATATGATTCTATCGTTTTTGCTTTAAATTCCTGTAAAAATCTTGCTAATGTTCGTTTAAGCCTCTCCCTAGACATAAAGATTGGCGTTGTTTATCCATTAAGCATTGGTTAAGGGAAATTCAGAAGTCCTTTCTTCTTTTCATACCATCAAACAATCATCAGACATAGGTTAAGCAAGAAGGAAGAGAGAAATAGCAAACGGAATAGATAATATGAACTCTTTTACCCTTTAATAAAATATAAATGTGTGAAGATCAAGCCTATTTGATTGAACGCTTTTTTGCTCTTTAAGCCAGTACAATAACAAATAAGCTACAGTGTATGTAGAATGTAGCTTTGTGATTTCCTTTTCATTTATTATGTATTCTGTGTCTTTCTCAAGATCTTTGCGCTCATTTTAGTGCTAATCTGTTAAAACGTTGTATCTGCAATGTCGATGTGGACGTGCAGAAAGAAATTAATTGATGAGCTAGTGTTTCTATTAGGACCTTTTAAATCCTTAACCATCTTGAGTCAATTCATCTTCAGATGTAGTTGTGGAAAAAACTAATTAAAAAAAAAAAGGAATATCAGGTTTGGTCGTAGGATTCACAATTAATTTTCTAATCAACATATAAAATGTGTTTATGATTTAAGTTTCAAACATGTTTCTTTGTGGCATACTACGCTGTTCTTTGTTTTTATTGTCTTTCAAAAATTAAACTGTATAATCATTTTAGTGTTAAAACAACTGAAACGGTCACTTATCCTGTTTTTTATTCCAACATGTAAGAAAAGAATAAATATTTTGTTCCTCAGTTCCTACGTTAAGATATTTACTCCTAATTTGCATGCAACGGCTACCCGCTAGATTGTCTTTCAGTAAAACAGTGTCAAACATAAGAGAATAATCACTTGATTGAATGCAATTGTGCAATAACAATACAATGCCTATTTTCCTAATTAGAAGATCAATGTTGCCTTCACATCTTATCTTTTTATGACCTTTGAAAGAAATGCACATTGTGGGAAAATATGAAAAGTGAAAATTATTGAATATTTTGGTTTATTTATTCGACCAAAAATTCATATAAGCAACCGGTGGTGAGTTGATTGCAAGACAAAAAGACCTCTACCCTAAGATTAGAGAATATTGCCTGCATACTCCGTTATCATTTTGGTAGGTGTATGATAGATTACATAATTAGATTTCTTCCATTTATCCTAACAATATATCCTAAAGTAATTGAATTTCTTATTTTGTATATTCCGCTTCCTACCCTCTAATTAATCGGAAACAAGGTACTCCTATTCGGATAAAGAAATATACATAAAGATCAGCGTGATAATTGCTGACAAGCACGTTGGAATCAGAGGCTGATCATGTTGAAAGGGAAAGTTTTGACAGAGTGGAGTTACTGTGTTTTGACCACGCACTCTTTAGTATAAAACCTTTCCTCCCATAAAACAAGTGTGGATTCGTCAACCTCCTTCTTAGATTTCGAGACAGAGGAGTGACATGATTTGTGTGCGAAGAGAAGAAGAAGAAACATAAATTGGTGTTGTGATTGGCTATTTGTAAGATGCCGTGCATGACCTTATTGACGGCTCCCCCCTCAGGGCGCCGAAATTCTGGTCTCTACTCTAGAAGCGGAATCTAACCAGGTACCTAAGCAAAGAAATAAAACGCTTTCTCCTCTACGCAATAGAAATTTCCATTTTCGTCCCCCCAATATATGTTTAAAGTGTCCAATGGAATAAAAATAAATCGAACTGTCTCAAAATTCAAACGGAATTTCATTTTAACTAAACGCGTGCACAGTTAATCGTTAGTCAATTAATTCTTTAAAAATCCAACAGAATTTGACGCTAGAGCGTTAACGTTGATTATTATTTTATTATTATAAAATAATTTTACGGGAAACTTTTTTTCTCTAAAACCACCCAAAAAAGGCCTAAACTCGAAAAATCTAAAAAATTCCCAGGTTATAAGTGACAACAAAAATGAGAAAACATATTAACGAATTAACGCTTAACTCTGCTCACATATAGTAATGAGATAAAGAAAAAAGAACCGGATATAAATCAACTTTTTGGAAGATTACAAAACTAATAAAAGCCATAGACAACTTAGTAATATTAGATTAGTGTGAATCTATGTAATAAAAAAAGTAAATATGTAGTAACTCTACTACACCAAGCAAGGAAATGAATACAAAACTAAAGGGAATAGAAATAACTACAGTAAAATGTATTTTTAAAGGTCCCCGCCTAAAGGCAGATGATAAGACGTCAATAAATAATAAAGTATGTGAGTATTCATCTCTTTTATAATGACATTAAATTTCCACTGCTCTTCCTAATTGTCCAGAGCTCTACCAAATTCCTGTCCCACAAAATTAAGAAAAAATTACATATCTCCTTAATGGAATTATTCCAAGATTTTTTTTTTTTCATTTAAAATTCCAAATATCTCGGAGTAAGCAAATTACAATAATTACCGGTTAAATAAAATGCTTCAACTATATGAGAAATAAATTCTATAATACCTTCAGCTTTTATTTCAATATAGAATCGAAATTAAATAAACTATATATCTATATCTGTTCAGTAGTAGCTCTCCCTGAAAACCCATAATCAACGTAATCTTTTCTTTGCTGTAATTGAATTTGAGTGTGGATTTATTACATGTAACTAAGGTCTTCGAGTCGGTTGAGTAAATTCTGGCAGATGTAGATCCTTTCAGGTTGATGTGATAATTCTCCTTACACATTAGATCACATAAATAAGATCTACGTGCAATTTGACGAAGGTTAATGCCTGTACTTGCGCAAATACCATTTTTGCTGTATTTCGTAAGAATTACAGTAGGAAAAGAAGTTTTTGTAGTAATCTATTGTGTTTCATAAATTGACAAAGGCTACAGCAAAATTATATTTTAGGCATCGAAATATACGGGTATGAAAGAAAAAGAATTTTGATTTATTCGGAACGAATATTGGAATCGAATATAATCCATACCGCATATCTATGCATAGATAAAAAGAAATTCAAAAGAAAGTAGGACAAAAAAAAATGTTTAGTGGCTGCTGTCCTTAGAAGAAGCTAACACGAAAGTTCTGCTTGTCCGACGGTAATGCGCAATAGGCGAGGATTCACACCAACCGCGCCTTGCATAAATACTGTGATATTGACGATGTTAATCAAAATGAGAAACTAAACGTTTTTTTTAATTTATTTAAACTTTAGTAAGAGGAATAAGAATTAAGCAATAATTACTTTATAGAAATATCTAATAAATAATTGGTAATAAGTGATAATAATGAATGAGTAACAATAAATAATGAGTGATCTAGTTTCGAAAGGTGTCGGCCAGATGTATAAGAATCGACCAAATTCCTAGAAATATTCGATTGAATTTCAGGGTAGTTTTCTCAGTGTAACATCTCTGGCAAATGTCACACGTTAATAATAATAAAACCCTTCAAATTTCATAAGCATTGGAATTGAAGTTTGTTTCATAAAATTCGACAAGGGTGAGAAAAATTTCTCGTGATAATTTTAGGTTTACTTAATAACAATGTCTATATATAATTAATGATATATTATCATTGATCTTGAGGGTGATTTGACATAGACATTAAGCTCCTGATGTGGGAGACTGAATGGTTTAGGAGTAAAAAGATCGTTGAAAATTTATAGGGGAGTTTATTGAAAATGGAATTCGGATATAAATAATAATTATAATATTTTTCCTTTAAGACCCAAAAAACTTGTTTAAAAATTGGCCTAAATGTTAGCAAATACAATTTGTTTTAATGATCCTACACTCGATAGCAGATAAATTAAATTTAAATAAAGGGTGCTAAAAATATATGAATTTAATTTTGTAATATGTCTTAAGTTTTGTAGAAGTAGCCTTTTAATACTCGATGCAAACAAAACACACATGCTCCTAATTACTAAAATATCTAAAAGGAGATTTATAGTTTTGTTTTATCTTCATCAAGAAATTTTTGTTAGTTAATAAAAAAAAAGTCTAGCTTTTATAAAGCACAAAACAATCTCAAATTCACTTTCGAAATATAAGGTGTATAAAATTAAAGGCGCATTATTCTGCTGAGAATAGGATTATCGTCAACTGCCCTCTCTGGTTAAATATATATTTATATATATATATATATAAGCTCACCGGAAAAATAATTAGTCACTTGTAACCATAGTAAGGTACCTCTTGCACGCTATGTTGTTCAATATGTTTATACTATGGAATTCCCTGTGTAATGTTCATTCTGAAATGGGTGGTGAAAAGGGTATAGAAATTCCTGCCTGGAAGCAAATCGATTTGCAATTACAAGCCTGAAGATTCTATGACGGTCCCTGTCGTCAACAGCTTTTTCGGTCTACAATTCTAGCAAGAAGTTTTCACATTTTGGGAGTTCTGCCATTGCTTGTGAATCTGGATGACGCTACTCGTTGAAACACTGTTAAATTCGGCCACCTCCTTCACATGATAACCTTTAGCGTGGCCAAATGCAATCACACCTTTTTGCCATTCCATGACGTCACTATTCTGGCTTATTTTAAGTAGAGCTGATTTGCTATCTACAGATCTTCACGCTGTCTGCAACCCAAATAAAGCCTAACTAACGTTTCGACTTAAACTAAGCTACGCCTCTCAGCTGCCTAAGGTTCCTACACGCTTCAGATGTTAAATTATGTTTGTTCTCCTTAGGTGCCTAATTTTATGTTATGTGAGCTTATATATATATATATATATATATATATATATATATATATATATATATATATATATATAAGTTGTACACTCACAAATTTAGTGTGTAAGAGAAGCAGGAACTCAAAAAATCACCCACTTCATATAAAAAGGAGAATCAAAGTACTTTCGAACTATATTTTCGAATTAATATTTGATCGGCTTGAAAATCTAGTAGTACTTGGGATGCGCTTTTCATCTTCTTAAATGTTAAGACAACGAAAGTACTAACTCCAACAATATTTCTTTTTCCCTACGTGGTATAACCAAATATTTATACTTATTCACGTGTTACATCTCGTGATTTTGACGCATATATATATATATATATATATATATATATATATATATATATATATATATATATATATATATATATATATATATATATATATATATGACTTTAATCTCGAAGACAATTTTAAAATCAACGAATTCTCCATAGTAGGAAGCGAGAGCAAAAAATTATCCAGGTCGTATCCCTTTAAACAAAGCTCAGGGCAAAAGATAAATAAATGGCATACAGAAACAAACTGTTTAAAAAAAAACACAGCGGAGTTAAGTTGCCTGAAGAAGGTGTTAGCCGCGTTATAGCGATTACCAGAAGAGCCACTTTGCGTCGCGGCAAGATAAGATCACAGCAATTAGAGTTGAATCTGAGATGAAAAGCCTTTTTCAGTTTTCCCCTAAGATAATAGCCAAAGAAACTACCTGCATCATTATTTTTAAGTGGTAGAATGCATGGATTTTTTCCTTTTTTCGCCTTTAGCAATGACTTTTTAATTCTTCAGAAAAAGTGATGTTAAAAGTGGAATTCGAACCCTAAAAACAATTGCCACGACGCCAAGACTATTAAAAAGGAAAAGGTAAATAAACATTCTTGCGGAATTGGAGTGTTATGGAAGATAATATTTAGCGAGTGATGGTATATTTTTATCTTTATATTGGTTTCTTTCTGATGTATTCGTAAACATCGTCTAACTATTTATTTTCAATTCACGAGTATTTTGGTGTAATCTTATCCTTTATTCGTCAATAGATTTAATCTTAATCTTATTACTTTATTGTTATTATACTAGTTCTTGTAAAGATGGTGCATCACAACGTTTTTTGATCCTAACAAACATAACCTAACCAAACCAACCTAATCTAGAATAGGCTGTTAGGTTAGGTTATATTAGAATTGAAAAATCATGGGGGCCTTATTTTTACAAGATCAATTAACTTTAAAGAATCTTCTTTTAACTTTGAGATTTCGTCTCTTTAATACTTCTAACCACAATTGATGAGTGATCTAGTTTTGGAAGGGTTCGGCCAGATGTATAAGAATCGGCCAAATTCCTAGAAATATTCGATTGAATTTCAGGGTAGTTTTCTCAGTGTAACATCTCTGGCAAATGTCGCTCGTTAATAATAATAAAACCCTTCAAATTTCATGAGCATTGGAATAGAAATTTGTTTCATAAAATTCGACAAGGGTGAGAAAAATTGCACGTGATAATTTTAGGATTACTTAATAACAATATCTATATAAAATATATGATATCTTATTATTAATCTTAAGAGTAATTTGACATAGACATTATGCTTTCGATCTGCACCTTCTATAATTATAAAAGGTAGTTTTATATAGCGCTTTTCAAGCAAAAGGTAATTCACACAACGCCTATTAACGAAGGAAAATATTTCAGAGAAGAGGGGGCTTTTAAGGTACGCTTTAAGGCACCAAAGGCAGGGTGCGTATCGCAAGGAGCATATCATTCCACATTTTAGAGATAAATACGGAGAGATGGCGATAACCCACTTGGCGCAGATGACTATTATAGGAAAGGATAGACGAAGTTTTATGAGGTTTATTTGGCGGCCGCTGAAAGAAAAATAGAATAGGATGTATCAATAAGTGAATTTATACCAAAAACACAAATCAAAAATAAAAACATAAAAATTAATAGGAAAAGGGTAAAAATAAGTAAGAGACAACCTTAAGAGAAGCGTTTCCTTCAGGAACAAGAGTGCACAACGAACTATTTAAAAAAAATCAAATAGTATCAAGTAATCACGCAACCTCTCAAATTCTTATCTCACCACAAGCTTTTGCGAAATAGCCCCTCAAAAACACCAGTGTACATCTTATATGCCAGGAGTAGGATCTAGATGGCGATTCACAATTGAAAGGCCATCCAGTGTAGATCATCGAGCAGGAGGGCCGTAGGACAGAAACATCTCGGGTCAAGAAGATAAGGATCAAAGGGAGTTACGCTAATCAAAGCAGGAGGTAAGGGAATCGAAGATAGTAATCTCAAAATGATTGCGTTCAATCTGGGAACGGATGTAGCTAAGATTATGGAGAAAGCAGAGATAGGATTTGCACCTGTCACATCATTGGATTGAGAGATAAAATCACTAACAATGATTACACTCATATTTCTAATAATGTCAGGGAAAGGAACCTGGGAGTCACAAAGGTTGAAATCAAAATAAGATAGCTTTACAACATTTAGCATCTGATGGAGTACCCAAAATTAAAACATGGTAACAAAGTTTTGGATACTTGTCCGAGAGCCATTCATTGATGATGTCGCAAGAGGATATGATAATTCTTAGTCTCAGAAAACGAAGTTGGTAATAAGAAGAGATCGGTTTGCATGTCATAATTATAGGAATAAAAAGATACACTAAGTATATCAATGGGACATCATCAATGAATGCCTCTCAAACAAGTATCAAAAACTCTGTTACTATGTTTTAATTTGGGGTACTTCATCAGATGCTACATGTTGTACAGCTATCTTATTTTTATTTAAACCTTTGTGGGTCCCAGGTTACAGGTACACCCATGAAATAACAGAGTTAATGAAGATAAGATATGCGATGGATAGTATAAAATGGTGCTGAGAGATTGAGAAATAGCCCCCTTGGGTATTCTACATGCGAAGAAGTAAGGAGAAAACGAAGATTTATTTTCGAAGATGATAATAAAGAGAGATAAAAATGACTTAATCTCCGTAAGTTTATGAGTGTTTATGGGTTCCCGGATATCCTACCCTAATATTGGATTTTTATATAATACACATTGAAATATTATGCCATTTTTAAGCAAAATTTTAAGTCTAGAGCTCATAGCCCATATGACAAAAGTAAATGAGTAGTTAGCTATATAGAATTAGTCGTTGCAGATCACAAATTTCCTAATTTTTTGTTGCCCAAAATACATACCAATTACTTATATGGTTCAATAACGGATGGAGCCTAATATGCTAAGTTTCTCTAATATGTCCTTTCTTTTAAAAATAATTTGATGGATAGATTTGGGTTTTATTGTAGAATTTTTAACTTGCAAGATGAGGTAAGAATTCTCGAAACGTATTATGAACCTATAATAAAATTCGATATCTTATTTTGCAAATGATCAGCGTTAATAGTTTGACGTTACACACTATCAATGTATTGTTATTAGTTGAGTATAACATTATGTCGTAAATGATGTTGTAACATGTTTCTCAGTGATGATTCCTTGGTTTTGTTTTCACTTTTGGTATCACTTTTGTTTGAGAGTATCACTGGATGTGTTTTCCTCTTAATATTTTAATTTACTCGGCATAACGGTCATCAGTGGTTTTCTCAAAGGCTCACTTATGGATAATATATCAAAAATCATTAATAATGAGAATTTTTTGTTTGTCTATCTTCTTCATCAAATAGAGGCCAAATGTAATAATTTTTGTGAAAGTGTTTATGTTAAGCAAAGCTTCATATGGAGTTCTTTATCCGTAGCTTTTTAGAAATCCTTTGATGCGGGTGAGAGAAAATTAATGATTTCGAGACCTTTCATTCAGTCTAATAAGCTCTATAATGAATTGAAAAGATATATTTGTCCAAGGAATAAAACCCAAATCCTAGGATTTATTGAGAACTGGATTTAAAAAGGTTGATGATCACTTTTTTAATTCCACCTACCTTCACAACTCAACGCTTCTACAACAGCATGAAAAGAATTTTTATACAATTTCTCGTTATTGGGACTCAAGAAGATTTTCTATAGATTAAAATCAGTTGGCAGGAGATAAGTTAATTCACCTTAAGAAAGTCTTCTCCTTATAATTAGAGATGATTTTGTGACATGAAATTTGAAAAAAGAATATTTTATCTTGACTTAAATAACGCCTTTGACTAATCTTTGCATGCTAGAGCTTAAATAAAGACGAATGTTATAACAGCTGCAAAGTGAGATTACAATAATGAAGACATCGAAACAAGTAAACCTGTATTTGGCTCAGTAATTGCATCTTATAGGTAGCTAGGATTTGTTTTTATCTCGAATAGAAATGTGGTATAGAGAGCTATCATCTGCCAGTGTGCGCGTTTTCTTTCTAGTTAGGACAATATGTGCCCTATATCTAGATGAGTGATTATGTATCCTGTTTTGTATGAATACCCTTATGCTATAGTTGGTTTATAAAGGAGTTTTATACTTTCTTTTGATTACTATTATTACTAGCTGCCAAGCAAGACCGGTTGGAAAAGCGATCTCCTACAAGCCCAACCGTTCCACTAGGGAAAGGAAATCACATAAGGAAAAAGGAAGTACTAAATTTAATAAATAACTATGTGGAAAGAATAACAATTACAAACAAAATAAAATAATAAATTATGGTAGCAATTTACTGTTACCTTTTTTTACCGGTGAGTTGTGTGCGCATCAACACTACTAAAAGTAACAACTACTCTCCTATCCTTTTAAAGCTTTTATGACTAATTAAACACAAAGCTACCTAGCATTTTATGCCCAGTGAATGGCTCTTCATAACGATCGGGAAATATGGGCTGCATCGTCTGGTCCGATCCGGGTTCATTCCTGAGCAGACAAATCAAAGCTTACAACTTCACAATCCCACACTATCCTCATCTATCTTTCACTAGTTCTCAGTAGATTATTTATCTTTCAAATAATATTTACATATCCAATAGACATTCTACGCAATCTTACAGCGCCTTTAACACGCTGAACCTCTCTCGTATACCTTTTCACAAGTCTGTTTTACTCTCTTCTTCTTACATATCCAAACCACTTCAGCGCAATCGCATTTACGACCTCGTTCATACAATCTTCATAGCATAAACACCTGTTAGCGAATGGGTCCTCAATATATCTACTCTTTTGTACACTAAGAATTCTTTTCAATTTGTCCTGAATAGCACCTAAATGTTTAAATACATGCGCCTAGTCAAAGAATATTTGTCAATGAAGAGATTTTTTATGGAGATTTCCACTGGATCCACTAAACGCAATACTTTTAGCTTTGAGAGCAGGTTTAGCTTTTTCCTCATGATGGATTTTATAAACAATCTTTAGCTAGATATCATTTAAGAGTTTAGTAACCTCACTCTCATATGAGGAGATAGGATTGATGTCTAAACGGTTGTACCACATCTATAAGAAACAAGTTTGGTTTTTGGGCCATATCATTTATAATATGTATACAATATAAATAGTAGAAGACTGAGAATTCCACGGTGAGGAACACCTATGCTAAAAACACAGAAACAATACCCTAAAATATAATGAACAGGCAAAAGATTTCTGTAAAATGTGACCATTATCATTTAATTATGATATTTAAGAAAAATAAAGGAAGCTTCAGGGTTTCTAAAAAATAAGCTAAAAATATGAATTTAAATTTCATTTTTAGGGGTACGAGAGTAAGCGAGCAAAACCTTTAATGATGTACTTCCTTTTTTAATGTATAATTTGGAAATATTGTTTGCCATAGCTAACCTCATTGAAAGAAGATGTAACCATTATTTAGTATCAACCAACTTTAATACGCTTTTGAATACAACAAGAGAATATCGTTTTAGAACAAACCTTCATTATTCTACATAAGTACTAACCAAAGCTATATATCTAACTCTTTTTGGCATAATTATTTTTTTATATATTATGGTGCGTAATAGAAAAAAAATATATTTACACGAGGGTATCGCTCACTCTATTTTTTCCAAAATTTCATTACTTTCAATATTTATGTACTCTTTTGTGTACATTTAAAGTGTTAAAAGACTGAATGCCGATCATTTATTTAAAAACCAATAAGTATAATTCGCAATTTAATGCCCACAAGATATCTTAATAAGCTTATAGTTGATGCCAACAATTAATAAATCTTTAGTAATATCTATCGTAATATTTACATTCATCAATTTCTTTGTTTGTTTTTTATTCTTTTTATCAGTCCAAACAAATAGGGCAGTCCAATAAAATTTCATTTTAATTAAAATTGCATGCATAGTAAATGTATATTACGATTGTAATAGGGATAATTTGTATTTACTTAAAAGATAATGAGGTAAATGAAAACACAAATATAATATGAATTTTGTTTTTATCCTCATATGTGCTACATGAGAATCCCTTAATATGACGCTTGTACCGCGAAATATTTAAAAAAATCAAGTATCTTTTGAGGTAAGGAGACGAAAAAAGTGGAAAAAATAAATTGATTTGTATAAGGAAATAATAATTAGAAGTATAATTTTCTTAACAAAAATATATTTATTTTTATTGCCTAAATATTTTGAGAGTTTTCGATACATTTTGTGAGTAATGAACTCCACAAGTTAAGCAAATTTAAATCTAAGTAAATGAATAGAGTTTAGTTTACTGGTTTTAGGTTTGATAATTAAATACTGCAGTATTTATATTGGAATTTTTATTCACATTAAAAAATAGATTCGAAATAATGTTTCCATTATTCAAGGGTTTTTACACGTTTTGATCTCATCTGTTAAGATGTGTTTGCAAGTGTTTCGGTTTAGGCTTTAGTTTTAAATGTTTATGATTTTGGTTTTACGATTTGAGGCTGGATCCTTTGCGGAAATTTCAATTTTTATGAAGTTCGTTTTTTTTTACTACCTACCTTCCCACCTTAAAATCTATCACCAACATTCCTGCCAAAATATTACTACTAAATTCTCGATTTGAAATTCACTCCATATCTTATCAATAACTAAAGAGATTCCATATTTTGCCACTATACTTTCCTACCAATTCACCTACAGGTAAATAAATAACTTAAATTTTACTACGCAAGTTTATTATATTTCAAAATCTTCTCCTAACCTACTATATATAATTTACCACATACCTTGAACGTGAAAATTCCATTACATTTACTAATAATTCCCAAAGCAAATCTACTATTTACCATTAAATAACCCTTCCTTTTATGAAATTACCAGAAACTCTTAGTACTAAAGTATTCCTTTTTTAAAAGTTTCCACTCAATTTTGCCACTAGACTTTTCCTATATTTTGAAAATGTCACAATTTATGCACGGGATTTTCATTTAAGTGGTAATATAAAATGAAATGTTGATGCAAAAGCTACGGAATATGGGTGAATCGGTTATAGTGAAACAGAATGAAAAACCGTCGCCTCGCACTTAAGACACAGGAGAGATGATTTGTCGCTGAAAGGGAATTCCTTGGTCCCGATTGGGATTGACCTTGTTGGGGACAGCTGCCATCTAACAAATCCAATGGTTTGGATCCAAAATTAAACTGTCGGTTCTCTTTGAACTGTACCATCGATCTGAACTGTACGTTTTCTCTTAAGTGTGATTTCTCGCTGAACTTTACGCTCTCTCAAAACTGTATGTTCTCTCTTAACTGTGTTTTCTATCTCATAACTGTACCTTGCTCCTGAACTGTACGTTCTCTCTGAGAGACCTAAAAAATTGAAGCTACATTGGTGAGAAAACCGTGCCTTATGTCGGGTCTATATATGCTTTGGAAGTTTGAGGGATGCAAACGACAACCCTAGCGAGAGCCCCTAACGTCGAAGTAATTTGATTCGGGCCCCAAAGCCGTTTAGATTAAATTTTTGGAATACATTTAATTTATTTTCAGCATTTATTACTCGTATGTATCTCACCAAAATTACTCAAATAGTAATTAAGAGATGTGCTTAAATTTTTGCACCATTATGTTGCATATCTTATTGCACTTTAAGTAAAAATATAACTTAAATACACAAAAATAATGTTCCTTCTAATGTTGCTTGTATTTTTTCTATAGAACTAAACAATTCTACAATAATAAAGAGCATTCTTTCTTTGTCTTTACTAGAGACTGTATAGAAAAATTTTAATTCTTTAGAAACTCAAGATTTAGAATTTAATCTTTCGTTGCCGTGTAATACCGGAACTAGCGATCATAAATCGCTACCATCGTTACAAGTCTCTTAATTTCTGGTTTAAGAGGTCTAAACAAAACCCTTGACAAAAAAAAATCTCCATGGGCTAAAAAACGTCCTAAAACTCATCAATATAGCGAGTAAACGCGATTTATCTCCATATATTTGCATATCTTGAACCTCGTCTTGAGGGTGGCCTAAGAGATGAGCGTTGGAAATCTTAATAGAATCTTGATGCGACCTATTACTAAACGATCGTAGCCTCTTTGGAAACTTCATTATTCAAGCCATAGTTCAACTTAAATGGCGAAAGACTCATGTAGGGAGACGAACTTTAGGTCTATTAATTGGCTGTCTGATGTGGCAGCTGTTTGTGTTCATTTAATTTTTCTCAGCTTCGACACATTGACGTTTATTTACTTGCGAACTGACCAGTAGTTTCTCGCATCTTAAGGATAAAAGTAGGATGCCCAAGACAAAGGAAAAATTCGTTTCGCACCGTTTATCTGTTTATCAAACCACACAATGGTCTCATTTGTCAATATCGTGTTTAGTTAAGTAGACAACACTCACAATATTAAAATTCAGAGGCTGGAGAATTCGGAAAAAGAGATTGAGTTACTACAATTTGGCAGAAGAAATCAGTCGAACGAGTCGATATTTTGGTTAACTGAGCCAAAGTTTCTAAAGAAGATTAAAGCAAATTTAACGGTTTTTTTAAATCTTGATCAGAAATTAATGTTATTCTTTTCTTTTTATTCATATCGCCTGTCTATCGTCTTGTTTCATTTTAAAATTAAGGGGATTTAGATGGAAACAAAATGGAACCTCCTAAAGTCAGATTCTAAAAGCCCTAAAAAATTTATTGCATGTGGGATTTAAAAAGAATTATATATGTACTCTATTAATACCGATTTTGAGTTTAAGACTAAAATTTTGAACTGATATGAGAAGTTTTCCATTGCGTTATCAAAATATGACATGTAAAATGGAATATTTCTTGCGATTCAATACTATTAATAGCATACAGTATTACAATCGATTAGCTAAAGGAATCTGCAATTTAACTCAATCATACTCCAATCTTTATGCAGTTGGTGTAGAAATGAGTGGCTAGTTGCCTTCACACTTCATCTGGCTCGCTAAAGGCACATCTGGTGTAAGCTTTTTATTTGCGTCAAGCATAGACTGTACCTAATAGGCCAATGTATAAGTCGTATAATGAACTGTATTAATTTACTATTTTCACCTTGACGACTATTTTAAGATATAGCATGCCAACAATGTTGAGAGAAAATGATTCCCTCTACTACGATGGCAAAAGTAAACGTGAAAATAGTAAAATAATACAGTTATTTTACGTCCGTTAGAGTGGTCTATTGGATAAAATGCATTGCTTTTCGTGGATCAGGCGGGTCCCAAAGAGTGACCGATCTCTTGTGAAAGTGACTACTCGTTGCTATGGTAACCGCATAACATCACTGCTTTCATTGAAATTTACATTACAACCAATGATTGGTGGCAAATTCATTGACAATGAAAACACGCCACTCTGTGTATGTATTTATTCGAGCAATTCTTTGAAGGAATTAACAGCCAGGTGTGTGTAAGATTGGTAAAGATAAAGTAAACCATAGATGATTGAAAGGAAATTAAATTAACAGTGAAAAATGTGCGAAGGAAGTAGAATGTTGTAGCAATCTTTATCTCCTATCAATGGTGAAAGATGGAATGGGGTAATGTAGTTTATCAAGAATGAATAAGAAGAGAAATCCTCTAAATTACAAGTTGTAACAGTATTCGGTTATGAAAAGACTGACATATTTCAAGGTAATTTGTGTTTAGCTTAAAAGAATTATTAATTTCAAAATTTTGTGCTTTTACAAAATTAATTTTATACTTAAATTTTATCGATTTTGAGTGGAGAATGATTAACTTGGCAATTATTTAGTTTAAGGGCCGGATGCGATATCTTTAGGGTTAGTTCAGACTTATTTTCTTTAGGAAGTATACGTCATGAACGATTATCCGGAGAAACAATTTCAATTCTTCCTTCGCCACCTTCTAAAATATAGATATTTTACAATTACAGCGAAGTTAAGACACATTCAGTTGGGGTAAGTCTGCTTATAGCGTACCTAATCAAGGTTAATTCATGGCCATGGTTACCATACGGTTTAAATACCAGCGTTTCGGTCCCATGAGAAATAACACTATGTAGTTCGGTGGTAAAAACTCTACTAATTTATTTGGTTCTTTAGGTTATTTCGCATCTCAATAATGGTTCTGTCTTTTGCGATGAAATACTCACCAACGTCAAGGATCCTTTGTTTGACAGAGTGCTGCCGTCCGTGCCAGAAATGCCACGCCTTACTTTCGTCTTCAGCAGATTTCTCTTCTCTGAATATCAGCATAACGATGCTCTAAAAATAAACAAATAAGTTATGTTAGTATAGCCTGAAACTGGTGTTTTTAATGTTTTTGTTTATATTTTCAAAACATCATTAACTGATAGGTAGAACAGTTACTGGAGAGCAACTGGATGGAAGAAAAAACACGGACAATTTTATTAAACCTGACCTAAAATAGATGCGTTCACATTAATAAGTGTAGAGATATCTTCTTTGTGAAGATTGCAAAAAAAGACTCAATAAATGAGTCATCGATCTAGAAAGTAAATTATTTTTTTGGATTCAGTTCCATTGTGAATGGAAAGCGGAGTTTTCTATGATATATAATGGTTCATTTTCATCTGCGGAATCAATCGTTTGGTCATTCATACAGTGACACTACCATGAAAATAAAGTTCATAAAGATAGTAATACTATTATTCGCTGTCTTCACTTTATAGGGTCAAAGCCATATCCTTTCCTTCTAAATTTTGCTAAATAAAGATTTTCCCTAAATTCGTCATTAGGAAAGAAGTAAAGAAACATTTTCTTACATTTGTGACAAAATTTCCTAAAACTAAAGATGATTTGCAGGTTACATGGTAGATATCATCAACTTTAAAACAATATGAGAGGGATTTATCCTTTTTGTGAGCGCTACCGACAAACATGGTTTCAATTTAAAATGTTTTTTCGGCCCAGGTTTTTTTCGATAGAAACAAGAGTCGTTTCTTCGCCATTCTCGTCATAATTTAGTGATAATGTTTCCGCTTTCTTATGATCATTTTTCTCATATAATGAAGCGAAAAAATGGGAGAGGAGATTATACCCCTTTTTTGCATTTTTATTTAAAAATTTAAAATTTTCTAAACCGAGTTGTCAATAAAGCTTCGGGTAATTAAGTTAGCTCAATCATACATTGACTCGGGTAAATCATTTCTATGAATTCTAACGCTTAAAACCTTTTAATAAATTATATCTCAAGAAGAATGAAGAACAAAACTATTCTACATAACTCATAAACGTTATATGTACCATTTTATTCCTACCTTACCAACGATTGGTTATGTACCAACCGATATAGAATGTACATCAACAGCACTCTCTGAGACAAAGGACTCCAAATGAGGTTTTCAAATCAAATCTGAGTCATTTTTTAGTTAATCTGATCCTTTGAAATCCCACCGTAAGAGTTTCACTTATTCCCTCATAACCTTGTGGAAGAATGAAAGATGTTATTTACTCTAAACTTCGTGAACGAACTTTGTCATTAGCAGTAATGATGATACCTAACATTGAGGCAATTTATGTTTTGGAAAGAAACTGTTCTAAAGAACAAAACACGTACATTGAAAAAGAGAGAAATATTAATGTCCATTATTCATTAGCCATTTGATTTTTCCCTTGTAGTCTAATTACTATTTTCCATTGAGACGATTTTCAACAAAGTTATTTATGGTTACTTAGCAAAGATTGTAAAAATCTCTAGAATTCTCTTTTCCTGCGGCTGATTCTTGAATTCACTGTCGTCTATTCAGTGAAGAGGATGGAAGTGAACAGATTAGAGCAACAAGTAAAATTAAGGATAAAAAATAAAAGAAGAAAGAGGCATATTTAATAGAGTTAAAAAAATATATAAATTAGGAATTATAATTTCAATTAATATTGAAAGTGGGATAGTAAAAATGAGAAGGAAATTGAATTTACATGAGATAGAAAAATGGTCGTAGATGACAAGACCACTTATAAATGTGATTATTAATAAAGATAACCAAGATCAGGTGACGTCTTTGTTCGTGAAATTGACGGTTTTGAGAGAGTTTATACGTCCTCCTTTGCTCCTTGCGCTCAAATAAGCTTCACATTTCAACTTCACCTAACCTTTTCTTTTTTACAGAGAAATTCAAATAATAAAAATATTTTAATAACTTTCTTTTTGATCACTTTTGGTATTAACAGAAATCTAGAGCAATGGAATACTCTAGAAGAAACAATTTCAGATTACAGCGAATTTAAGCCACATCGGATGTGGATTTATGCTAGATTGAATCCGATTCGAGTCGAATTCACTCCACTGAAATACGTTGTAGATTCTTTTATAAATAAAATGCTTCAAGAAGTACAGACTAATAGTAAGACACCAACCAAATTATTACTATTAGTCCTAAGATTCTATTTTATATTCGCTATTGAACAATATCAGTGATTTTGGATGATGTACAAAATAATACAAGGAAAGCATCTGACGTAATTTTGAGTTTTGCTTCGATGGTTTGTTTTTTAAACAGGTTATACCATTGATTTTCACCGGGTCTGGTAGTTTCCTTAATCATACCAACAACGAAACCTGGGGTTCCATCCAGGCGGGGCAAAGATACCTTGCAGCCACCCAAGATTAATTGTCCCTCTGAATCCCCCTCCCGTATGTGGCTTAACTACACCTAACTTTAATGTGCCTTGGACATTCTGAGATAGTTAGGATCTTTCAAAGAGAAAGCAATATATCATTGTGCGATAACGATTTTAAAAGCTCCCCATCACCATACTGATTCGTCATTTCACCTCTTGCCACACGATAAATCCAACTACATCATTAACATATTTAAAACAAAAAAATAAACAAAAAAAAGACAACGATTGGTCTGATCACCAGGAATCTTGAAAATTTATGTTGTCACTATTTTTTTCTCACATCCCAGCCAGAAAAGTCATGCCCTAACTAGACCTATTTTCTTTAAAACTAACATAACTTCCACTCAGATCGTCAGATCACTAACATCCAATCTACTATTGCCCTATTTGGCCTCCTTCTTAATGTCATTCGCCTGCTAACTTAATACGTACATAGGAAAATCTCAAACGTAGTCATTACCTGGCCAATATTTACTAATAATTCCTAATTATACTCAAAACTGAGCTTATTGAGAGAGGAAACAAACAAATAACGTGGGAATTAGGTAAAAAGATATAACTCTT
The DNA here is from genome assembly GCA_963969495.1 of Ceratothoa steindachneri. Lineage (NCBI taxonomy): Eukaryota > Metazoa > Arthropoda > Malacostraca > Isopoda > Cymothoidae > Ceratothoa > Ceratothoa steindachneri. The sequence continues at coordinate 63,990,756 of OZ018319.1, forward strand.
CCATTTCCGTTTTAACCACTTCGTATGATTATGTCAATACAGAATTTTAAAAGCATATCCTTTTTAGATAATAAACATATTATCTATCTAATAGCTGGAAGCTAGAGCATGGGTATTTCCCATGTTGTGAACTCCTGTTTAAATAAGGTATCGCGTGACTTTTACTTCAAATTAACCAACTGCTACCTTTTTATAAGGTAGTTGTTCTATAAACAGTATTCCCAGAATATTATACTCAAAATCATACTAAAATAAGATTTTCAGCTGTTTACAGTAAAAAAGGGTTCGAGTTCCATATCAAACGATTAAAATCCATTTAATTACTTTGGGCTGATTTATGAAATACCTGTAGTTGTAAAGGACTAACGATAAAGCATTCTATGGATTATCGTAAACGTGAATACTTGGCATAAAATGAACTAGAGAATAACACCTGCGAAGAAACTTTACCTCTCAATACGTTCCAACTTCTAGACATACACTTTAAATTGGTGAATGTTGCTATTAAAAATAAAATGTGTATTTATGGATAGGCAATATAAGCGAAAAAAGATCCTTAATTTGCAAACTGTTGTAAAATCCTAATTAAAGCACTTTGCGTTTCCATAAATCTTATCTACCATTATAATGAGGAGCCCAACGAAAACCGGAGCATGGTAAACGCAAACGTATTTTAATTAATGAAATAAGAACGCTTAAAATTCGAATAAAGAAAAGAGAAATAAAGAGCTTTGGACATAATTCAAGCGAAAATGAAAGACAACTGAAGAACGCGGGAGTATCATAATAGACAGATAGCCTCCATTATCGACTAATTATTTGCATAAATTATGAAACACAATGTCCTGGGAATCTGAAAACACAGGTGAGGAGAGATATATACGTAACCCATCGCTTTCAACGTCTGTTTATATGCGTAGACAAGGGCATAGGACCGATATTATTTGGATAAACGCTCGTGGGAAAGGTGGGTAGGAGACGGTGAATAGATTTTACCGAACCGTACGATTAGATCATTTAGTCTAAAGACAAAGAAAGATGACCTCAAATTGAAGCTTCTCGCTATATTTTGCCTTTCTTTTTATTCAAATACGAATTATTAAAGAGACCAGATGTATGCGTGTTCACAGAAGCCGATAAATGTGCACACATGGAAAGTTTGATGTCAGGTCTTCTGTGAACAATTTGCGTGTAATTGAAGGAATGAGAGAACCAATTTATAATGTCAGACAAACACAGTTTAGTGAAAGGGAGATAAACAAAATTTAGCGGTTATACCTACTGCCACCTTACAATTATTTTTTAGTCGTTAAAAAACTAAAACCTTGTGTGTTTTCTTATAGGACTACCGACTTATATTATAGATATAGAGATAAATCTACAAAAGCCTTACAAACTCAGCATAAGGCAATAATATTTAGTTCACCGAATCTAGTGACACTCATCAGGGGAAACCATCAGTTTGTTTTCCACTATCCATATACTCGTCCAACTTAGATTCTATACACATAGATAAAATACTCAACATTTTTATTTTAATTTAACGCGTCAAGTTTAAGTGATAATTATAAGAAGGAGAATTATGCTTCAAAAGACTACCGTATATTCACATGTTCGTGATTTATCACAGGTTAACTCAACTATGCGAATAATATAGTAAAACTGGTCTAAGGCTTTTAAATTTTATTCTGTGGATGGCCAGGTAATAAATGCATTATCTTTTAAAGAATAGACAAACCGTAGGCCTATTAAAGGCCTAGACTCTCAGCCCAATAGAATAAACATAGAATAAGAAAGGAACGAAAAATCCATAGCAATAGTCTTGGAGATATAAAAGAAAGACAATCTAGTGCGAGACAAAGAACAAAAATGAAGGTGAATTTTAGGTAATTAATTTACATTGATCAAAACTGGAAACATCTCAATTTCGACCATTTTCTAAAAATGGATATCGAAAATAATAACTCATCCACATATTTAAGAGACCCAACTTATCGGATATCTCTTGGTAGTAATTTTGAAATCATAATTAAATAATAACAATTATTCACCTGATCAAACTTTGTATATAATTCTGTACGTATGTAACTGAACTTGAGACTTATAAAAAGGAAGCACAGCTTAAGCCAAGAGCCACATTTGAAAATATATGCATATATATTTTTCTCTTTTTGGCACTCACTTGGCAACTGCTAACAAGGACATAAATCACCGTGTTTATTTTTAGCCTCTTTTACGCTACAATAAAGAAACTAAAAAAACATCAGAGAACAAAAAATACCCACACTAGAAAAAATCACTCATTGTTGATCTTTTTTATATGTTTATATTTCCTATTCTTTCATCAATTTGAATTAGAACAATCCTATTTTCTTACAGAAATTCTAAAAATAATAATTATTTTTTTTAATTACACCGTCGCTGATTCAGGGTCAACTCAGATATTATGAAGAAATGCCAATTTTATTACTGGAGCCGTATAAGGATACTCTTTTAATTGATATTTAAGTGCATTTGTGTTGTTTAGAATTAAAGGGACAAATATTTGATAGTTTAAATAGAGTGGAAGTAAAATTCATTGCTTTTTTTAACTAAGGATGTCGAAATGTTGTAAAATGTTACCTCTTTTTTCAATTTCTCTAGTTTTATTGAATATTTAGATAATATGAATGTATAAGTGCCATTTTTTATGTTTAAAAGATTTTTCATGTGTTTTAAGAAAGTGAAGATTTTGTATTTCCGAAACCCTTTGACTATTTTTCTTTAAGACCTTAACATTAAAAAAGTCAAAAGAAAATTCTATTTCTTAACTACAGCAATATCTGCCTATTTTCCTAAAAGGTTTAACTAACTGATCAAACGAATTTTACATTTCCTAACCTTTCATGCCTATTTTCAACAGAAAAACCTTCCTCATTATATTCCTTCAACAAAAAAACTTCAAATTAAAATAATTTCATATTCACTATACTTTTCCCACATTCTCTGCCATAAAGTTACTTGTTAACCAAATATACCAACTAGAAAGAACAGCCATAGTCGCTTTCTCAAAAAGGATTAAATCTTTAACTCATCAGCTTAAAACTTAAACACTAATCTAAAGCTGTTATTAAAGTAATGGATTTATGGCGCAAATAATTCCCTTGGTGGAACCTATGCCAACAACATACATTAATAATTTTCCTAAAATAATACATTACTGAATTAACTCGGTAAATGTAATCTTAAGCGATTAAACGCTTAGGCTTTGAATAATAATGACTCGAAGAGGAAAATTAACTTGGTGATTAAAGTACTGACTCATGAAGCTTGCTTAATTCATTGCGTTAGAGTATTATACATTAATGTATTAAATCTATGTAAATGACGAAAAATTAGCTTACAAGTCGTAAACACAGGCTTCTTATGCACCTTGGGCGGAAAAGAGTGTAGTGCATACTGGTCAAAAACTAAACGTGGATGGTTATATCATACAGACATATTTTAGATTATTAAGAATTCCTAAATTATAAAGTAAGTCCCAGTTGCGTAAAACACCCACCAATCCAAAAGGAAAGATTCCGTACCCTTACTTCTTTATTTACAAATATTTCCTCGAAGAATGAACGGAGAGACTACCAAATCCAGTTGGGTCTTGCATGTTTGTAGATTTATGAAAACTGTAAACCAATATGGGCACAACCCATAAAGGAGTAATGTAGGGGTAACGGAAACTGGAAGAATGTATATGTGCCTAATTAAGCACCTTGAAGTAGTTCAATTGTTATTTAAAACTAAGAAACGAAAACCAACAAAGCTATATGCTCCATAAAATTTGGAAGGAGTGGTTTGTTAAGAAAATGGAGAAAATTAAGTAAATGGAAATGAGTAGGAGATACAAGTATACCGTGATTGGGCTTTAAAGTAGGGCAGTATTCCAGATGACAGCTGCAGCAGAAGGGCCCAAGCCGCAACTGACTTTGGTCTAGAATCGACAAAAGAAAAGAAGACGCAAAAAAGGTGAGGAATAAATAGGGAGGTGCGACCCACGGGGTTTGTGTAAGATTGACTGAATACAGTGATTAATCGACTACTTTGTGGGGTGTCTCGATTAAATTAACCACAGTGATTAATTTGCCAATTTAATAGTTAGGCTTAAGAGATAAATATGGTTTGAAACTCAGATTAATTGAATCTTTGGATTCATTGACCCCTTTGTTTTACAGTTTGGATTAATTGACTAGTTTGGTTTGGATTTGGATTTAATTGACCAAATTAGGCTTGTGGCTATGAATAACATAAGACTATGGTTTGTGTTTGAAAATAAGGACCATTTTAGTTTTAGATCGGATTACTTGACCAGTTTGTTTTGCATCTAGAATAAATAGGACAATTTGATTCGTATCAGTGATTAATTGACAACTTTGTTTAAGTAATCTATTTGTTTTTTAGGTCGTATTAATTGAATATTAGGGATTTTATCTAAAAATAATTGACGAAGTTATTTTGTGTGTCAGATTAGTTATACAAATTTTGGTTTATCCGTGATCAATTGACCACTTTGGTTTGCATTTCGGATTATTAGACCACTTTTATGTGTAACTGGGATAAACTGACCAGTTTAATTGGTGGTTCAGGATAATATATAACCATGGTTTGTATTTGCCAGTAATTGATGATTTTTGTTGACCTCACTATCCACCACGCAACAGCAGTTTGTTCCATTCGGAACCACATCCATCGATGCAAACTCTTCTTTCGTTTTCTTGGGTTTATTTATAACCCGGTGGATGGGAATATGTTCCCGAAAATTGGCCATTGCAGTTTTGTTAACTTTATTAAATATAATTTGTCTTTTTATTAAAATCTACCCCTTACATTTCACTCTCAATAGCGTGAAAATTCTCTCTTTAGTTATAACCTTTCCTATTTTAGATAGTCTGATCCTTTTATTATTTCTCAGTTTCTATGGTATTTATCATCCATTTTTCCCACACCATAAATACTCTAAGTGTTGAATCCTGGTTGCTATATTAATTCAATGCGAGTCCATTTAATTATAATTCCAAAGAAGTGAATATTTGTAACCATATGAAGAATCGGAAATTGTAAATGATTTTATTTTTGTTCAGACTGATCTAAACATAACAATAGCAGAGAGGCTCCGTTTTAGTCTTCATCATTTGGGATTGCTCTCAGGTGAGTCATATTTCTCAAGTTAAAAAAAGGGTTTTAGTCGACTGGTTATGCGGGATATTGCTAACACTGTTAAGCCTATGAAATAATTTTACCTGTTGTACGTTCTTTTTCAGCAGATATTATATAACTCGAGCAAGGTGAATTCGAAATTGACAAATTTTCTATTTCAGGTCGTTTTTATTCACTATTAGCCATTTATCATAAGTCGAGTTTAGCCCTAAATCCATTTATATTTTAACCTAAACACTTTGGTTATGAGTAATAAAATCAGAAGGCTCGTGAAAAAATGTAACTACACAATTTTATCCATACAAGGATTATAAAAAAAAAATTATTGAGGAAGGAATAAAGTTTCTTAGGCTTTCGCTTCATACATCAGCAATAATACGACAAGGCATTGATATCGTAGTTTGCCTAGAATCTCTCCTTCACTCTCTTTCACTCTATTATCATTATAATCACACAAAATTTAGGAAAAACACGAATGTGACCATAAAAATGGATTTTTATCTACATAAGCAACCAATGGGATTTGAAAGCTTTTATCAACTTTAACACAACGGAGGCTTACTCTGGACTTGCACGTTTGCCAAGACAATTACTTACAAGTGATTTTAATTTATGCCAGGCATTATTCTGAATTTTTTAACTGGTATCTTTCATCAAAGTTGGAATTTTAGAACTATCGAAACCCCATCATTTACGTTATCCTATAAGGAAATTTACTCTCGAGATATCGGAATTGAGAACAGCCTTATTCAGTAATTTAAAGAAAAATTCTATTAACCCCCTGCTTTATAAGAAGTGGTGGGAGCAAAAATCTTTGGGGGATAGAAAAAAACACTAGAACAACAATATGCTGCGCCCGTGTTCAAAATTGCCATTTACGCTGGTCATGGTGCTCATCAAATGATCGGTTATTCCATTTGCAGGGAAACATGGGCATTTCGTTTACCCATATCTCATTTTCAGTGCAATCACCAGAAAGTGAAAATAAGTAAAATATTACAGAGGATTTGTTATTTGAAATTAAACAATCTATGCATTTCATTTTAATAATATCATGCAAAATAGTTGCTCCAGATGATATGTTGAACATTATATAAAGTTTTTGGCCAGGATTTAAAAATATTCATGAAAAATAAATTAAATTTATTAGTATCCCTTGGGGCTCGTCATGCAGAAAATGAAATTTACCACTTGATCTCTTTCTTGTATCCAAATCTTGTGACTTCCAAAAAGCAAAGATGTTTTGCAATCTTTGATTCTCCTTCAATGCATTCCATGCAGCAGATGTGATGAACGAAATATTTGCCCTGGTCTCTTAGCTTAATTCCAATATGATCTATACATTGTCCTCACAAATTTTTCGAATTAGAATCAGTTATTTGTCATGGTAACCGTCTCACAGATATAAATATATTGATTGAGATCTTTTTTACCTGTACTATTCAGTATGAAACACTATTTACATATGTACATTGTACATAAAAAGGAAAAAGATATAATACAAGTGAAAGAATAGAAACAATTTTTCAATAAACTTAAGGATGCCAGATATTTGTATAATACATATTTGCTTATGAGTCTATAGCCGGGTAACTTAAACTGATTGAGAACAACAAATAGAGGATTTTTATATTGCCAATGAACTTGATTAGAGGTGCTTATAATTTTTTCTATTTTTTTCCTCTCCCTCTCTGAATCTTGTCTCCGTCAATTATCAGTTGTCTTATCATTCCACCTTTAAATCAGCAGTACGTTACGTCAAACAGAGTAAATAAAGTATATTAACCCAGTTGTAATAGATTTTGAAAACTGGCACATTATATAAATGTAGGGTTAAGAGTGAATGAAACTATTTATTAGTCTTATTTATGTCCAGTTGCTCTTATGTAATGTTTGTGCGTTTCCAGACTCAGAGAATATTAACAGCATGGAATTTTGCGATATTTTCATAGTTTTATTTTCATGGGAGACAAAAACTGTTAAAAACTCATAAACTTTTCGTTGACTAAAATATATTTAAAATATTCTTCCCAAATAATAATATAGGTAGTTTTAAATTAAATAAAAATATATAATTATACGTTATGTGAAGAGATAAAATATACTGACTGCCCTGTTGTAAATCTTAGGGTACTCTAAGGCTATATAAAAACATTGTTTTATCTAAAACTAGTTAAGGTGTAATTTATTATTGCTCATCTGCTGTACACAACTATCAGATGAGGCTTGGGAGTGTCCAATGGGTAAATAAACACGCTGAGAAACATTTATATATCTAAAGGCAAAAACTAGGAGGAATAAGTGAAGAGAGAGTCGAACAGGGTGGTTGGTGGCTGTGCGGTCGAAAAGGTACTAAATCATATAATTCAAATGCAGGAAGATGCTACGGTATTTTTCTCACCATTCCTGATGGGCGGCTGAAATTTGGGGTTGCATTTTGGCGACCTGCCCAGCAGGGCCCGAAGGAAGGATAGGAAATGGGTTTGCAGGTGTGTCCTTGGGTTAGAATAGAAAGAGAGAGGAAACAGTGAGGTATCTAGAGGGAGAAAGATTAGGAATGGAACGGTAGTTAGAGAGAGGAAGAAAGTAAAGGAAATAGAAAAGTAGAGATATAGATTAATACTAGAGAAGGGTTCAGGAAAAGGGAAAGGAAAGACAAGGGGAAGAGAGAGTATGCTAAGAAATATAAAAATAGTTATAGAAGAATTCGAAAAGGGGAGAAAGAGAGGGAGTGAAACAAAGAGGGAGGGATAGAAAAGAGAAAGAAGCAAATGAGAATAGACAGAAAGACAGAGAAAGAAAGGAGTGATGAAATAAAAAATGCAGAAGTTGAGCGAGAAAGAGAGATAGAGAGATAAAGAAGAGAAAGGTATCGGGAGAAAAAAAAAGAAAAAAAGATGAAATAGTTAAGTAGAGATAGAGACAATAAAGAAGAGAAAAAGAATTATAAGTGGAGAAAGTGACGCACATACATCAACATCGAAAGAATAAATGGTAAACTGATTGAGTGAGATAGTGGAGAAAGGGGGGGGGAGAGAGAGAGAGAGATAGAGAGAGAGAGAGAGAGAGAGAGAGAAAGGGGGGAGAGAAAGAGAAAGAAAGGTCGCGGAAGTGCATTGTGGCGCAGGTTAAAGGAGAAGGGGCGGTCGGGATTGCCACAAAAAATATGCATTGCAAATGCTATTTTTTGCTCATCAAATTCCCACTATTGTGAATATGAGGAATTTTAAAACCATTTCCCGATGATCTTCGCTAAACCTTGGTAAAAATCCAATCCTATCTAACTAACCCGATACCAATACGGGAATTTTAAATTTGACCAAACCTAAACATTCTCCCATCTCTTTATTCTTCTCTCTTACTCCTTCTCATTATCATTGTTCTCATTATCACTTTAATCGCGATCAGCTGCTTGGATAATTCCCCACTGCATATGCATTCCCACGTACCCCAGAACTGCAGGCTGAAATGCATGTACGCTGAGGCTAATTTGCAGCACCCCATTCACGCCCGGTGTGAATTCGGTGACGAGGATAACTCCACTGCATCTCTGACACACAAAAGATTGGATGCAAGTGAACTGCATTGTTACAGAACCAGGACCCTTTTTTTCCGTGTGTACAGGGGACACCTGTGCGTTGTAGGTATCTGGGTGCGTCCTACATATGAGCTTCTTAGGCGTGGAATATTTTGGGGGCAAGTTTTTGTATAAATAAGGTGTGTAAGTAAATATCATGTTTAATTTCAGTTTGTAGGTTTTAAGCGCATGTGTGAATATGTATATTTCTCGTAAGCTATTATATCTGTCCTTTAGGAGACAAATATTAGTGTGTGCGTATGTGTGAAATCGAAGAGTTTGTAAAAATTATGTCGCTTTCTTTGGATACAATTTTGGCTGGGAGTTTTTATGTTTCATGTGCGTTAATAGGTTTTAGGATCTGGTTGGGAAGACTCAAGAGGGGAATTTATAAGGAAGAAGGATGGAAATTAGCAAGGTATGTTTAGTAGAAGTGAGGCGACTGATTATGTGATTATATACTAAGGCTAATTTAATGTAAATTATTTTAGGGTAAGTATATTCATGCCTCATTTTTATGATAGAGGGAGATAAAAAAGGAAGCTTTTAACAGAAAAAATGAAATAGTGAATCAAACAGGCAGAAAAATTGAATTAAGATCCAAAATAACAAGAGAAAAGGAGTTCTAGCCACTTAATTTTAGTATCTCTTAGGAGAATTTAGATAACAGAAATTACTCAAACTATGCTCACCCTCATCGATGGAATAGATAGATACCTTCCCTCTCTCCCGTATCGTGAGCTACAAATAAGCAGAGGTTATAAAAAATAAGGAAAGGATGAACAGAGTCGAAAACGAAAGAGAGTATAGAGACGGGCAAGAGAGAAATATGTGTATAGACACAAAAACAAACAGAGGAATACGTTTACATACGTGAGAAACAAGAAACCGCTCCAAAAGTATTCTGTTTCTGGCTTCTTCAATGCGTATAATCGACCGGAGATTTCCGACTCAATTAGATCATCTTCTCGGACAAAAGAGCTCCCTAAGGCTCATTTAGGTAGATCTCATCTGCGTGAAAGAGGTCCCTTTTCTCGTCTCATCCACAACCACCATCTATTCGCTGCGTGACCCATCAAACAATTCAAGAATTGGGTCCTTCTCTTACTGAACACCTGTCTACACAGGCTCTCTCTCTCGTTATACGGTTCTCTGTATGCGCCTTTCCAGGACATTGTATTCAGCGCTCCGTGTTTAACGCCCGGCTTTATTTTGGCTTCACTAAATGGTGGCCAAGAAGCGCATGGATTTGTCCTGCACCTTGATAGGAGACGCTTAAGGATTAGTAAAGGCGCTTAGTTGATGTATGCAGAGGAACGAGAATTTAGGAGTTTACTCGGACAAAATTTCACTTTTTGAAGTAAAGGCAAATTTTATGTGCCATCACGCATATTGGGATTTTATTTAGGTATTTTACATGTCCAATAGTTTAGAATAGGTTAGTCTATTTATACCTACCGGGTAATTTTGATAGTAAGTTGTTTGTAATTTACGAGTTAATTAATTTAGGCTATGTTAAGCTAGTTATGTCACCACACCTATTTGTATTTTTATGTTTGTATTTTACATGGTAATTAGTTTAAACTAGGGTATGCTATTTATGCCTCTCTACCCATTGGGATAGATGGATTGCTTAAATATAGTTTATTCAATTTATGCGCAGAAACTTGGAATCTTTTCTTTTTTCCAGATTGTATAAACGTATAAATTTGTGAGACGATATTGTTATAAATGTGTAAAAAGGAAATATTTAACCGTATTACCCTGAAGAAAATAGGTAAAAATTCATTTCAAACATATGGTTGGAATCTAAGGAGTGCCCTTATTACCACTATCTAATTGACATTATAAAAGATAAATATATTTTTTAAATATATTAAATAATGTCACGGTAAATCGTATAGTGTGTCAATCCTTAGTTTGTCTTGTTATAAGTTTTGAGAGATATCTACTCCACAAGTATCTAAGTGTATTAAATCTAGAATATATTTTACTCTTTTGAATTGCGAAATCCATCCTTTTCTCCCTATTCCTTCTATTACCTCAGTAAAATAAGAAAGTTTAATGTATTTTGGCCTCCCCACTAGACATTATCTGATCCAACTTTGTTAATTGGCTAGGAAAGTGCAGCTAACATGTTCAGTAGAGACTAATTAGGGCGAAATTTAATTGCGAATGTATGTCCAAAATCGTCTGTTCCCTTATTCTGACCGTTAACGAGGACGGAGTTTGGTTAATGATTGAACGGAAGAGCTTTCTCAGCAGTTGATTCTAACCAATAAATGGGCATATATTTATTTATTATTTTTTTACTCGGTGTCATGTGCGAAAGTAGTGCGAGCGAATACGCTCACTGATATATATATATATATATATATATATATATATATATATATATATATATATATTATATATATATATTCATATATATATATATTTATATATGAATCCAGCAAACCGCAAGAAACAGAAAACCAGGATCATTTTTCTTCGGAAATGTTATTTCCTAATTCGCAAAAATTCCGTACAGGGGTGGGATTCAAACCATGCACACTGAGGCAGCGAGAAACCGCTTTGATTTTAATTAAACCGTCTGTAAACCACCTGGCGACGCAAAAGACAAAAATATTTGGAATAAACAAGCTTTTAAGGTACGTTTCGCAAGGTCGATCTGGACTATGAAAGAGAGAGAAATTAATAGGGAATTCCAAGGACAAAGGAGAGTTGAGCTAAACCTACGGCGAATATACAATGTATAAATCTTTCATGAACGCGTAAGAATAATGAAATGAATCTAGAAATCCACAAGAAACATAAAAACAGGATCGTTTTTCTTCGGAAATGTTATTTCCTATTTATAAATTATTTTAATATGCCATAATCTTGCAAAGATTTAAAAATAAGCAGGTAGTCACTTGGTTGTTGAACATGTGTATCTTTCACTGCTATAGTGCGAATAAGTATTTTATTATCATCATCAACCCACCGAACATATGGGAAAATAATAAATTCGTATTTTAGTGCAGCCTTTAACTTTTAAATATATGAAGCATCCTTTTAATTTCTCTTCAAGAGCAAATTTTGATTCATGGTATCTATCAATATCTAAATCACGGATGTTGTCTTTATCTAGACTAATCTTGAATTTCTTATAGAAGATTGTGCATAGATGTCTTTACAAACATTGATATAGGCATAGAATCTTTTACAATTAACTCATTTTTGCTATTATTGAAGCTATTGGCACTTATGGAGAGAGTGACTTTTTGGAAGGTCAAAAATTTGGTAATATCTTGCTGGTTTCATTTAGTTTTGATACGTGTAGAAGTATTAGGTTTCGACATCTCAATCATTTGCTTCTTTTTTTCCATCATTTTCACTGTTTTAAGATCTAATCAACTCAAGTGTCTTTTCAAATTATATGCTCTCGAAAAGACATCTGTTTTTTGGGGGGTTTGACGTTTTGCAATTTTAGCTCAACACGTTGAAGTATTTCCTGAAGCATCCAAAATTTCACAAACACAAATATAGTGTTTATTATCTAAACTCTCATAAAGTACTTGAATATATCATACTTAATTTTTTAATCTTTAGCCATTATTAAGGGTAATGGACTAATAATAATTGCAATTAAAGAATCAATACATATTAAAAATTACAAAGAATCTGAAAATAATGTAATGAAATTTAGCAATACAGATAATTGGCTAAAAAATTAATACAATTCATAAGTCCCAATCTTATTAGGCATTATTTAGTTAGTTACCTAGATGCATACAGTATTTAGTAATTTAATCTAATTAAATAGGGGCCTACCTATAGCTGTAGAGGTAAACTATGAAAATCTAGTTAGCCTAAAAGAAGTAGAACCAAAGCCTACAAATTACAATATCAATTCAGTTTCGTCAATATGTATTAAAATATTGCCTGGGGCCAGAACAAGGAGCCATGATTTCAAGGTTTCTGGCTCCGAATCCGGCTCCCAGCCAGTAAAATTTCCCGGCTCCACTGGCTCCGGCTCCGAAACCCTGAAAAAGATTAACCTGATGTGGGTAGGATTTGAAAATAATTAACCTGATTTTCTTAGGATTTCAAAAAGAGTTGGAAATGATGTGGGGATTTCATTATAGTTTAAACTAATGCGGAACGGATTTCTAAAAACAGTTGCAGCTGATGCGGGAGGGGATTTAAAGTGATTGAACGAAATGTGGATAAGATTTTAAAATAATTGAAACTAATGTGGATAGAGTTTAAACAGAATTGAAACAAGTGAGGATAGGACTTCAAAAAGAATTTAAAAAAAAATGTTTGTAGGATTTCAAAAGAAATTGAAACAGATATGAGTAAGAGTTGGAAAAGTGTTGAGCCAGATATGAGTAGGATTTTTAAAAAGGGTAAGATTTCAAAATTAGTACTGCTTTTCTTTTGAAGGAGTATAACGGTCTCTGTATGGTTTAGTTAGACGAAGAAAAAACTGAGTAGAGAGGAGAAAGAAAAAGAAAAATAGCTGTAAAAGAACTAAAAACAAGATTATGAAGGAAAATGATCTCTATAATAAACTTTAGCATGAACTGGATAAGTGAAAGGGTACATGTACAGCTTCCGTGAACAGAGAGAAAATTACAAGTATAAGTACAAATTTGACAGGACCAACCTCACAACTTCATCATGTCTCGTTAAACATGTGCACATAAATGAGAAGAGTACAAAGTTAAATTTAGAAATACAAAGTACTCTTCAATCTTAAATCTTGAAGAGCTGATGTAATTCCTCAATTGGTTTAAACAAATAAATAAATAGGACAAAAACTCAAACGCTTACGTATGCCAAAATGACCTCGATACATGCCCAGATAAAGTCATTTCACTAGTAGTCGCATTCATCTTTATTCCAAATCGTCTTCAAAAAGAAAAATGAAAAATATTTTCTACGAATCACCGCTAGATAGGTTAGAGGTGATTAAAAATTAATTAAATAGCGTACATATGATCACAATCCTTTTCGTATTCATTTCATCATTCAAGGGTTGATTTTCAGTATCGCTGCATTCTGTTTTCATCGTAAGATTAGTAGCTATTTCTTAAAATAATTGCTAGGTAGGTGGAATTACATTGTAGCTTAATTATATATCTGACGAGTCTTGCGCCTTTCGACAGGTTATTGTTGGTTCTACATTTCAGCTAAGGGATATGAAGGGTTAAACACCATCTTAGTATATTGAGTAAATGGATATTGAACTAAGCAAGGGTTTGTTTCCATGAAATCCACTAATAATAATGGATATGGCATAATTTAAGATGGCCTCTTTCTTCCTTATTTTTACATAAAATTCAGTTATTTTAATTGAACTCCGAAAATAAATTCTTCCGCTCACATAACTGAAGTGAACAATTAGATCAAATGACTCGTCAATTAAAAGCGGGTTTTCATTCTTTGCATTTACCACGTTGAGCCTTACTTGATCTAACTATAGTCACCTTATCATATTCAAACTCTTCATTCCTCTTTAGGTTCGTTTCACATACGACAAACATCTGCAATCAACCTCCTTTGATCTTTTTACCATCTTTATCCTATTTTCCGCTCCACATTTGCCTAAATATTTTATTTCAAGTTTCTTTCACGTTTGGTATGTAAGTGGTAAAATTCTGCATAGATGAGGATAATATTATTAACCAAAACGGATATGATGCTCATTGACTAAATCACTGGATAATTAACTATTGAAAAGTTCACAACTGTCAATCCTAGACGAAGAATTATCCGATCATTTATTATGTTTTTAATTATATTTATTATATTGAGTCATTTATGACAACCAATTTTCCAATGATGATCGTGAATATTTCAAAATATGAGAGGTAAAAAAAGGTCTATTTATAGTCACGTATTGACTATACTGACTGTCTAAATATTTTAAACAGCTTAAATTCTACAAACTTCAGTCCGAAACTTAACCAAAAACATAGAGGATTTCATTCAAACATAATTGATTTTTCGTTTTTTTTTATATTTAACCCTTGTGTGATACACTTATCAAAGTGTTAAAAGGCGAGGTATTCTGTTGTAATAGTTTTTGAATCATTTTCACAGTTACTGCTGCGATTCTTTAGATAAATAGTACCAGCGGATAATATCAAAACTTGCCTTTCTAAGGTAAAAAACAATAACTACCTAACAAATTTGCCCGCATATACTCAAAATTGATTCACTTTACTACTTAGTTGAATCAACTATATACGGGTACATCGAAAGTTTGATGTAATTTGAAATTATTTCTGAGTTGTCAATTTACAGTGGTCGCGTTGACAACGCGCCATTTTTCCTCGAGTGTTTTCGAGTAAAAGAAAGGTTCAATCTTTTTAGAAAGTTTGCGATCATCAGTCGTTGTTATCAATGCCAGGAGTGAAATTAATAAAATAAAATAAAAGTACCATCTTTTGTCAGCAAAGTTTTCAATGGGACTGTTGGTTATGTGCTTAAACTTAACGATAGAACAGTGAGTAAACTCTATCTAAAAAATCTATTAAATTTTCTAGCAATAAAGTTAAAACTTCAATGAAACACGAGATCGGTTTACTGATGGAGGATTATCTAACGTATCATAATCTAAGCTTAGGTTGGTAAAAGATAAGTAGCCATTCGCCTTTCCAAAGAGCGGTAATAAAGTGTGTGCTAGTATCCTTAGGATTCCATCTAGACAGATATTCAAGAATGCAGTCACAAAACCTGTCTTCAGACGGTTCTTTATTCTTTTACTCATTTCGCCATGTTTTTGGGGGCGGGGGCGATGGGAGGGTGCTTCTAACTGTTCCTGTCTCAAGTAACGTTGAACTCCAAGGCCAAACTTGAATTTCCAGTTCAATTATGTAATTTCTTCATCATTTCCCTTCTTAGAGCTAATATTTTGAACAAATTACAGCGTATTATTCTGACTTTGGAGTTTATTTAGCCGCTGCTACAAAGCAAAGTGTATGAATCTAACTTAAATGACCTCAAGCGAATTTAATAAGCTTAGAAACCAGTTTCCTTGTGGCATTTATTCGGATTTTGTTCTGAAGCTCTGATTTTACATTGGTTTATTTGTCAGTTGCATATAATTATGCTATGATTTTTGTATATTCATTCTAGAAACTTTCACAAATATAAATTAATCTCTTTGCTTATCTGTTCCCATTTACTTGTTCGGACAGTGTCAAGAGTGTTGAGGTTTCTTCCTTAGTGTGATGAGTTTTTTCACTTTTCACTGGGCGTTCAACGTTTGTTGTGGACATTTATCATCTCCACAAATTTCCTAATCTTTGCTTAAAATGCTAAAATGCTAAGGTTTTGTCATATATCTGGCGTTTTTCTAACCCAGTCCTTCAATACCATGAATTCTTTAATATATATATGTATGTAATATCTCTCAAAGTAGCGCGAGAGAATGATGAAAATGAATGCAATAAACCACATTGAAAGAGAAAACGAAATAATTTTTCCTACAGTAATATTTATTACATTTTTTCGAAAAAAGGTAATAAATATTACTGTAGGAAAAATTATTCCGTTTTCTCTTTCAATGTGGTTTATTGCATTCATATATATATATATATATATATATATATATATATATATATATATATATATATATATATATATATATAATTTATATGTTCTTAGTTTTGTCTGCAATATTAAGAGTTGTGGTTTTATTCATCTCATTTTTTTTGTATAAACATTGTTTTATTTCTCTCCTTGCCCCTCCACTTAGCTGCTTCTTTTGTCTCTCTTAATCTTCTTCTTAGGCTATTTCTTTTCCGTTAATCTGTTTATTTCCTCTCGCTTTTTTCTTTGCCTTTTCTGCCACTTTGTTTGACTTTGTATCTGCTGCTGATCAAACTTGCTGTGATTTTACCCTCCTTTTCCTACTTCCTCATTAGTTATTTCTTGTCTTAGAGGCGGTCTTAATTTTGTCTTATATATAACCTTATTATATTATTTTCACATGTAGTTATCCTTGATAAGGAGCTGAATTAAGTTCGAAAGTACTCGAAAACACCGTTTTCTCTTCCCTGCGGGACATTGCATTCATATGTATATATTCATAAATATAATGTATCAAGTTGAAACGCAACTAGCGTTTGATTTTAGGCTACATATTAAAATAAAAAAAACTTAAGACTATTGAAATATTTAATCCTAAAAATAACCTCCATTGCTTTCTAGAATATCATTCTATCTTTCAACGAGCATATAAATGCCAAGCTTGGAAATTTCTTAAATTTTTATTAAAAGAAATGAATTTAACGCGTTTTAAATATTTTTTTTTATGTCAGCTTAAGACCATCCTAATGGTTTTGTTAGCAGAAGTAGCAAGGTTAGGAGAATAAAGAGGATGAAGCCATATTTTCGAATCGAGGTCCTTCAAAAGATCTTTGGTCTTTCGAGCTATGTAAAGATGGCAACGATTGTGATGGAGGATGACACTCCTTCTGTTGACTAAGGAAGGTCACCCATGTCACAAAGAGCCTTTCAAATTACAAGGTTGATTGTAGTAGAATTATCATTATTTTGTTTGATTGTTGTTTAACAGTTCCTAATGGATGATGTCATCGTCTTGGTTGTTGGGATTTTACTTCCTCCTCTGATCCAGAATGAGGTATTAACATTATGATAAAGGATCCTATTCTGACTACCAGTAATGATGCCTGGAGTTGTCGTGACAGCAATTGAAAACAGAAAGCAACATGCTGTTGCAGATTTGCCATGGACGGCTCGTGCGGGACCAATTTTCGAATTAATGGACCATTTCTAATCCATTTCAGATGATGTAAAAATGTCGCATGGGTTACTTTAAATTGTTTTAAGAGTTCCTTACTAGAATTTGTTGCGAGATTTGTTATAATAACAGTTTTCAACTCTTTTTGATTGTAATCCACACTTAGAAAATGGGAAAATCATCTCCAGCAACTTCTTTCATTTCATGCATCATCCCCCAAAGTACTTTTGCCGCTGTACTTGCAATGGTACCTTTATGAAACTCTTTGAGTGGAATATGTCTAATACAATTCAGTCTACTGGTTATGCTGGATATTGCTAACACTGTTATGCCTATGAAATAATGTTATTAGTTGTACGTTCTTTCTCAGCAGATATTATATAATTCGAGTATTCACCCCTATGTCTTTCCATCTAAAGATCGTATTAGACATATTTTCCACTCAAAGAGTTTTATAAAGGTCCCCATTCTACTTTGAATTTTATCGATCGGTGTAACGAATTCAGGTTACAATTTCAATGAATTCTTCAACAACCTGAATTTGTTACACTCATCGATAAAATAAAATTGGAATGAGAACAGAATAATTCTCTACCGTTTCTAGGCGTAAATATCCACCGTTTAAATAATTATATTCAGTGTTCAGTCTATCGAAAGCCTACAAATTCAAATGCTTACATACAATTTTCTCATTACATGACAAATCCGTTAAGATATCTGTTAGTTTTTCCTTCGTTCCCTAAGCCTATAGAATGTGCGACCCAATCTTCCTTCAGGATGAAATTAACCACCCTATCTGCAATTTCATTGAACTAAAATATCCAATTCACCTCATAAATAGATGCCATTCAAAAGCATGAAAAACTTCTATGCCACATCTACACCACGAAGGGACGATTTTAAAAATGTATTAGTTTCCCATACGCTCCAGCCTTGGCTCCTCTAATATCATATGCGAAACGGAAATAACAAATATCACATTTAAATATTCTAATACCATTCGAATATCCTTGACTAGCCTGCGCTCAATCGAACTCGATGCTGGAGTTTACAGTATACCATGCTATAATTGCAAGTTAACATACATTGTAGAGTCAGGCGACTTTAATAGGAGGATGAAGGAACATTTAGCTGATATCAGAAGGTGTACCAACTCTTCAAGTCTCTTTACGCACGTGCAAAAAACATGACCATAGAATTGATTTTAACCATGCAAAAATCATTTATAAACAAATCAAACAATTATATTAAGAGGAGAATTGCGAAATCCATCATCATCGACAAAGTTGATAATTTCAATCGTATTTATAAGACCCCGGACGCAATGCGTCTCAAGGATTAGCAACTCCTCAGATTGTTTCCCTTTCCATTTCAGTTTGTGTTGCTTGTCATTCACGCCAGATTCACTCGAGTTGTTTATTTTCCAGATTGTTTCCTGCTGTTTTATCTTGTTTAGGATGGGTCTTACCTTATATATACTGTGCTCCTTGCCTAGTTTCTTCATTATTAGTTCAAAACCGCATCTTGCTGAAACTAGTCCGATAGTTATAAATAAAATCTTGATTTAAATGTGAAGGCCTTACCTTTATCTTTCACTGATATACATCATGTTAATGTGGTATCTTCCATTCATATATATATATATATATATATATATATATATATATGTAAATTTTGTTGAAGACCATTGTGTATTTTGCTATAATTAGTTTTCTTTGGCAACTCTCTCTCCTTCTAACTATCTTTTTTATTCAATCTTGTAGATGGTGGAGTGCTTGTCCAGTATTCATCTCCTTTTTAAATGAATGTGTTTCGTAAAAACCAAACTAAATTGCTAATCTTTCGATCTTATTTGATCATCTTCGGAGCGTTTTGAAATGTTCTTCCGTCCTTTACCGATTTAATGAGTGGAGTGAGGATCTGACAGAGTGAAAGAAAACGATTTTTAAGGGGTATTTATTCCGCCTCGGTTGAACGTAACGTTAGGGGAAATGGGCCACTCTTGTGAGGGGAATTTTAAAATAGTTTTAATGTGAAATTCCTTCTTGTCACTTGACTGTTGATGGTCAGCTTATCTTTATTTATTAATTTGGTTTCTAAGATGTTCAGCCTCGCTTTATTGACCTCTTTTCTTATAATAATGATGTTATCAACGAGCATATCTCTTGTTAGGTTAATATTATGGGCACTCTCTATATGATTGTTAGCCCTGCGCTTTGTAGATGCATGGTTAAACGTCTTGAAAGTGAAGTGGTTGTCATGCCAATTTATTTTGAGTTTTTATAAAGCTTACAGTCTTTATCGGGGAAGAGGAACTCGTAAAATATGTTGGTTGACTTAAGATACGAGGAATTTAGGCAGATGTTGTTTTTCATCAGGAGCCAGCAATCTCCTGACTATCTTGCTCCTGGAATTTTTAGGCAAATTCCTAGAAAAGCTCCTTAAAGAAAGGCTGATCAACCATCTTAACATAAACAACCTATACAACCCACAACAGCACGGGTTCCGGAGCAAGCAAGGGACGGACACCGCGCTAGCAATCATTACCGAAAATATTGCTACTGCAACAGCGCGAGGCAACAGAGTTGACATTGTACTTCGTGATGTTGCCAAAGCCTTAAACAAAGTGTGGTTGCCCGGCCTAAAAGCCAAAATCTGCGTCCTTAACCTGGAAATAAACCTCTGCAAAATACTCTGCAGCTATCTAGATGAGAGGGAAGCAATATTGCAGATAAACGGCAAAACGGGCGATGCAATCAACCTGCAAATGGGGGTCCCACAAGGAAGCTGCCTCTCACCTACGCTGTACACAGTGTATACCAGGGACCTTTCACATCCAACTGGAGAAAGTTCGTTGTACATACAATTAGCGGACGATATCACTCAGATAGTGACCAGCGATAAGAAAAAACCCAAGGACATCGCCCTAAGAACAGGTATAGAAATTAAAAATATAAATGATTACGAGAAAAGGAATAAA
Source organism: Ceratothoa steindachneri (assembly GCA_963969495.1). Classification (NCBI taxonomy): domain Eukaryota; kingdom Metazoa; phylum Arthropoda; class Malacostraca; order Isopoda; family Cymothoidae; genus Ceratothoa; species Ceratothoa steindachneri. The sequence goes on from OZ018319.1 coordinate 64,011,261, forward strand.
ATAAAAACTAACAAGGATAAGTTCAACTAATTCCATGAACAGAAGGAAAAAAGCTACTGTAAGCGGTGATGGAGAGGCATATCCTTTCTCCTCAGGAGGACGTGTCCTCGGACTATAATTAACAACGACAGGCTATACAAGTCACCTACCACAAAAAATCATAGAAGCAAAATCAACCTTATCAGCACTGTACAGATTCAGACAACTTTCAACCGAAAATAAAAGAAAAATATACCTGGCCCTAGTTTAACATACGGGTAAGCTCCTATACCCAATTGTACTATTGAATACACTAAGTAACTCCCAAATCAAGAAGATCCGAAGAGTCCAAAATCAAGCCACTAGATTCATACCAAACACAGGAAGACTAGATTACATACCAGCAGAAGAACTCCACCGCAGATCTACTATAGAACCCATAAACATAGTCATACAAAAAAGAGCAAGAAAGCTGTGGGAAAAGATTGAAAATACGATTCTACAGAATATAATAAACCAAACCATCGTACAAGAAAACCAAATCCATCGTACCCAATATAAACAACGCTTCGACGGTAGCCTGAGAAAAACGTTAATAAACGTCAATCTAATCTACAGGTAATAAACTATATTGCATTATCTAGAAAGGACAACCGATTGCGACTACCAAGTATTAAACCCAAATTAGAATCCCAATGAGGAACTAAAAGTAATTACTGACAAATATATATATATATATATAAACACATAAATATATTTATATAATAGCATTAATAAAAAAAAAAATAAAAAAAATAAAAATAAAATAAAATGCTACAAACGCTCTATTGAGCAAAAGAAAACAAAGGCTCCAATGCTTAAAATAATAATGTATCACAAAAATATAATAAAAATAAAAGAAAAACGAAAGCGTTAGCCAGGCAACCTAGCAGAAATCTCTACCATCTCCACATATCATCCTACACACATTAACACACACACAACACTTCAATTTGTATCTATCCTATCTCACTCTCTCTACACATTCTAACTTTATTTATCTTATCTTATCTTCTTTCACTCTGTCAGATCCTCACTCCACTCATTAACTCGGTAAAGGAGGCAAGAACATTTCAAAACGCTCCGAAAATGATCGAATAAAATCGAAAGCTCAGCAATTTAGTTTGGTTTTTACGAAACACATTTATTTAAAAAAAGGATGAATACTGGACAAGTGATCCACCATCTACAAGATGGAATAAAAAAGATAGAAGAAGAGAAAGTAGTTGCCAAAGGAAATTAATTAAGGCAAAATACACAATTGTCTTCAACAAAATTTGCATTCAGGAAAGAAAGAACTGCTACCCAACTACACTAATATATATATATATATATATATATATATATATATATATATATATATATATATATATATATATATATACATATATCCCATAAGGCTACGACGATTGCTCTTCTTTGGGGATAGAAAACCTGAACTTGATATTCTTTGCAACGTTTAAGATATTTCTGCTTTACTTTCTCTAAAAACTTTCTCCTCCAAACACTAACCATGCGAGCTTTGAGACGTAATGCCATAAGGAAATACCTGTAATCTCCAATACTTAAGTTTGCTCAAAAACACCTCCTTAAAGCATCTAATTTGGGGCTTCAGAAGAAGGAATGCACATTCATTTGACAATTTTAGCCGAAATCCTCCATTAATTTGGAGAAAAGGAAATGGCAAATTTACATTTTAAGAAATCCCTCAGATTTAATTAAGAATCAATGCTGAAGAATCTTAATGAGTTTGCTTAATTTTAGAGAAATCTCGATTTTATTATTTTCTCGAATTGTATTTCTTTGTTGGTTGATCATAATTTTCATGCATTTGTTTAATCTTATTGGCAATTAAATTATTTATGATATTTTTAATTATAATTAATATTTTCGTTTTTACTATTGGGTTGATTTAAACATGACTATATTGGAAATTGATCGTCAATTTGACTCTAAATTCGGAATGAACCCTCAGTTATGTTTATATATTCATTCTATCTTTCTCAATTCATTTTTTCTATATATATTTACTATCTTTATCCTTCATAATACTTTTGAGCGTCATTAAAAGGGAAAAGAAAGTTCTCTTAAATGCGTCAAATAATTTCCTGTTTATTATTTTTAAAGCCCTAATAAATTGCTTGAAAATTAAAATGCTTGAGATTTTGGTTCGTACAAATAATTAGATTAGCCAACTAACGGAGAACTTATAGAATCTATGAATATAGAGGGAGGAAGTTGTATTTTATCGTTTTCCGGTAAATTATCGCAGACATTCTTGTAATTATGAGTGGCTATGACTTCGAAAACTCTGTTCATTTATTTAACGCTTTGCGTTAAACATAGATATTAGGGTGATATTAAGCTATATGGTTCAATGGCTACATGAATTCGGTTCATTTATTCAATATATACGGTAAGCGTTGGCACTATCTTATCACTAGCGTGATGTTGTTTTCCACTTAATAAAACAAATATCTTTTGAGAAACTTTAATTTATTAAGCGGAAATGTGATATAGACAGCAGGAAATAAAGAGAGAGTAATAAAAAATAAAAGATTAAAGAATGGAAAAAGCACAAAACGAGGGAGACTAAGAAAAAACCAATTTACGACTTAATTATAAGAGCAAAACTGGAATGAAGAACAATGACATCATGTTCAAAGTAAACAATTGAAAGAAATAACAAACAAAAGTTAATGATAACAACCTATGACAGAGGGTGGAAGGGTGAGGATGATAAAGAAATATTGTCTTACAAACAAACCAATATTTCGACGTATTTAGTCTTCATACGTCATGGATTTTGTAGGGTTGCGTTCACTCTCATCCACAACGGAGTAAATTATATTTTCTTATTAACTATTCAATTTATAAAATTTTCGCAATTTTATTTGCTTACTAATTTCATGATTTAACCTATTTCAGAACTTTCCATTTGCTTTTAGTAAAAACTAATCAAGGCGGATTTCATAAAAAAAACAAAGGAAAATCCATAAGAGCTTCTTTCTAAACTGAAATATCCCCTTTAAACCTTCCCTAGTGTCTGAAAAATACTTACTTTTCAATTAATTATTTTACCGAAACTAACAGTCTAACAGTTAATCCGATTGGCATACATCCTTAGCTACCATTTCAAGTCCGACTTTAAATGAATAGAATTAATGTCTCATAAGTTTCAGTTTTAAATGTACTCGCTGCGGTTCTAGATTCGCCTTTCAAACGCACTTAGTTTAAAAATGAAAACTACAAAATATTTCAGGATTTACTCCATAAAAGGAAAAGGAAGAGAAATAAATTTATATAAAAGTCTTTGGTTTAGCCTTTAGAAAGGAGAAAAGAGAAAGAAGCATTGAGCTAATGGAATTTTTATGCGGGTGACTGTATTTCGCCGACAAATATCAATAGAAAAATTAAGCTGCATCAAACTTGCTTAAAACAGGTAAACCTGAGACATATTTTGCGTGTAGTGGCAGGTACCCGGGTGAAATTGTAGAGAAGAGGCCATTATTTAGAGAATCTTGTCTTACGTCATCCCATAGGCAGGGGGAGTAACAAACCTAGGTCCAGTGGCATTATTAATTGTTGCAGACCAAGATTCATTGATTATTAAGTCTTCTGAATCTTCTCACACGCACAATCGAGTGCCTATCTTGGAAATTTTAGTTGATTGTCTCAGCCTTTTAAAATAGCATTTGAGCCATTTTTTATCTGACTCAAGGCTATTCACCTCGTTCAAACTTTTCCTTCTCTCACTATAATAGTCGATGTAGAGTTGAGCTTGAGCACAAAAAGTTATTATTTGATATCCATTCTCGAAAAGGTGCGAATGTAATAAATAAGTTCTTCATTGATTCACGTGTAAACAGCCGAATGTTGCAGCGCAGATTTGGCCTTGGCCATAATATGCGGCAGGTGAAAAATCTTGCCATTTTATTTAACATCAATTCGTCTTAGAATGTAACTTAGCCAATTTAATCTCCCAAATCACAATTTCTTTTAATTAACACAGCAATAATTATGTTTTCATATGTTGTTTTAAAGAAAAACTAACTTTTTTATTACGTTAATTAGATATAAAGAAGTCATTTGTGTTAAATTGTTAAAATAACCCTGGTTTAAAAAATTTGTTCGAAAATTAATTCTTCGAATCAACAGTTGTTAGAATAAGCATTTTTTTAATTATAACCAAAATAATTAATTATTTGATTTTCAAAAGATTCTCATTTTATTTAAAAGGTATAAACTATAGGTAATCCTGTGCTATAAAACTGAACTAACCTAATTGACCAATTGATTGTGGGGCACAGAAGCTAACTCAATTTTAAAGCGAACTAAGATTTAAGTTTGATTGTCTGATTTTCGAATCATTATTAATTATAAGTATAGTTAGAGAGAAATGCTAATTTGACAACCTTTGACTGAAGCAATTGCATTTTCGAATATTAGAATTTTAGAAAAATTCTTTTAATAACTCGGCTTTTCGAAAAACTGTTCGCATATGATTTGAGATGGTAAATGTTATGCACTTGACCAAATTATACCATGTTTGAATGCTAATCATACTACTTACTATTTTAGCAGTCTGTTATATACTGATATGCATAATAAAATTAATATTAATAATTGATTGAACATTATAAACAGATACCATATAAGCATAATAGGATCATAACAAAAGAAATGAAGGAAAAAGCCACCTTGCTGACTAATCCCTTTCCTGGTATGTTTCAAATCTAAAAACGAGCCTATATATTTTCATACACTCACTACAGCTATTTTTACCACATGAGATAGTGCTTATAGGAAGCAATGAGGGCCATGATGTCCATCAGAGAGAGAAATTAAGAATTTCTGCGTCCACGATGTTTCCTTCTTAGTGTGGATAATTTGTGCATATATGCATGGTGTTGAGATGGAAAATATTTATGTTCTTAATAGTTTATTAAATAACACAGGCCATGTTTTGTAACATATTTCAATAAATAGAAATCCAGTGAGGCCTCAATGCTAGATAATGTTTCCAAAGAAGAGATGGTCGAAAAGAAAGTGTAGTGAAATGGTATAGAAGATACCAAGACCAAGTTTCCTAGAGAGGTGCCTGGTAATGTTTAGTTTTACACTCGTTGGAAGATTAAGTTGATCAGAAGATGTTTCTCACACTCACATACTAGAGTTAATTATCACTATTTTCGTGAAACACTAGTCTAACTTTTTAACTTTTACTACTACATTTTTTCTGATTTTATAGATCTCTACTTTCTCTCCTAAAACAAACCTAAATTTAATTCTATTTATATGTTTAATTATATATAAACAAACTTGTATTTGTGAATTGTGTAGAATTCAGCATTGTACACTTGCACTACTTGCGCGCATTTCCATACCACATGTATTTTCTTGTTTTAGTGTACATACCTATCTATACAATAACAAAGACTTTACCATGACTAGAAGGACGAGTTCAATGGAATTTATAACCCCCTTTTTTTGAAAAACCGAGTTTGGTTTTGTCCCAAGAGAGGGAGGGAAACGATCGAAATTTAGCCCGACTTTTTAGTTTCAAGAAACATGAAATTTAGATGTTTCAGAAGTAATCGTTTGGCGATATAAACATGGTGTTGGGAAAAGGAGAGAAGAAGAGAAGAGAAAAAATGAGGAGGATGGAGAGGGATAAAAAAATTATGATAAAAAGGACAGCAACCGTTTCCACTCAATTGCTAGGAGCGTTAGAAGGCGTTTCTTACATCCAGAGAGAAATAAAAAGAAAAAGAAGTACTCAGAAACAGGACTGGGAACTTCTCTCTTATTATTCCCTAAGGCGGGTGATTAACTAGACTAAGTCAAAATACTATCCTTAATGGGGTAAGTTGTCAGTAGTCGTACTTACACAAAAATATAAGCGTCTGAATATTTGTTGAGAGTAAGAAAAATTTAGTTGCAATAAAAAAAGAAAAATATTTTGATGATTAAACAACGTCTGATTAAGTAATGGCATATATCTTTCCAAATGACCGGGTAGAGAGAAGAGAAAATGTCGGCATTTCAAATAGATTTGGAGAAACTAAGTATCAGAGATGTAAAGATTGAAGTTTCATTATGGTAAATAATAATAATATTCTACTCGGGGAAACAAAAGAAGAAAAGAAATTAGGAGTAATTATTACGTCTTATACAAATAGTAATTAGCAATGCGGCAAAAAATCCAAAGAAAAACCATATTTAGGATTTATAAGAAATTGCAAAGCAAAGCAAAGCATCATTTTGCCAATCTATAAGACCATAGTGCGATGACTATGTAAAATAGAAACAGAGTTTTGTGGTCCTTACATGGTTTAAAAACAATGAAATACTAAAGGAAGTGCAGTGTTATTGTATCCATATTTTTTCTATCTTAAAAACAAGGGTGAAACGCATGACCGAAAAATAAACAGAGATATACAAAGACTCGCATGCAATTTTGAGCTTAGGCTAACCTAGGGAAAAAACTGCTGGAGCTCATTTAGTTATCTAACTTGATACCCGGCTAAGAAGATACAATAGATAATTATAGATACTTGAAGGAATCTCTCGTAAATTATGACGAACTCCCTTCGGAAGCATGCTCACTCGTCTCCTCTTCCATTCACCTATCTTCATCACAAGGGTATCTAATCACAATATTGTTGTCCTATTTACTTCACCCCCTCCTATGCACACACGCCACATTCCACTTTTATCTACATAATCCGCCAATATTGATTCTTACCCACACTCGCATGATGTTCAGGTGGCTCTACCATGAGCTACGGAATGTTTAATGACATAAAGATTAGTAGCAAAATGCATTACTGCCGTTCTTCCCTTTTGCTTGAAAGAAGACTGAGTCAGGTACCCGGTGGCCTGCTAGTGAGTGACATACTAATCTTTTTATGTAATTCATTCGGGGATCCGTGACAAACAATAATAAAAAGAATTACAAATTTACAGCACCCGGGTAAGATGGCGCAACAAATTAGCTGAGTTGGAAGGACTTGCAGAACTACATGTCCCTTATTATAATATACATAATGGAAAAAAATATGTCATTAACATAGTACAACACTTTTTGTTTAATAATTAACGACGAAAGTACTAAAGAAACAACCCTCCTCATTTTAAAAGGAAACAGTAAATAAATATACACGCCTTCACATTAAAAAAAGAAAACATGGAAGAGCTAAAGAAATAACCCTTCTTTTTGAAAAAGGTAAAGGAAGAAATAAATTGCCCTTCTCTATAAAAAAGAAACAGGATAAAACTAAAAAAAAAACAAACCTCCCTCATTCAAAAAGTAAATAGAAGATCGAAATAAAAATACTTGTGATATATTATCTGAAAAACTCCGATATTACTTTCTAGCTTTGATGGACTACTATTTACGGAACGTTGAAAGTTCCAAGGACAGACGTGCCAAGAGCAGAAGCGTCCTTTGTCCTTTAACGTGTTTCCTGGCGCACATTCAGGGGCAATTAGCTCCATTCAAACTAAAGGATCCCTTGATCTTAAACTAAAATACATTCGCATGAGATTAATAAGGCATAATTGCCGGCTCTCGAATTAAGAATAAATCCGGATTCTATCGAGTGGCCTGTCGCTTGAGAAATGCATGCATTACCACCAAGCCACAATAGGATAATCGGGTATTAATTAATCTTGAAATTTAAGAATTTCTAAACTTACAAAAGTTCCTATTTTGGTTATATAATAGGTCGTTAGCTTGAATCCAAGGTAAAGATATCTATCTGCTTATTTATCTATACAAATATGTATCTATATATTAAAAAAGGTTGCCTAACGTTTATTCACATACGTGCAAATAAATGATTTCTCTCTGTCGGCTAAATAATGATAAAAATCAGTGGAGGCTTTATTTTGTATAGAGGTAAATATCTAGTAACATATGTTAATAATGTTAAGGCTTTATCAGTGTTGATATTAAGTAACTCTCAAATTTACAATACATATAGCTTGCATAGTCTAATAAATTTAGGGTTTATTATGAAATTTAATGAGCATAACTTGAAACTCTAATTTTTCACACGAATTATGAATTAGAATCACTTAAAAGAAATTAAGAACAGTGCTTCATGGTTATCAATGGTTTAATATAGCATTATAATATAAAAAAAATTGAATAAAGGGGTATTCGGTTGAATATGCATTTATTATTGATAGTGTGACAGAAAGTAGAAATGCAACAAGCCCTTGGTGTTACCTTGTGCCATTAACAACCTTCAAGATTTGGAAAATGTCAAATTATTTAACACTTTTATATTGCTTTGAGGATAATACAGAAATTTCAACTCTTGCGCGAGAAAGCCCAAAAGGGTCGCAAGCATGGCTCTCAAATCCTATTGCACACAACCTGCTATAAGCTCTCCCGTTCGAATGTAATGTTTTGGCAAAAAGAAGTGGGAAATTTATTTCCTTCAATGTTTGATCACAAGATGTATTGCAAACTGAGTCCACTAAACGCCTCGACACAAATTGTCTCTGAAGCTTAGTCCTGAAAATTCCTCTGCACAAAATATGCGGAAAGGATCAATATTTTAAATTATCCAGCCAAAAAATGTGTGGTAAACTTGGTCATATTGAAGGTGCAAAATATTTTCTCGGAATATACATCCAATTATTCTTATATAATTCCGAGCTGATGCATATTCATTGGGATATTAATCGTTTCTAATATTTAGACATTTTACTCTTAGATAGAAGATGAAATTGATAAATGTTATCTAAATTACGTCAAGCTTTGGTTAATTAAGGGATTTCAACGCAGCACTTCGATAGTTCTAGGATTTGCTTCTCATCTACATATTATTCGGTTAGGGAGTGTATAAATATTCCATAAAAATTTAACTAATACTTCTAATTTGCATAATAGGTCTTCTTCATTCGTTAAAAACAACATTCAGTGAACTGTCAGATTGTGGTATTGAATACATTTCTCTGTCGAACCCGATTGATGATGAAGATGTCTAACATTACTTGCCTAACTGCATCCCATTGATATGCATGTTACATTTTAACTATACATGTTTTGACAGATTTTAACATTTGCCTGGAATTTCCTGTTTAACTCCTGTTAACTTTCACCAATGTCCCGCTTTTCAATATGTGTCTTAAGTTAGCATGCCCAGATTTACATACAATAGATCAATACATAAATATAAATCATGCCGAACTTCAATTGAATCCCACTCACCAAAAGAAATCTCAAATTTGTCTTCTTTCACATTTAATCCTTGGAATGCCTGTTTTTTTGTACGAAGCATTTTATAATTGAGAAATAATTCACGTAGCATTTTATTCTAGGCTTACACAGGGTTAGAGAGGTTATTAGGTTAGCAACAAACTAACCTTCTAGCCCCATTTAGCAGCCATAACATATCATGCCTTCGATTCAACGACTTGAAAAAGCTTTTAATTTTCTATGGCTGTGGTGAGGCGACGGTATATTTTGGAAGTATGTAGAAAATTAATTTTAGAAAAAAGTTTACTATTTACCCCTTTTATAATAGCTTAATTGCCTATTTTCCTTTGTTTTAAGCTATTTTAAAGCGATAGTGATTGGGTGTTGACCTTTGCTGTTTCAACCCTATCTAATTCACGTAAGCAATGTTTAACAGAAGCAATAAATTTGGTAATGAAGAGAAAATTTCAGAAATAGCGCCATATATATACGAGTATCATAGACGGCATTAAGGAGTAATTACAGCAGTTTGGTATAAAGTTTAAGCTCATCATAATCCTTTTAATGGTGGTATATATATATATATATATATATATATATATATATATATATATATATATATATATATATATATATTTATGTGTGTATTTCTTGTTAATCGAAAGTATACCAGACATATACCGAAGAAAGATTGTAAGGACAGATGTATGATCTCTTGTAGATCCTTCCCCCGGGGTTTTAGAGGTGCCTTGTCTACATGAAAGTTCTGTTTCCTAGGTTAGATTTTTGTTTGATTGTATGGTACTATATTAGGTTTAACAAATACTGACTATTTTAACCTATCAAACCCATTCGAGGAAGAAAATGTATCTTAAAAAGCTTCTAAGGGATGTTTTACTGGATATCTTAGTTCTGTAAACAAAGTGGTGAAGACTCTGAAAATAAAAATGTGTGGAAGATCGAGTACTATCTATGACTACAGAATGAGAATACCAAAATATAAATATTTTTGAAGCTATTCGTTTGATTCCAATGGAAACTCCCAAGAATATCTGATAGTTACTAAGATATATTTCAGAGACAGCAGATGGTTATAAACGTAAAGGGAAAGGAAATCTGTATTTTAAGAAACGGTGCGACCAAAACTAGAGAAGGATAAGTATAAATTTAGCAATAACTGAAAATAAATAATTAACTCATCGAAAATTTAACAAAATATTAATTGGAAGAGTATGCAGACGCTTTTTGTGAATGACTTGAGCACAGGCCGGAGGACTTCAACAATACGTTGCATTGTTCGGGCCTGATTATTTTTTTTCATTCTTCTACCAATCTTTCTCAGATATCTTCCACACTCGTCAGTTTCCGAACCATAGTCTCGCCGAGTGTGTTCCAAAGCTTTTCTACCTGGTTTTAATCAGCGCTCTGCGCAGGAAATCATATCACGTAGATATTTTTAGCTTCTAAAAGTTGTTTAACCGTCTTTTCTGTGCGGCACAGAGCATTTATGTGCTTGGGAACAGGCTCACGTACTCTAGGGGTTCAAGGTGAGGGAAACAAATGTTCTGAAGCGGATGCTTGTTTACCACATCGTTACTTTGTTGTGTAAACAGACGAAAGGACAAACTTAAGTGATTGAAAACCTGCTTCACCCTCTAATGCTTCCACCTCCAAATTTAACTATCTTTTCCTCCATCTGTAATACGATCTTTTACTTGTAAGACGCCTTAAATGGGGCTCTCCATTTAATTTCTACAAATTAAATTTACTTTTGGGGCTGTAAAACACACTTTCACACTACTCCGCCCTCCGAAAAACATGTTTTGTAGTAAAGGTACTCCTCACCACTTTATTCCTTTTACTTGTGAGTAGTTTGTTAGTAGAGGAGGGTGCTATTGGGTCCCACATCTGTCAAGAGATGTGAGACAGTGTGGCGCGACACATTTAGACTTATTTTTCGGAAATTTAAAGTGAAATACCGCTTGTTGTCTTAAATCGGTCCCTCGTCGGCAGCCGTTGCATCGTACGGTCGTATTCCGGAGTGGACTTTTCAGTAAGATCCATTTTATTTGTCAATCCTCAGGACCTGATATCATAATGTATATTTAGTATATCTGAAATCTCACTTTTTGTCCGATTAAAATGCTTCGACCGTTAGTTTGTGTTACTTTTTTACTTTTCTGCTGGACAACATGCACTCTGGAGGAGTTGTCGCCCATAACTCATCTCACCATCATGGTAAATGAGTGATACCATCAATCGAGGTATACAACGCACGAAGGACAGTGTGAGCATATATACGTTACAATTTTTTACGTTTAATCTAAAGGTTGTAAGTTTTGTTTTAATTTGGGACGCATCGTTTCTTTCACTTAAATAATTTTCATCAAAATTTTTTTATATGAAATGAAAGTTGGACATTATCAGATTCAAATTTCAAAGAATATCTGCGAACTTTTCCTTGAAATTAAAGGGATATTGTAAAGGAATTGTATATTTTGGTATATAGTCTTCTAGTTTAGCATACTACTATATAAAGCTACATATCATCCTGCACGAATTGTGGCTAGAAAAACATGCCATTTATTCTGCTTTTCTGAAATAAGAAAGGCACAGTAATTAAGTACTCGTAAGAACATCTTACCCAGAGTTTAATGAAATCCAAGAAAATACAAATATATGAGATAGATAACACGAGTATCCAATTGAGTTTGTCGGGAAAGAAGTACCACGCAGCCCTCCTATATATATATATATATATATATATATATATTACAAGGATAGAAGATCTACGACTAGCTCAAAGAGAGAAATCCGCATTTTTGCATACAACGGATAAGATCGAGATGGATTTGATTTGTTTTGATAGGTGAGGTGGTACTCAGAGGTTCCAACATAAATCTAAAACCTGCTCGCCTGCCTAAATGGCCCAACGAATTAAGGACCTAAAAGTTACTTTTTCTCCTATGATAATATTCATTGTTGATAAAGAACTCTGAATCATGCCTGGATTTTAAAGTTCCCTTAATCTTTAGAAATAGGACTATGTATGATGAATATCCGCCATAAAATGTACTAAAGGAGAATTAGAAAACATCTTTTAAAAATACACATGTTAAGAAAGTGTCAACAGACGGCGAAGTATTTTGTTATACATAGTGCGAAGCTATATAATATATTTCCTATGGACAATAATATAGATTTAAATAACAAGTAAACTCGAAGTTTTTATGCTGTATTAACTTAACTTCAATTTACCTTATATGGATGTTAAAATATTATTTTATTTGTTGACCTATCATCTTTTTTATACAAAAAGATAAATAAAGGGTTATCTTATTTAAATGTCCTTTATCTCCATACTGCGCCTATAACCACCATTCTGTCGCGTTCGTTGCTATTTTTTCGTTAAGACGAATTAAAAGAAGTCAATTTAACTTTAGAGAAGGAAATTATTTTGTAATTTCGAAAAATATTACTTAATGAGTATTAAATTTAGGAGAGCATGGAATGGTTTCAACTAAACAATGATGTACTATGACCGATGAAATATTAAATCTAGAAGAATCAGAACGTATAGGAGAGCAGGTAGAACGTTGCTGATTAAGGAAGTATTATAAACAATTCTCTTCGATGATTTAGTGCTTATTTATATCTAATGCAGCAGGAATTACTTTGCATAGAACACACTGAAATTAAAAAGGAACTGGAAATATTCAACCAATATTGAAACCAGTTTCTTGCCATATGTAATTTGGCTGCATAGAGACAAGAATTGGCTAATTTACGCATTAGAGCAAAATAGTACAAAGACAAGGAAGCTATGATCTAGAGTAAGTATTTAAGGTTGAAATGAGTAAGGTCAAAGTGAAAAATTATTAAAATTAGAAGACGAGCATTATTTATTTCAAAATATAGTTAGAAAATCAAATGATAATTATTATGGAGCCCAGTACCACATATTCTATATCAAGAAAATATGTATACATACAAATGGATTGTTTTTGTACACTTTTGCGATGTAATGCTTACATAGGTACGGTGTGATATATATAGTTTATTGAATGGAAAGTAAAAATGATGATTAACACGAATTTGAACAAGATTTTAATGTGTGACTCTGGGTTCACAGTATGATTTTAGTCCCTGGGATACACATTGGGAAGGTTGTTGTTTTTATGAGGTTAATCTCTACATGTTATGAAATTGTGAGGTTGTTTAATAATTTGTAAACTGTAACGGGTGAAAGCTAATAACCAAAATGCTATAAAGATAATAAATTATCGTCAGTTTTTATACAATTATAAATTTTCGTTGTTAGGAAATTAACAGTGATAACCATTAAGAATTAGAATCTATTGGCTTTGGTTGAATAATAATAATTTGGCAACATTGTGGTTAAGTATAAGAATATACAACTTTAGCTCAATATTACATAATCAATTAGTCCTACTCCAGGACACCAATATTTAATTTTTAAGAAAAAAAGATGGCCTTCTAAGTGTTTTCGAAACCATATAGGGTAGAACCACTAACTACTCGAATTATGATCGAATGATACTTTAGAAAATATAATCTATTCAAATCTAATTAATCGCGATTTAATAAAATGATTTCTGAGCTCAATGTATGTTTAGTTGAGGTGATTTAAGCTCATTTCAAGTAGAACATATTGTCATGTTTTACGCAATTTAATGGTTGCAGATGCTTGCCACGCCAGTCCGACGGGATATCTTTCTAAGGAAATCATCTTTCAAACCAGTAAACAGGAAGCCTCTTTTTTGTAAGCACTCATGTTTCCAGGCCACTAAAGAGAAAACCTGCCTTAGAGAGAAGAACTGATCTTTCCAGGCCACTAAACAGGAAGCCTGTTTTGAAACTAAGTTTAACATTAAGGAAACACGTTTAGGCTTGAAGATATTGCTTAAGAATGTTGCTTTTAATTGATATAAACAATAAACAAATGGGTAATTTTTATTAACTAAATTCTTTTTTAACGAATAACAAAATAATTGATATTTTTCATAAACTTTTTCATAAACTATGTGTATGTATATTTATGGAGAATAAGAAAGGAGAAAGAGAATAATGAAAGATATTGATCACTGAATTAGGAACTAAAATGCACAGAAGTAAACAAAGACTAAGAGACGAGTGGATTAACAGAGACAGATGTAAAATATAATAATATGCTCTCTGTTTAAAACAGCCGTTATAAATCATTAAAAAAGAAAACGAAGACAAAGAAATCAAACTATAAGTAGTGGAAGTAGGTAATTAGAAAAGAAATATTCTCGGTTATGAGACGGACCCTTGTCACTTTCCTTTTAACCGAAAAGGAAACCGATTGATGTGATACAGCATCTCGAATAAAATATCAGGGAAGAAACAGAACTAAAACTAAAATTAGAGAAAGAGAGTTAGATATAAACAGTAAAAATTGCTGGCTCAAAAAAATAAGCTCATAATATAAAGAGAAAGCAAAATTATTCAATAATGAGAAAAGAGGAATGAATAGAGATGAAACAACAAAAATGATTTAAGGAGGATTGAAGGAAATTGTACTATTCAAATGTAAGATATCTTTAGCAGTCATAAATAAGGGAAGATTAGAATTGTTTTTATCTTTTCCTAGATTCTTTCTAACAAAAGAAAATTATAAGTATATATAATAAAAAATAAAACAACAAGTGTGAATTTAGGAACTTGAGGTAAAACGTGTATAATTAAAGAATGTAGGTCTGAAAGAACGTAACATAATGTTTTTACCTGTTTTATTTGATTTCTAGTAAAAGAAACATTGTATATTATATTTTATGTCAGTGGGAGTTTAAATATGAGAGTGAAAAAAGATAATACCTAAATAACTACCTCTAAATTTATTAAACGAGGAGTAAAACTTGCTAAAAAACAATGACATAAATAAGCATAGATAATGATAGGCTGATGAACAAAAGAGCAACAAAGCATCCTACAAAATAAATCTGCGCATCTAAGATTTTGTAGCAGATAACCAAAAAAGAGAACAGGGAAAAAAATAGTAAAAATATTTCCATGGCAAGCATTTTTCATAGGTTCCTACAAATCAAAGCTCTTTTAAATCGTTCATGCGAATAAATGCTTAAAAGCTACAATTCCGTGGATGTTAAGAATATATCTACGTAAGCCATTTTTTATAGGTCTTAGGGAACAAATAAATAATTAAACGTCTGAAAATGTTGTTTTGTTTGTAGAAACACAATCGCTTCATTGAAATCAAAATATTTATCGCTCGATAGAAAATGGACAAAAAAGAGGCATCAGAATAATAGCGATAATAATTCACTTGTAGAGCAGTTTGTAACGGCCTTAATAATAAGTTTCCAACAAGAGCCGAGGTCTGTACCATGTATTATGTGGGAAGCTATTGCATGGAGGGAAGGAACTAAATGGCAGTATTACATCTTTCAATATATTTGAGTCTCATCGGCAGAAAACTGTAAATCTTAACCGAATCTAATAAATACATCATAACCCTCATACTAATTACAAACATTAGAGAAAACAAAAGAAGTGGAAGCTTTTGTAAATCAGTAGAAATTTGTTATTTGAGAATAGATGCGTATAATAAGCAATCCCTTTATTGATATCGGTTTAGGTGGGCTGGAACTTTGACTTTCACGGTCATAAGTTATGTGAAGATCGTTGGATTCTTTCGAGTTAGTTAAAATTAAAATAATAACGGTATACAGGCTGATTTATTGGATTCTTGGACCAGCCATTCATTTCTAGTGTAAAAATTTATAACAATTCTTCCTCATCCTTAAATTGGACTATAGAAGTTTGAAATTGGTTTTATTGCGAGAAAAATAATAATTATATATTAGAAATATATGATTTTATAGGTAAGCACCTAGTTACCTATAGAAAGAACACACATTACTCATAATGAAAGATGAAAAGCGATGGAAAAGAAATGAAAAGAAATTATTCCTAAAAACCTATAAACAATGCAAAAATAGTTCGTATCTTCAACGATTTCTATAATTGTAAAAAGGTTAGCTAGCTAAATGGTGGTTCAGTTTAGTGGGGTAATTATGCAGCAAATTTACTATTGCACTAGCTGAAGGCGTGATTTTAATGACTGTAAGTGTGGAAACAAAATTAATCTCTGAAACTGCTACGTCATACAGAGGATCCTCGTAATACCAACCTGCATACAAAGAGGAATATATGAGATATACTTTCGTCGATTGCATTTAAAAAATTAGTATGTAAAGAAAATTATTTTTAGGAAGTATAAAAGGCAATTATTTATTTGACGTCTCACGTGTCTAGTATAGAACGCTTGCGTTAGCCATAAGGTATAAAGATACTGCGTAGAGCATCCTAGTTTTTGAAAATTGCAATATAATATGTGATTCACTTTTTAACACAAATTGTACAGTTTTTAGGCTCAATAAACTTTATTTTTCTAGGTTTATTAAATTGGCCATTGAGGACACAATATTTATATTTAACAACAGCCTTTATAAACAAAGGGATGGGATGACATTGGGCTCACCTTTGGGTCCATCGTTTGCAAATGCTTTTCTGTGTAAACTAGAGCAGGACTGGATGTCCAATTGTCCACAACAGTTCAAACCTATTCTTTATAAAAGATACATTGAAGATTTCCATCATCATAACATCAAATTTACACTGGAGCAATAAACTAGTTTCTCTTTCATTTTTGGACATTAAGATTACCCAGTCAGAAAGCAAAATTTACACTTTAGTATATAGAAAACCCACAACCACTCTGCTTAGAACTAATTATTTCTCGAGTTTACCAAACTGCTTCAAAATATCGTCTTTAAGCTAGAGAATAAACCATGCTTTCAGAATATGCTCTGACTGGAACAATGTTGTAAATTTAATTTATTCCCAGCATCATTAATCAAAAAATTGATTAAAAGTTTCCTAAATAAAATACATGTGATTCCTCTCGTTAAATTTAATGTATAAAAACAGAAAATGTATCTCAAAATACCCTACATAGGCTCGCTGACCAACAAACTCATCTTAGAATTAAAAAAATTATTATCTAAAGTTAATCTACAAATCAAATTCTACTCTATCCCAATTAATACTGTCTTTCTTAAAACCTACTTGTCTCAAAAGGAGAATCTACCCTTGCTACTCAGGTCATCACTTGTCTAGCAATTTATGTGTACGAGTTGTCAAAATCGCTACGTGGGTAAAACTACGCTACATATGAAGCTGAGGATTTGCAAACATAATGGATTTCCACTACACAGATACACCCATTGTTAAACCGGAATTCTCTGCAATAAGGAATCATTCGGATACCTGCACCTCATTATTGTCTCTCTTAAATTTCAAGGTTTTGGGTTCTGTGGATCAATTCGTAGATCTCAACCATCTAGTAATTCAAATATCTTAATTTTAATTTGTTTTATAATTCATATTTACCTAAAATTTAATAACAACTCACTCAATGTTTAGCTTAGTTAAAATTTCCACATATTAAATCATTCGATTCCTGTCCTTCTCTCGTTGCTAAGTGTTCATTCATTTATTTCATTTTAAATTTTTTCTTCGTTTTCTCAGTTTTTTTTTATAAGTTTCTTTTGCATTGTTGTCTTAAATATTCAATAAACTCTAAATTTATTCATTATAACATTGTCGCATTATTTTCTCCCAAATTCAACAAACTTTAAACTTATTGTTAGTCATTAATACCTATATCTCTTTATGTATTTTAAGCTTGCCTGCTTTCATATTTTTTTACTCTATTATAGGCTGAAGATGAACATAATTAATGTTCGAAACGTTCCAAATTATATATGTTCCGAATACTGGTTCTGGCTTTAACCTACATACTAAAATAGAGGTTTCCGACAGATTTCCCAATTTCTACATTTATATAGATTATATATATTTATATATATATATATATATATATATATATATATATATATATATATATATGAATTCATTAAACCACATTGAAAGAAATAATTTTTCCTTGTATTAATAGTTTTATTACCTTTTTTCGAAAAAATCCGTGCAGGGAAGCGATTCGAACCAGGCACACTGAGGCAGCGAGCACCGCTTTGATCACAGTTAAAAGTATGCCGTTAGTACACTACGCTACGCATATATATATATATATATATATATATATATATATATATATATATATATATATATATATATATGGAATTTTGCAATGTATACGGAACAAAATAGTAGGGAGAAAGTTGAACATATTCTAAAACGAAAGAAAAGAACTCATAAAGGAATGAAGAGCGCATTATAAGAAATTTATGATTATTATTATTATTATTATTAATAGGAATTATATCACTGAAAATTTAAAAACAATATCTGCTCCATCAATACATGCATAATTAAAACACATTCAACCAGACTTCGTACACTACCACTTACTGAGTCATTATGAAGGGCCTCAATGCAGATTCTACCAATAATTACTACATCAATAAGTTCTTAGTCAACAATGATTTCATAAACAATTGTAAAAATAAAAAAAACTGCATAATTCTTTTCTCATTGAATAAGGACTACTACTAACACTAAAACAGCCTCAATTTTCTTGTCAAGCAAGACTGCACCAACGATAACTGCATCAAAATAAACAATAACTGCATCTAAAGAAATGATTCAACAATAAGGGCATTGTCAAAGAATGCACTGCTTATGCCTTTATTATTAAATACTAAATCAAGAAGAAAATAATCAAATAAGGTAGAGGGCTTTGCTAAAGCTGCATGAACATAATACGAAAAGTATAATTCTAATCCAATAGCGACCTCTGACTATAAAAGAATTCTGATAAAATCAAAAGAAAAAAATGTTAATTTGATAAAGCCTTATAAAAAATATTAGATCGAATAAAAAAGAAAACTACCTTCCACAAAATGATTAATGATGATAACTGAAAAGAGAGATGAAGCAAGTCAGAGGTTAGGGTACCGACTAACATTTAATTATTGATTTTTTCATCCTTCATGATTATCATCTCAAGATAATCAATCTTTTAAATAAATAGTTTTAAAACTTTAATTTTTCTCCTTTTTTCTTTATAATAACAATTTTAGATGAATCTGAATAAAAGATATATATGAAAATATCAAAATATTTAACTACTTTGTGCCGTAGTATTTTTTAGAAGATATTTTCATATGGCTAACTTCAATGAGATTGAAAATTTGCATAATTTTATACTACACTTCAAGATCATTACATATGTACAAATTTATTACAAATTGTCGTTGATTTAATAGCTCTAGAATGAACATCTTTTTTAGTGTTACTTTATAGCCAAAAAAAAATTAACTATATTTTTCACTCGTATAATACTATATCTTTATAAGACGCAATCCAATCACATATATTTAATTTCATTCAAAACATTTTCCTATTATTCTCTTTACATTTCATATTTTTATGCATAAAATTAGTTATTTCGTTTCTTTTAATATTTCTTTCTTTATTTCTTAGCATATAACAATTTTAGGCCTCTCCAGTAGTCTCCTAAGCTCTTTACATCAAAGTCCTCCTTCTGATTTTGAAAGATAAAAGATAAGAATTGACTTTCAAACTTGATAGCTTCGCCTCGCTTAACAAGATACATGAGTCTTTGCTCTGAGAACCCTTCCATCGAGTGTCAATGGACTTTCCTTGGGATGTCAGTTCAGAAAGCGAGAATTTCGATATACAGATTAATTGTTCAGTCCTAAATTCCTGACCCTTTAGCTTGACTGCTGGGTTTCCTTAATAAATATATGATATTTATGACTTCATTTCCATTTCATTTTGTTGAGTTTTTATCTTTCTAAACCTAGCAAGAGATTTTCAAGACTTCGGGATTTTTTTCAGACAACATATAACCACATATATCATTATATGCTCCTCTCTAACTACTGCTTTAAGGTTCTCACTTATCACGTCGGTAGGTAAAATTTAATGCAGATCCATATCTTATCCAGATTTTTAATCAATATAAAACACCAGTTAATATCTCAAAAATATTTAATAATATTGCCTTTGTGATATTGTAAACTAAAATTGAGATAACTCGAAAAGTTCTTAATTTTGAATGCTTACTAGTAATAATAGAATTTTTTTGTAAATTACGATTGATAAAATACAATTTTTAAAACCCTTTTATCTGCTTCATTTTATTAGCACTATTTTTTAAATGCTTTCAATTTATTGACATTGTTGCAAATGATCATAATGCTTAAGCTACTAAAGACAGCTACGTTCCTTTTCCTAGAATACGCTTGAAATTAATACTTAATCATTAAATATTAAATAAAAAATACATAATATCGTTAGTCTCTCAAACTCGTCTTAAATGACGCTTAAGCTAAGCCGCTACTTCTTTTTAGCAAGTTTTTTTTAATATCGTAAATTTTAAAATTCTATAAAATGATGTATGTATTTCATTCGAATAGTGCAATTCGCATTTGTTTTAAACACTTTATACTGCACTTAGGTGAGCAAAATTCCTACTAACTACATAAATGGATATAAAATTTACACGGTTCACTTTATTTTGCTTCAAAACTATGATTAAACGGAGTTACTTTGTCAGATTAGTTGGATGGAGGAGAAGAATTAGTTGGGCTTCTGAAATCTTATTAAAATTTCTTGGTTCGGTGCAATGCCCGAAGCAAAGAAACCCTTTCGATCACGATACACGTCAAGTTATAGAGATGTGAGTGGGAGCTGTGAGATTTTTAAGTATGTAGTGAATTTCAAGATATCGGGGACAATTGATTTTGAGTTCTTATGAGTTTGGAGTCTTAAGTATATTTTGAGACTGAAATTTCTGAGTCGTCAGTGGGAGTTATTATTTCTAATCAAGACATTTGTAAATTGTGAATAAATAGGGTAATTGGCAGTTTTGAGTAATGCAGATTTATACACTTTGTTTGAGTGATAAGTTGTAAATTAAAGTTACTCGTATTAGTAAGATTTCAATGTTGATTGCTAGAAGTGAGTTGTCATGGTATGCTGTAAATTGTGAGCTATAAATGTGTTATGTGATTGCATTATTAGCTCTAAATAGGTGGTGAGAGATGAAAATTCTGAATAAGCATTGTGAATGAGTTATAATTTGTAAATAAGTACTGTGAGGTGTACTGGGAGCGTGAATCTGAGTTGTGTGGTTTGAAAGAGAGTTAATTTTTTAGCAACAATTTTGATTTGTGAGTTGACAATGGGAGCTGTGAATTTTGATCTGTGAATGGAAATTACGAACTGTAGAGCACCTTTTAAACTGGAAACACATCGAGGGTGCGCATAGTTATCTCAACAAACAAATAAAAATACCAACGACGGAAATTATTTTACCTTCACTGTAAAGTTAAAGGTGTCAATAGAGACTGAGTCAAAATGGAGTTTTATAGCTGAGATAACAACCCTTCTAAATCAACAAAGTAAAACGATTTGTGACTTCATTAATAAAAAAGACCAAAAAGTAATATGTATTAATTAGATCGTTTTAAGGGAGTGAAAGATTTCGTTATTTACTGTAAAATCAGACGCAAAACCAATTAAGGGCAGATAGGCCAATTTGGGTGCAAGGTTTTGTCAAGGAATAAGTGAAGTTAAGCAAGTATTCTAATTAATCATAGGAACTCGTCTTAATGGGAGGATTGTCAAGCTGTAGAAGTTTCTTGATTTTGTTATATACTTAAGAGTGGTGAATAAAAACAATGAGGACATACATGACAGATGTGAGAAGAGAATCATGAAGAATGTGGTAAGGTTAGGGGAAGCGAAAATATGTGAAAAGTAAAAAAACTGAAGTACTAGGATACAAGCAGGGTACAAAAATGTCATTAAACCCTAATTTTTTCAACGTTTATCAAAGTCGTGAATTTGTTTGTGTTGACAATTTCTCGAATATTTCGATAGCATGAATATTTGCTAGTATGTAGTTTATTTATACGATATTATAATAAGACTATTTCTCCTTGAGTGTAGTATGAGTGTGTTGTGCTGTGAATGACAATTATGAGACGTGAGATTTGAGTTTCCCATTAAATAAAATGATAGAAACATGAGATAGCAGAAAATTTGATATTCGCTATTAAATATCAAAGGAAACTAGACTCCTTAAAACAGGACCTTCTTTTTAATACATCAGCGTACTCAAACCTTCGTCCTCCCGAAAGAGTAGGATTTTTTCAAAGGATTCGTAGTATAATCCTATCTAAAATCAACAGTATTTTCCCACTCTACCAATGTTTCCGTATTTCATGACTATTTATATCAAGTAAATAAGGGTAGTAATTGGCAAGATGTACTGCTCAGGAGAGGTCAGCAAACTACATCTCTCTTTGACATACCAAAACAATGGTATGTTCACAAAACCGTGCTTCATTTAGGTTTGATGAAAATTTATGCGTAATTTAACACAGATAAATTGCCTATCAGGTAACAATTCCTGGTAACTATTAAGAGGTGATAAGAAATTTTGTTCAGTCTTACCTTTACTGTACCAGGTTTGAGTGGTCGTTCAGGATCTGGTATATATTTCATTGTGATGGGATAAAATTGACCTTTATTGATATACGTAATACGGTCGTCTTCTCTTCTGGGCGATGTTGAAATTGGTGTTTCGAGGAAGAATTTGAAGCCATAGGGACTATCTCTGTAAAGATAAAATTTATTTGAGATTGGTGCCACCCAAAATGCCACATGTTTATATTGTTGCGAAAGATTTGTTTATTGGATTTTTATATATTTTTTACACAATACTCAACAGGCCTGCATAGGCAGCTTATTATTTCTGGTATTAAAATAAGAAGATAGATTTGGGATGACACGTTAACTTATACCGATGAAATGATTGAGGTACGATTGGATGCTGAATACAGGTGGAAAGTTATAAGAGATAAAATGTTCAAAAGAATTAATGCGATCTTTTGCAGTCGAGCTACAGCATTTTTCTTAAACGATACCATTTTCTTTATTCTCTTAGGAGAGAGTTATAAATAAAGAATTGAAAGGATAGACACATATGAACATTTTTCAAATTTATGATACAACTCAAATTTTATTTTCAATCAAGAGAGTGACGCAAAAGTGCTTACAAAAACTGAGCATTAGGGCAATGTGTTTTCATTCAAAATTTTGTTTACTTTATAGCAGATCTCTTCAATTTATACTTTAAAAAGAGTAAATATTTTAAATATTTTTATATTTTATCAATAATTTCTTGAATTTTCTACTTTCTTGTTTCAATAAATTTTGTTTAGGAATTGACAAGAAAGATTTTATTCTACCAATATTTGCCCTAGAAAATATTGTACTGAATAAAAGTAAATGAACGAATAAATAATGGATTTTACTCCCGATTTGCCTACTATTTTAGCCTTTTATTTCTCATTGAGGAAAACCTCTCTGCAAATGGAAGCAGTATTTCCATTTAGCTGGACCATATCCCCAGATAAATATGTCGGTAATATAAATATAAATAAATATATATATATATATATATATATATATATATATATATATATATATGGGGGGAGTTTGTGGGATTCCCTACTAAGATTAAAATTTAAAATCTAAAAAAAGCAACAATGGTTAAATTTTTATAATTTTTTTGAACTTCGTCAATTTTAATATATACTCAAAAAATTCCCCTTTTTAAATTAAAGAGTTAGTGATATATATATATATATATATATATATATATATATATATATATATATATATACATATATATATATATATATATATATATTATAGAGAGAGAGAGTCACAAGACAAGTAGTCTTATAAAGGTCATCGCTGACTAAACGTGGAGGTACTATTTTGGGAAGGCCCTAACCTATAGCATAAGAGAAAGCATATAATGGATGAAGACTCTCACTGCCACTTCTCCCTCCTGAATTTGCGGGCCAGAAAGCGCTAACGATACCTGAATATGCTGTTTAAAAGAACATAATCATGAGTTTTTTAATACGAAAGTTAAAATTATCAACTCGCCTCTAATCTATAGTCTATAACAAGGTGGTATTATCTAGGTCAAGGTATGGATTATCTTGTCGAGTCAAGATTTAAACTACTCGACCCTCGAAATGCTTAACACTTCTGTTGGTAGACGGTTTCACGTATCGCTGATTTTGTACGAGAAAAAGTTGCCGCAAATGCTAGTATGGAATTGCATTAATTCCAGTTTGTAACAGTAGTTACATGTAGCATTTGCGTTAAACATGAGAAGCCTCCTGTGATTTACGTTTTCAACTCCTCTTATTATATTACAAATTTCAATCAGCTCGCCTATTAACCAGCTCATCTCCAGGGAGAAAATCCTCAGTTCTTGTAGCCTATGCTAAAAACTTTTATGTCTAAGGGAAGTGATCAATTTAGTGGTTCTGGCCTATATTGTTTCCAGCCGTTTAATGTCCTTCCTCAGGGTTGGGAACCAGAATTGTACGGCGTATCCAAAGCGTGACCGGACTAGAGAGTTGTTCAAGGTTAGACCAATCCGCTCATTTCGGAAGTAAACATGTCTTTCTATGTACCCCTAGCATTTGTTCGTTGTCCCTCTTTTCCACCTGAAAACACTACCTGCAGAACTTTAGGTCACTGCTGATTAACACGGATAAATCGTTCTAAAGGTCAGTGGTATTTAGCCGTTTGACTAGTAAGGAGTAGTAAGTAGTAATTAGTAGCATTACCTTGCACATATTAAGGTTAAATGGCATCTGCCACCTCTCGGACCACTCGACTATCCTGAGAAGGCTATTTTGCTGGCATTCTCCTTCTTCTCGCGAGCTTACACTACCTCCTAACTGGCTAACTTAGCTATCGAGCATAGTAGTCCACCGTATATATCATTGATGTAGACGATGAACAATTAAGGCCCGATCACTGAGACTTTTTGCACCCCTCTACTAACCTGTGCCCATTGCGAGGCTACCCTGCTGATCTTTAATCATTACCTCCGTCTTGAGAGCTAGTTTTCCATCCATTCGGCTACCTTTCCGGTAATGCCTATGGCACAGATCTTATTCATCAACCTGCGGTATGGTACCTTATTGAAGGATTTTCGAAAGTCTAGGTATAAGATATCTACAGTTCGACTGCAGTCATAGTGACTCAATATACTGTGCAAATGTTCCAGTAGATTGGTGAGGCATGAACGGTTTTGAGAAATCCGTGGTGTGAATACAAGTTTAAGCGGTGCGACCCTAAGTGCTGCACTATACGTCTGCGATTATTCCCCAAGTAGGTTACTTACAATGCATGTCAGACTAATAGGACGGTAATTAGACATTCGCCGTCCCCCTTCTTATAGATGGGGGTTATGTCTGCTATTCTCCAGAAAGAGAAATAGAGAGAGCAAGAAGTTAAAATTTAGAAAAATCAAAAGAATTTTGCAGCGATATGTGCAAATCGATGTAATGAAAACTATTTTTTTATATCCATCTCTTCCCTTCCAACCTTATTAATCTGAAATTAAAATTCTTTTGCAAATATTTTGCCTGAATCGTACTGAAAAAAGAGTATATTTCAATAAAAAATGATATTAACACGTCATCCTCATACAATCTTGAAAGTGATAATGAGGTAAGTCGTATGATAAAAGATGCGCGCACATTAATGTGTATGTTATACGACCTCTATTATAATATAGTCAAAAAATGAGCGAAGACACAGTAACCTTCAGAAACGTACTTTGTAACTGATGATAACCCAATTTTTAAGGTACATTACTCGAAGGGTAAATTATGATTGGAATAGTAGTCAAACTTTGGTTAATTTAACACTCACGATAATAAATACAAGCCCAAAAGGGAAAGGAGGAAAAATATGCCAGAGTAACAATAGATTTTGTCATTTTCAGCTTTTCGGAACCACTTATACTCGGTTCTTCTCTCATTTTGCAGTTAATCTGGGGATTTGTCTGTCTTTAATTATTATACGTGGGATTTTAAGCAATGGATATCGATAATTAACATACAACAACCTCTGAGAAGATGGGATAATGAAATGCGGTCAATTGTAAGAGGAAAAGTAGCAAACAAGAGCGCTAGACCGTGATCAGTGATACTTTTTGTAGAGGCTATGCCTCGTAGTGGGATTAAACGTGCTGCTAATCCC
Organism: Ceratothoa steindachneri; assembly: GCA_963969495.1. Classification (NCBI taxonomy): domain Eukaryota; kingdom Metazoa; phylum Arthropoda; class Malacostraca; order Isopoda; family Cymothoidae; genus Ceratothoa; species Ceratothoa steindachneri. The sequence continues at coordinate 64,037,632 of OZ018319.1, forward strand.
GATAAGGAGATCGGAAAGTGGTTGGCTTAAAAGAAAAATCTGTTCTAGTGAGAACTTAAATATCTCTGCTGTCTATTCCTATTTACCACGCATCACTGCATGAGAATTATGTGTTCTTTTGTATCACAAATAACTGAGTCTTCTTTCCAGCTTCTTTCTCACAAGGATCATTCTACCTCGATGTCTCCATCTTTATAAGGAATTGTTCTCATCTTAAATGATAAACCATCTTATTTTGACTAACAGATATACAATTAAAGTTAACTTTTAAGTTTAATGTTGAGCTGACCTGTCCTTTACTAGTGAATAAAAGGAACGAATTTAAACTTGTATTTTCTATATTTTAAAAACAGTTTTATTAATTTATTCCCTATGGAAAAGATATTTATTTCAATAGGAGTTTTTATGCGATCATGCGTTTTTTTCCCTTTTTAAAACTGATGCAAATCTTAAAATACAATATGTTTTTTATTGAATATAAATTTCATTTTACATTATTTTTTTGATATCTGCTTTTGTATAAATTAGGATTAATAATCATACACAGATCTCTCATGTAAGAATCAATATTTTTAGAATTTCACTTATATCTATTCTTTCACCTTACCTCTGACTTTTCCCTCATACATTACACTGGTCTGCGTCAAAAATGTATCTTAGGTTTTCTGTAGTGTTTCTTAATAAAATTGACCTCCTAAATCCGAATGTGGCATCCATTTTTCTCTATCAGGTCCAGTTTTTGTGATACAGTAGGTGATAATAATTTTATAGTTTATACATGTCCTATATTACATCAAAATTTCAATAGTTTTTGCACTACTGTATTCGCGGTACATTTTGTCCTCATTTTAAGTAATTATGTTAATAAGTTTATATTTTTGCAGGTTAGAAATTGCTTAGAATTATAATAATAATAATAATGATAATAATAATAATAGTGGTTGAGTTAAAATGCAAGAATAGCTCCGACAGATTTTGTATGTTTGCAGCAAAGTGAATTTTCCGAGCAGCAATGTATGTACAATTTCTCCCGTAATTAAATCTTTGTATCATGCATACTCGTATTATGGAGTAAGGCTAGGAGATAAACATACAGGTTTTGCACCACATATCTGCTGCAAAGGATGCTACATAAGTTTAAGACGCTGGAGTCAAGGCGAACAGAAGTCTCTCTCCTTTGGTGTTCCCATGATGTGGAGAGAGGGCAAGGACCACACTACGGACTGCTATTTTTGCATGACAAATCTTAAAGGTGAGCATTGTATCAAGTATTTAAGCTTGCTGTGCTATACTGGCTGCTGGAAATGTCATTATTATGCATAGACTTAGCATAAAATTAAAAACTAACATAGTTCACTTCAGCATGAACATATCTTTTGCCAAACATTTGTGTACTACCTGCAACTCCAAATCAATTCCTTTATGTAATATGCAATTATATTTTCCAAAAGTATAAATAAGAAGAATAAACATATGTGGCATATCCGGATGTTCCTCCTGCCATCAAACCCTGCGTCATGGTCCAAGAATTCCTATACCTTCTCCCCCTGAACATATAGAGGTCCATGAAGAGAATAATATGGAAGTTGATCAAGATTATGACACATCTGAGTCTCATCAGGATTCCACACATGATATGGTCGGAATACTATGTATTCAAGTTCAGTTAAATGACCTGACCAGGGATCTGAGTCTTTCAAAGGAAAATGCACAACTTCCTGGCTCTCGACTTCATGAAAGTAATCTTCTTGCTAAAGAAACAACATTTTACGGGGTACAGAAATAGAGAACGAGAGTTTCGAAGCTATTTCTTACAGCATTCTTCCAGCTCTTTAGTATACTGCGCCAATATTAAAGGACATGTTAAGGCCCTTGGAATTCCCTACAGCCTATTAGAATAAAGACTTTTCATAGATTCCTCCAGTAGAAGTTTAAAAGCTGTGTTACTGAATATTGGTAACAAGATAGCTTCCGTTCCTATAGGTCATTCAATCCAACTTAAAAAGTTATGAAAATATGAAAATATTGCTGGGTGCAATAAATTACTCTACCCACAATTGGAGGATATGTGATGACTTGAAGGTAAGATCATTTTACACTTGGCATTTCTAAGCTTTTTTATATCAACCTTTTCATTTTTAATTGGTAATACTTGTATAAACCTTTTGGTCAACTTACATTTTACAAGAATGCAAATCTGGAAATCATGAGTCATTTTTGAGTTATAGTTTTTGGTTGAAGTGTATCCCTATAGGTTAATGCATTCTTTGGGTTAATGGGGAACTTATTATAATTGAAAAGGTATACAACATAACTGAATGAACTTAAAATAAGATGTACATATATCCATTTAGTTCCAATACAATGATTTAATGCATCAGCATACAGGATTTTTCAGTACATATTCATATTCTTATTGTTTTAAGCAATATTACTTTGAGTTTGTTTTTAGAAATATTACACTTTGAATTTACATATATCGCTAAATTTCTTTTCAGGTAGTGTCCCTTATACTTGGGGGCAAACAGGCTACACGAAGCATCCCTTTTTCCTATGTTTATGGGACAGTCGTGCAGATAGTATGCACTATGAGAAGAAGGTTTGGCCTCCACGAGGAGCATTTAGAATTAGATCAAACAATGTGATAGCTGAACCTTTAGTGCCTCCTCACAAAATACTGCTTCCTCCACTGCATATAAAGCTTGGTTTAATGAAAAAATATGTCAAAACCCTAAATAAAGAATGCCAAGCTTTTAAATTTTTTCTTAAAAAATTTTCACAAATCAGTGACGCTAAGTTCCATGCGGGATTTTTTGATGGACCTCAGATCAGGAACTTGATGAGAGATCAGCAGTTTGAGGCATCAATGACGGACATAGAAAAAGAAGCATGGAAAGCTTTCAAAGCTCTAGTTAACAGTTTTCTAGGCATTCAAAGAATCCAAGAATATGTTGCCCTGGCCAATCAGCTCCTAACAAGTCTCAAACATTTGGGAGCTCAAATGTATATAAAGATACACATTTTACAGTTCCATCTGGATTATTTTCCAGACAACTGCGGGGATTACAGCGAAGAACAGGGGGAAAGATTCTACCAGGGCATAAAAACAATGGAATCCAGGTACCAGGGTAAATGGGACGTAAACATGCTTGCTGACTACTGTTGGTGTCTGAAGCGTGATGCACCAGATGAGAGACACAAACGAAAATTGTCAAGGGAGTCTTTTCTTGGAAATTAGAATTATTTTCTTTATTATGTTGCATTTTCTATTTTTTTGTTTTATTAAAAGGATTATAGTTTGCATATGTTTATTTCTGTTTATATGATATAACAATAATAATGCATTAGTAGATAGAGAAAGGTTTTTTGAAGTTTTTTTTCCGGAAAAATGAGACAATCTCAATGAAAATGGTGTATACTGTACTGCGAAAATCTGACCTGATTGAACAAATATACATTCATTTTTTAGCTCAGGAGGTTTGATTCATTAAGAAACCACAAATAAATTCTGAGGAACATAAAATATTTTTTCAAACACAGGCCTGTGTTATATAATCGTATTTAATTTTTCCTCCGTATAAAAAATCTGTAAATTACAATTCTTTCATACACATTATACAGCTATACACGTTTGAAAATTTCTATAGGTTCTTAGGACTGAGAGACATAACTAGCCTCGGTCTTATCTTCCATCATATGATCATTCCAATCCTTCTTGCCAGTGCTTTGTTTTAGGATGAATTGTTTTGGATGTTGAGGAAAGTCTCCTTCCAGACACATCATAAATCACTCTTATCTTAGCTCCTTTCCTCTTCACTCTCTGAGATCTTTGTTCAAGATCCATGACCGTTCATGAAAACAATGATCGCTGCCAATCAGTTCTCTCTAAATAGTCTCCTCTTTTTAGCATTCCTGATATTTTAGGACTTTCCCTATTCTTGTTTTGTGCATTTTTAGTACATTCTATTACTCTTGCTTAGAGATTTTTGTAACACTTTCTCGTACTCACGCTGAGAGATATTTTATTACGTGTTAGTATTCTTCTTCACTGTTTTCACTACTTTACTACACTTGTTAAGTGCCTTTCAAAAGTTTCTAATTGTTTTAATTATTTAAACTGGCCTTGGTTGGTGCTAGTTATGCCTTCTAGATCCTTTAGTTCCCGTATTAAATGCCCTTTTATTAATTTTCCTGTTACATTATTTTGAGTACTTTTAAATATTTCAGTACTCTTTATGAATGAATTTTTATTATTTTTATATTCTTATTAAGCACAGTTTTAGTACTTTTAGTACTTTTATTACCTTCTTATTTGCATTTTGACCAATTTCATTTCTTTTCTCATGAAACTCTTTGAAAAACAAACCTGTTGACTGCCCCGGTGGGGTAGAAATGCCCACGTTATTTTTTGCTTCTTAGATTCAGGGTAAGCAATTGACACTAACAAGTTAGTTTCCAAAACATATCACTCTACTTCTACATTAAATCCGACCTATTCTTCTAATAATTCTCCTTTTGTTCTTTGCACATCTCACATTACTTCAATCCTCCTCCAACAGAAGATCAAAATTTATCTTTCATTGTCTTCCATATCTTTCATATTAGAGAACTTTCGCTACTGTTGGCTTCTTGAGGTGGCCTTTGTTCTTTTGACTACAATCTAATCTCTATCTCGAATGGATTCGAATGATTAATGTGATTAACATTCCAAATTTTCCTGCAGTATCAATTAAGCTGTCACGCTATTCGCTGTATATAAGAGTCAGCTTGTCTTGATAGATGACTTTCTATAGAGCAATTGGCCGGCAAAAATGGAGGGGAGGTCACAGATATACGCTGGAATAATAAATTGTTCCAAAGTGTATTAGAGAGTATTGGAAATAACAAGGTTATGATGTGAATGCATGCTCACCCTACTATGCATATATACATGAACTCGTTATAGAAAAATAGAATACTGACAATATCTTTTTTCAGAAATTAGGCTAGTATATTTTTTAGCACTTTGGGAGAGTATTTTGAGTATGAAAGTAAATTTTAGTGAAAATGAATTAAATACTTCTCTTTTGTAGTATATTTTCAAGTGATATCAAAATACCCAATTAAAATTACATTTATAATATTGAATATTTCGGATATCAATTCTGAATTCTCGCCAGATTTCCTGATGAAATTGAAAAAAACAGAGGTGTTTGTTCTGTCATTTATAACTAAATATCTTATTCAATACATAATTGAAATAGTTTTGTTCTTAGTAAGAGAAAATACAGAGACTTGAAATTTTTAATGCATCATAATAGAATTATGCTCATTTCAATACACGAAAACCGAAGTTATGTATGCTCTATTCAATATTAGATAGTAAAAGTTTAGTTAGTTTTTAACATATCATAACTGGAGTTTTGCTCTTTCGAACGCTACTGGAAACTTTGCTCACTTTTAATACTGAAAATAATAAGTTTTCTCTTTTTAATATATTATAAATTAATTATTGCTCTTTTGATGCAATTTCCTCGAAGTTTTTCTCTTTCTAATACATAATACCGGCAGATTTGCCCTTTGTAATATACGATAATGAACCATTGGCTTATTTGTATACAAGATACCGCTAGTTGTTCTCTTTGTTATGCATGATATTAAGCTTTTTCATGTTATAAATCGTAAAACAGTAAGGTATTCTCTAAAATATAATCAAACATCTTTTTGGTAACAATAGGATAAACCGTTCAGAAGAAAATAACTCCTAAGCCAACAACATCCATAGTAATTCTAATATTGCTAATTTATCATCCGTTGTGCCTTTATAGAGAAAATAAGGCAAGGTTATGTTATTTTGGGGTGTCAAATAAAATCCTAACTTAAAAATACATTAGAATCATGACACCTTAATCTGTAATAAAATGTGTAGTGCAGTAAATGTCGCACCTTAGACTAATAATAGCCATTATAAATCTTTGGAGAATTACGACAGCGCTGAAATTGAGGAAAAAATCCTAGTATTGACCTTTTACCAATTAGTCTTTGCGCTTTCTTGCCTTATGTTTCTAAGTGAGCTTCTAGGATCATCATTCATAATTGGTATAGAATTATAATTGAGCTACTAGGATCTTCTTATTGATGTTATAAGTCTCTTACTGAGATAATAGATTATTCATTTACCAACGAGATATATTTTTATCTGAGATACTAGGGTCGTCATTTAACTTTGGTATATGTTATCTAAAGGAGCCGTTAACTCTTCTTTTTTACTTGCTATATGTTTATAATGGTGCTACTAAACTCTTCTTTATCGATATTATATTTGTCTAAGTGGGTTAATAGGGACTTCCTTTGTCGTTAGTACTTGTATATATTCCTAAAAGAGATGTTAATTTATTCATTTATCAATGTCACATGTTTCTAAGTGAGCAACCCGGAACTTTATATTTCGGCAGTCTATGTCTCTAAATGGCCTTATATATATATATATATATATATCTATCCTGCTAGGCTCTTTATCTGTCGTTATTACAGAAATGTACACGCAACTAAGCTATCATTTTATCTTGATTAAATCCATTCAAAATTTCATCAAAGTTTCATGTTTCACTATGGGGTCCACAAACTTGGGAGAATAGAAAAGAAACCATGTATTCGCTAATTCTTTTATTCATATTTGTTTTATTCGGTTAAAAATATTTTTTTGTTCTTTAATTATTTAAAAAATGATATTTTTTATAAGTGTAAATGATAACCAATTTCCTCAGTAAATATCGCGAAAATGCTTATTGATAATATTTCTTCCTTCACAATTTTGTATTTGTCAATGCGTTTCAAAAACTAAGAAGCATATAAAAACACACTTCAGTCACCATTCTTTCTAATTATTTGGCGGTGTTTCTGATTCTTGGACAAATTTTCCTTTCGAAAATTTAAATATCAAATAATAAAAAATCACTAAAAATAATGTAACTTTTAACGGCGTTCAAAATTTCTTCTCAAAAGGTAGGTATTTAGCTATGCTCGCCTGTATTTAAGAACTTTTAGCTGAATTGCTAATCACTAATATTTTATATTATTTACACTTTCTACTTTAATAATTTCGACTTGGACGTAGCCTTTCTTCATTAATTATGGTAAAAAACTCTTTTAATAATTTTTTTTTTAAATTAAGGCATTTATTAAGGAAATTGTCTTGCTTATTAGCGATGTTCCAAACTTTCATCTTTAGGAAAAATTTGAAGTATCAATCACTATTTCTATTATATTTTGATTTTTCCTTACTACAGGGTGTCCCCAAAGTCTGAACACATAAAGAATACCCCCATGGTATATTTGCTAACTAGACTATACTCCTGTTGACTTCTTTTCTGAAGTATGCTAAAGGAGTAAGTGTACTTAATGAAAGAGAGATATGAAACACCTGAAAAGCCGCATCATATGTAAACAAATTTCGCTCAAATTGATGGAAATTTGAAGTGGTGTCGCAAATTGCATCGAACTTTTCATCTAAAATAGTAGAAATAACATTGCAACTGTTATTTATTCAATTAAACGAAATGTAGTTAATGTTTTAATTGAAAATACCTATTTTGTCAATGTATTCAGACTCTAAGAATAACCTGTAGTTTTTAAATTATGACTTCGGCGGCTTATTTTATTGATTCTTGTAAAAGTATTCTTGTAATAGAATTTAATGGTAAGTCAATTATTATATTTATGGATTAATTTTTCATAAAGTAATAAAAAAATCATTACTTCATCAGTATTAACATGTTTATTAAATGCGTTGCAAATTTATTTATTTAGATCTAAGTATTTTCCTATGGACTTATACGTAGAGTGCGGCAATATAACTTTTCTTTACTTGCCCCTTTTCTGTTGTTATGCTTCTTTGAAATTCTATCTATTCCACACCATTTATTATAGTTATTCATGAAAAGTATCTCTATAATATTATTTATAATAACTTGTTAAATCATTCATTAAGCGTCAGTTAATATATTTTGAGCTAAAATTAGCATTTGCTAATTTTACCTATTCTAGGGTAGTAATTGAGACCTTTTAACCTACGGAACATTAATAACGATTTTTATAAAAGGACAGATTTATAACTTTTACTGAGAGATAATTGAATAATTCATTTAATAACAACGTAATTTAATTCATTCGTACCCCTGCGGTAATTTTTAAAGCCAGTGTTTTGTACTTTTAAGGAAGCTTAATTTAGAGATATATAAACTATTAATATTTAAGATCTCTACTATTAGTAATAGTTCATAATATTGATTAAATTACTATATAACCAGGTAAAATGTATGTATTTTGTCAAAAAAGGGGTCGATAGTGTAATTGTTGACGTAGCGTTGATGCATGCCAACCCCTCTTAAGTGAATTTTCGTTTAAAGAATGAAAAAAATAAGTAGCTTTTCTTTAAAAATTTAATCCTGAATAGCTTTGCTTAACTTTTGATTATTTAGTAACTTATACTTTGGTAGTAACTTCAATACTTGAAAAACAATAGATAATTATTTATTTAATTTTAAACAAAAATCAACAACGAACTGATTTTTTAAAGAAATATTCGAAAGAGAATCATAGGGAAAGTTAAGTTAGTATAAGCGGAATTGTGTAAAAATATTTCAGCTGCCTGTCAAAAAGAGGAGATTTTTTGTCGTAATCGATACCTGAAGTATTTGCAGCTCGTCTGAATCTGCTAACATTATACGAAGATAAAAGATCTCCTTGTTGGGTGATTAGTGAAATAAATAGAACTGAAAGAGGGAAAATGTACATCCGAGTAGTTACAAAGAACTACTTGAGACAGTTGTAGTTGAGATATTTATTACTCTGAACTTTCCTCTTAAGAGGGATGTATACGTAAAATATAGAGAACTTGAAAATAAATTTGTACAATTATAAAGCATAATTCGAAGAAAATACACCGGAGATAGTTAAGAGCAAGGCTGTAATTTGACAAATATACTAATTTAGCGATTAAATTTCATCCTTTTTAAATTGATCAAAAAGACCAAACGAGGTTAGTCAAAATGCTAGAAAATTGGATCCAGTAAATTGAAATAATCGGATGTTAACTTCCCGGAGTTGAAGTTTTAAGCAATTTACCGCGTTTTAGCTTCCTCTGAATATAGGAAAATTATAATTAAGCAAAACATATTAGAGCTTCGCAATTTATATTCACCCAATTAAAAAATAGAGAGACTTGAATGTCTTAAAGCTTGAAATTTCCCAGAGCTGGAATTTCCAGGGCTAAATATTAGTGTGTTAGTAGAGTAATTACACATTTTACGGTTATAAATTATATTATAGCCATCTAAAGCTCAATCATTCTTAAATGTTAGAAACCGACGTCTATATCATGATTAACATCACCTATATCCGCCAATGTGTAGTTTATTGTATGTAGTAATATTTAATTCAAAGGAAGGTCAAGACTTCAAATTGCAACATATTTGATCAGTATCCAATGATCAATAATATGTACTTTGAATGTTTATCTTGTAATAAAAACCCTTTGGAATTGTCTCCTAGAGAAGTACAATCTCGTAATTACCAGCTTTTCTTGTCACATTAGATAGCAAACTTTAACAAAAAGGTTAAACTAGATCATCGTTAAAGTTGCAGATACTAGGCGCTAACCTTTTCGTTTCAAATTTAACTCTAAACTAACCTAAGACCTGAATTTAGAAAAGATGCAAAGAGGAAATTTAGCTTCCTCAAAAAACGAAGAGTTGAAAATTTAGACTCAATATTATTACATCTACACCGGTCTAGTTAACATGAAAATTATTTCTTAAATATTCATCACATTTAAATAAGTGAGAAGGAAATTGGGGTTGAATGTGTGTGTATGCCTGAAACTGGTACAACACCAAAACCAGGAATCCAATCACAAAGGTTTTCTTGTCAATTATGAAGTACTTCAACAAGGAACGACAATTACTTCAGACCTTTATTGGCGGAATAATTAATGTGTAAACTAAGCACGACATTATCAATGGTATTATTGCCTAAGAAAAATATAAGATTGTTAGCAGGAGATATTCTTCCTCATCTCACAATTATTCTTTCACATCTCGCCGGAGTTAGCAGCTACAGATTATCAACTTAATCAGATTACTAGAACATTACATAAGTGGCAGAACATCTAGAAACCAAGATGTTAAAAATGGTCTCTCAAAGGTTTTTCCATCAAAAACCAGGAATCTGAAAGTTTCCTTACGTTATTCTGCAGGTATTGATAATGATGGGGAACAGATTGATGGTAGGTAGGTAAATTAGGCTAGTCTGCCATTTATGTTTGTCTAATTTTATAAACGACCAAAATGCATTCCGATCGCCATTATAATTTCAATACAACTGTCAAATATTATTTTATCAAGTAGGCTTCTGTTTTTAGAGGTAACTAACTCAGAGATTAATTATGAAATTAAATTATTGGGTGCCGGCTGCTATATTAGATTCGGCTAAAATCAATCTATGAGGTGACCAATAACATGTTATTGTTATGCGACCAAACCAAGCCTAAAATAATTGTACGTATAATTGTTCCATACGGTATCTCTACCTCCTCTAGATTTAGCCAATATGGAAATCACTAGGTACCATTTTATCCATAATTAATTATGTCTGGGAGGCATCAGTACCTGCCATCTAAAGGGTAATATTAGGAACAGCCATTGGCATGGTCAGCTCAAAACACCATATTGACTTTTTTTATTTCTTCTTTAAGGTCTAACAGGCATCATCCAATAATCAGCTAGAATGAAAAAACTTTGCATTTTTCCCCATCTCTTATTTCCTTATCAATGGAGAGTTGAAAGGGTATCCCTCAAAAACTATTGGGCAAATTAAAACCAGGAGGATAATTCATGAAACCAGACATATTTGAAGTAGCATCATACCGTAACTTGTTCCACGTAAATAGTATGTTCGAACATTTATTATAGTCTTTGGCCGGGAAAAGGGGAATAAAATTAAAGCTTAAAGTGACAGAAGTACCCCAATTTTTTTTAATATTTATGTATTTTAGGATAGCATTAAATTCCTCAAAAAAGCATAATAAATCTTGTACCTTTGTTTCGCTCTCAATGAGTTTGAAGTTATTGATGTAATGCCCATTGAGAATTATAAAATTAGTCATGATTTTAGGTAGCCTGCAGTCTAAATATTCACTAAATTTTCTTTTATTTATATTGCGACTTGTCTGATATTTTTATAGTATTGAAAATATCCTAACTTCTTTGAAACCCAACCCATCAGCATAATTTTTATTTACTCTGTATAAAATGGTATTTAAATCATGCGTTTCTCAATGGCTTTTAATTCAATTTACAGACTGCACTGTGCTAATATAAACCTAAGTATCACTTAAATTATTTATTCTTGTTTAATATGAAAGAGACACCTAGTAATTAATTGATATTTGAATCATGACAGATTGCCAACCGAGATAAAGTCATACCAAACAATGATTTGGGGTTTTCTTCTTAATTAACAGGTCACATTTGATTGTAATTGAAGTCTAGTTCAAAACGTTCTTACAGATTACTTATGAAATGCATTACCAAAGATTATAAGACTCTTCCATCGCAAATTGCTGACTATGAAAAATGAGGTATAGTATAAATACATACAAGCCTGTAGAAGAAAAAAAACTCAAAAAATATGCCTGATAAAAATATAAGTAACTAATTAGGTTTATGACGTTTAGAAGGTCAGGCTGGTTCATGCTACCCCAATATGTTTTTTTAAGAAGCGATAAAAAGACCAAAGGGAGAGAAAATATAATATAACTCTGTGTTACTTTCATCTTAAGCATGTGATTTTTAAATGAATAAAATGTTGTGGGAGGGGGACAGAATGGAGATTATAGTGCTGATTTTACTCATGATGCGGATCATTTAAAAATATCTAAGTATTTTGGGAAACATTTTGAATTTTCTTCATATCGATATTGCTTAAAAGGGCTCATTGACGTACTTTCTGACCTCACTCCCTTCGTTGTAAATTGAATATTTTATCTTCTAATTCTACTGTGTCTCTTCCGTTGTTCCGATTTTTCGACAAAACAAACGAAGAAACCTAACGGACCATCCAAGCTATAAAATTCTGGGGAAAGGGTCCTAAAGTGGGAATAGCGTAGAGACAGAGAATACAGTGAATATATTGAGAATAGCGTGGTGATAGGGAATACAAATAATACATTGGAAATAGAGTGGATATATTACTAATAGAGTGGAGACATAAAAAATAAAGTAGAGACATTAGGAAAATAGTGGGTGCATTCGAAATAGAATGGAGACATTGGAAGACGGAAAACCTAGAGTAAAGCTGATAAACCGATCAGCCCAAAGAGTGGGCGATTGGTCCTCTCTGAATCTCTATTCCACCCTTCATCTCTTTTACCTCATCTACTTCTTTGATTTTTAAAAACAAATTATCTGTCTGTCCTTCTCTCCTTCCTTTCGATGTCTGGATAAGCCCCCCAGCAATGAGCGGAAGGGGTGGGGGGAGCAGCTGTGCTGCCCTAGCCCTAATACATGCATTGGGATCTGTAGGTATATATCTTTCACACATTCTGAAACCGTCTTACATCATCATTTTAACCATTCCCTCCTTTCAAACTTTCTGAGGGATATGCTCTCGTTAGTTTCTACTTAAAAAAGAGAACATGCTAAGGAGAAAAGTGGGCGTTACGCTCATTGAAAAAAAAATACTCTCTGTTGAACTATTCTGTTTCGACCATCGGTTATAGTACTAATCAAGGGGTTGGACTTCCGACGCAAATGTACCAGTGAGCGCGGAGTCAAACCTCTAGCCGACGTCGCAGACTTGCTAGATAATACGGGACCCCTTGGGCCAATTCGATTTGGGGTCAGGTAGCTTATTACGGCCGTCATCACTCATATTACCAATCACAACACCTCTGTCTCTTTTTGCCCGTCTTCACACACAACACTTCGATGTAGGACTACCTATGTAAGTCTATGTCCAACTGATCGAAACGGTGCCCCCCCCCCAACTGAATAGCAAATGCTTCTACTGATCGCTTATTGGTATCTCACCCACGAGGACTGTAACCTGTTGCCTCAAGCTTGCTAGTGATGGTTATTCTCATCATTATGCGAATTTCATGATTCGATTGTGGTTACTAACTCTCGGAACATAAGTTTATTTTTCATTTTCTCCTTCTCTTCCACCCTTTTTACTATATTAAATGCAGCTCTTATCTGGTTAATTACTTGCTATCCCTACACTACGCGGAGAGGTGGATCAAATTTAATTTTAAAAGTTGAGCACCATAGGGAGAGTTGCACGCCTGCAAGGTTTGCTCTCTTTCCGTTAATTTGTTCTTTAGATTATTAGATCTGTCTGTCTCGCACATTTTGCCCTTTGGATAAAGTTTCCTGCCTCAATATCATTCAAATCGTTCATATCATCCTAATCGATTTCTTATTTCTTCTTAACCACTTGTATTTCTTCTTAATACATTTCTAAGTCATTTGTTCGCTTCGAATTTTCTCATAAAAGGATAGATTCAATCCATAATATTTGTCTTTCATTCGATATTTCCTTTAGTTAATATTTGCTGGTTGATTATGTCTGTTTTTAGGTGTCAAATCAAGTGTTAAAGTAATTGCCTTTATAGTAACTGCCGATTCCACAACTAGCGGAAGATTTAAGTAGTATTTACCTTTGGAATACTATTTTTTCATCTTTTATTCAGAGGCCATAGGAGCTTCCCGCAGTCATGTTTTTGAATGCTATTCTCATGTGTTATATTTCTAAAATCCAGTCTTTTTGGCAGACCTTGAAATTCCCCTTAGGATTCGCACTTGAAAACGTTAAACGGCAATATCATCAAATTTCGAAATTTCTTAATTTTATTAAATTCAGTATTATTGTTTAGTGATATTTCAATATGTAAGCTTTCAATTCAGCTATCATCATAAATATAAAAGGATTCTAATATTTTTTATATTTGTTTCCAAGCAAATACTACTTTATATATTGATCAATATCGAGATGCTTTCTTAAAAAAATACCAGATGGCGCAATTTCTGGAATATTACTCATCGTAAGATAAAAGGCGTTTGAAAAAGACATGCTATAATTTATTCTCTTCTGCATATATCTGATGGCAACACGCAAAATATCGATACAAATTACATGGAAAAGCCTTCGAGATATATTTTTCCTTGCTCTTCTTTACAGATTCTGTCAGAATAGGCGCTATTAAGAAGTACAAGCATCAGTATTTGGCTACTCAGGCTATAATTAGAGTGGGATGGTAATTATTGTCAGAACGGATATTTTCCCAAAAAAGTGGCTTGGATAAAAGCCGTGGTTATATGTTTAAATCCAAATGAGAATGAAAATCAGGAAAATTTGTAATATTAGGACCAAATCCACGTTTTAGATATGTTTAAATAGGAGTAATATTCCGATTTAGCTTACCAGTAGCAAACGTTTTTCTATCACATATCATAAAAGATTCAATCCGTTCTTCCAGGTCATAAACATTTACACAACATCTTTCTAACAAATAAGCAAATACGGGATAGGAGAGATAGGTCTGGTCATGCTTGAAGGCACCCAGTAAGATGGAAAGGAGCTTTTCAGAAGAAGGAAGCTAAGTTAACGTTCTTAAAGCAAATTTTGAGAAAGCAAATGATGCCATGAAGCACATACGACCATGTATAACAATTATTAAAGTAGCCTAACGAAAGGTAGGCATATTAGAGACAAGTCTAGATTAAGCGAAGAAGAGAAGCAGAAAGAGGCTACGCCGATTGAAATGTTATTTGTATGAAGGTGATTCTGAATAGAATGGTCAGCTGGTGCAGTTCATGGACTATGAAGTTTGGTTAAAGAGGTTAAAAAGTTGAACCAAAAGATGCTCTGGGAAGCTAGAGTAATTAAAGTGAGCGTCAACGAAGGCGATGATCACAATCTTAAAAATATTTGGATCATAATACATGCGAATACGGCTGAGATTACAAATAAATCACATAGGAGATTTTCAGACACTAGCAAAGTTGAATTTGAGAGAGAATTGACTAAAAAGAGTAAAATCTAAAGTTTTTATTAATCTCTAAAATTAGAACTGGGGTGAATGCAAGTTTAAAAAAGGAGCAATGATTTTTCATCAAGTAACATTGAAAGCAGTATTCACCAGTAGGAGTAATTTGATCATCATTGAGTTATTGACAAATTGTTCATAGAAAAAATGAAGAAACTATTGTATATTTCCATTGCATCTGCATTGAAATATATAGAGTGTAAGAGTAAAGCCACCAATAAGAATAACAATAGGAAGTAGATAGATCCAAATCAGGAACCAGTCAAGGGTAGTTCATGAGACACCATCGGAATTCAGGAAGACCATATAGAAGAGAAATGTGTTCGACAGCCTCAAATTCAGCCGGAAGATCGAGAAGAACTGATTCAGTATTGAGCCGAGTCGTTAAACCAAAAGTGAAATATCTCATCAAAGTTAGAGGAGTACATTTTAACTAGAATTCTCATCACTTTGAAGGAATTTAGAAAGGACCGGGTCTTGAAAGATTGGGTAGTATCTTGCCAAGTTGTTAGGGTGAGTTTAAGTGAATTAAGAATTAAGCAAAAACCGCTTGTTTAAATCATTTAGTATCACATTAGGCGAGATAGAGATGTTAGAGATACAAATGAGTGCTGTGGTTGCCGTAGAAGAGGAAGGAACTGATAATAGAGAGCTGTACAGAAAGATTCAAGAGGAGAATAGCTCAGTTTGGATGAGAATCAAAGAGTGAGATTAATTATTCTTCGGACATAGAAGAAAGGTGGTGAGATGCGACGCGAGGATCTGGGGGACGGGAGGAGAGAAGAGGTGAGTAACTGAGACGCAGAGAATAAAATATAGTCTATCATGTATGTGGTTGGGGAAGGAGGGACATAAATCTACATGTGTAATGGTGTGAAGAGACGGTCATCAGAAATCATAATGGCAGTATATGAGTGAGTAGTAATAGTGTATGCGAAGGGAGTAGTAGCATCTGAGTACCACAAGCACAAGCATCACTAAGAGCTTTGTTCTCGGCTCGCTTGTGTATCGTTTCTCTACTAATAGATTCCACGAACCAAGGGGAAAACTCTCAGGAAAAGTCGCAGGGAAGAATTAGCCGGTAAAAAAGACCGAAGGGAAATAACTCTCGAGGCTCAGTTTTAGAAGAGGTGTTGTCTCCAGTGAGGGGAGATGGAAGCATACTCTACCCATATGAAATCAAGGATTAGAGGGTACGGTAAGGTTTAGAGAAAGGGCAAGATAATATCATTAATAGATAGAGAAATGGATAAAAATTGCCTTATGGAAAATATTTGGATTGGGAAAAAGAAGTTACTGGGAGGAAGAGGAGTCAATATGATAGAAAGTGTAAAGCGTATATATAACCAGATTGGATATAATAGAATGAATTATGATGAAGAATGATGAAATAACATTGGATGAGCTAGCTAGAAGAAGGGCAAGAAAGTTTTCGGTCAAAGTAGGGACCAAAAAGTCGTTAAATAACTTTAATTTTGAGAGGCCTTTAGAGCAAATGAGGAAATAAGACATTAAAAGGTTTAGGAAAGATGATTGGAATGAGAGAGAGGAAAATATGGTAATTACTAGCTAAGTAAAGCCACCCTTCACTCTGAAACATTCGGAAATACTTCATCTAAAACATTGCTTAAAAAGAGAAACAAATGATCAAATTACAACCTCATATCTACACAAATCTTTTCGTGGCTACTTTATATCTACCCTTTCTCTCTCAGCATTTTGGGATGGTAAGATTTGTTGTGTCGATATTTTTAATTCTCAGGCTATTATCTTTTTATTTTTTTAAACTCGCTTCTGTTTTCCTCCACTCTTTCCTAACATAGGATAAAAACGAAGAAGGGTAAGAGATGAAGTTAATACACTTTTTTCCAATAAGTGTCAAGGTCGCATTTATAAATACCGATATATTTTACCCCCTCATCTTGAAAATTTTTAAACGGTAATTTTATATCAATTAAGCAGAAAACTTTTATAACAAATATCTTAATTGATTAAGGATAATTTCCTGTATTGTAGCATTAATCTATTATTATTAGATAATGATCTCTTTATATTAATTAGTCTCTTGTCATGCACCTTATATATCTTGGAGGATATTTTAATCAAGGTTGAATAGCAAATGGGTTTGTGTTGCTTAAATCAGTTCCTTCACGTCCTCACTGTGTTACATAGTGTTCAATTGAGGGGATATATTTTTTGCCATTCGGGCTTCACCGGGGTCAATAAGGAAGGGAAATTGGCCTCACCTCAGTATAACTATTGAATAAGGTCAATAATATATGGTTAATAAAATCATAATTAATATACAGTGTTGGAAGGTTTTACAGGGAGCAAAGTTTTAATAAGAAATCTTGTTATATTATTACGTAGACGTCCGCTATGGCGAAGTTGGACTTAAATGAACGAAGTGAGGTCGGGCTGAGCTTTCTCTCAGCTATTTAGAAGTAAATTGGAGCTATTTAAGAATAAAATCACCCCCTCAAAGTGATATACTACCAGATGATTTAATATAATTTGATATAACCAGCTATTATGGATAATATTTATCTACATAATAATGTTTTTCTCCCTGTTTAAAAATTGGTAATATTGCCACTTATATTAGATGATTAAGATAAAATTCATCACTATTTTAAAAGTGTTAAATAAAGCTTATTTTAGATTGCCAGGCTTTGTAGCTCTTATTTTTTCTCGTTAATAGTGAGAAATGTTTGATATTAAAATATTTCTTGCGCTCCAAGATGAAATAGCATGCAGTTAATATTAAAGATAAAATTAACTTATGGGTTAATTAAAGTTAGCTGGAATTAGCAGAAATAAGGAAAGAAAACCGTAGAAGAAAACAGAGTAGTAAGAGAAAGGTAAATATATACTCACATTTTTTCTATGTGAATTTTATCGTCGTCAGATTGGCTGGAGAAAATAAAGAAAATAAAAATAAGTATCGAGAAATAAGAAATTTATGTGTAATTCCAACTTTTAAATAAATAATTGTAATGATAGTAATAAAAATTCAACAAATTTTACTAAAACACTATAATTAACATTCAACTCTACCCCTCTACTTTGTACATTCAAAATTTTAATCAGTCTGATGAAACTTTTCCCACAACATTTAAGGACATTCAACCATATTGGACCATGAGCGTGCAACCGAAGATTGTCTAAGGTGTTTTAAACAAGCTATGAGTAAGAACAAATCACGAAAATTATTTCCGTTCGGGACCTTAATTAAAGACTGCGCTTATATGCTAGCTTCTGTAAGACTCTTTTCAGCTTTTCAGCAAATGCGCCATTATCGGAGTCACTAGAGAGAAGTATTTTGTGGTTTGTCTACTTTATAATTATCTTCCTTTGATGTTAAGGGTGCAAATACTCCTAAAATTATAAGCATACCTAAGGAGGCGTGTATGCTTGAGCTCATTTCAGTCGTGAAAATGTCTACATGTTCGTTGTTTGCTTGTAAATATATAAAATGTGATTTTTATCTCTTAATCCTGTTAATTTGGGAAAGTTTTTTACTCCAAAGAACAGATGATTGTAATAAATATTACTAAAGTCCCTCAGAGTCAATTACCTATTTCCGTTTGCAAATTAATCTTTATTACTTCACAAATTAGTGGAATTTACTGAATTTAACTAATATTACTCCTAGTATTATTAAAAAAAAACAATTCTACTCTCAGTCAAACAAAAAATACAATAATAATAAAAAGGTCAACTGAAAATAATTAAATTTATCAAACATAGTTACTGTATTCTAGAAACCTGTAAACAAGAAATAAGAAGCCAAGTATCTTAATCATTCAGTCAGGTAATTGTCATGGGTCTGGAGCATTACATAGGAGAAAATTACGAATAAATGGTGCGTCTTAAGTTTAATTGCTGATAATGTAGTAGTAATATTTATTATCACCACCAGTTGATTACGATTGATCAAAAGGTAATGAGTTAATAATTATTCAAATAACATTTTAACACTTAGGTGAGAGATCGCTCAGGCAATAAGAGTAAACTATTTACAAGTACTCGGTCTCCCAAATGTATCCCAACTTGTACTAATGAATAGAAGCGAGTAGTTTAGAATTCTATTACAGATAGCCATAAAAAACGAGGGTATCTCGCCTAATAAATTTTTAAGGCTGGCCAGAAAGTTGTGAAGCTTGGTAAGTTGAAAATGCGTAGAGGTTACATAGCAACAGATCCACCAGCGGGCTGTGTAGACAGAAACGTTGCCCTTAATCTTGAAGCATTTAGATGAGATATCTTACTATACAATGAGATTAAGTTCTTTATATTATCCGGGTACCATATTTGGACCAATTTGTAGGGTCGGGTAAACTTTATTATTTCTTCTGTTATCTTTATCTTTATGTTCTCCTCCTTTTGTTACATAATTATTTTATTTTATCAGGAGTTTTTACCAATAGTTTTTGCCGTTTTTTGAGCTGTAGATCAAAACTTATTGATTAACGTTGGATACGTAACCCGGAAATAGGGTTTCTCAGAGGTTGGAGGGAACTAGGACAAATTGGGTATGGTTATCTAATGGATGAACTTAGATTTGGGTAGATTTTAACAGGCTTGCCTCATATTGATCCATAATTTATATCTCATGCGATACTAAAGATTGGCACTGAGATACTCCTTATACAGTTTGAATCGGGGTTATCTAACAAATCTAGTAGCGCCTGAATGCTAGTACTGAACCCTCACAGACTTTAAAAAGCCAATGCATGGCTCAACTCTGCGCACACTGCGTGCTAACGTCCATTCCTTTTAAAACTTCTCTGCTTATTTTATATATCATATTTCTGCCATCACACTACTCCTTTGCTCAACATCTCTATTTTATTACTCTCACTTCTTATAGTCTCTTAGTAGTATACAGTAATTATTTTTAGGAATGAGTAAAATAGATTTTAGTTTTCTATCTTCTATACGTACTTTATATCCCCCACTCCCAACGGACTCTTTGAGGATTAGGGTTTTCTTCATCACCTTCTGTACTTTATATGCCTACATGTATGCACACGTAGACATCAGGAGATCCCTGTTTTCTGACTGGTAAAGTATCGAACTCTTTAATTAATTAATACAACTAGCACCATATTTTATGTTGATTTAACAATTACGACTTTATTCTGCTCTATTTCTGGCATAAATACAACTTTCTATTAGCCAAGGAAAATGTACAGTTAGTTGGTTTTGATTTGATCCAAATAAGAGTTACCTAAGTCTGAAATTAAGCAACGTTTATTTGTGCAATTAGAAAAAAAAGGATTGAAAAACCTCCACTTTTTAAAGGATTCTGTAATAATATTGACAATTAGAGGTATGTTTGAGCAACGCATCTACTTCACTAAGATTTATCATACCTTGACAAAATGATTCGATCATTAAACATTTTCCAATGTATCAGGTAAAGGTTTGCAGTTTGGGTAAGGTAAAATGCAATAGTATTGCTTATTCCTTTTACCTTTTTTAACAAGGATATGATTTTCTAAGAGCTTCTAGTGTCTAACTAAAGGAATGCTCCGCGACAAATATGAGCATCGAGAAATTAAGAAAATTTATTCTTCGATATAATTAAATACTGATAATCTAATTTAAAGCAATTTCTTAGTCATTGCCATAATATTACTATTTACAATTTAAGGTGACCTTATTGGAACTTCAACACAGCTAATCTAGGGTTAATGGATGGTTGTCAACAAGTGGAGCAAGGATTTTGGTTAGATAAGTTCTCAATTTAGGTTACATAATAGTTAAGTTTGAAATGACAATCTAATCTAATCTTGCATAACTGAACTAAATTTCTCTTGATAGCTGTCCTTTTTTATTTTTTTAAGGTTGGAATATATTCAATACATTTAAAGATCATACTGATTCATTCAAGCTACCTCGAAATATTTTTAAGTTGTCCTAAGGCAACTAACTGACCGCAACCACTGTAACCATGTGATTACGTGGCTGCCAACCTAACCTAGCCACTTATATTTAGAAGAAAAGGTTTAAAGAGCTAAAAAGTATGCAGTGAACCAATCTCAGTTAAACTATTTCCTTTGCCCACGAATAAGTGGTATCGAATAGTAAGGATATTATTGAATGCAAAGGAGACCATTGAGGGCAATGGAGGTCTTATAAAACAGAAAACCAGGCTAAATCAGTTTCATAATTTTTCTTTTTTAATCAAATATACCGCAGTGTATTTATCCAGGGTAACAAATTTTTATTCTTACATTTTCCATTGATTTTATAAATATTGCTTCTTCTATTGTTAGATAAACATTCCACGCTATATTTTTAGCTGAGAGTCGTAAAAAAGAAAATAATTAGACTCTTTAGTTGCGTTTATTGGGTCAAGAAGCTTTTTTGGGAAGACATTGTGTCCCATAATAATTCAATTAATAATTATTATTAAAAAATAATTCCCGCCGAAAAGATGGAGAAACCGAAAGTTAAATTAAAAATATATGTAGCTGGCACTAGCTAAATTAATTAAAATGGCTAAAGGATCAATATGATCCCAGAGGATATCAATAAAAGTGTTTAGATTTAATTATTCAGCATGTGAAATATTGCTAACTTGTCTTAGATTATTGAAACATGTGAATTTAAAGAATATCCCTCATTATAGCTGCTTGTCGGTCAACTTCTAAATCTTTTATTGTAATTCTTTTATTTTAACTGTGCCTTTTCCCAATTAGCTTTAGAATTGAAGTGAAAAGGGACCATTTTCTTTATCTACTGGATGTATTATAATTAGTCGCATGAGCATATATGTAGCTCAGTAAACAGGATATTTAAGGATTACGGAAGTCTTTCTTCCATTATAGTTTTCTCCGAAATCTTTTACTCTATTGTGGCATCCCTTTGCAAATGGTGGCATCGTCTTCTAATTGATTTTTATTATAATTAATTAAGTTGATTATTTTAAAGAAATAATTCGGGCAAATTCAAATGGTTTTTCCAAATTCTGTCTTCTCCTTAGAATGTGGATAAATAGCCTTTGTTTAATTGTAGTAATCATTTCACAGGCCAGTTTCTTGAACATTACCGCCTATCGCTCATAGCATTAAGCAAAACTGCGGAAAGAGTTGGATCTATTTTTGAATACTTATTAAATCAATTTGTCTATTTCGTTTAAGAATCTGTAATTTAATCCTGTTTGTAATTCAGTAAAGAATTAATTTTGAGATACGCCACATTAATCTCCTAATCATAAAAAACTTTGAGTCTTTATTCTCTAAGAAATTGAATGCTATGACTTCTAGTAATTTCGATTCAAAACATATAAAAATAATCATGGCTTGAGTCACATTTTGACTTTCATTAAATTCAGATTCTCTTCCTATAATTGTTGTTTTAATTTTTTTATTCAATACACATAATTCTTTTATTTTTCTCTCATAAATCTCGTAATAACGTACTCATTTTTTGGCACTGTTTGGAATTTAGGTTTATAAGTAGATCTAGCTTCAGATATTCCCTATGTAAGACCACATCTGAAATTAAGACCAAGCCAATGGGAGAAATGATAATTCGAGTACTATTTTTAATTCCGTGAATTAGGAATTAAGCTTTTAAAGTATAAATAGTTGTGGGCTTGATTCAGATACTTAGTTTTTCACCGTTCGATAACATATGTTCTTGTTTTCTTTAAAAGAGATAGGGATCGTATTATTCGTGGCATGGGCTTAAAATAAAGATGTTGACAAATATGAGTAGATTCAAATATTTCATAATAAGATAAGGGTGAATGCATGAAATACCTACTGCCAGTGGTGAGTAATATTAATTTATTTCATTTTCTTAAAGATGAGCAGGTATTTGAGTTAGATTGTGATCACTTAAATTCTACTATCCATTTCGAAGTCATAGATAAATTGGATCTATCTAAATTTTTATATCTTATATTTATATGTGTGAATATGTTAACTTGGTTAAAAGAGTAGGATATGAGATAAGTTTGGTGGGCTGTGAATGCGTTTTTCCTTTTTTTCATTGTTAGAATGAATTCTTGGGTGGAGGAGATGTGATTCAAGTTGTCCGTAATCATGTAAAAGACAGGATCGTGCATTTAATAATTATTTGATGTTGGAGTACTTGAACAATATAATCTTTAGTTAGTTTGGTGGCGTCCTAATACCAAATTGTATTCATAACTAATTATATCTCCTAATCTGCACCGTCAAATTTAGGGACCCCAAATCCCACACACATACTTATATTCTATGTTTGTCAGTTTTTCACATTTTAAAGAACTTCATGCTATTATTGCATTCGCACACTCCCAAAATAGCTATTTTACTATTGGTTGCCATAGGTAATACTTATGCCGGCCTCTTATGTAAATATTTTCTCCACTGGCTTTTCTTCCTCCCTGGTGCCTCCAAGCTTGCCTTGAATAAAACACCTTTTCTCTAGATCGTTTTCGATTTTGGAAGATAGGTGGTATGTGAAGCCTCGTAGGCTTGTTGTAAACTACATACAAACGTTTATTATCTGATGAATCGCGCAACAATCGTTCCATAACTTCCATAATGGTCGCTTCCTAAATCAACTCAGATTATGTATCTCTCTCACATTTTAAACAAATACTTAAAATTCAATCACTTTTTAAATCAGTCTTTATTTTTTGTTTTAGACCCTTTTGAATTACCTTCTTGCCTATTTATCTACATTTACTTCCCCTTCTCTCTCTCTTACCCTTAATTATAAGCTAAGTTCCAAGTTTGTGATTATTTATTCATTAAGTCAATCCTAAAGATATCTTCCTTCAAATTACTTTTATAGGAAAATTGTCACTATTTTGCTTAATAAATTTCCTTTTTTAACCCCAAATATATTTTCTTCACTAACTATTGAGTAAAGTACATATATTAATGGAAGGAGAAATGTCATCTTTCAATTTTACCAGATATATAATTCGATATTTGCTTTGCATTATCATATATTTGAATCTTTTGCTAGATGCCAAAGGGGATATTTAGTCTCATTTCTTTTGAATAAAAACCACTTCATTGTCTCTTATATCTCCTTCATAAATGTATATTTATGGCCTCTGGTAGGTAAAAATGCTTTTAATTATGTTCAGTGACCTTTACTTTCAGATCCATTAAAACATGGAAATTAGCCTATATTTTAAATTTGTCTTTTAAGTTAATTTGAGGTTTCAGAGAAGGAATTACACCTCGGGGATTAAAATTCAAGATGATCTGGATTACTTTCTCTTCTTACTAAATTATAATATATTACCCAAAGATATTTTAATTATATATGTAGCAGGATAGGCAACTGCAACCCGTTTGCAGACATAAGTACTAAATTGCATTCTCTTTGGATGAATCAGCAAACAAATAAAATATTAATTCTGAATTATATTACAACTATATAATTATAAACGCTTTCCCAATATTAGCTCATGAAAACTATATTAGATATTAATCGATTTTAATTACCAGTTTAATATTACCTATGCAATTTAGGTCTAAGAAAAAATCAAAATTTTCATTTAGGTCTGGTAGTGTCCTCCTGTTCTCTGTTTGTATTATTTTTCATCAATATATACTGATTTAGAAACAATTACATTTAAATTTTAGGTTAATTAGGGGTAAGTCTAAATTTTTCTGCCTAAAAAGTAATTTTGATTCATTACCCTAAAATTGGAAATTAACAAAAGTCGGGTAAATTTGAAACTCAGCTAGTTCAGAATTTAACTTCCTTCTCATCACCATCGTATCGAAAATAAATTAAAAATTGTATTCTTAATTAATCATACTTATCTCGTACCTGTAAGAGATTCTAAGAGCATAAAATTTGATATACTGTTATTTCCAAAAAATTTTTAACTGAAAATCCTGGGACTAGAACAGAGCTAAAGGTCAAAAACTAAGAAGGTTGACTAGTAAAACAGATAGGACAGTCTATTAATATTAGTGTAAATCCAACTCAATAATTACTAATTAAGAAATGCTTAATATGCGCGGTCAAATATGTGAAGCTTTATAATGAAGCCACCATAATCATACGTCACATGCATCAGTAGGTTTGGTTTACCCGATAGCTTACTTAAATGGAGTGCAAACGAATGAAAAAGTCCTGAGAAAATAATGAAGTAGTACACTCTCTCAGACATTGCAGGAGCGAAAAACAAAAGTGTCATAACTGACATCAGCCTCATTGAGCAATGTCTATGAGCCTAACAGTAAAATAATATATAATGAGGTACAAAAAAGGTAAAAAAATACCGAGAATAGTAGAAGGAAGTATCTAACATACGCACAGGAATTAAAACAATGGACCATGCAGAATATAATAAACTGAGGTGATATATTTCATGTTGAAGACCTAGGAAACTTAGTTCATGGCAATAATCATGTATGCTTACATGGCCACAACGCTAAGCCGGCATGTTTCTCCAAAGAAATAAATACCCTATTAGAGAAAAATGAAATAAAGAGGAAATAAATACCCTATTAGAGAAAATGGAATAAAGAGGAAATAAATACCCTATTAGAGAAAAATGAAATAAAGAGGAGCCACTAATTCCTAGATAATCGACCTTCAATGGGTATTTAATTATATAATTATTAGAATAAAAACCTGCCGAAGCATATTGAGAAAGAAGAAAAAATGAATGAAAACACAAAAGTAAATTAACAGTAAAGAAGAATCAAAAAGAGAAAAGAGGAAGAAAAACTGAAGACTAAAAGGCAGAGACAAGGAGTCCCAAAGGGAAGAAACTTTCACGTAATCCTAGAAATAAAAAAGGCCAAAAGAGGAAAGCTCTAAAAAGAAAGAAATGCGAAAAGGGAAACGATGAGAATAAAAAAAGGAAAAAAAATCCAGTAAAGAGGCAAGTGAGGAAACAGGCAGAGTCGAGTAAACATTCACGTGCGTGGATGTGGACCTTTCCCCCCTCTATACCACAAAAGCCACTGGTTTCCTCTAAAAATTAATATAAAGAATTTTGGACGGGAAATACAAGTGGTCATACCCCTCAGACTTTCTGAGGTATGCGGTCCAGGGAGCACTGGTGTTGCCAAGGATGAATGTGACTGCTGAAAAAGGCCACCTCCTAAGGGCACTGAATTTTAATAATTCAGTAATGGTCTGCCAGTGAGGATTAGAATTTGAATATAAGTAGAATGAAAGCAGACAGAAGTGAACAAGTCAGAAATAGTGGAGATAATGATAAATGGCCTGGAAAGAAAGAAAATCATCTTGGGGACGTGTTAGCCATGGATGACCCTTATGTAATCGGTGTATGTGAGCACGAGTATTGTTAGATATGACTTAAAATTACGGGATTATTTCACATATTCGAAGAACGATACAAACGAGAGCTTGGACAGAGTAATAATTGATGTTAAGAAAGTTGAAGAGCACAAATATCCCTATGAATTAGACAAAAGCTAGATAGCTTACAATTGAGTACGCAGACAGCCACGTAAATAATAAAGGGAGGGATATATGTATCTAAACCCCAAGATGAAATTTCCTAACTTTTCATAACTTTCTCCATGTGACCTAAATGCACTCATGAGACATTCAGGGAACGGGATCAGAAAAATCCTTAGGTCTGCCTATCCAAAGAGGATAAGATGAGAGCCGTGCCGCAGGCTTCCACCTAAGTTACTGATAGAGACACCCACAACCCAGATTTTATCCTGAGCACCCCTGGGTTCCACTGGAACCTATATGTCCAGCCATGCCCGGTGTTCCCAAAGGACAACAAATCCATCATAGTCTCGCTAGCACTTAATCTAATAAAAGGGGTTTACACTGTCAAGGGCTGATGTGAACAAGACGTAAAAAATGAAGGATTAAAGGTCATCAGCTTGTAAGTTGAAGGAATATTGGAAATTGGCTGAACATTAAAAAGTATTAAAGAAAATTCCAAAAAGGGGGAGGGTAACAGCATAGTTATAGTAGATACAATAACCCTCTATAGTCCAACATCGTGTTTCCAAATAAGAATGTGAATAAGGGAAATAGAACATATTTACTAAATGACAAGTGGAATAGCACAACAGTTGAGCTGTTTAGAAAGGGATGGGAACTGCACAGGAAAGACAGAGACCTTATTGGAGAGGAGAAGAAAAGGTTGTGTGAAGAAATGATTGTTCGCTGTGACTTGGAAAGGAACTCCAGATTGTTTTGCATATTTATTCGAAAACCTTTGAGTAGTCAGAGAGAAAAAAATGAGAATTTAGAAAGATAATATGTATGTAATAAGAGAATAAAAAATAGATGAGAGCTTGAGGAACAATTAGAGCGGGGTATTTAACATGACCATGCTACCATTAATACGGATCGCGAAACAATAATAATAGAGGAATCCAATTCAAAGTTGGAAACGACTGATCTACTCTAGGGGTTAGGAGATGGAACGAGGAGGGGAAAAATAATGAAGGAAATAGACAAATTAAAATGAAAGAAGTAAGAAACGTAATTACTGACTTCAGATGAAAAGCCCCAAGCATGCCTGGGCTAAGGAGAGCCAATCTGGTTATATATAGTATTGGTGAATGTCTTCGAGTGGTACTCGAGGTATTCAGTGCTTGTTCGAAGATAGGATACATCCCAGATATGCTCATGTAGCAATTGTTTTTGTGCTTAAATGGAGCAAACCACCAACGGCATTGAGCAATTATAGATATGTCTCGCCGGTCAACTTTATAGCCAAAGGGCTGTAAAGAATGTAGCCCCGACATTGGTGAACATCTATAATCTGACCAGAAGTGCAACCCGCAAAAATACGGTTTCCGAAGAAGAAAAGGGACTCATATGACCCTCGCCGGATAAGTGAGAGGCTGGCCAACATTAAAAGAGAAGGAAAGATGGCAAACAAAGTGGCCTGAAACGTACAACAGGCGTTTTATAAGGTTTGTAGGGACAGTGTATAGTATACAATAGTGGATTTGGAACCATCTGAGATTATAAGCAGAGAGTTTTAAGCTTCCTCATCGATAGACAATCCTACATAGCAATCAATCATGAGTAATGAGTGTCTCCTCTTTTAAATCATGAAATTAATCCTCTAGGTATTTCCCCATCATTTTCGCTATTTGTACCAAAGATATGCATTTCCAATATTCATAGAAATAGTCTATGTGTACTTTGCCGACGAAGTCGCCCAAATTAGAGTCATCTTGACTAAACGAGCAAGAGAAGCGGCTTGCAAATTCAGAACCTTTGTCTGTCCTATAAGAAATGGAAGATCAATTAAAATAGAGATAATTTTTTAGTGATACTTATTAGCAATAGAAAGGTAAATAGATTAATGTTCAGGGCAAGAGAAATGAAGTGTGAATAAAACTAAATTATTGAAGGTTAAGTTTTTTAATTAGGGTAGAGGAAGAATTAATCGAATAAGATAAGATTAGCAAAAGTAAAGTTGAAAAATCTTTGTAAGTTCCTCGAACTGTTGCTCACGAATAAAAGAAAACTTTACTTCCCAATATTTAGCGACATCCCACATTACTTCAAAACATGATGCAGGATATCCAATTAGAGCTAAACAAAGCAGCCGGCTGGATGTTAATGTCCGGTATAAAAGAAATGTGGAGACAAATGGAACTGAATAGAATAGTGAAAATGAAGCCACTAAATGTGGTTCTCCACAAAAGAGTGATATGGATATTAAAATAAAATGAAGCAGATTTCAGGAAAGGATGAAAAGAGTTGCTGAGAGTTGCAATTAAGATGAATCTTAAATTGCAAAGTATCTAGCGGGTGAAAAATAGGAAAAGATCGAGAACCATTGAGCATATGTATAGGAAAGAAATATAGCAATTACACTGTAAGACTGGAAGTGGTTTACGTATTTATAGAGATTCATTAGAAATAAAGATGAAAAAAAGAATCATCAGCAGGAGGCTAAAATTAAAGAAGCAGGATAAACCCAGAAAACAAGCGTGGAGATTAAGGAAAAGATCGAAAGGGAAAGGACAATGCAGTTATCCTTAAGAACTATATCACACCCTAACAATATCCCTAGCACACTATTTTAAACAGAAAGTACATTATTATTCTGTTTTATAATCCCAACTACTACAATTCTGAGTTATTAAAACTTTAGAACTGATCGTTAGTAAATAGTGAAATATTCAATGTACATGTTAAAATGTGTTTGATTGTTCAATATACCATATCCTTAAAAGACATGTGAAAATTTCTGTATACGAGTTTTAACTTGTTTTAACCTTGGTGGACTACATTTAAGAATATATTTAGTATATGAGTAAGTTGATTTAAAATTGAAAAAATATATGCAACTTTTTTAATGATTTGTAATTCTACGCAGGATGCGAATAAAAACATGAAAATTCAATAAATTGAAAAATCACATGTCACTACATAAATTCTCTTACCGCCATTCAATATTCCAGTTTTATACCTTTAGCTTCTTGCTTAAAACGGTGAACATATTCCAAGAACCGAGGTACGATCGCTCTCACATTCAGCCCTCCAGTACATGCTGGGGATATTTCTTGGGGTTATGGTTGTGAGAGAGAGTGAAGGTTTTTCCACAAGACACCGATCATGTAGATTGTTTATGATGGGAGGCATTTCTCAATTTGTTACTTTTGGTAACATAGGAAGAGGAATTTTAATTCATCTCTGAGTAAAGAGTTCTTTCATATGTGGGATGCGAACATCAAATGTTCGAAAGGAAGGAATCCATGACTTGTGTTTTGAGTAGTTTGAGGGGAGCGAATGAGGCTAAGATGTTGATTAGATATAACAAGCTGTGTGAGAATTTTACCAGGGTGATTCAGAGAAATTGACAGTCGGATATGGCCTCACTCCGGCCAATATATTTTATTTAATAAACGTTATTTTATATTTCTTAAAATGCCTAAAAGCAAGGTGTATCTTTAAAAGCTTTGCCAGCTCCATAGTAGCACCTTATACATTCATACAAATCGTTAAAAATCCAGAAGAGAGATGTATTGATTTTCTCATCGAGAAAAATATTAGTAAACTTGGTCCAAAATAATTACCTTCAAGACTTATGAGCATTCCTTAAAAAACACCAATCTACACCAACTTAACTAGGAACTTTTAATCACTATAAATATGAAAGTTTGAAAAGGATCTGCGAGGTGTGATAAGACTTCATTTCTCTAATACCTGGTAATATTGAATTCTATAAGAAAATCAAGTTGAACGTAATATATTATAAGCTGGTTGAGGCCAATTTTCTTCTGGAATAATGTATTAATTTATGAACAATTTTATATCATAGGTAATTTACCATATATTTAAAGGCACCATTACATTTTTCCTATAATAATCCAAAGCATCTCTAGTAAAAGCTAAATAAGACTCTTATTGGAGTAAACTCAATAAAAATTAGTCAGATTGGGTTGCATTTAATTTGATTGATTAAAATCCCTCATCCGATAAATACATTTGTTTTTAAAATACCCTTTTCAGATGCCACCAACGGGCGATTAGCCATAAACTACCTTATAGTAACTCTTGGGTGCGTTTGTTTTTTAATACCCTTTCACCAGGGATCTGTCTTTCATTCTACCTTTCGTTTTCACTTTCCTATTATAGTTTTCCCTATTTTCCCCACTATTTCTCCTACTAAAACCCTCTACTACTATATTTCTCACTTATTATGTCCAATGTCCAATGTTTTTTAATATTATTAAATACTTAACTCTTAACAAAATCTTTTACTTTATCACTTAAATTTCATCCACGTAAAATTACAAGAAAAGAAACAATAGTCGTATATGCGCAACAAAATTTTCCTTCTATTAAGGACTTTCACAGAGGTAAACAAGGTCTGCTGACCAAAAACCCGCGTGTTTTCACCTATTCTGATTTATGCCCTTACAACCTTCAAAACTTTTAATAATTCCGGGACTAACCTTGGAAGGACCATGGCAATTCCTCAATCAAAGGAGAATGTAAAACAACATAAGGATTTCCAATTCCGTTAGAATCAGCCAAATAGTTATGGTTTTATTGCAAAAACAAAATAATTCCCGGGGTAACCTTGGGAGGACTTTGACATTATACTAGCCGAAAGAGAATGTAAAACAACATAAGGGTATCAAATTTCGTTAGAATTGGCCGAATAGTTATGATGTTATTACCAAAACAACATAATTCCCGGGCAAACCTTGGAATAACCTTGTCAATTATATCAATCAAAAAAGAATGCAAAACAACCTCAAGATTTAAAATTTCGTTAGAGTCGGCCGAAAAGTTACAATGTTATTACAAAAAACAATACAAAAGCAAAACGGGGACCGACCGACCGACTGAACAACCGACATATTGAGATTTAGTTGCCCGCGACTAGACTTCCACTCAACTAAAAAAAACATGTACCTTTATATAACCCGGTTGTAACCACCATTGTAATAGTAGTTAGGTAAAGTTTCCGGCATTATATTAAATTTCTCACAAACCCAAGTTACACAATCGTAGGCCCTTATTATCCCCTTTCCTTTTCGCAGGAACTATAAAACAAATGAAAACTTCCTTCTTCAGAAAACATTAATAAATATATGAGTATTAATTTCAACGATGAGGAGCCAAGCTAAATTTTCATTAGCTTAATAAATGTTCCTTTCATGAAAATTGTCAAGCAAAGATAGCGGAAAAAATAAGTTGTCAAGAAATTTACAGATATTTAAGCTCAAATGCGAAAAATGATAATTATTCAATATGTTATTTGATATTGATATATTGAATATTCAAGTAATTAATATTTAAAATGAGCGTTTGATGAAAGCAAACAAAGGTCAGAATTAATTGCCGTATTTGACGATTTGCAACGTTAATTTCTTTCGGTTATATGGTTACTACCTGATTCTCGTTTGGTTCCTTTTGGTTTTTAAAAACTAATTCATTATTCAAATTTCTTAGTTAAAAAAGTTTAAATAACATGAATAATTTTATCAAATTTAATAATTAGTTTTATGATAGACCAACAATTTTGGTATCCCGTTTCATCAAAATTACAATTACTTTCAAAAGATGTAATACCCATTTTTCCGATCATTATAATCTGGTATCAGTTGATGAGCGTTTAAAATCTTATAGACGCATTTAGCTAATTCTACAGATTAACGACTCGATTTTAATCCTAGTCGCTCTTTTATAAATATTTTAATTTGGAAAAATAAGTAAAATGCTATAGAACATATCTCCTAGATATATACTATATAGAACCTTCACTAATTATGTCGCATAAATTTATACCTATGCTACTATAAATAAAAATAGAATGACAGTTATCTTGTCATTTCTAGCTATTTGGAAATAATTAATGATTGTGTTAAGTGGGTTTCGGGAGTTGCAAAGCTCTTTAGATGGTGTTTAAGTTAACTTTTATGTTTCTTTTTGTTCGAATTTAATAAGTTCGGTAAGGTTTTGTGTTCTACTTTTGCCTTCGGGAACGAAGCAAGCAAGAACATCATTCTAGCGTAAGTTGCCGTTACATCCCCTTTAGTTTAAAATGGCTGATTTAGTAAAACAACGGTTCTTACATTCTTGCCTTAATATTATGGACGCAACACAGGCCTTCGTTATTATTGACATATAATCTTTTCTACCTTTTGTAATTATACAGATTAAAAGTATACCTATTTAAATAACCCTCTAGCACTTGACCTTGTACATATTTGTTAAATTAGCAACATTTTGTGGCATATTTATTTCCTGAACCAATATAATATATCTCTTTTACCCCGGGGTTTATGACGTCATACTCACAGGGCTACTACAGACACATAATAG
Source organism: Ceratothoa steindachneri (assembly GCA_963969495.1). NCBI lineage: Eukaryota > Metazoa > Arthropoda > Malacostraca > Isopoda > Cymothoidae > Ceratothoa > Ceratothoa steindachneri. Next base: position 64,070,492 of record OZ018319.1, read on the forward strand.
CTTGATGGCTCGGAAAATACTACATTTAAGTGCTAATAACTCACAAAACAGTGATTTCAGCTCTGGAAAAATAGCAACTCATGATTGAGATAAGCTTATAGAATAGATTGAAAGTAAATATTCTGCCATAACGGTTATGTCGTTAATCTTTAGAATTATCCAAATTTATATTTCTCTTTCCAAAGAGTTTCTTGGGCATATGAAGTAATAAAAAGATTATTTTGGATATCGTAGGAAATTAAAATAATATCTTTGTAAATAAATGAGCTATAGTAAATTATTTCCCCAAAAAAGAGAGTAAATTGTAATGATGTCTTTGTATATCAGGGCGAATGCCAGTGATATCATTCTATCTAGGAAGTCCAGCCAAAACCTCCTGATACCTTAGAGCAAACGAAGGGGATATTCTTGTGAATAAAGGATGAAACCTTTGTGTACAGTAGCTAATATCTATGATAACAAACTGTATAGGAGCTAATTTAGGAACTACTATCAATGATTTCCTTGTATAAGGGAGCTAATACCAATATTTGTTTGGATGTGGAAACAAAACTAAAATCATATTCTTACATGTAAGTTTTAAAATCTAAGGCCAATGATTTTATTTCTTATCTTGTAGATTATGTAAACTTTGAGAACTCATACGTTCGGAAAAATATGTACAGAGACCTATCTAATACCGGGCACTGCATCGTTCATAAGCGAATATAAGTTACAAAGGTAAGGTTAGGGACTAGAAGAAAATCTGATATGTGCGCGGCCAACGTTGCGATAACAACTGTGTAAAAACATTAGTTTATGACCTACGTCAACCTGCGTCTCCCTCATAGTGGCATCTGACCGTATTAATCAATGATGAACCACAGTAAGAGCACACTCAAACTCTCTGAAACACTAACTGCGTTGAATGCGAGTTGACCACATATGGTACACTGAAGATTTCTAAGAATTTCCTACCTTTGGTTGTAATATTTCTAATCAATGGTCAGCTTAGCAAAATTTCATACACAAATGGTTGATTTTAATTCCATTATGAGTAACTCGAGTCTAGGAGTGGAATTTCTTTTCGAGGAATCATTCATAATACGAACATTATTTTAATTGAAATACTCACACTTAAAAATTGGTTTATTTAAATGTCTAATTGAAAATGTAACTTCGACGGAGAATCTATTTTAAAAAAAAATTCTTAATCGAAAATTGTCTTCAATGAAAATTTCATATTATGGTAACTGCCTTCGAGAAAAGAATATAAATGACAAATATTTTATCAGGAATATTATTTTTAAAGAAAACCTCATAGTAAGAACATAGTATAAAACGAAATATTTATTAAAATAAACGTTTTATATGAAGTGTTCATATGAAGAATATTTTCTTCAACGAAACATACCAAGAAAATTGTTTCAAAGAAAATAATTTCAATGAAAATCCCCCCTTAGGGAAATAGTTTTGAAATGTTTACCAATAAAATTGTTTTAAAGAAAACTTTGTGTTAAGAAAATAAGTGGTAATTTTAAATTGGGAAATTATTTTCCACAAACAATTCCTAGCCAAATAATTTTCTTACACTAAAGTAATTTCTTTAATTAATATGAAATGCCTTGGACGATTTTCAAACAATGAAATTGTTTCTGCCCCAAAATTATATTAAATAGTTTCACCCCCCAAAAAAATCACAATAAGAGATTTTTTTAACCAAAATGTTTACTATCACAATTGTTTCACCCAAATAAATATGATAAAATCGTTTTTCAAGAAACGTTTTATGTAGAGAAAATGATATTAACATAAAATTCATATTAATAAAATTCTCAGTTAAGATTATTTGAAGCAAATTCTTTCAAACGAATATTATCATTAGGAAAATTGTTTGAACAAAATTTTTCTCAACAAAATAGTCTCCTTCCGAAACATTCACAAGCCAATCCTAAGTAGGAAGCACGAGATTAGCGTAGAAGAGGATCATATCGCATCACTGCGCCCGTCATGCTTCAAGAACAAACCAACACGCGTAACATGAGCGTTCTAGCTACCTGCCGGCGTGATTAGATACGCTGGTATTGTGACGGTCGTAACCTACATAAGTAGATTACCCACAGGAAAATGAAAAATGTGAGTCGAAGTGTTTAGGTCTCTAGTCATCTCAGAAGGTGCTAATGACAAAAGTGCCTCATCACTTTTCTTTGTTAGCTCGTAGCTTGCTTATTCTCTTTAATTTATAGCTTAATTTGGGTAAAATTTTATTTTTATTTATTTTTCTTTCTGCTCTCGATCGTGATCTATTTTCTCTCACTAATGTCTGATCCGGTCTAGACTACGATTGGTGTCAGCCAGTGAACACCCGGAAATTTGTGAGGTGCATTTACTGTTACTCAATTCTGTACTTATTGTACACATTTGGTCATAGTAATTCATGATGTCAGACTCCTAAGCAGAAGAGTATTAGGATTGGCTCTTATTTGCGTATTTATCTTAATATTAATAATGATAATAATATTAAGTATTTCTGTATAGCGTTCATCAATGCTCTGGGCCTCATTGCCTATTAACTTTTGTCGTTGTTGGTCACATGAACTTGCATAATGGTATAGAATACAGTAATAAAGGAAGAAAAAATAAGAATGAAGTGTGTATCGGACAGAAATAGCGAAGGAATAAGGAGAATGGGTGTAGGTAGCTACTCTTTGTCAAGTGCAAGCAGACAACTATGGTTCAACGGACATCTGGTGAATGCGGGCACTCCGCACCCAAAAGAATTCAAATGGATGTGAGGATATATATTAACCATACATTATCCCTTCCTCTATCTTAACTAGCTTTACAGTGCTCTCTTTATGAAATTTGTCGGGATATGTATTACCAACCCAAGTTAGAGAACGAAAACACTATGTAAAATCGATCTCTTTTTCAAAATAGTCGTTTAGATTTTATGAAAATTGCACAGAATATCTTTTAAATTTTTCTCCCGATACTGTCCAAGTTTCATTTATAGAATAGTGGATTAAATAAGTTATGAAGAAAAATAATGTGTATTTGAAAATAGGATACGTCCAAAACTAGAGAAGGATGACTATAACTTTCTGCTTACACGTACAAACATGTACCGTAGTGTTGCAATACAGTTCTTATTTTTTGTAGAAGCCATTTTTCATACAGTAATTACTCACTTTAGGACTTATTGAGATTCCTGAATGCAATTATAAACCCATGAAATACAACATCCGTTTGCACCTAGAACTAGAAAATGTGAAGGAATCGAGTACATGTTTAGATGCGAGAAGAAAACGGGCGAGTTTTTCAAAATCTTGAGCTACACTGTGAGTAGATATGTGTATTTTAAGATAGCAAACGGCTTAAAGAAATCGTTTTCTTACAGGATTGAAAACCACCACGGTCGAATCAGTTGTGAACCTGAAACTCATTAAGAAGATGATGAACAAGAATAGCCAAAATCTACGTCGTACGATTGTTTTGCAAAATCTTCTTCTGAACGATGATCTAAAACTTCCTCCATTAATAATAGCTAAATGACGTCTGCTTTCTAGCCCTACCCTAAAAAATATCTATAAAACAAGCTTATCCTCTAACGGCTTTTTGATGATTTGAAGCCTTCAATTCTGTGGGTGGACTGATGAGAAGTTATTCTTTTTCCAGCGGACATTTTTTAAAAGGCAGAAGCTAGATTTGATGTAGTGTTGGCGGATGTAACATCGGTAGTCCCAAAAAACACATCTAATCTTCATTAAAGACGGGATAAGCTCAATCAAAATGTTTATTTAGAGATATTGAAAAGGGAACTCATCCCCATGTTAGATACATCCATAGAAAATGCCAGTGTAACCCTAAAACAAAATGAAGTAACCTGATACCCACCAGAAAAGTTCAAAACTGGTGCCAGGCAAATAATAATTGGTTTGGTAAAAAACTTTGGCCTTCCTGTTTGCCAGATTTAAACCCCATGGACATTAGAGTGTGATCGAATCTTAAGAATTGCAAACTATAAAGTTTCTTGCATGAACTCTCAGCCAAATCCATGCGCAATAATTGTGCTTAGGTGAAATCGAAACTTACTTGTGTCATCTAATATAAATTATCTCATCTTAAAACATATATACTTTCCTTTCATTTATTCTAAGCATTATCTAATCAAGCATTGCATTGAAAAACTTACATTAAAAGAGAAGAATTTTTCTCATTTTTTTATTTATATATGTCTTATGTTTAAACTATAAAATGAATATTCAAAACCTAATCGAAATGAATCGCTAGCGCAATTAATTAATTGATCACTTTTGAAATCTGTTTTGACGTTATGCGAAGAAAAGAGAGTTCCTTAATATTCGAAGCGTTATGAGAAAAATTAAAAATAAACACGATATTAAAACTAAATTTTCGTAGATATTGTTAATGATATGTTAAATTTTGGGGGAATGTATTCTTTTTCAACTGCTAAATTTTATTTGTGCCACCATTTTAGTGACCAACATGTATTAGAAGTGAAAGAACAAAACTGGACTATAAGCCACTACAACTATGAGAACCATACAGTTGGAATGTAGAAAATTAAAATTAGATGTCTAAAAGTTTCGTTAATTTCAGCCAATTAAAATAATTCAGTTTAAATTGGGATTCTTAAAAGATATAGTAGATCGAAAATAGTTAATTATAAGAACAGTGAGTAAAAGCAATGAACTTTTTTCTTTTAAGGTAATATTTACCTATGTCATTATAATTAAGATTTATAGTGATCTAATTATTATATGTTTTTACTATTATCATTTCATTCTTATACACATTTTTGTTCTGTTGCAGTGAATTTAAGGCTTCCTTTTACGCTCTTCTTTAAAAGAGCAAACACATAGTGTTATTTCATTTATATCTGAGTGTAAATTTTGAGTAAATACAAGTCTTCAATAGATTCGATTCAAAAATTAGTTATTTGATTAAAAAAAATATTCAGTAAAATTATTTTTGTAATAGACATTATAATGAATGGACAACTAAGTTTTGGAATATAAAACGAAAGAATTACCCTATATTTCAAAAAATATTTATAGTTAATATTGTACCAAAAAAAACAGCATTGTTTTGGATAGTCTTTTTTGTACCTTGAATCATCTTTCACACACACACGCAGGTATATATACTTCATTCGCTGCCAGAAAGGTACCAGACAGCTCTAAACCCCCATTTTCAACATTCATGACATTTTCATAAGTAACGCACTGTTGAAGGGAGAAATGGAATCCCCGGTATGTGATATAATTATTATTAACTCCAGTTTCATTATTATCATCGTCATTTGTTCAATTCATTTGAGGTTTATTATTCAATTTACGAACTCTTTCCATTCATTGAGTATAAAGTTGTCTATAGGGCTAAATTCTTCGCACCTAGTGCGGAAAAAAAGCTTCGAAACATTAAATTATTTTTAAATGTTAAGGTCTAGGTCAAGGGAGGACGAGAAAGAAGAAATTGCGCTCATTATGAAATAATAGCTGGATTAAAAGAGTTGCGTAATCTCCATATTGTAATTTATATCCACGTATTTTGACTTCCCCTAACATCACCAATGTATTTAGGAACTTCTCGAAAACTTTCTAGAACAGATGCTCGGGTGTTTGACGTTTCTTAGGTTTAAATACTGGGCATAATTAAATGAAATAATAATCATAATAATAATGACAATAATAATCATAATAATGACAACGATAATCATAATAATCGTAAAAATAATAATAATACCGTGAGGAATGCGCAGACGAGGGAACGCTTTAAACCCAGCACGAAGAGAATGCAAAAAAGCAGAGAGGGAAAATACTTACATCTTTGGTATTTGTATTTTGTCCCCTTCATTATTTCTGGAAAACTCATGCCAGGACCTGGTACTTGACCCAGAAGTCGCAGAAGGTGAGTTACGCTGTGCTCCAGGCGATGATCCTTGGAGCCCAAGAGATCTGTGGTCTGTTGTGATGATTGGAGATTGGCCTATGTCTTCATAGGAGGCGAATCCTGGTTGCTGAAGGGAAGAAAATACAATATTAGTGATATTCTCGAATAGAATAGCGCTATTTAGGTTAGCTTATAAAATAGAAGTGTTTTATTTGACTAATTCCGAAATACGAAGATAATGTATTTAGGCTGCCAAAAAATGGCTATTCTAGAGGGGATGTTAGTTAAAGAAGCAACTAATGGTATTTTATTGGTTATTTTAGCTAGCTAATAAAGTATGCGTGTTTTCTTGTCACTGTTCGATAAAATATGGGTATTTTAAATGGCATAATAAATTTAAGTATTTTTAAGTGATGTTTTACCTAACTAATAAAATATAAGTAGCTTGTGCATTTTGGGGGCTGACTAATTAAATATGGGTGCTTTATTGTTGTTTTACCTGGCTAATAATATATTGTTGGTTTGCTCTCTTCTACCTGGTAATAAAATATGTGTTTTAGTTGACATATAAGATAGAGTAAATGGTGTTCCTTAGCTAGCTAATGAAATCTGAAGTGTTTATTCTTTTCTAGTTATATAAAATGAGTAGAATATTGCATCTTTGATTTCCAGAACTTATTAAGCATATAACGTGATTTATGATAGCCAATAAAATATTAGTAGTTTACCGGGTAGTTTAGTTGCTTAATTTAAATTAATTACAAGGTAATAAAATACTGGCATACTCAGCAATGATTATATTTCTTCTAATTTATTTCAATCGTTATTAGAATAAAATTATTATTGTTTCATTGACTTTGGTAATTTTGTAAATTACTAATATTTCTAAAAAAACATAAGAATAATATTATATTTTCGGATATAGATTTATAATAAATTTTATCAAAACTGGTTAAATTAATTAGCATCCATTATAAAGGGTGTTCCAATAATTTTGACGGATTTTAAATGTGAGTTAAGTTTAAGCGTCTAAAGTTTTTTTTTTCTTTCAGATTTAACAACTTCAGTCTTTGGCAATTTCAACCATGTAAAGATTAATAATCGAACAACGTGTTAAAGTTATCGAAGTCTATTACGAAAATGGACGTTCAAAACAGAAACGCATTTCGGGCACTCCACAACAAAGTTAAATTGAATTTTGAAAAAAGATTCGTCTCTACACGCTTAAAAAATTCAATTGACACAAAAACTAAAGACTGCTGACCATTTGAAGTGCCGTACATTCGCCAATTGAGTGCACGAGCAAAGACAAGCCGATGATGATTTTTCGCCAAAAATCATCTTTAGTGATGAAGCCCATTTTCATCTCGGTGGATTCGTTAATATGCTGAATTGTGGCATTTGGGCTGATGAAAATCCCAGGAAGATCGTTGAAAAGTCACTGCATCAACAAAAGGTCCCTGTTTGGTGTGCATTTTTTGCTAGCGGAATCATTGGGCCGTATTTCTTAGAAAATGATGCCGGGAATTCTGTTACGGTCATAGGAGAGCGATTCTTTACCATGATAACCAACTTTTAATGGGCTGAATTGAATTCTATGGATGTCGAAGATTTGTGGTTTCAACAGGATGGCGCCACATGCCACACAGCCAATGCAACAATGGCTTTATTGAATGAGAAGTTCCCAGGTCGCATCATCTCTCGAAACAGCTGGGTGAATTTGCAACCACAATCGTATGACTTGACGCCTTTAGATTTCTCCCTTTGGGGTCATCTCAAAAGTAAGGTCTATGTCAACAATCCAACAACAATTTAACAGCTGAAGGATGAGATAATAAGGCATATTGGTGAGATCGAGGAGCAACTATGCAGAGACGTCATCAAAAATTTTGACCATCAAGTGAAAGTGTGCCGCCGAAGCCTTGGCGGACATTTAGGCGATATTATTTTTCATACATAATTGCCATGACTCAAATAACATGATCCAATAGTGAAATCAATAGGGTTCACCAATAAGACTGTTTTATTTACTGCTAACTTCGATCCGTTTTAATGGAACATCCTTTACAACTTCTTTTGTACACTATCCCCCATAGAATCCCAAATTCAAAAATTTCAAAGAAAATGCCCATGATAAATAGGATTTATTAAAAAACATAAAATTAATGACATATTTCATAAGATTCATGTCTCTCTTATGAATTATTAAAATTTTATAAGAATTCTATTATGTCTCCAATATCGTCGTTTATTCCGATTTAAGGCAAAAGATTTCTTTGACAAAACAGTTGCTAAATGAATTTATTTTTGTTATTATTGCTACAAGCAGATAAAGAATATCACCTCCTTTCGATCCTCATTCGATCGAACTTACGATGAGTTTTCCCTCCTACGGTTATTTTACACAAGCATTAATTGGTATAAAAGCATATTTTTACAGTTAGTAACGATAGTACAACATACATAACATAATAAAGGTAATTTTTTTACTCCATCCAGAACCTACTATCAATGGTGGACCAGCAATAAGAGAAGAAGTGAAATGGCCTTCTAACCTAATTGAATGCTAATCTACAAATAACCTGAAATTCACCGTTAATTAATGAAACCGCCCAAAACCGACTCCAATAAGTACCCACCGGCTTTTGCTTTTCAGATCTTAGAAATAAAAGATCTATTTACAAACTAAAGAAAAATTCACTAAATTAAATAAATAACTATTTATATAAACTAAGCTAGAAATTAAACTTATAACGCTAACAACATTTTTAACGGCTTTAAATATGAATAGTAAACTACTAATAAATATTATAATTTAATAGATACGCCTAATTCCAATGGATTTCCTTAAATAATAACAACTATTTAATTACTACCTTTATTTAAATAATTTTAATGCTATTAATAAGCCTGGTCACTAGGAACCAAACACCCCTATACCACTCTCCTACTTCTTCTCATTCTTCAATATACTTTATAGCTAACGCAAATAATTGCCTTCTCTAATTACTACTATCTGCGTTTGCAGGTTTTTTATTGTTCAGCGAAAAGCAATGTTCTAAGTTTCTTCTGAATGGTTATCTTTTTCTTTTCTATTGCGTTAATCTTTCACTACAATATTTTCTGTACTTTTCTGGGATGTATTTCACAAATTGTATTGTTATTCGTAATTTAGAATATCGTCGTTTTCGATTAAGATATTTATGGTTCCATTTTAGTGAGAAGAATGGAATTATAAAGAATTATTTTCTATTTTTTTCGCTGTTTGGGGTAATCGTCTTTATTTTCGGATTAAAAATCATTGTGATTCCACCGGATTAAATCAGCTCTCTTATTTAATATGTTAAAGCAGGTTTGCTAAGGCCAACACAAATTTAACTCAAAATTCAGTTAATTTCTTTACTTGCTGACAACACTAACCGAATCTTGAATGTTTATTCTCCAAAGAACCAGGAAAATGGCAAGAATTCTAACACGTGTCGGTAACAAAGCAAAGATAGATCAGGAGATTAGAATGAAGGACGTTGGCACTAATAATAAGGTTAAGCTAAACTCAGAAAATTTTAGAGGAAAACTGTTCCTTGGGGGAATTGGTTGGCTTTGTGATCCGAAGGAACAGCTGCGAATGTTAACAAAGTATGTAATTTAACAAACACGTGGACTCACATTTTAATAGGCTGTCTTATTATTTGCAACACTATTCAAAATTCTTTGTATTTATTGTATTCAAGCTTCACATAACTTTAAGCTAAATTTTAACCAAAAGAAAAGTTTAACCAATTATAAATATATCAATGCTCTCCTTGACAAAGAAAGCCTCAGCGATATGGACAATTCGGCCAAAATTCAAGGAAATCATGGAAATTATTTTTTATTTTTCATTTCTCTTGTAAGAAAATTCAAAAAGTTATTATATGAATGGTTGTATTTCAGACATTGCCATTTTCGCGAGAAGTAAATATTTATTATTTATTAATGGTTTCCTTTGAAAAACATAGGATGTTATATTCATTTATAATACTTTAGGATGCGTGTTTTTATAAAGTTCAAAATATAATTTAATACCAATCTAGAAACTTATGCCTACTATATCAAAAGATAAGTTGTATTAAAATCTCAAATACAAAACAATTAAGTTGACAATAAAACTAATCCATCAAACCGAAAATTTGGGATAAATAATATTTTAAAAAAACCATAAATTTATATAATGTTTTTCAGAAAATAATAAATTTTTAGAGATATTTCTAAACTTTTCGCAAGGATTTTCTCATGAACCCTTGAATTTAGGAGCCATTCCCCCAAACTTGTTTTCCATGAAATATTATTAAAACAGCTTGGCTTTCAATGACCGTAAAAGATGTTCCATTTCAGTCATTTTTCATCCTAAGATCATGTACAAGGTAATGTTTTAATGATACTTTATATGAGATCGCAATGAATCATGAAATTCGACTATTTTCGAGGCACTTAACCATCTATAATTTTGACTGTTACTATAAATAGGAAACAGTTTATCACATATCTTATCGGTACTACCATCGTAAAGAGCTAAGAAATCAAAGATACATATCACCTAAATTATTGCATGTATATTGAAAATTTATCAAGAATAAATTTGTCAGGGAGTAATTTAAATTTATTATCTTCATAGAATTGACTATTAAAACCATCTGTGTACTACATTATTAACGAGGTAAGGTGGAAATATTAAATGAATCTTTCGACTTCATTTGTTACAGCCTAATTTTGTATAAAACTTATATGGTTTTTACGATGTATTTTATCACGTTTCTTCTGTTACCTTTTGATGAATGTGTTTACTTGTTTTATTTGACCAAGAAATAATATTCTTATTTTCTGTAGTTCTGTTTTTAATTATAGTGTTGTGGTAACTACTCACTTGTGATATCTATATCTATTATAGCATGAACAAGCTCATATATCTCATACCAAGCAATAGTGTCTCTCCAAATAGCCTTCACAGATTGGACACCTTTGCCACTTTTCTCCTTCTATTGAAGTAATTTTAGTCTCTATCCTTCTTCAGTTATCTTCTGAGCTTTATTATGCTATTAATTCCTATAATGTCATTTTATTTCATTTTAAGCTACTTTATCGCTACAATAACAGTGACAATAACAGGGAGGTGTTTACTTAATGTCATTAAGTAAACGAAGGTGAAACAACACATCTAACTGAAGAGCAGTAATATGAAAACAAAGGATCAGAGTAATTCATTAAACCGCACTATTAAGTTGTCACGGCAAAAATATACAGTGGAAGATATACGAGTATTTGTAGGTTCTAGTTAATAGCGTTGCGTCCACTTAAGCTTACCTAATTTAAGTAATATTTTAGTATTTTGTAATGGTTCTCTATTTAATTCTTTTTCAAAATAGATTTATACTCGTAATTTTCTTTAGATCAGTTTCAAAGTACAATATCTATAAATTGTTTGCAATTTCTTATATATTTTTAGCCACTGCTACTATTTTACACTCTCTTTCCTTTTGTTATGTGTAATTGGGGAACATTTTCCATTCTATTTTTACAAAACCACTGGGATTTTAATAATATGAATATGGTACCTTTCTAACCATAGAACTCTGGAATTAAAGTTTGATTATTTCTGCTTCCATACGATTTCTCTCAGTGTAGCAGTTAGCTGCCCAAACGCCTGTAGTTTCATGGATTATTATATTTTGCGAAGATGGAATTTAGAACCGAACCCATACCACTCTATCTTAGTGATGTTGATACAACCAGATGTTATGAAGCTAATTTGTATGATATAATCGTTATTTATAAACAGACATTTTGTGATTAAAACCAAACATCTAAGAATTCAAAACTTTTACTAATTTTATGACATGGTATATGTATTTATTATTTCAGAATGTTAAAACTCCCAAATTAATCATGCTTCGTGGTTGGGTTGTAATTTAATTTGAATAACTCATATATTTTTCTTTTTAAGTTTATTTGACTATTATGCGATATCATCTATCTCTATTTCGTTAGAAGCTTCATTCTGAGATGATATGTTATGTGACATTACATCTCAAATTTGGGTATGGTAAGCAACAAGATAACATTTATTTCCTATATTTTATTTTCCACTTAGAACTGCTTGTATATGAATCAATATTTTACCATGTTTGATTTGAAGCAATTATTCTAATAATTTTATTAAAACCTGACAAATAATGGAGAGCTTCTCTTTGCGATACATCACATATTCCATCGATGACACACCAACAATGAGACTACTTGATCATATTAGTCGCATTATTCAATTCCGCTCAGCCGGATAAGTGGTGAAACCACACTTATTCATCTAGGCTCACCATGTGTCTCCATTTTCCCTCTCTCATTATAATTTCGAGATTAGGCTGCAGTGGTCCTTTTTTGGGTGAGTAGTCATGGCATCTTTTAATAAGGACGGTAAACATATTGAGTAATATGACATTTCTCGCCACAATTGGACATCTTTTCATCCATGAAATGCGAGGGAACCTAGAAGGTTATGTTATTAAATTTATAGAGGACTTCTCTCTCTCTCGTTTAATGCTGTTTTACGATTTACAATGATATTTTCGGTGTACTTCGGGGAATAGAATTTTCTCTATAGAAGAATCTCTCAGCTTTTATCACCCCTAGAGCTTATTTCATCCTGTTTTCATTCATTTTTCATTTTTCCCTTGGTGTTTCATTCACCTTTTTTACCTCAATTTGTGTGGTAATTCAAGATCGCAGTATGTCCGTGTGGTTTATATGAATTTTGTAAAATTACAACTACTTTCATTACTATAAATATTAAAATTTGGTTTGATTCATAGTTTGCTTGTTGTTACCTACCGGCGATTACATTCTGGCAACTTATTTATAGTTTCTGAGTTAAAAAAAAATAGTTATTTGGCTAAAGGGGAAAACATCTGTAGAAATAATGAGGTATCTTCAAGTGTTTGGAGAATTTAATTGCTCAAGGTAAAAGTTTTTTAATTATTTGCGCCACTGTAATAAAAAGCTGTCTTCGCGTTTCTATTGCATAGGTCACTTTTGTCTGGAAGTAAATTAATAGCCTCTATTAATTTTATTTCACTTTTTATAGTTTTATTGTACTTTGCTTCCATTAATTTTTTCAATTTGTACAACTACAGAGGTAATTATAGTTAGACAGTAAAATTAGCAGTGTGAAAATGATAAAGAAAAAAGTATTTTTAAAAAGTAGATCATTAAATATTTTCAATTTGGTGGTGATCAAGGTAGATGGGATGAATATAAAAATTGTATATTGTATGGGTGTAAAACAGGTATGCTCTCTTCCAGTGTAAGCAAAAGGCGAGTGAAAGTGTGTAAGTTAGTAAGTATCATAAGGCATTTGACCGCTTGTCATGAAAGGAGAATAAGCCAGGCCATGGGTCATATACACTTAAGGAGAGAAGTTCTTTATATTCATGTCATGAGAGGAAAATAAAGCATTTCGGATTAGGGCGAGATGGTTGCAGCTGGTTAGAAGATTAATAAATTCATGATTTTGAATCAATGTGTTTAGAGAAATAAATTTCAGATGCTTGCGCAATGAGAAATGGACATGAAAAAGAATAAAGAGTTTGAGGTGGCTCGGGGTTTGAAAAGCGAGCGATGTGATTCATAGTGGTGGATGTAAATTAAGGTTATATTCTATATGAACCTACTATTAATAGGAAGAATGAAAGATGGAATAACAAAGCTTGAGAATGAAAACTGATAGAATGTTTGGTAGTGTTTCTACTAATGGTGTGTTACAAAGATATTTAATAAAATGGATATAAGGAAGTAAACATGGCGTCGGTAAAGAAGAGAGACTGAATTTAAAATTATGAGCGAAATGCTTCAGGTGAGAAAGAATATGGTACGGGATGTGTTTGTTGTCAACGCTTAAAGAGGTATGCTTGAAGAACTATGTTTTCACATAAGATTTTGTGTAAGATTAAGTTGGCTGGTGAGCCAATGAGAGGATTTAAGGAAGAGGACAACTAAGCTAGAAAATGAAAGTGAAAACTGGTAGAGAAGCGAGAAAGTGAAGCATAATTAAGACACATTGAGAGAAGGAAAAAGAAAAAAATTATGAAGTTGGGTTTAGAATAAAGGCAAAACCAGATAAGCAATGCTATATTATACATTTCAAATACTGTAGAAAATCATCTAGTACAGTAAAGAGAGTGTTTTGGTGGATGCTAGAAACGCAATACAAAAGATAAAGAGGTGGTTGAAGAAGCTAAAACTAAAAAGTGCCAATGGCCAGATCAGAGAGATACGTGTAGGCATTCAAAATAGTGAAAACGCAAATACATAAAGCGGTCAGTACGAAGGGAAAATCAAATTTTGATTAGAACAAGATGATATTTGAGAGTGTCATTGTGGAGAAGCAAATAAAGAAAAGTTATATTAATAGGAAAAAATATTAGAGAAGGGTGTATGATTGTGATAATGTGATTAAAATTCGATAGCAAAGTTTTTTAAGAAATAAATAGTGCTGGAAAAGAAATGCCAATAAATAATGAATAGGCTTTGAGAATGCAAGCATAATAATGTATTAGAATATGAATCTACAATATAAGCATGCCCTGTATCGTTGCTGATGAAGTAGGTTTGAATATGAGAATTAAAGGTGTAAAATATAGTTGTTTGTCTAATAGAATAAATTTCGCATTTTACTTTTCTTTTGAAGGTAGAAGAGCCTTTTGAGTTGTGAAAGGAACTTGATAATACAACTGTAAAATGCAAAAATGTATGTAAGGCGAATGCAAAAATTAACAGTGAAAGAGTTTTTAAAATTTTATAGGAAGGATGTGCGAGAAGTCAAAATTTCAATTGTTCTTGTCTGTGTGGACTATTCATCTTGAAGCACTGGATGATATATCTGTAAGGCATATAATGGATGTATAGGTTTGAAACAAGTGTGTGATCCTGTTACTTGGGTTAAGCTAAGTATGGTAGGTTCTAAGAATGTATAACATGTGAAATAATCTATTTTGATGGAGTATAGAGGTTGCCTTTTGAAATTGATGCGACTATTACTATGCAAGACAGCTAGAATACCGTGTTGTTTGTAAGGAGTAGTTGTACGGAGCAAAGTTGTGGGATGGCAGGTCAACTGTTGTATATCTTTAAATGGAGTAGTGAGAAAAATAAAAAGATGATTAATTAAGAAGTGTGAGGTCAACGATGAATTGATGAATGAAGAGGGCTTGTAAATGTAAACTGAATTATTTGACATTGTATTTGTTAAGAGAAAAAAAGAAAATGGACAAAAGACTAACGGAATGGGATTTTAGGCGAGAGTGAGTGTGATGTGATATTACAGTAACTGGTAATGTGTTCGTGTATAGTCAGTGATTGCAGTGTTTTAATTTCGAATCTGCAAAAACCTTGGAAGTTAATATGGTTGCCTTATCGGTTGTGTGTAGTATTGAACTAAAAGGAATGATAAAAGGAGATAGCTGCGGAAATAAAAATTTTTATGGATATATTAAGTTCCTAAAAGCTAAAGGAAAAACCATTGAGTTAAAGTTAAATAAGGGGCATGGAATTGTGTGGATGAAGTTTCAAATCATAAAATATTATGAGACCATAAGCGAATGGATAAGAAAAAAATTGTAAAGAGTACAAATATGAGACTAAATGTGCTGGTTAAGTACATGTCTATTTCAGAGCAAGAGACAACACAAAGAGATAAGTGGAAGATATTGTGTAAGAGTGGTTGTAAGGAGGTGTGTATTTTAGGCCTTTTCGCTAATGAGGAATCGTTTCGAGACAAGTTGCTATAACCGATAGTGTTGTTATAAGGACCATTGAGGGCTAAGTAATGAGTTAACTTTCTACTGTATAGGGTAAAAAAAGGTTTTTAAGGTACTACCAGTTGTATTTAAACTTTCCGTCCTATTTTCGTGAAAGAAGTTACCAATATCGATAAAAAAAAGCTTTATAATAATGCTTTTAAATTTATCATACTTTATTTTTTACTTATTTACAATAAACTTACAAGAAAAAAAAGCAAAATTAATAGAGCATTGAGAGGATGTTTAAATGCAAACCACAGAGTTAAGACTCTCTACCCGTAGTTCTAAAATAAACCATTTTGCAAAAAGTGGAGGAGGTGCCCTATGACAACAGGGTAAATATAAAGTAACCAATTTGAGACTCATAGCAAAAAAAAGGTGAGAAGGCGGACGCGAATTTAAAGTTGTGTGTCATTGTGCGCCGCTTTTCCAATCCCCCCACGAATGCTTCGACGGTACTAAGTAATTTTCTGTTGGCGATAAATCGTGCAGAGTCACTATACTAAGTACAATGTGATGAAACAATTCCTTGAACCTTTCTGAGACAACTGGTTGGTACCAGGTCAGCTCATCAAATTTTGTGGGATCTCCCTGTCTAAGAGAGATTCCTTTGTTGTATTTGTCTCAGTACTATGACTACCGGGGTCGCTACCACTAGTCTCTCGTTCTGTGGGGTTGCTCTTCCATGACAAGATTAGAAGTGATCTAGTTTGAGGAGAAGGAAATGCACGATTGGTTTCATGAAGGAAGCTGATATACCATGGAAACCTAAGTGTGACGCTGATATGTATTCTTTTTATGGAGTTATCGTTGTTTCCTGGCATGTCGATTTATTTATAGATTTTTTAATTTTTAAATTCGTTTATTATTAAAATAGGAAGAGTTAAATTTGAATTAATCGCTTTTGGGGGCTTCCACCTTCGTTACGGCGTTTGCATGATGGCATTTATATAATGAAAAATAAAATGTCAAAGAAAAAAAGGGGCGAACAAATAAATCCAACTTATTGAGATTTTGAGCATGTTTATCTATATATTGGCTACTGAAAATATAAATATTCGGCTGGAAACAAAATTGCCGCAAAAATATTTTTTGGGAAGTTTATTTATTTATAGATTTATACATGGTGTACAACTAGTTAATATGTAGTGGCTTAGTCTTTTCTAGGCCGCACTTGAAAGTGCACATAGGCCTAGAGCCTAGGTAGAATAGGTCATTATGCACTTTGAAGCGAGTCCTAGTAAAGCCTAGGCCACTACACAGTAATAGTCGGTAACCTTATATTATATCTAAAGTTTAAAAAATTAGCCATCAAATGACTCTTTCTCTTGAACAGCAACGTACTCTTTTACGTATGATTACAGATGCGGGCTAAACGCTCCCTATTCTCAAAGCCGTATCAACCAAAAATTTGAAAAGGACACAATAAGGCGTGGCACAGCTAATGATTGGTTTAAGAAGTTACAATGCGGCCAATTAGACCTCCAAGATTATCCAAGAAATGGTCGAGCTTTATTTATTGACAAAACCATTTTTGCACCGGCGTCAAAGCTGATACACATCTTACATCTCTATCGAGGTATCTGAAAAGTTGAACGTCAGCCTTCCAGCCATTTTCATCATTTAGAGGAAATGCAAGTATCGATCAAACGTACAGTGTCTTTATGACAGTACTGTACAAGAAACTTTGCTTTGATTGGTTGAACAAATTTGTAACTGCAGATAAGAAATGGTATATACACTCGAATATAGCACAACTTCAGGCAAAGGCCAACGGACATAAAAGAGGCTTATGGTTTATGTATAGTAGGATGTGAACGCAGTGATTTACTAGGCAAGGTTGAAATGCATTCAGCCTATCGACACTGAGTTATACAGTAATTGCACAGAAACGACCAGAATTGACTGATGCCATGTTTCTCCATGATAACGCCAGACCGCACGTTGCAAATCATACCCGAGAAAAACTCTTGGAGCTGAAATGGGAAGTTCTCCATCACTCAGCCAAAGTTAGAGCTGGCGCCAGCAGTCTACCATCTATTATAAGCGCTACAGAACTTTTCGAAAGGTAAAACGTTAGCATATGATGACGAACTGAAAACTGCAGTTGGCGACTTCTTGGATAGCAAACCAGTTGAAAGCAGGTGCCCGAAAATAACGATGATTACATTGTTTGTTGATATGTTACTTTTGCTGCATTGTTTTGCTCTAAATCATCGTCAATAAAAGTTGTTAGAGAAGTTTGTTTCTAACGTCATATAAGTTTCAAACACTTAACGACTATTTCTAAAGAAAAATTTATTTTTGTCTACTCAAACACTATTTTCTACTTACTTATCATTGTATGTAGGATCGAATCATAATTTATATATATATATATATATATATATATATATATATATAAATATATATATATATATATAATATGAAGGTGAAAACCAAGCAGGCTATTGATAAAAGCATCTTTATTTGTCTGTGTTTGAACATTTTTAGGACCTAGCCTCATCATCGGTACTAAGAAACTAAGATAGTAGCGGGTTAATATTTCTAGTTTTGATAAAATATTAAAATTGAATAGTGCAATTTAGGATAAGCTGCTAAATAAAAGAACCAGGCAATGGCTTCGCCATTCCCTCTTTTCGAGGGGGAGCTTGCGCTTCGCTACTAAGATTAAAATTTAAAATATAAGTAAAAGCAGCCATGGTTTAATTTTTATAAATTTTCTAGACTTTGCAAATTATAATAATTTTAAAAATGAACTCCAAACTATTTCCCCCCTTTAAAAAAATCATTTTGCTAAAATATAGTTATAGATAAAATAAAAAAGCAGCCTTAATTAAATTTTAATAAATTTTAGGAACATCAATTGTAAATCATTTTCTTTTGAAAACATTATAAAGCCTTCGATAATCCTATTTATTTTTTATATAAACTAAACTATTTTGTTTTTTCAAACTCTAAAGAAATTCTTAGAAATTACCTTGATAAAAATTTAAAATATACGTAAGTCATAACCAAACTAAGATGAAATTATTATTCATATACTCCCAAAAATCCCGTTCTTAAATTATAGTTAGTGATGATGATGAAGTGATAAAGTTTCAATAATTCATGATACAATTTAAAGATTGAGTACAGTTTGATTTATAGAATTTATTTAGTCTTCTCAATTTCATTTACAAAGTCGTTTAATTTTCTACCAAAGTATGGGAGACTCAGGAAAGTGGATAATTCTTCTACAAAATTTGGTAAATTCTATCCATATCTCGATCCAAAATTTATAGTAAAATATGGCAACAATATTGGGTCCTATTCCAGTTATAAGGACTGAATTCCATTCTCCTGCCGCTCCTCTGTACTATATATAGTTGTCAATCTTGCGATTTATCTTATATTGGTTAGACCATTAAGTCAATCCATTGTCGCATCGAGCATATTAGAATCACTTTACCTTCTAAAACTTAAACCTAATTTTAATATAAATCAAACTGCATCCAATCTATATATTGTATCATAAATTATTGAAATTTTTATTTTTGTATTGAGCACCTTTTTCTAAATTGCACTATTTAATTTTAATATTTTATCAAAACTAGAAATTTAACCCTTTACTATCTTGGTTTCTTAGTACCGATGATGATGCTAGGTCCTTAAAATGTTCAATCACAGACAAATAAAGATGCTTTTATCAATAGCCTGCTTGGTTTTCACCTTCATATTGAAACTCCGATTTAGAAGAAGCTCAACAGTTCATGATATATATATATATATATATATATATATATATATATATATATATTAATGAGAAATATTATATTATTGTAGATTCCCTACCAAAATTATCTGCGCACTTTCATTGTATATGTCAGGAAATTACACCATTATATATTGCGATGTGTATACATCGTCTATAAATATATTAATATATATAAAGACATATCTGTTGATTTGAAAAAGAAATTTAGTTGATGAATGCACGAAAAAACAACAAATAGGGGAAGAAGACAGTTTGTTATAACTTTTGATTTTTTATTTGCATTCTATTACGTAACCGTACACTACGCGCTCCTTCAACCATTTCATACCAGAAGATTAGCTTCCATTCACTTAAGATCTTATATTACTATGCAATTTCAACAAAAGTACTCTTCTTGTTGTCATAAACAAAGAAACATGTGTGTGTGTGATAGAACCACAACCAACTTATACCTTTTGTGCACTTAGAATGCGGTCAGACGTTCTTCACCATCCAAATAACAAAGTCTTAGAGTTGAATAAACACGCTCTATTGCGTAATACACGGCATTAAATTAAATACTAAATAAAAAATAAAGGTCTTAATAAAGTTGAATGAGGGTGATAATTGTAATTTAAAATCACTAAATGCAATAGCGGCCTCTGAAGACATTTAAGAAGCTTCAAAACGAAGAATTGAAATTCTATTAAGGCTATTAAAATACTCCTATCGGAGGATATAATAAAAATTCTGATATTAACTAGTACTGTCTCTCACTGATGGAGGATGAATGAATCGCTACTGTAGAAAATACTTAATATGATATATAATGAATTTATTTCCTCGATGGTACAGTACAACAGTTTTATGTATTCCTTCTCCTGACCTATGACCTAAGCTTATCCGCCAGACTTGAACATAACTTTGGGTTGAATCGGGAAATATTTCAGATTGAATTTCATAAATAAATTATAGCAAAGCACCCCAATATTGTACGACAACTTGGATATGTGCAAGTAAGTATCTATATATGGTTACAGGCTTATAAGTTTAGGTTTGGTGAAAAGTTCACTACACAAATATTTGCCTTTATAGACAATGGATTTAGGATTTAGGGTAATAATCCTGCGCAAAGGCCGAATTAATTTCAAATTAACTTGAGAATTCATAATCTCTGAAAGCATCACGTAATCACTCAGTGAAATAAGAATATAAGTGGTACATTTAGTTAAGAACCAACATAGCAAAGCCACCAATTTTTACTAAAAATAAAGCTTTCTAATTCTATTATTTTAATTTTCAAAATATAACATCGGAAATTCGATAAAGAATAACGATAACTATTTTGTAGAGATATTGAGTTTAGTGGAAAAGTAATTTAATATCATATTTTCGATCTCATTGATTTCCAAACTAGATTGGTGCGTGGGAAGTTATTTATTTTATTTATATATATTTTATTTATCCTTATGAGATTATTAATGGTTATTCGAGAAGGAACGGGAGGATTTGTTTACGTCTTTTGAAAGAAACATTAGTTGATTATTCCCTATAGGTCTTGAAGTGGCTAGCAAAACCATTAAATTGTGAACGCGCACCTAACAAAACACTTGCCTTGAATAAACTTTGAATATAAATAAAAATCTGTCATGGCTTCTCCCACAGAATGTTTGTACGAGATATGTGTAATGAGAGTTGGCCACACTATAAAATAACGAAGAAGCAAATGAAGAATAAAACAATAACAAGGAAAGCATTTTTCTACTAGGATTGGCACTTGTGCTTTTGATATACTGTAAATAAACAAAATAGGGTAGAACTGCTAATGGTGGAGGAAAACTCTCTCTATTGCGCCCTTCCCCTCAAATACTCAAAATGAATCATCATTCTTTCTCTATATTCCATTCATCTTATCCATCTTCTCGCATATGTTCTCATCTTTATTGGGAGTGGCTAAATTTCACCGGCTCTTTTATATTGCACAATCTGTTTGGACTAGAATAAGCAAACGATATGTAACTTAAATTATTTCACGTGTATATAATTCTTGATTATCTCAGTGTTTAGTCTATGCAGTTTAAAATATATTATTTCTTTGAGTATTAATATATGAAATTAATAGAACTCACTTGGAATAAAAGGCACAACATCCTTTAAGCTAAGATTTAGAGATGGAAAGAAGGCTTTGTTGAGGATGTCATTAATGACTGAGAAACAATATAATTATAGTAAAAGAGAAGCAATTATAAAAGAGTTCGCAATTTTAATGAATGTTTAATTCTTATTATATGTGTTTAAAATGCAGTAATTATTTCGTTTATTTAACTTAAATTCTCAATTATTTAGTAATTAAAAGTTAGTAAGCAAGGAGTAAAGATGAGTTTGAAAAAAAGAAGAGTTATTTCTAGATAAAGAACAAAGCGCTTGGGATTTTTCTTACTCTACTTCCCTTGCCTGAATTTCTTTATATAATTTAACTTGCGTGATATTTTGTCGGTCTCTTCTTCATGTATATTATATATATATATATATATATATATATATATATATATAGCCTGCTTCCATTGCTGGATAAACATCTCTCAAAGAAATTTCAAGCGCTCAAATTGTATGCATTGCTCCAGCGATATATCTAATTTCATTATATCGCCTGCTATGAGTTGATCTTTTAAATATCTTGATGTCTCTTTTAATTTGTTAAATATATTTTCATCTTAAAACTCTTTTTATTATACATTTAACCGGTGTTTGTATTCTTATCAAAAGATTTATTTTATGGTTCCTATATTCTATTCTTAAAATAATATTATTCTTTATTTTTTGGAGCTTTTGCTTGATTATTGTATTCATTGTCTAAATTTTACTTCCTACTATCGAACTAGTTCGATGCCTTAATTAAATAGCTCATATTTCAATAATACTTATAAGCAAATCGTGTTTTATGATGTAGTAAATTATCATGACCGTAATCCGACCAAAAATATCACTTTAAACTAGTGTTTAAATATTGTGGTTTGGCCGTATAAATTTTATGGTGGTATTGTGAAAAAAGGAAATTTTAACGCTATTAGTATCATTCTATCTAATGAGAAGCAAATTCTTGAGCTTTGTTCCCATGATGATTGTACTTCGTAGTCTTTGATGTTAAATGGATGATCCTGAGTTACTATATTTTCTTCTAGAGTTTGGAATTATCTGCCTTTTGAGGTACGCAAATACTTCTAACTTAGTGACTTCGGGCGTGCATTGAATCTACTCCTATTCTCTTAAGCTGTTATATAATTGAGAGACAGGCGATCGTTAAATATTTATGGCTATGAACAGCGCCTTACAAATATCTCATTGTTATTATCATGGAGTTGTATCTTTCGTATTTTCCTAAGAATATATGAATTAAAGGGTATATTTTCCCGGTTTAATTTACACGAATAATAGCTTACCAAGGATATGAGGGAGTGTGAGGAGAATCATTGAGGAGAAATCATTGAACTAATTTGAACTAAACCTTTTTTAGTTATACCCATTTTTTTAAGTAGTTTAGGCTAGCTAGAATAGCGACAAACGTACACGATTTTGAAAAATAGAAACCAATTTAAATTATTACCTTATATTTGTACAATAGATGGCTTTACAAAAGGAAATGTACAATTGAATATATACTCATAGGTTAAATGAAAAGAAGTTAATTACATGATTTATCATGATTACTTTGCATTTAAATTCAGGGGTATCCCGGTGCATTGCGAACGCAGCTGAAATGTGCCACTCATCAAGTGAGTTCATTGGATGAACACATGGTTGAACTTTTGCGATATATTCAAATATATTAGACACCTAAAGGCTACTCTCTAGCTAATATTGAATCAAAAAGGGGCAGCATATGATGCCTACAAATGAATTTTTAAGACACTTAAGGAAATTGAGGTCCCGTTCTTTCATTTGTCGGACACGATCTATAAATATCTTTTTAAGTGGTTATGTAAGCCTATGTATTTAAATTAGATAGCGAGATAGATTGAGAGATGTTATTGAAAGGAAAAAAAAAAGTAATGGAAATTATAAATAAAATGAAACAAAGGAGATTTGCCTATATTATGTAAGAAATATCTAAATTATTCACTTCAACATTATTTAGTACCTGGAATTTATCCTAAGCATGATAGAAGACCAAAGGGCAATGTATTTACAAAATCGTTAAAAATAGTTAGATTAAATACGAATTTAACTTTGAATATTAAGGTGTCAACTTCTATTAACTTGATTAACTAGTCATACCTGTCTTTTTTCAACACCAGACTACGATTTCATTAACTTTCATTCGTTTCACGAAATCTTTTCGTCATCTTGATGGCAGATTCCGGATTAGTTTAATAAACCTTGAAGATAAATCACTGTCTGATGTGTTGTTTTCTTATACAGTTTTCGATGTTTCGTAATAAATCAATAAAATACGTTATACCTTATTGAATGAGTAGATATATTTACATCAGTGCTCTATAAGCTGGTTAATTATCAATGTTATTTTTTTAAATAAACCACCTCTGCTGAGGTTTCTACAGAAATGGCCTATAGGTTATGAAGAGAGCTAAATACGTCAGTTTGTTACATAGATCGGTAATTAAGTGATAACAGAAATGATTGCACAAGCGAATATTGTTAAGTCAAAGGCAGCATGATCAAGGATCTAACACGTTTATCATTCGCTGAAAGACTATTTTAGAACCGTTTAAAATTTTGCTCTAAGGATAATAATTTGATATTTTTTAGTTAATAGATATAAACTTAATTATTTTTCCGCATAAACCAGAAAACTTCCCAACATTATGCAATTATAATAACAATGGTAGCTTCTTCAAATTACCCGAGCTAATGGATGAAGAATAGTCAAGCTTAATGATTGTATCTAATGCCCTAAATTGAATGGTTTCAATTCGAAATTTTTAATCCGTTTGCCTTCATAGGAAAGAAATTGTATTCACTCAAGCTTGAGGCACGTTATCTGTTACAGCTGGCCCTGAAACGTGTCTAAGGTGACATGAGAACCAAAACCTCAAGCAAGAATGCAAATAGGAACGTCAGTGAACAAAAATCAACTACTCAATTCAAAGATGTTAAAGGACAGGCTCTTGTGAACTTTAGATAATATTTCTCCTTTAACGGCATAAATAAACTCTTCTGGCCTCAGCGAAAAACTGATGCATGCTGGCATATCACTAGCTGAATTCAACGTTTCTTTAGTTACTCTTAAAATAATAATCTCTACGAGACATTAATTATTTTTTTGAGGTAATTAACTGTTTTAAAGCAATCTAAATACATAATATCAATCAGGAAACGTGAGAGTTGCAAAAGATATCCCTGACTATTCAGTCCATCACTGATTCTGCTTAAAATAAATCTCCTCTCTTTTATTCAAATATTTTTTTCTCTCAATATTATTTATACTCTTCTTTCCACTTTTTCTGGTAATCCATTAGTTACCACTATTTTTTTATAGTTTCTTTTTCCGCAAGGTTCATTAAAACATCAAGGTCTCCTATGATGTTTTACTACATGATAGGAATCCTTTCTTGATTTTCCTACTTCATTGTGAATTTATATATATATATATATATATATATATATATATATATATATATATATATATATATATATATCACTGTTGGGTTAAGTGGCTTTTCTTTATAAATTATTGATTGAGAACACAGTCATATTTTTCTGTCCCCAACTTAATTTCATTTCTTTCCATCTCTAGATTGCCCATCATAACTACTGCCTGGATAATTAATTTCAATTTCGTAAAGAAAAAACACAAGGCCATGTTCAACTCTATTTTTCTCTCTCTATATATATATTAATATTTATTATTATTATTAACATTAGTATTATTATTATGTATATTTTTCAACTGAATTTTAAGAATACGGTAAAACTTCTTGATATTAATCTAGCAAGCATGAAGGAAAATAGGAATTGTTTTACCAAAGCATTTATATGTAAGGTAAAAAATATTTACAAAAAAAATAGTTCTACGTTAAGAGAGGTAACTAATTCTAAGTTAATTAATTCATTCTTATATTTAAACGGCGCTTAATAGTATTATAAAATTTAACTTCTCACAAATGTTCTTTCTTACAAGAAAATTTACATCTTTATTAACTTAAAAAAAATAGCTTCTATCATAATAAAGATATACGTTATAAGTTATTTGCTGTTAAGTGAATAATAATTCATTTTCCATCTTAAAAAAAGGGAAATTCGTGCATCCTGGAGCTTTTAAAATACCTGGTGTCATTTATATATAAAGAAAGAAAGGTGCTTTAGATTTCCATCGATCTCAGTAGAGCAAAGATCCGAAGATCCACGTCATAAAACACAATGTTACCCTGGACCTGCTACCATCTTTTCCTTGCTACCAATCACGCCACCAGTAGAGCTAAATCTTTGCATGGCCGCAATTAATGACCCGTCTCGTGTGAGGAGTTTCCTTAGTTTACATATAAACGCGCGGAGGTGCCACCAGCCAGAGGGAAGGCGAGTCGCAACTGACAATATATTCTCTTAATGGCGATGTTTGGGCCAAGTCCAAATTGTCGCGTGAACATAGTGACGTCGTATAAAGGGGAATTTATTTCCCCTCGGGCTCAGTTTAATAAAGAAAAAGAAAGGACGAGATCAAGGAGAAGAGTAGAAAAGAAAAACATAACTGGAGTATTAGTTAAACGTACTATTGGATAATAATTTTATGTTATTAATAATAACAGTAAGATTAATTAATATGTTAAAGTAATATTCAGCATTCTATTCTTAAACTATTTGATTTAGATGCTTTTTATTATTTGCGAGGTTAAATCATTCTATATCTGAGTAGTTTTGTAAAAGAAAAGGTTCTGAGCCTTTGTAGAGTTAAATCTGTTGTTACAAAGCTTGGATCTGTTATTTCTAGTGCTTTAACTAACTCAGATATCAACTAATACTATATAATTCCTAAAATACTCTAGTATTTTAATTATTTTGATATGTATACCGTACAAACGCCAATTTAAATTGGAAATGTCTGGATAAACAAAGAGTAATTGCTTGCAATATACTTTTTTTTCCCTCGGGCTATTAGATACTTTAATCTCAAACCATTTAAAATTACTTTTATCTTAAACCAAAGAAACATTTCGCCTTTTGAGGTACTACTCACAGCCTGTAATAAGTTTTGAATGTTTAAAAATCAACTAAACCTTAATGGGATGCGTCATATCCCTTTAAAAGAAGCTATTTAATATTTCCCCCAAATTGTAAACTCTTTATTTTCATGTTGAAAGAAATATTTAATGGGAATCAAGTGAATAATTTGATATGGACATTAAATTTTCTGTTTCAAATTTTAAAACTCGGATGTGTGACATGTCAAGAGCTATTGTGGGTCCTACCAATTTAACAATTTTACTTCATGTTAATAGTCAATAAATCTACGGGGTTTATTTCCTGATCACCAGGGAAGCAATTGTCAATTATATTGTCTCAAATATAGTTGATTACACTATCCGTCCCAGTACAATCGTGGAAGAGATCCTACGACAATTGCTGGTAAGCTCGTGACACTAAGAGCATACTGAAGTACAAATATAAGAACTAAGCCACTGCTATCATGATAATTGAATGTGGTGTACTCATTTTTGTTAAAAATCGAAGGCTGTACCAACAATTGCAAGATTATTTTTCTTCAGTGGTTCATAAACATAGTAGTGTAGGTTAGAAAGACCAAATTTAGTCAGGCAGATAGAGGGGTAAAAAGATTTACAGTCTTTCCTACTTTTGGACAAAATGAAGATCAAATTACAGGCCATCTTCTTGCTTTAAGGGACCTTCCCTGCAACTAAGTTAATAACTACCGAATTTTGGCCAATCTAGATCCAAAACTATTGAACAGAATCATATATCAACAAAGAATTAAGATTATTATTTATTATAGATATAAGGCGTAGATTTCAATTACATTTTAATTCTTAGAGAAGTTTAGTAGTTGCGCTAGCTTAGATGTAAACAAAGTGTAATTGAATGTAGTTTTTATCGTAAACTATAATAGAAAATATCAACTTTAAGAAAAGCGAGAAAAAGATGACATTTGAAAAAATAAGGTTGGTATATGTAGTAAACAGAATAATTCCATATTATTCGATAGCTGAAAGGTAACTATAGAAATTTATCATAAAACACAACTTGTAATAATAATATTTTTTAATTTTATTTTGAAGAATTTGTTAAAGAATATCTCAAACCATAATTACAAAAATCTGAACTTTAGAAAAAAAATTTTTGACAACTTCTATAGATAAATTAACGTCTAAGAAAAGGGATCTCCATAGACAGTTAAAATAGGCTGCTAAAAGAATTAGAAGGAAAGTAGCTGAGAAGTAACTATATAAATTGATCACAAAACACAACTTGTATTAGTAATATTATTTTAGTGTTATTTGAAAGAATTTGTTAAAGAATATTTAAAACCATAATTGAAAAATTTCGAACTTTAGAAAAAAATTATATGACCACCTTCTATAGATAAATTGACGTCTAAGACAAGGGATCTCCTTGGACAGTTAAAAATAGGTTGGTAAAAAAATTATCTACGCGCACAAAATAATTAAATTTCTACAGGTCACTGTAGAGATTTAATAAAATGCAGTAAGGCAGAATTTTAGAAAACCTGAAATCTTCAGTCATGCCTTGTATTCGTTAAGTTGGCGTTGCCATAAATAATTTTATCTATCAGTGCTGCCACAAGAAACGACTTTATTAACATTAATTCACTGATAATCATTTTCCTAAGTTGTCCATTAAATTTTCATGTACATAATTCTACGTAGATATGTATACCTCTTTTTCTGTGTGTATTTTCTACTCATCTATGCGCTGAGTTGAAATAATCGTGCAAACATATCACGGCATAAATCTCTTGAGTTGGTGTTTTTTGTTGATGGGTTTATTGTGTGTTTTGTGTGGTGTATTTTCGCATTTTAAATATCTGTTTGTGTGTACCATGTTTTAAGCGACTACGATGAGCTTTAACATTCTACTCTAGATAAAACTTTACTTTTTTATTATTGGGGTCTGCCCACATGGTCAAAACCATTATGTGTAATTGTGTGTATGTGCAGCTGGCGCCTGAATAATGTCAGGTGTTTGTTTTTGTTAGGTTTCCATTGTATTACACATATTCAATTTTGTGTATGAAACACTAAATTATTGAACGAAAATAAAGTTAATGGCTTTTAGCTCTCATTCTTTTTTTCTTGGCTTTTTATGCACTACAGGTTTTGAGAAAACAACAAATATACATGTATTTAAAGCTCTCAGTCAGAAAACTCTTTGGAGCTATAGATATGAAAAATAACTGAGCTTTGACTAGCACTATTATTAAGAACTAACTTGTTTATCTATATCTCCATCTAATTGTGCTTCAGGTAAGTGTAAACTTTCGTAGGTTGGTTAAGTCAACAAAAAACAAAAGAAAATGGCACAGTATTTTGTTCCTAAATATATATAGTTGGTTAAGATCCCGTGTCTCAACAGACACTATTCTCACACCATCATGACATAGAAAATGTAATAGAGCTTATTAGTTGCATCCTATTATAGGTACCGCAAAAGAAAGAACAAAAACGCTCATTAGAATAACAATTTGTCATTTTGCATTAAAAAAATACCAATTTTCACTGTCATAACTAATAACTTGTTTTTAGTAAAAAGAATTTGCAGAGGTAGAAAGAACTAAAACCTGCAGATCAAGTGAGTTCATAAGATTTGTCCAGTATGGTACATCTTTATGGGAATAGATATAAGTGGTATTGCGTAATAACTATCTAGTGGTGTTGCCATGTTTTAATAAGTTTTCAATGACACGCGAAAATAAAATAACTGACGGAGCATTGAAAAACCAATGACCAGGCAAAGATCGTGAGATTGAGCATTGCTGAGTGATAAGCGAAATACATTTTAGTGCCGGCAAAACCAGCGTGAGATTTATCCAAAAATTTATATGGACCCTTTCCGATAAGCTCTGCCTAAAATGGGCAACAGAGATACGGTCTCATGCGTGGGACATCCTACAAGGAAGTGTTTTAAAGTCCTGTATATCTGCAATTCCCAATGGCAATGATCTTATCTAACGCAGCCATGAAATATATATATATATATATATATATATATATATATATATATATATATATATATATATATATATATCAGTATGTGTTTACTTGTGCGCAAGACTATTTTATTTATTGTTCAAAAATGGATATAAAATTAAAACATCCAAACAAAATTTGAAAGCGAAGAAAAACAATATTGCTCAATTATCAGACGGAAATAAATAGAACCGTATTCTTCCCACACTGCTTATGAAGTGGAAAGTCATTTGAAACCTCATGGGGACGAGTTTTTAAGAGTGATAGTTTGGGATTTTTCTGCGCGCTTCGCCCAATGGGAAGGATTGCCTTTAAATGCCTTTTACTCCCATTTAACACTCAATGGAATGTTTACTCAACCTAGCCCCCGGCTACTATAGTGGTTACCACGCTTGCCCGACAATCGCTGGGTCGGCAGTTCGAATCTCCGTCTGAATTCTTTTTAAGCTGACGCTAATTACTAAGGGAGGTTACTGACGTCACCCAGCATCACAGTAGTGAGTTAGGGCTTACCCTGCCTGACGTCTGCTTGAGAAGCTATATAGCTTTATAGGAGGACTAAAACCAAAACATTTTAACTATTAACTAAATAATATTCATCAGATTAAAGCCTATACCTAGAAACCGGTATAGGATAAAACTTCATTTATATGTGGTTTACATACATCATGCTAATATCCTATTGTGCTAATAATCACTTTTATAAGTGCTGTGTGGACGTATGCCCATTAGTTTTGACAGAATAATATGCTATCTATTTCTAAAAAGGAAAGGCATAGACATTAAAAAGTTGAATTTGGTTAAGTGAGGTTAATTTTCTATTTATAGCTAACAGAGGTAGGTATGAATTAATTTGGTGTTTAGGATTTAGTAGTTACTGAGAAAAGGCATTAGTGATATATATGGTTATTAGGTAATTTCAATATCATATTTATTACTAAATACAATTGATGTTTGTAACTGTTAAGTTGATGCATCTGATTTACTTTTAACAAGTGAATATCCAAAAATGTAAACCTATAATGTTTAAATTGATTAATATGATAATTGAAAGAGATTTTATATTAACTCTTATATAGATTAAATAACATTTACGGTATATAATTTGGTTTTCATTTAAAAATCTTTTTAAACAAATATTGTGAAAATGTATTAATTTCGGGAGCATTTTGTGAAAATGGTCCCGACCATTTTTTTGTCTGATTTCATCCTATTTATCATTCTTAAAGGAAGAGAAGATAAAATATAGATGTCTCTTTAATCAAGGTCAATCCACAAATACCCTCATCAATTACCTTCTGGAATGCCAGCCAGATTTTGAAAAAGTTTAAATGAAAATAAATATGTCCACTAAAGTAGTCGGGCAAATCTAAATTCTATAATTTATACGTTTGATACAATCTAACTTTTGGATGAAATTTAAATTGGCCCAAGTTGATTTTGAAACGTTATTCTAAGTTCTTTTTGTTAATCCAGGCCAAAAGTGTCATTCTTCTCTGTTTTGCCGAGTATTTCTCGATATCTTCTTAATAATTTCTTACTAGGTTAGGAAAGACGGTTAATCACTGGTTTTAGATTTTTATCATGTTTACGTTATGCGAAAGCAAATTTTAAAAACTATTAAAATCGGAGAAAGCTTTTAAATACTGTGCACCGATTAAATATATTTTCGGTAAATAGTAAAGTTTTAGTGCACATTCAGATTTAAGTTTGACAAATAGTTAAATATTTTGATTTATTTGCCCAAGACAAGAGGAAAGGTGGCAGAAGTTTGACTAGGTATACAAGTCAGTTATGAATGCATTTTATGAATGTGATTCAAATAAGTATGTATTTTATGAATGTAATTCCTCCGACTTTTTATTCTACTCTAAATGTGAGTAAAATAATCAATTATCTTATAAATGTGAGTTAAATAAATATGTCTCATGTGAAGATGAGTCAAATGAGCATATATTTAATAATGTAAGTCAAATGAACATGATTTTTTAAATGTGAATCATATAAGCAGATATTTTATTAATGTAGTCAAAAAGCATTTATTTTATGAATGTGAGTCAAATATACAGGTATCTTATGAATATGAGTCAAATAAGCATGTCTCTGAAGAATCTGAGAGTATCTGAGTATCTGGGCCGCACGTGCGCAATAGTTCTCCTTTTTTTGTTCGAAAGAAGGCAAACATCTTTTTGTTAACCAGATCAGCTTTATTGTTACTATACACTGCAACTACACTACAAACCTCCATTGATTTTAAGTCTGACAGCACATAAATTCATATTTTAATTAATATTCTTATTTTTCGTTGAACCAAATTAAGTTATCTTACACTAGATCATCATATTACTGTTTCACTACGTTTTACACTATCATTGATTTTATCACTATCTTACACCGAATCATTGTTTTCACTGCCATTCTTCCTTTCACTTTTGAACTTTTCACTTCTGACTATAACGTTATGTTCACTATCTGATTACACCTTCCTTGTATCCATGTGTTCAGTCTTTCTTCTTTTACTATAGCGTTTTCTTCACTGTCCTTCTAATTTTCATTTTATTATTGAAATTTTAATTTCTACTTTTCACTATAATTCTAGGCACTGCCGTTCTAGCTTTCACTTTGTCGTTGTATTCATTATCTTTTTATCATTCACTGTATCATTGTAATAAGTGTTATTTTATATTTAGCCATTATCTTCGGCTAGCAACAATTTCTTACGATTTCCCGGAATTCCCAAAACCCTTTAGAGAAAATTACGTTCTTTACAATAAAATTCTCAGATTCACTTTTATTCTGCTTAATTTAATTTAGTCCATTTTACGTCACCCACAAAACTTACCCGTCTTTTAATTCTCAGCGATTCGTTCAGGGCATTTATTTCTGACGTTTGAAATTAGATTATTTGTTGACGTTTCGAGGCGCACTTGAAACATTATTAACTTTTACTAAGTTTAGATTCTATACGCTCTGTGAAAACAGTATTAGTGTTGCATTGATTGGAAAATACTGAATGTTTGTGGTGGTTAGTTAAAACTTTACCTACCTGGGGGAGACTCAAAGCCTGTTCTCTCGGAGGAACAGTGTCCGAGGATATGCCAGAGTCCGGAGAGGAATCTACAGTGAGTATCTGCTTGTAGGAAGGTGTAGGTCTTGGATAGCGATCAAATGTAACCTCGATACTGGAGAAATCTTGACGAAGGGAGGTGTACTGTGGGTCACTGACCTGGTAATACTCTCTGTAGTAAGGTTCTGCGGAAGAGTATACAGCGGGTGCCCCTCGAATCACGGGGGACGTGGACGTCACATAGGGCTGCGGCGATGTGGCAAGGTACGACACGGGTTCATAATTGGACTGGGGGGACGCGGAAGAAAAGTTTCCTAGATAACTACCAGCACTCATCTTTTCGTCCGAGTCCAGAGGCGCTTGAATTATAATCGCTTGGTTTACTCTGTGTCTTTCTTCTTCCTTAACTGCGTGTTCAAATTCGTCCTTGAAATGATGGGTTGGAATAAGAGCAGGAGGGGAGTCGCTCTGTGACGGCCCCTGCAGGAGGACGGGACGACGTTTATCACTCAAGATGATTCTCCCAGCAGGACTGATACATTTACGGGTGAGGTCCTCTGGTTCCCGCTTCACCACTTCAGCTCCGCCTTGCAGTAGTATGCTTTCCACATGCCCCTCCCCGTGTACTGTCTCGATTGTCCCATTGGCTATCTTGATTTCGAATGCTCCGCCCACAGATGTGGTCGGAAGTCCAGCCCTGCAAATGAATAGAACATGAACAGTAAGAATCCAATAACCGAAGGAGGAGGAGATTATTTTCTTTGACTATTAGAGGAATCCAATCAAGGTAGTATAATTACAAAGGGGGCGGTCCTATTTTAACTTATATTGTGGATAACAACTTCCTTGTTTATCGTTTTAAATTCGAAAAAAATATCTTAACCGTATAAGTGATTAGCCATCTGGAAGTAAGTGAAAATTTCGTCTCGAAAACATTTTATTAGCACAGTGTTAACTTGAAAAGTTAAAAAAATAAATATATATTTATATATATATACATCATTCATGTTTTTTACGTAAAAAAAATCCGAATTAGGAATAAATGTGGATTTTTAAACATTTACCAATAAAACTAGTTTATTAAAATAAAGCAGTAACTAAAGTAAACAAACGACTAGAATATTGAAAGTGAACTAAACCGGATACTAATACTTATATATAAAGCAAAATATGAAACCATATCCATTTAAATGCTGAAATTGTAAGCTCCTCCAGAGTATATTCTATAAATGCATTAATTTTACATGCGCCCTCTGGGATTGGATTACATAAAGCTTTCATGCTGTATATTTGTATGCCAGTACTAAGCCTGATAATAATCAATGGTGATGTATAGTAACTAATACTACAAAGAATTAATTGTTGCTAAAAACAGTTTTTGTCATAAGGCTCACCAAATGCGGCTGGATGCAATGCAAAACCTGTTTACGAAGTGTACTGGTATGACTAGTGTAAGTAGTATTTACGATAGGGCAAGATGTCCATTCAAATGACGTAGAGGATTTTTATTGATTATTTTAAAGCTTTACTAACTGTAGGCGAATTTAAAGGGAAAAAGAATGAGAGAAGCCAGAGTAGGGAGTGAAAAGAGAGTGAAAAAAGATAAGGAAAAAGAGCAAAGTAGAATATATATATATATATATATATATATATATATATATATATATATATAGTACAAGGGAAAGATAAATTGGACGCAAATGAGCAATGAGACAATAAACAAGAGTTTTCAGAGGTAAGAAAAAGGGACATTAGAAGAACCCAGAATCAAAGAGAACAGAGGGCGGCACAATGAAGGCAATCTGGGCTCGAACCCAGGTCTTCTGATTGCCGGTCAGATCTTGTACTTTGCCCAAAGAGGTCCCCCATCAAACCCAGTATATCCCCACGCTAGGAACCTCCACGGAATTTTTATACATCTTTTTACGCGCCTAAAATTTAAAGGATCATTATCCATGTCACATACAAAGAAAGAGTAAATACAAGTTCTGCGGGTGATAACAACCACCACAGGGCATTCGACATATTTATTTTCTGTCTTTCAAAACTATATGTATTGTTATATACCTTGAAATACAAGGTTTCTGCATATCACCCGCAGAACTTGTATGGGCGCTTTCTTGTATGTATGTATATATATATATATATATATATATATATATATATATATATATATATATATATATATATATATATATATATATATATATATATATATATATATATATATATGATGATAATTAATGCAATATCGCAAGAAAAGATAAGGAATTAAACTACTGTTCTAAATTAAATTGTCTTCGGAGAATGTGGTTTAATTCCTCATATATATATATATATATATATATCTATATATAATGGCATCCGCATATAAAAAATATAATAAAGAAAAGGATAACGAGTGTAAGAGATGATGGACATGTTGGTCCCCTTTTACCTGAGAGAAAGGTACACAGATCTCGCCCGCCAAACATGTGAGGTGTCTACCTCCAACCGAACTCTGGGTCAGAGGAGAAAGGGAAGCAGTGAGGCTTCACGATTAAAAAGGAAAAGGTGACCACCACAATCCGCCGAATCCCTTTCTTTCTGATCATTATCTACGGAGAGTTAAAGTCACCGATATTTATTACGACGAAAAAAGCACCTCAAAGAGGGCTTCTTATCTTCATAATGACGATAATAAAAGGTGTATATGTCATATTTACTAGACTCTAGCTATTACAGATTATCAAACATATAGCCATAGGAGCAGAAGATAAAGTTTTTATAAAGTTTTTATATGATATCATGCTTAAGGTTGTCGCAGAGGAATATGGAAATATAACCATTTGTTTTATCAAAGGGCTTAGTGAATTTCTATAGCAATCAAATATGTTTGAAAACCTTTACCTTCTTTTAAGGGAGTTTATTAAATATAATTTCTTTTTCAATTTTTCTATTTGCCTAAGGGAAGACAATAATGGTGTCTATTTTTATTTAGGAATAATAGTGACAAGGGAAAATAAGTAAGGAAAGAGCGCATTAGGTAAATGATTAGAAAGAGAGAACAAAAATTTACCTGGCTCGTGGTATCAATTTATGCTAAATAAAAAAATAATACAATTCAAATATTAGGCAAAGCAATCAATTTCATTTTTCCATTTAACATCACGAGAGTGATCAAGAAAATGGAAATTAATTTGCATCTCATCACATTCCTCCTAAATTAGAATAGAGTAATTACAATTAAAATAAATAAATAGATTTAAAGTTTGATTTGCAATGGGCACCATAACTTGCTTTGATTCGAGTTATTTATGAGTCTTTTTAGTTATTTTTCGATTTCTATGCATGTTTATACATATATTTTTAAATACATCCTCCTTAATAACCTATTTTCTGCGTACCTTAACGAATGCTTTTAAAAACATTGTTTTCAATGTTCGTCTTTTTTGGGGGGAATTTAATTTCCTTTTCACAATAACCAATCCTATTTTTTTGTTCTTTACGTTGCCCTGCAAACGAAAAATGATAGCACCAAGTTTCATATATGTACCTCGAGGAATTTATAGCGTGCTTCCTATAGAATTTTTACTTAAATAAGGAGAAAAGTTTTGTGCATGTAAAAATTCGGGAGTTTCGTGCTATATCATGGGTAGAGAAAATAAATGGATAATTTCGATATTAGAAGAATATTAGAATTTAAAAATCAGCATCAGAGAAGATGCAGCTATTATCGTTGGAACAATAATTGGCCTTGAAAGATATGCAGATTGTCCAGCTCCGGATTTTGTTGAAGAAATCTTTAGGGATCGCTAGGGAAAAACTGGATAATATAAATTGATTTGGAGAACGTCTTCAAAATATTTTGATAGAAATATGCTTGAAATTTCAACCAAATTTATAACAAGCTTATATTTTGAGAAGGTCTAGCAAATAAATGGTTTAAAGTATCGTCAAGAGAGTTAGATATTGATATATTGGAAATCGTCCTGCAACTGGTTTGGAGAGAAAAAAATGTGCTGATCCTACAAAGGAAAGGGTTAGTATTTGTAAATGGGAATTGCACTAAAATATTTAGGCAAACAAAGATTTAGGATTGTTTGCTATAATAATGTTGATTGTTTTACATATGTTCTAGCAAAAAAATGGTAAATATTTTTGAAAAAGCTTTGGGAGAAAATATTTATTATCTTCCTTAACAATTTTGGTGCATAGAAAGAATTTGGATCAATTCCAAGAAAGTATACGAGATACTGCTAACAAAGAAAAACAAGTATACGGATGGAAGGATTTGTTGAATACATTTGATACCTTTTTTATTTAACACTGAGAAGCTGGTTGAGGTAAGGATGGTCAAAGCGTCAGGATGTAAAAATAATTTAAATGAAAGAAAGTAAATGTACAAAGTGGATGTAAAAGAACCTCTGACCTCTCCCCATTTATTAGAGACCACGTGCGATGGTATCCCGCCGTGGAAAACGTCATTTCATGTTCGAACATTCACGGATTTTCGACTCCTGAGCGCATTGGTAAAATATTTCTCAATCTTGCGAACTCGTCCAAAGCCTCACGCACGGTGACGAGGCGAAAAAGAGCCGCTCTGTCTTGCACCTCACTGATGAATGATGAATCGACTCCGCCTACAGATTAAGATATCTGGAGCTTGTGACTCCTTTCGCCAAATTACCCCTTCCCCTCAGAATTCGGCATACAAATAATCGGGTTAATCTGTAGTTTAAAGAGTCTGGCCCGCACCTCAAGGCCGTCCTTATCGTCTCGTCCCGTGAGCGTCCATCAGATTTTCTCAGCCGTGATTCTACCCTAGTCAATTAGTAGCTTCTGTGAAGGGAAAAACTTTGAATTTGCACAACAGTCTCCCTTTGTTTAATCGACCCGAAGAAAATCCCCATCGATTACATTTGAGGAAAAGAAGATTCCTCTTCCAGTGGAATTACGAGTAATCCCACATTTCCTCTCAAACGTCATCTTTAAGATTGGCTATCTTTATCGGAAGGTTGGTTCGGATCGTGCTCCATCTGCCCACTCGGATCTTTCCCCACTTGCCTCATCGGATCGTAGCCCACTCGTCTTTCGCATGAAGCACCTTCCTCGAAGTCAACGACCCGTAAGACTAAAACCTCCTCCATTATTATTATTGTCCAGTTCCCCATTTTCATCTGAGCCTAGTAATATTAATCAATCAATACTATTTAAGAATCCATCCTCTATTAATTATCAAGAGACTATTTTAACTTAAATAATTCCATTTTGTCTATTATTATTCTTATTTTGATCCTTTTAACTAAAATTATATTTTTGTTGTTTCATCTGTAAATAACCTTGAACGATACTCTCGGCCTTCAGAAAATCTCGCCAACATTTAATGTACTCTGTCTGATTATTAAGGATTTGAAACTAAACGCCTCAATTGTGACCTCCTATGCGGTCTTTAATCCCTGCGAACAGTGCTTCAACAATTCGCGTTGCAGTAGGTGATTAAGTCACCCCCCACATAATTTAGGAGTAGTGTATGTATAGAGTAATTGTACCAGGACA
Source organism: Ceratothoa steindachneri (assembly GCA_963969495.1). Classification (NCBI taxonomy): domain Eukaryota; kingdom Metazoa; phylum Arthropoda; class Malacostraca; order Isopoda; family Cymothoidae; genus Ceratothoa; species Ceratothoa steindachneri. The sequence goes on from OZ018319.1 coordinate 64,108,733, forward strand.
GTGGATAAAACAATATAAGTGGGATAAAGATGGGGGAAAATACCACATAGAATATACCTTAATAGGACCCTGCAATTGGGTGTTATATATTGCTTGTGCAACCATACTGAAGCTGCCTTCGGTGTATTGACTACCCTCTAACTCCAAACAGCCAAAGGAGAATCCACGGTTATATTATTAGCCACCAAAATTTACCACCAACTATGAGAAATACTTATTTACATACTATTATTTATCAAGGGTTAATGAAAATTTATAGACACGTGGAACTTTATTTAATAAATACAATGAAAATATAAAAAAATACAATAGTGAATAGGAAAAACTCTATAAGGAGAAAAGTTTATCACTTGGTTGCATAACTCTTGTTGTCAATTACAACTTGAAGCTGATTGAGTATTCACCTAAGAACTTTATCCACGTGCTTGGGCTGATTCTGTTCCATTTGCTAAGCATATATTTATCAAGTCAGATAATTTAAGCGCATATCGATTCTGGGATGAGTTTCAATTCTCTCTACAGATTTTTTATGTGATTCATATCAGTAGATTTACTTGGCAACTCCAAAACATTAATTCAACTTCCATGCAGCAATTTTTAGTTTATTTTGCTACATGCTTGGGGTCATTGTCTTGGTTTCAAGTTCAGAGAACCAACGATTGATAACAAATTTCTTTCTTAATTTGCCCTGTATATTTTGCCGTTAATTCTTCTTTAGTCTACTTTTATTCTTTCTACCCCTGGTGAGCAAAAACAACACAATACCATGATTGATCCACCAACCAATTAGACTGTAAAACCGTAATCTTTAGGCGCGTAAGTGCTTATAATTTTCTTATCTCTGTTGATTTAATTATAACCAATAATTTCTTTCTTGTTTCATATAACTAAAGAATTTGCTAAGAAAATGTTGACGTTTTATATAAAGCTTCATGCGTAAACGTCAGCCGAGCTTTAAAATATGTTTTCGTCAGGAGTTTGGTTTTACTTAGGGTACGATGTAGAGGGATCCCATAGAATAATATTATTACTCCACCTCCTAAAATATTACTTTAGGAGAGAAAGCGAGCCATAACTGAGCCCCCATCCCCAAGGATACCTCCTCGCCGTCTCAATCTTCCGTTGCCACCCCCCTCCCTTGGGTCGGGAGATTCCTCATCTATTTTGTAGGCCGCAAACAGCTTTTATGGCTCCACCGCTGGTCGTCCATCTGGCCCGCTGATCCCTGCCTCTAACACCTTCTCGCAAGGAGACGCTCAGTTTTTCATGGCCGAAAACGAGGCTTCGAGAAGGTCTCTCTCTCTCCCTGTTTTGGAGAACTCCGGGTATATATGCACCCTCCCAAGGATTACAAAGAGATTTGATTAGACGAAACTTCCCGGAAAAGACGTCGATTCGACGAAGCTCTCCCCCGAGAAGTGTAAGTGACGGTCACAAGCCACGGAAAAGCTGGACATCACGCTCGTATCTTCGGGTCAGGGAGAAGAGTCTCGAGAGGCAACGTCAGCCTTTCTCAAATGCCTTTGGATCAAGGATTGGAGAAGCCGTCCTCCGAATTTCTTCTGGTGACCTCTTGAGGACAAGAGGTCCGATAGCTCACTCAAGCCGAGTGTGGAGAAATAATCTTCCCCCCTCATTCGAAGTTCGACCAGTGACCTTTTGAGGAAAAGAGGCCCGATAGCTCGCTCGACCCGAGTTTGGAGAAGTTTCGAAGTTCGAAGTTTTGAAGTTCGAAATATTAGCCACACTCGCTGCTTGTTTTTAGGTACCCCCGTAAGTAATTAAGGTAACCAAAACTTACCCCCAAGTTTGCCCTGCCTTACTCTCGAGGTTCAAAGGAAGTAAATCACTCACTACCCTAAATCTCCTATTATAACCCTTTAATGACCCTGGTTATCAAATTAGTATTAGGAACCTAATTCCGTCATATTCATGTACCTATATATATCCATATTTATTGTGTGCCTTTTATTTTGTGTGGATTCAAATCTAATTTTGTCGTTGTATTTGGAATATTCATTGGTCACGCAGCTGCAGCTATCTATTCAAATCGCACTCTTAGAAAAATAACAGTTGTCGCCCTTGCTTAGCCTACCTTAGAGCCTGTGTGCGCATATTCCAGTACAATTGGCCATACTTCTACATAAAGAAATATATATGAATATATATATATATATATATATATATATATATATATATATATATATATATATATATATTTATATAATTTGGCGTTAGGATTTGGATCTTTCCCACCTCATTTTGAATAATTATGTTCCATTGATTGCAGCTACATTACCAAGAATATCTGAACACCAATATACGAGTATTAGGACAATTTCATTTTTGATTAACGGGTAACAACCAATTTTTAAGCCTATTCTTGTGTGGTGTGTCCACAGTTTTTCTGGTTCCTTAAAAGAGAATACTAGCTAAGCGGTAATATTAACCGTGAGATTCACCCGTTAGTTATTTAGTTATTTTTTTGTGTGAGTTTGCCCGATTTTTACTAGGAATTTATAATAACTTTGTCCTTAGTAGAATTTATATTTTTGGGGGGGTAAAGTTTCAATAGCTCTGGTAGCTTTTTCGTGTTCAAAGGCCGGAAGTAGCATATCCGGGATGTCTTCATTCGATCGCTTTCATAAGCAAGGGCAGATCCTAGGCTTATCTGGAAAATATTTATCGCTTGCGTCCAGGAAGAGGAACGTAACGAACGTGCCAAAAGAAAAGCACAGAGAGAAGCAAAGTTAAAAAAAAGAAAAGCACACAGAAAAAACGAAGAAAGAAAAGCACAGAGAGAAGCAGAAAACGAAAAAAAGCAGAAGCCGAAGAAATAAAATCACAGAGACAAGCAGAAGAGAAAGAAAGAATTAGGCAGCCTGAGTGAGAGATAAGCCGTGACCAAGTCGAGATAAACTCCGTGGGATTTCGAACTGAACAGGTTCAAGTGCCCTCACTAAAACTCCTCGCATATAAGGATGGCGAAGATTTTGCTCTTTGCACTTCGAGAATATCTTCAAAGTCAACAACTGGGACTTAAAACCAGATGGTGTCGCCCGGTTACTTCCAATTTTGAATCCCCGTCTTCGCAACATATTCATTCCGCTTCCGTCAGAGGCCACCCTTGATTATTCAACCCTAAAGGCAGAACTTCTTTCTGCTATTAACATGAATTCAGAATTTTATAGGGTTAGATTCAGCTCCACGCGAATACAGCCAGGCCAAACCTACAGACAATTTGGATTCAGGCTGGATTCCGCCTAAGTATCAAACAATTATGAGTCACTAATTGACTTCATTCTATGGGATCAACTGATGTCGACTCTCCCTCGCGAACTAAGGGCCTTCATAGCGGACAGAAGAGCGTCCACTTTCAAGGAGTGTTTGGAAGAATTCGACCTTCACGCTTCCAGTCACGACCTATACCCCAAGGAAGTCAAGAAGAACCCCCCCCCCCCTCACTCTCCCAAACATAAGTTTGGGTTTAACCGAATCCCACCCAAGGGCAACAACGGCCTCGTAAAAGTGCAGGCGCCAAGAAAATACAGGCCTTACTCGCCGCGAGAGCAAAACAACGTTAAGCCTCCGTTACTCCCCTTCACGTCTAGTAACTACACCTGTAGACCAATTGTATGCTTTAAGTGTGCCACCCATGGGCTTAAGTTACAATTGCCCTCAAAATTGTAAACTGAGGACGTCGTCGAGTCACCAGGTCCATCAAATCTCTGCTGTCCTCTCTCCTAATACGCCAGCCGCATCGCCCGTGACCCTACACCCTCTCCCTCGGATCAACAGGTAAATTTTCTGTACAACAAGAGTTCCCCCGGTGGGCTCCAGTTTGTAAATGGCGCAGTAAATGGTTGCCGAGTGGCAACCTTCGTTAGTGATACAGTTCCACCTGTATAGTAGTTTCTGAAAAACTAATACCCTCCTCCCCCGTAAGTACCCAAAATAACAGGCTCGCGTTGGTGCATGACCTTTTCGTTCGTACCACCAGGTTCCCAGTGGTACGGTGCCATATTGAGTGCCAGTACTTTACCGGATGGCCTGACGTAGCGCGGCCCCAATGAAATTCTGCTTCGTCCTCATTGGAAAGAGCGCACAGCTCTCCCAAAATCCAATTTCTCAGCCGGTCGTTAACAGGGCCAAGGCCGAGAAGAATGTATCGCTTCTGGTACCTCTATCATCCCCAGACATTGACCTCGCCCCCAATGTTCAATGTGCTGGGGTGCAGAAGAATTGCCCCCTATTACAACCCCTGTGTGAAAAAGAAAGGAACAAGGAGACTGAAACAGTGCGAGGCAATCGGACAATCGAGTACACCGTAAAGAACGCGTTAGTATACCGTTCTTCTGTTGAACCAGAGAGCCCCCCGACCAACGTGTTGTGTGTGCCGAGGAGGAATATCAAACACGTTCTGAAGATGGCTCATGATGACCTAATGGCAGCATATTTCGGCTATAACAAAACGGCACAGCGAGTTTTTAAATATTTCTTTTGGCCAAGAGTGTCCCCCCCAAAATATCGACTTCTACCATTCCTTTGACCTTTGCCAGAAGGTCACCTCCAAAGGGCGTGTAGTCCCCGCCCCCCTTTAAAAGATCCCGAGAGTAGCCGAGCCCTTTGCCCAGGTCTTAATCGACCTAATAGGCCCCATTCGTCCCCCGTCAAGCGATGGGCACTTTTATTCCGTTGAACCCGTGTTTCTGGTTCAAACGGTGTGCGTAAAAGCAGAGGATAAGTATCCCCTACCGTCTCGTTCTTTCCCCAAGCGGAGCCAAACTCGGACTTAAACGTAAACCCCAATCTTGCCTCTCATGAGAGGGCTCAATTGCTTGCCTTATTGGGAGGCTTTCTGGTGTCAATGAAATCGTTGTTTTGTGCTGAATTTCGTTGCCATAGCCTTGCCCTTTAACGACATGCTTTAGAGAACGGCCCTCGATTCAGTCAATTGGACCCCTTCCTCGGAAGATCGCTTCCGCCAGTTGAAGGACAAGCTAATCTCTGCCGCTATTTTGAGATTACCGAATCCTAATAAAACATTCGGAGTTTGTACCGATGCCTTCCAGGATGGCCTAGGTTGTGCTTTCGTCCAATATGATGACGATGGAGTGGTATATCCTGTAGGATATGATATCAGGAAGTTGCCCTATTGCGAAAAGGCGTATGCACCCTTAGAGCTTAAAGCGGTAGCCATAGTGTAGTTTAGGATGTATCTCATAGGTAAAGAATTTAGTGTCGAAAGTCATCACAAACCCCTGGCGTACCTAAACAACTGTAATAGCCAAAATGGCCGTTTAATGCGTTGGAGCCTACTACTCATGGAGTCCTAATTTTGGATCCTGTATGTTAAAGGCACCGACAAATGCCTAGCCGATAGCTTGAATAGTAGGAATACAATAGAAGACCCCCTCCAACAACTTGAGTGTATAGTAAAATTTGCGTTTGATTTATTTTTGAAAATACTATTTTTCTTTTATTTTGCCTTGTTTATGTTGTGTGCGCGTATGTATAGATTAAGTAATCTGTGGTTACACATATGCAAAGCTCGTTTAGTGCTATTTTCTTTTTTCTGTTAATAAATGATAAAATTGTAGCTTTATAAGGTTCTCTTTTGATCAAATTATTGTAGACATTTTTTCGCTCCAAAGTGTTCGGTGCTGTAAAAATGCCTTTCGATATGGAGGGGTGTAGAAGGATCCCCTAGAATAATATTATTTCCCCACCTCCTAAAATATTATTTCGGGAAAGAAAGCGAGCCGTTACTCCTCCCCCCCCATCTAACTTTACCCTTTTTAGACTTGCCGCCAGGTCATCGCAAAAATTCACACCGAGGCATGACGCTGAATTTGAAAGCTAACTCCCCGTTGTCTCAATCTTCCGTCGCCACCACCCTCCCTTGGGTCGGGAGATTACTAATCTATTTTGTAGGTTTGCCGCGAATAGTTTTCATGGCTCCATCCGCTGGTCGTCCGTCTGGCACGCTAATCCCTGCCTCTAAAACCTTCCCGCAAGGAGACGCTCGGTTTGTCACGGCCGACCACGAGGGTTCGAGAATGCCTCTCTCTCCCTCTTTTAGAGAACTCCGGGTATATATGCACCCTCCTAAGGATTACAGAGAGATTGATTAGAGGACACTTCCCGGAAAGGAGTTCGATTCGACGAAGCTCTCCCCCGAGAAGTGTGAGTGACGTTCGCAAGCCACGGAAGAGCTGGGGATCACACCCGTATATTCGGGTCAGGAGAAGAGTCTCGTGAGGCAATGTCAGCCTTTAAGGACCTCTTAAGGACAAGAGTCCTGATAGCTCGCTCGACCCGAGTTTGGAGAAGTCATGTCCCCCCCTTCGAAGTTCGTCCGGTGACTTCTTGAAGACAACAGGCCGGCATTCCGCAAAACACAATTTCGAGAAAGAAGCCCCACCCGCTGCTGTTTTTTGGCTACTCCCGTAAGCAATCAAGATCACCAAGTCCTCATTCAAGTTTACCCCGCTTTACTCTCGACGTTCAAAGGAACTACATCACTCACTGTCCTAAATCTCCCATTATAACTATTTAAAAACCAATGTTCACAGTTCTGCACTGCCCTTGTCCCCAATTCGTACTGGAGCACATTTGTTTATTTATCTTCTACACATTTTCACTTCGCCTACCATCACCTTTTTCTCAATTGATCTCGCCATACAAACTTTCTGCGTGATTCGGCTTCGTTAGTATTGCGCTTTAAATTTCGATCTAACTACCAATTTTGTTCCTTATACATATTTGTACATCTTCCAACCGCGCAACTTTCTTTAAGAAGGTCTTAAAGAGTGTATGGTGGAGATACTTCGGTTAGTGATTGCCACGAAATAACTTTTCCAAATACAGGGTGGAGCATGTCAATCTACAAATAAAAAAATTAAATCCTGCACATTCAATCTCTGTTCAATTTAATTCTAGGCAATAGTACGAAATATTATGGTCTCAGCCTTTATAATTTCATTAGCAAAAATAGTACAAGGCATTTTTGCATGAAACTATTATACCAATATTGTTAATTGTTTATATTAAACGCCATTGATATCAGAGTAAATCAAGTACTAAATAAAATTACGACTTGTCTGTGCCCTATTTTCGAAAAGGTTTAACAAACATTTGCTCAGATTATTTTATCATCTTTTATTAAAGGTCTTATGATAAAACTTTAACAGGTAAATATGTGCTAGGGTTTGACAAATTGCAGCAGAAATTTTTGAATATTTTTAAAGTTCATCATAATTTTTTGCATATTTACTTCCTTTTATTATTTTAAAAAGTCTGTCTATAGCTGGGATTGGTAATTTTTTAAAACATTTTTATATTGAGAGATAAATATTCCCGGATCCTTCCTATTTGACCTCTAAAAGTACTTATTCTTCGAAATGCAGTCTTGTAGCCAGTATTTAAGGGAGACTAGCCACAATCTCTCCCTTATATCGCAAAATACTCTGAGCTTAAAGACACGAAATTATAAGTAACAAAGCCTCCGCTTCCTCAGAAATATTGCATTGAAATCTTCTACGAAATAACGCCTTAACAACCGTGAAATCCTAAGTGAAATGTATTCCTTTTTAAGAAAATTATATTCATTTGCCCTAAATTTATTGCAGTAACATATTTAACGTGACTGAAGGTAAGTGGGTAATTAAACTTGTTTTAAAGGAAAACAAATCCGCTTAAATACGTAAGAAATTCTTTTTCTAAAGGTTTTGCGTTCTGCATAACTCTCGAAAACCACTTTTGGAGAAACTCAAATAAAAAGGTATATCGCGACTTTTACAATTAAAAAATCATAATGGAAAAATGTATCCATATAACTAAAAAAGCTTAGTAATGTAAAGTTAAGGACGTAGAAAAGTCTGTCTCAAGGGATGAGTTTGCAAGCCGAGTACATACAGCGGCTGGTCGAAACTGACTGATTTAACAAAATCGTGAGAGATTAAGACATAAAACCTGTCAATAAATTTTTCTTAACCAAGCGCTTCACGACATTTTCTTATTATGCAGCGACAGCTTATATTATTGCACGATAGATACGTCACTGTTCTAAATAAAACAAGATATAAGCTGTTATGACGAAGAATACTAAAACCTAAAACAAGATAAGCATTGGAATTAGTCAAAATCAAGCAAAATTGAAAATCAAATGAGGTTCTTTGACAACATTCGGGTAGATGACACTTTTTTATTAAATGATGGAAAAATATCATTAACCTGTTGATAACAGATCTGAAGATCAATTAACATCCTCTAATTTGAGATTATTTATGATTCAATTATCCCATCCTAATATACGACATTAATCGCTTTCACTAATTCCTTTGTACTTATTATTTATAATTAACTTGAGACCTGATATTGTATTATTTGTTCTAATAAAACAATGACTATTTAAATAATAGTTTCTACTTAATTAAGCGTAAGAGATTCTTCACTATTACTACTTGCCTGTCACTGGTATTTAATTATCCTAAAGGAATGTTAAAGTCATTATTTGAAAAAGTATGTTCGCAAAACGCACCCTGAAATGAAAAAAGGCAATTTTCGAGCAGATGAAGTAAATAATTAAAATGTGAGGAATTTAAAAGATCATTTCACGTCTTTGTGAAAAGGAAAAATTGTTATTGGCAGAAGAAAAACCAGAGTAAACATGTGTCGAAGGTATAATTATTTGCTTCGCTCTGGTTCGCTTTGCCTTGTGGCTTTGTTTACCTAGCATTATTTTTCTGGGGTTGTACTCTAAACATGCCTAATCTATGAGTTTTTATTATAAAGTGTATACTAATTAAAGGCTCTCTCCCAAATAAAATCTCAAAGATTTAACCGTAAATAAAATTTCTTATATTAAGGAATAGAATAATCCTTTCGAGAGTGGTCTAAGAATTGATTTGATCCGATGCCATACAAAGTCTATGTGAATATATGAATGTTTTGATATGTAGTGTGGATATTTGAATCGTTTATTAAAAATTATAAATTCTAAATTTTATTTTATTTATTTCTATTAATAAATGTACAGCCATGAGCAAAGGTTTAGTAAACCTCGGAATTTTTCGAAACTTTCATGAATGCAAGTTCGTAAAGATTTTATTTGCATATCGATAAGAATATAAGTAAAAATATGATGAAATAGAGTAATAAGTTATAAGAAGTCCCCAAAAATCAACAGAAATTAACAAATATAAAATTAGCCAAAACATTAACATACAAGCTCTATAAAAATCAGAGCAACATCAAATTGACAGAGTAAAATCAATAGCGTATCGAGAGTCCTTTGACCTGGATGGGAGCATTTGTTCTTCAAAACATGCTGGCCAGGAGGGTGTGACACCTGAAGGGTGTAAAGCTAGTACATTACTTGGTGCTTTCCAGCAGAGTGTGACATCTAAAAAGGTGTAAAGCTAGCACATTTCTTGTGCTGTCCAGGAGGGTGTAAATCTAGCACATTAGTTGGTGCTGTTTAGTAGGTTGTGACAACTGAAGGATGTAAAGCTAGCGCATTACTTGGTGCTATCCTGGAGGGTGTGACACCTTAAGGGTGTAAAGCTAGCACATTACTTGGTGCTATCCTGGAGGGTGTGACACCTGAAGGGTATAAAGCTAGCACATTTTTTGGTGTTGTCCAGGAGGGTGTGACATCTGAAGGGTGTAAAGCTAGCACATTATATGGTGCTGTCCAGGAGGGTGTGACACCTGAATGGTGTAAAGCTAGCACACTACTTGGTGTTGTCCAGGAGGGTGTGACACCTGAAGGGTATAAAGCTAGCACACTACTTGGTGCTATCCAGGAGGGTGTGACAACTGAAAGGTGTAAAGCTAGTTCATTACTTGCTGATGACTGCCTTTAGTTGCTCACTGGAGGCCGGCTGACTATGTATTACCGCCTATTTCAGGTGGCCAGGACATCACTTGGGTCTGGTTTTCCTGGAACCAGTGTATGGTGGTAGCAGATTTGTGACATGGGGTAATATCTTGCTGATAAATCACATTACGTGAATTTTGGAGGAGGTCTCTGAGTGGAGGCCACATGTAATACCCAGAACAGCTTGGTACTTCTAATAAATCCTGGTGCCATCCCAAATAGCGAGACGACCAACTTCTTTCCTTGAAATACACCCCAATACCGCTACAGTGAAGCCACCATGCATTACTATTGGCACTATGCATTATATCTTTCACTTTTCTACTGGTCTCCTGCGGACTGTAACGTTTCCTAATGTTCAGAATAACTGGAATTTTGACTCTTCTCGGACCATCAGTTACGTTCCCCACTGACGCAAGGTCTAGTTGAGGTGAGCACGTGAGCAAACCAGTTGACGCCTCTTCTATTTAAGTTTAAACAACATATTTTGATGTGTTTTGTATGAGTCCAGGCGCTGTGCAAACAGTCTGCGAGGAATTGGTGAGACAAGTACATAAACTGGGCCACACTCTATCTATTCATGTTGCAGCTGAACCGCGTTTTTTTACGATTACGAAGGCATATGCGACTCAAAGACCTTTTATCGCGTCGCCTACTGAACCTCGATTGTCGAGAACAAAATCGGTCTTGGATAGTCCACTCTCTCGGATCCTTTACATATCAGACTTCTTCATCAATCGCATATGATCTCCTGACCCTGCGGCTAATTCGTCTACAGCTGAATAACTCTTCGTTAGATTTCTTATCAAACTTCTTACCTAAACGGTAGAATTAAGTGTTTTCGCCGTTATTATATCATTTCCAGATCTTCTTGACATGGAATATAATATTAATCAACAAATATGATATGTAATATCAAGAACTTTATTGTAGCATACTATTTAATGATGGCAGAATTTCATATATCGTCCTTTTAGACATGGAATATCATATTTATCAATAAATATGATGTGATTAATGAAGACATTTTGACTGTAACATACTGCGTACTGATACTAGGATTTCATAGATTTCATACATTTCTATTTCTAAGTATTTTAATAAAAGTTGTACCTTTATATTGATTTCCAGATGTAGGACACATATTTATGCATGCAAACCTACACCAAGTTATTCATAGACCTCAAGAAATAAGAAATCCAGCTGTCTGAAAACCTTTTGCCCTGGATATATTTTTTCTGTAAAATGAGTTTTGCAAATTATAAATTTTCCTAAATGTCTCATATTCAGTCGTTAATTTACTATTTTTTAAGAGTCAGTAGAGTAGTAATGATACTTCAACTGTAGCCCACTGATCTCTATTCGTTTTGTACAATATAAGTTGATTTACAACGTTATTAGTTTGTTTCATATCTCCTACAGCATCTTAATTATGTTACCTAGGTCTTTAAATATCTTTGCATAGATAGCATATCTTCCTTTTTATCAATAACCTTTGCCTTAAAATCTAAACGAGATAATTATACAGTTATTTTCGTCTGTCAAATTTATTACACCAATAAAATCTACAATTTAGTGAAATATAATAGTTTATTTACTTATAAAAATTATTCTAATGTGCTATTACTCTATTAATTAGCTCAAATATACCTTTTTTGATTAAAATTTCTCGTTATGTACCAAGAAATATGGATTTAGAAAGTAAATAATGAAGCATAAGGAAATTATAGGACATGTGTCCACTGGCTAGACATAAAGCCATCTTCAATTTATTTGCATATTTATGCGGTGTTTTATTGGCAAGCACATAAATCTTTACTATGGAGCAGACCCCATAAAATATATACTCTCTGGAAGGCACTTCCTTTGAAAAAATCAATAAGTGACTAGATAATTTTATTGACTATATTTATTCTTTTCTAGGAGTTATGGGACTGCAGCCTAAATGTATTCCAATGAGGCTTCCCCTTAAATCAAAAGCAGCATAAATACTTTTTCTGCAAAGTAAGGTTTGCGCCCATAAACTTTCTATAAATAGCATCTTTCTCTAATACTTTATGCTCTATTGGGCCCAAATCTATCGTTGTTTACCCTACTCCAGAGGTAATTAATCACAACTGGGTGCTATGTGCCTTAACATCTGGTTCAGTCTGGGTCCATTACTAGCCAGAATTCTTTAAACACGTCTACGCATAAAGCCCATCTTTGCACGTATATACTAGACCGGAGAATCCGAAAAGGATAATACTTATCTGGATAATAACCAAACAGCTAATAAGCTATTTAAATAGGATCGTAATTAAAACAGTTAGTTAATTGGCCCATTACATACAGATTAAAGAATTTTCCGATTGGGCGAGATTTTTTTACAAACCTCTGTAATATAAACTTGAATTTATATAATCATGAGATTCTTAAATTAATCTCACGAAATTCTTAAACGAAACAAGAATAAAACATGAAGAGAAATACCTCCTACGTCAAATTTAAGTAATTTAATCCGGATTTACACAGTGTATTAAGTTTTTTTTAAATGACTAGTCTAAAATATCAGGTGAAATGATTTTCACCTACTTAATTACATTTTAATATCCACTCATTATTTGTAATTAGGTAATTTATTTGACCATTATTTATATGATAATAACATTGTGGTACGAACATTTTGATAAATTAAGGGATTTCGACCAAAAATGTTCTTGTGTAAATATTAGTGAAATAAACGAGTAATTAAAGTTATGTCCACAATAAATATACGAGAAGAAGTTTATGTTAAATATGGTAAATTAAAAGTAAGTAAAAAATTTCTGTAATGTGATATGCCAAAGCAATTCTGGATATGGCGCAACCAAATGAACAAAAGATGGAGAGGCGCAGCAGAGAAAATTAAAATATTTCAGTAAGCAACTAACTAATTGCGCCTCCTTTGAATATATACCATGAAAGCCATAGGAAGAGTATAATTAAAGATTTCGGCTAAGGAGAACAATCACTGATCGAGGACACTTCTCTACTCCCATTTTAAGTGAAGTAAAACGCATACTAATCCTTTATTTCAGAGAAAAATGCAACAAAGAGAGGCCTAACTATCGACATCCATCGAAAAGATGAATGTGAAATTTGATGAGAAATAAATCATATCAGCCATCTGATTTCACAAAGATACTTACTCTAGAAGAGCAGGGGTAAGTAAATTTCAAAGGATTCCTAAAACAAAACGGCAACAAGGGTCAAGTTATCAGGATTGCTATGCCATGACGGTATGTTCTACTTAATTTACATAAATTTCTCTAAAATTACTCTATGTAATCACCTCCTCCAAGAATCTCGAAACAGTAATGAGGGTATGAGTTAAGATACGATGGTTACTACACTATGAACGTACATAAAGATGAAAATACAGAAATTCCTATAAAAACAACTGTAGGTTAGGACCAATTTTAAAAGACTAATATAACCACCAGGGCGTATTGGTCAATTGAAAAAGAATCATATAAAATACTTTAGATAAAGTTTAATTAAATAATTCCTACAAAGGACCGTGGGTGAGTTTCAATACACAAGGATTTCTATAACAGAACGCTACTTAAGGGTTTGTGTACAAGGTCTCCTATAATGAGACGAGGTTTAAGCGCGACTTTCAGTAATTCCTATCACATTAATATGAGCAAGTGGCAATTTACATAGAATTCTATAATAATTCGGTAATAAAGCTACATTAAATAACTTCTTATAAAGAACCGGTGTGTAAGCGTCAATTAGCAAAGATTCACAAAGACGATACTATAAGAATAGCATCCAATTACAACGATTCATATAAGAAAAGGGTGTGTAAAGGACAATTTTCATGGATACTTTAAGTATATACTAATAAAGGGTCATTTTATAGGGATTACTATAGAAACATGGTACGTAAGCGTCAAAATATAATAGTTTCTATAACAAAATTGTAAAAAAAATATTAATTAAATACGATTTCTATAACAGCTTGGGAGTAAGTAAGAGTCAAATTAAAAGAATTCTTCTACCTCGACAGTCCACAATCGTAAATAAATTAACAAAGATTTCTAAAACAGAACCTCTACTAAGGCTTCAACTTACAAGGATTTCTATAGGAGGACAGTTCTTAAACAACAATTAGCAAGGATTCTTATATGTAATAGGAAAGTGTGTAAGCGGAGCTAAAAAAAACATAAATCTCGCGCTTCTTGGTTATCAAAATTACAGGTTTCACAAAACCATCACAGATTTGTTAAACAGATCACAAGAGATAGGTAAGAAATTTAAATAAATAACACAGAAGATAAAATATTTTAAGCCATCTGTTGAAAAAAAGAATTAGCAAAGATGTTTAATTAGAGTGAGTGAAATGGTTTGAATGTTTTTAATCCTAAACACTCAAATAAACGAGAAGATTCAAAGACTAGTTTAAACGCAACTCTTTTGAAAGTGACCTATTTATCAGAAAAAAGCTACGACACCAAGCAAGGGAAAGAGTAGATCAACTAAGCAACTCAGGACTCGTTAGAATTGAATTCCTTTTTGCATCAATAAAATCGAATTGTCAAACCAACAAAGCATGTCAATTTAAATAATTACCATAATTAAACCAACAAAGATAACAAAATTTAACTAATTAGAGAATTTTTCATAATTAAGGGGTTGTATATCTACTAAGAACATCGAGAGCCCAAACAATGAACATTTAATCTTTATCACGTTTCTTTGTATACTAATTTTAGGGTTATTTTGAATGTGTAAGAAATTTAATGATGGAGCTAAATTACTAAATTTTAACTTCGAACCTCTTTATTTAATTGTCTAGTACACTAACTAAAGGGAAAAACAGAAATAGATGAGCAATGTTAAAATTAAATCAAAATTAAAAGATAAATCTTATAATATAAAAGAAATAGTAAGAAGAAAACGTATAATTACAGAAAGAGAAAAAGGAAAATTAGAAAACGAAAAACGCGCGGGGGTGGGAAGAGAAACAGAAAAAAAGAAATATGTAAACAAAAATTCTCTCAATTATAGAAATCCATTTTTTCGATGGGTTATTGAAGGTAAGATGAATAAAGAGGGAAAAAGGGGAGGCTAGAATACCATTCAAATCAAAGAGAAAAAGTAAGGTCTCTCCAACCATCGAGAGTATTTTATTGAGAAAAACCTGAAGGGGGCAAAGAAGGAGAGCAATAAAAAAAAGAATCTGAGAGCATAGTACAAACCTTGACGAATAAGATTGAGAAAATTGAATAAATAGTATAAAATACCAATGTTGTAGCGACAGGTATTTCAGAACCTACAAAACAGGGTAGGCGGAATAAGGCGAAAATACTCCGAAGCCTACAAACCCAATCAAGAATAAACTGTAGAACGAATATTTCAGATTAATCTAATTTTGCTCAAAATGAAGCTCATTTAGTTTAAAAGGAGAAGAAATGCTAAATAAAGTTCCCTTAGAATTAAATGGCTTTTACGACTTTGCATGAATGATTTAGAGGCAGGCCTACCCCCAAAGCCGGAACGCGCTTCCTTCTTGTTTCATTTTGCTGATCTTGTTTTTTTTGTATTTGTTGTTGTTATTTTATAGCTCGTGTCTTAGCCTTCCTTCCTTTTTTTATTTCTGTTATTTATTATTTACGTTATTTATTTTTTAATCTACCCTAGTATTAGACTGAATTGTGAGTACGACGACTTTTGACCTAGTAGGCAGTCGTCAGATGTCTTAAAACTTAAAAAAAACATCTATAAATTTATTTTATATTTTCTGTTTTAAAATGGTTGACTTACTCAGCGTTACCTGGATGGAAATTTAGATTTAAACTGTATAGGTCAAAATTTCTTTCCCCCCACCGCTGAATTTAAATATCTGTAGTGTATTTATCTCACAAACGCTGATTTAAAATCTAGAGATTAGTATTTACCTCACTCAATAAAACGAGAGTTGAAATGTCTACATATATCAATATCTTATACAATTGTTTTTGGTAATGTATAGGGCCCTATTTCTCTTAAAAAATGCTCATATGTAGTGTTTAGATCAGTATTTATATCAACAGACTCGGATTGAAATAAAAGTATAGAGCTGGATGAGGTTCATGCTCATCCGGCTGAAGTTGACCTGCTTGGCGATGTCGAACTTGTTGTGGCCCGCGAAAAGGAGAGCAGATATTCTCGATTCTTTTGATGTCCATCTCAAACATCTGCACACAATGACAAAGGCCTTTTAATGACACTTGCTGGAAGAGCAGAAGTTTATGTTTAATTAACGGAACGTTTTCTATCACACATGAAAACCACTCGAACGATAAAAAACAATTGTGACAGGCTGGTGAATAATTGATCAAGGGTCTATTTACATTATAGATAAGACAGATATTATCGCTATACAAATATTAAAAAATACTCGCACTTTGGGGATTGAATCAATACGTACAAATTAGAGTAGCAGAAAGGGGTTTACTTGCTAGTGTATGCTGCTGCGTGAATGCAGTAGAAAGAGAACTGCCACCAGATAAGATTTTATACACAGTTTACTTCAACGAGCCCATGACAAAAGTACCTCCATCTTGTACTCTAGGCTTGGCGTGGGAGAGTAGCTGGATGAATAATGATATCCTCTCAAGCAAATTCAGTGTGCAATAGATAAACAGGCCAGTCGTTTCATGGGCAACCGTAAAAGTCCCCAACCCTTTGAGATCATTGAAATTGTTAGGGCTCTTGGGTTTTCCATAATAACCTTTCTGTCACACACGTTATACAACACAAAGCCAAATGACGTATTAATTTACGGCCCACTGAAAGCCAATTGGAAAAAATACATTAATGACTAGAACCTAAAGTAACCCTGAAATATGAATCGTCATCTACGATTTACCTGGATAATTAACTAAAGCATTTTTGCTTGCTCTTTTTCCAGGAGATAACAGAGCTGGCTTTATTAAAATTGGTCTCAAGGCGATAAAATCGGTGATCTTCTCTTATAATGAATTGGAGACATCAAAACTTTGCAGTAATGAATTAGACAGTCCAAATACTTCCAACAATGATGATAATGGACGCACATGGTAGCTCCTTCAGGAAGACTCAATCCCCAGCTCACCTTATTAGAGAAGAATGTTCTGATGATAAAGTTGATGGAAAAATTTCTCTTTATGAGGAATCAATTGGTGATACAGAAAATTTTGTTTCGAAACTTACTGAAGATAAAACAACAAAGCACCTGAGGAAAGTGTTTTTGTCTTAATAAAAATTAAATTTATTTTGGTCACTTAGAGAGAAATGGAGAATAGGATGAAGAAACATCATACATTGTTGATTTTTATCCCAAGTCTAGAAAATATCCTCAGAAATTTATAACGACAGATTGTGTGGGCAAGTAAAAGTAATCATAAAATGAAATTGTAATGTGCCTACCCAAAAACCCTCGCTACTGGAGGCCCTAATTAATTGCGGTACCGGATTCAATTTAGGGTGGACTTGGATCAACCCAAATGTAGATAACCTTATTCTTATCAGCGTCTTTGAGAATTATCATTATTCACTGTATATTAAAATCAGAAAGGTCAATACTTAGTTTATAATACAATGTCCTTGGTTCAATCTTATTCATCTAGTCCATTTATGATCTCCAATAAATACGAATAAATTTGAAATAAAGCAAAGACCACTTCTTTTTCTCAGAATGATACAAGTGGGCATGGATCAATTTACCTGATAGTAATGTTCAATGTACTCAAATTGTGAAGCAGATTGAACGTGGATGAAAAATTTTAATTCATCAAACTCACCGTGAAAAATCACTGACAGTTGATGCATATGGGATAAAGATACCACTAGGCTATTTATGTATACAAGCCAAAACGTAAGAATATTTTATTTTAATGTACTCCACTCTACTCTATGGTATAATTTACTTTATAGCAAAGTAAAATGGGAATTTTGCTTACATTTAAGATATAAAATCAATAATATTCTAAAATTCTGATAAAATAATCATAGATTGTTTTATTTTATTGAACTTATATCTAAGACATAATTAAAATAATATATACGAGTTTCTGCTTTACGAAAATAACATGTAAATATTGGTTAAAAATTTTTTAATTCAAAATAGATGATTCACTTAAAGAATCATCTTTTTCACAAAAATGACTCTTTGCAAAACTAGTCAGTTTTGGCGCTAGAACCCCTCCCTATTTGAGGTAAGTTTCATTTTACGACGCCTATTCTTTATGTGCCCAATATAATAATTTGAGTTATAAGTGCGAAAACCAAAGAAGGTATGATTTTCCGAATATTTTTTTTGAGGTGGAAGAAGAATCTAGTATTATGATTGAAGAAGTTAGGGAAAGGTTAATGTATGGATTTTGTGATTAAGAAGTAGAACTGGAGGAAACTCTTGTAAAAAAAGAGTGAGTTTAACTCTCTCGATTTTGTTATGTCCGGCGACGTTGGCAGCTCTTGTGGCAGAGCCACGAAGAAACTTGATCATTTTTTAGTGTAATTTGACCAAATCCTCTCTGAAAAATGTCTAAGTACAACAGTGGTAATTTTTACCCTGCTAAGAGATGACTCAAGCTATATCTCCCTAAAGTGACGATTTACCCTAAAGTTTATATGAAAAATTTTCAACAAGCTGTTTCGGAATTGTCTCCTTTTTTGTCTTTTCCTTTAGATTAATCTCCAGTTTCTGTTTTTTATGGAAAATCTTTTCTCTAGGGTTCGCACAGTTAACATAAGTGATTTGGCTTCCTGATATAGACTATGAACTTTAAGCTCTCCTCCTCTATTGAGTTGGATTAGCAAGGGTTAACCCTCTAACAGGAGTTTATTTTGTTGGAAAAACGTGATATAACAAAAATACGACAGTCTAATTTACAAAAATAAAAATAATGAGTGATGATTAGAAAGAGGACAAAATGATAACGATAATGCAGAATTCGAAACCAAATGTCACTAGCTATAAATTGATAACCCAGGAGAGTAAATCACGAACATGTCCGTGTACAACAAAAAAATAGAGGTTACTTGAATCACCAGAAGCCAGCCACCCCAAGGTTGCCAATGATATACATCACATCACATTACTCGTCTTGGATATATTAATAAGATGCTGGTACACTCAAAGTAAATATAAGAATTCATGAGTAGTTGAGATTACCAAGTCAAAATGTTAAAACTTGTTGCCATTAGTAAATCCTTCCGTAAAACATTTCCATCTCTCTAGGTTACATAAAAATGTAAGAAGTAAATTAGCAATACTCAATAATTGTGTCAGAGAGAGAAGGTTACCCACTGCCCCCCTTAGAACCCAAGGTCTACCCGTGACGCTGGAGAAAGATGCACCTGCACGGACAGACAGCCGCGAAGGAGCAGCGAGAATTTCGCGCGACTGCATGATACGTTTGGGTTCTCATTCTTCCCCGTCATATCGCCTGATTGGCGCCAGACCTACGACGTCAGGGACCTTCGGCCAAGTCTAATGAGATCCCAGTCACCAATTTGAGCGCTTCCGGTGAACCGCTTCAGCCGAGGAAGTATAAATACTTCGAGAAAAGCTTTGATAAATTAGTATCATACAGCAACGTCTTGGTTAGCAGCCACGTGCAGTCTCGTACGCCATGCTTCGCCTCCTAACGGCTTAAAGCTAAGAACGGTTTCAAGAGTAATTCTGTCTCATATTTCGTCTTAAATTTCTTTTAGGAATTCATCAAACAACTAGTAAGATTCCACTCAAACAGCTCGGAAAACTAAAAAACGAGTTAACCTAAAGAAAATGAAGATTTCTGCTTAATATAACTTACAACTTTTAGCTTAATCGCTTCATACTTTCGTGAAATTGTTCAAAAAACCTTAGGTGGTATTTACTGTTCTTCTATATAGCCACATCCTCATATTAACAGAATGGGAATAAAGAGAAATTAGTGAATGATAACAGATGTCGGGAACCAAGCGAGACGATAACTCTTTAAAAAACAAAGTCTGCTCACCAAAAGTCACGCGCTCTTACTTATTTTGATTTATGGCCTTACGCCCTTCAAAACTTTCAATAATACCAGGACTAATTTCGAGAGGATCTTGGCAATGTTATCATTCGAAAGAGAATGCAAAATAACATAAGGTTTCAAACTTCGATTGAATCGGCCGAATAGTTATGATATTATTGCCTAAACAAAAGTACTCCCGGGATAACTTTGGGAGGACTTTGGCAATTATATCATTCAGAGGAGAATGTAAAACAACATAAGGGGGTCAAATTTCGTTAGAATCGGCTGACTAGTTATGATGTTAATGGACGTCTATTACACCAACTGGAGAAGGAGAATAAGGTAAACCAGGAGTGGTACGAAGTTCTTTACTACTGACGTTTTGCTCCGCAGGACCTTCCTCAGAGTGACAAGAAACATTGTTTTCTGACACTCTGAGGAAGCTCCTGAGGAGCTAAACGTCAGTACTAAACAACTTCGTACCACCCCTTGTTTCTCTTTTATTCTCCCTCTCCAGTTATGATGTTATTACCAAAACAAACAAAGGCAAAACGGGGACTGAACGACCGACCGACATAGTAAGATTTATTGTCGCCCGCGACTAGACTCACACGCCATTAAAAGCTATTTCCTCAAAACATACGAAACCTGGTGAGTGAAAAAGGAAAATTAAGAAAAATAAAATTATCTTTAGCAACAAAACAAAGAGTTGATTTTTGCACTAATTATATTTAAGCCGAGTTTTAAAAATAAATCGAGGAAAATTCTTTCATCATTAAAATTAAATTTAAATAGTTGATCAGAATCTATCAGCTAAAAAAAAATTAACTTGAGTCGACACTAAAATCGAAAAAGTGATAGATTGAAGGAATTTTTTAGGATTGAAAGAGATATTGAGTGATAAAGAATAGAAAATATAATAAGCTAAATTACAATACAAATCTTTTACATTGAATTCAAATAGTATAGAAGAAAGAATAGAACTCATATAATAAAGACCAATTTAATAACCTAAACAAAATGGCTAGAAAAATGGCTATAATATAAAAAATGAGATACAAGGAATCATATTCCTAGCGAACTATTACAAATACTACCATAAATAATATATTAGTATTCTGCCATAAAAATATTGTTAAATATAAGGCAAAATAGAGAAATTTCCAAAGAGGTTTCTCGTAATGGCAAGAAGCGCGGATCTTCCATCTGTTAGCTCATAATTACTCCATTTCCAAAACAGACACATTCATATTTAAGCACTAATCGTAAAATCATGTCACTATACAATCCCAACGAATTTCACAACTTAATAATTATAACATTTTAAGAACTAAGGAGCTAAACCTTCTAGAATCTCTCTGAATTAGTTCTGTATAGAATAAATAAAACTCAGTTGGATATTATTTCATCGTAACCCAGTAATTAAGTCCTATTACAGAAATATATTTATGTCATCTCTTCAAGGCACATCCTCTGTTTATCCTAATCTAATATACAATATATGCGGATTTTAGATAATTATCACATATTTCGCACTTAATAAACGATTTTTTTCTATTAATCCTATTATTAAATATTTGGGGTTGGTTTTTTAGATATTTTTTCTAAATACCTTATGTCACCAATTAGCAGCATACTCAGCGGTGAATTAAGCTAAGAAAGTGTCTTAATCAGAGATGCTACGTGGAGCATTAAGGTTACGATATAGTTTACTCCTATGAATTAAGGAAAGCCTTAATAAGGAGAGATAAGAATAAATATAAAGAAAATAAAATAGAGTAAATTCCAATTAATTACTTGGATTAATTAACTATTTATTAATATTTTTAGATCTGCATCTAAAAAAGATATACTATAGAGTGATGATGGTAAAGCACTAGCCAAGAGGGCATCTAGTCCAAAATATTTGTAAGGATAGATCTGTAAACCATGTCAAGATAGAGGAAATAAAAAAGTGTGGACTATATATTGAGGCAGAACTTCCTGTAATCATTATAACAGGGAGGTCATACTGCCAGTTTTGGGCCAGGATATCACGTAATGTTCCGACGAAGCGTGGGTTCACGACTTGTTGGACCTATCTACAATGCTTCTTGAACCATTTCTTCGCAGGTTAGGCACCCTTAAAAGGCACATTATCCTGCTGGAATATCCCAGTGTTGTTATGCTACATGAATTCCCTTAATAGATGCAAATACTTATTATGCAATGTAAGCTAGAATTCATCTATCAGTCAAATGTTTTGAAGAAGAACATCAGATCCAACACAAACAAGGTGAATACAGCACAAAGCAGTTTGAAACTACAACCAGTATGAAGGGTGTGTTGTTGACACTTAGGCTCTATGGCTTATTGTGATTTGCGGTACAACCAAACGCTGTAATTAATAAAAAAAACTGGAACTGGAACTTTTGTGACCTCGCCAAATATTGCCAATCATCTATGGGCCATTTACAATCACAGGTGCGGCGCTCTTATCGATGTTGGGAATTTTAGCTCTGGCATTATAGTTTGCCTTCTGCTATCATATTCAATTTAAGTGAAAAACGCTGCCCTAACCTAGTAGAGATTGGTCTTGAAATTCTTGCATTAAATGCAAGTTAAGATTTGAGTCCATGGTCGGCTACAACGCATTCCAAGATGGTTGCTAGTCCAACACATAAGGTAAACAGAATAAAATTCTCTCTATGCTTCATGAATAAAATTTCTTAGGCTGACGATAAAACTGCTAAGGGCGTTATTCAAGTTACTTCCTATCAAAGCGTCTTCATTCAGAATCTAATTGTCTAAGGACAAAAAAAATGTCTTATCAGAAGTTAACAACTCACGAGAGTGTGTCAAATGAGATAGCAATGTCCAACCTAGAAGATTCAGTGTGTCTCGCTCTCCGAGTTCGATGCGTGGTCGTTCTTGTCTCGCTGAAACAAAAATCCCAAGCGTTAATCCACGACTGGATGCTTTGGATAAGTTTACCTTGAACTATTTGTAGTTGTGCGACGTATACATCAGTTTTTTAAACAAACAGTGAGGATGGAATTTACTTTTATAATGATGCATTTGAAGAGAGATTTAAACAAATTTTGCGTCAAACCTGAAGAGCTTCATTTAGGGAGCAGGGCATATGTAGATTTTTATTCTGGTTGGGGGAACATCTCTAAAACAGAGAGAAACTTTTTATATTATGCAGACAATAAAGATTGATAAGTTTTTGTTTCTATTTAGTTGTCTTAAAAGACGCACGATCTTTTGAGGTTACCTGATAAAATTTATCTGCCAGATATTTTAGTCATTAGTGAAATTTATCTTTTTCATCCCTACTTTACAAACGAACGTTTAGAACATGTTTCTCTACGGGCTGAGTACTATTTTCCTTATCTAAGACATAGATATGCTTCAAATGTTATATTATTGGTTTGAACTTATTCTTATCTAGCCGTAGAGGAAATATCGCAGCAAAAACTATGTTATCATAATTTCAATTCCAAAAATTGAGGCTAGAGTTAGAAAGCTTTCGATGACAAATTTCCTATGTTTTTACCTTTTCTAAGGGTAAACAGTTTTGAAGTATGTAAAATCCTACCTTAAATAGGCTCCCTTACATGGAAATTTACAGAAATATATATGCTGAGAAATCTCTATATTATCGTTAATTCTATGCTTGTTCTTAGCGGCAACGGAGAAAATCATATACTAGAACCTAGCAAAGAGAATTAATAGGTATATAAATCATAAATTGCTATCTTTTCTCGAGTTAATACGCCAATTAAACTACACCCACGTCATTCCAAGGAAGTTGAAATGTAGGTATATGTCATTAAAACCATGAAAGCTTGTTTTAGTAAAATGATGCTCGTAGAAGAAATTACTCTAATTTACAAGGAACTCCTGTTCTTTTCCCCCAACGATAAATTAAATTTTCATACTGCCCAACCATCACCCTGGTTGTTTCAACGGAAATTTCTCCTTTATGCTGTCTGTTTGTGGCAATTTATGTAATAAAGCTATGGAGTGGTTAGGATGGAAGAGAGGAAGCCTATGATTTGCAATTGATATTTAGAGAGGAATAAATTCAATATTTTTTTCATTACTTCCTTTACTAATGGTTAATAAATATTATATTTTACATTTTGAACTAAACAATTTGTAAGGTGTCAGCTGTTTTGTATATAATCTCATTTTATATACTATTATAGTCCTTCTATAGTTAGATTTGGATAATTGAAATTATTTCTCTTTAACCACGTACTTTGCTCTTTTCTTGTGATAATATAACTTTACGAAAGGCAATAATCTTATATCTTCACTGTAGTGGTTAGGGAGCTAATTTTTACAGATTTGATGAGTGAATTTTTAGCATCTCGAGCAGTGGAGGCCTAATCCACCGATTATGCATTATATAAATTTTAAATAATTATTAATAAAATAGAATTTTATGAAGATAAAATCCCATAAAATTGAAGAAAAAATGAAGATTTACTCTATTTTGTCTTTTATAACTTAGAAAAATTTGGTTTTAGCAACTAAGTTTTGGGCTTTAATAAATAAAAGAGATCTACTTTAGTATACGATTTTTAGCAAGGAAATTTTTTATAGTAATCCAATGTGACAATAATTGGATTTTTATCTGCAAAAAAGGAATAATCATCTCAGTTCACACGCTTCTTTACCCCTGTCTTGATTGATACGTTATTATTCTCTCACACCACCATTAGTACGAGATCAAATCAAGAACATTAAAGTGTGTTACTTAAAACAAAGGATGAGCAAAGGATATAAGAGATTAGAGAAGAATAAATAGGAAAGACAAAAAACCTTATATTCTTCAATAAAAGTTTAAAAAGAAATTATCTTTTTATGACCTCCGCCTTTAAATCAAAGTTGACTTACACATTTGAATATCGGATTTTATAGCGATCTGTCGTGCGTGGCATAGCGCGGTCCAGACGGATTCTTGTATCGTTTTGATTCTAAAGCTCACAATGGGATATAAAGGCAATTATTTCAAATTGTCTACATTGCCTTTAAACAAATGTTTTTCCGTCTGTATCTACCAAATTTAATTCTCTTTCTCGGTAAAATATTTATTTTCCAAGGTCTGAACAGTTTGAGAAGTTAGAATAACTTTTCCAAAACTAAGAGGTTTTAGAAAAAGTGATAACAGAGACCTATTGTGTTTTCCACTGACCCCAGTTAAAATTTCTTTTATTTTATTCGGAAAATTCTTCTTCGTCTCTAAAATATGGCGGGGATTTACTGTTAAATTTTAATGTTTGCAGCGATTTTATCCTGACATTATATTGGTTATTGTAATATATAACATGAAAATACTATTGTATAGCGACAACAAAAGTGAAGGTTAAAGTACTCAATTGAAAAAGCTGTCTTTTATGGCTATTAATAAGTAGAGTAAGACTAAGTTAAGAGAGATTGAAGTAGACTGTAAGAATATGAATAAAAATCTGTATATTAAGATATGGTGAAAATAGAAGGTAAAAGGGGTGTATAGATATGCAACGTATCCGGGGATGAATCTATATCATGATTAATATCGCTTGATAGGATGTCATCTATGAGTGGATGACATGTGGGAGATTTTTTGGTGGAATGAATGTTTTGTATCCTTTTTGTATCCTTTTCCTCGCCTAATTTTAATATATCCCGCGGTATTTTTGAACTGGACCCTGTAATTTAAAAGCTTATTTTAAACGAAATTGATCCATTTTAAATCTTATCCCTTTGAGTTATTAAATTTTTTATAATTATTTTGTTTATTGAACAATGAATTTAGAATTGCATATGTATGTATTCGTAGTTATGTCACTTATATTTATACATTTCACACACACTCTCACACGTGGATATTTTGGAAGAGATCTTATCTATATGATTTACCCTTTGGTTCTTGTATTTAATCCCACTTTTCTGATAATTCTTTCTATATTTCACTCTCATTCTGTTTTGTGTCCTTTCATTGTAAGTGGGCAGAGTGACGATTAGTTTTATTTTATATTTACCCTTCTTGTAAAGTCATTCTTTATGTATTCCTTCAGAATGAACTGAAAAAAATTCGAAAGTACTTGGAACCTGCTTTTCATTTTTCATGTGGGATTTTCTACAATTATTGTTCAATTCACTCGCTACTTTGTGTTTCTCATTTCCATATAGGTTAGATTTTTGTTAAAACGCATTACTTGTCAAATTCTTGGTTGTCATGATCGGTAGTTAGCAAGTCTTCGTTACAACATACTGCTTATCAGTTTTGTGTGAGATTTTCAATGGAAAATTGCTTCTTTTCCTTGCCTTGTACGGAGAGTTTCGAGGATAATTAGAAGAGTGTGTGTCACCTTTCCTCATATGTAGGCCGGTAATGGAGTTTTAGATCTTCCTTCAGCTCGTTTTCATTTTTTTCTGCTGAATTGGCCTAAGGGGAAGAGGAGCGTCCCTTAGACTTCCTATTTTTACGAGATAGTCGTAATTTAATAATATGAACAGGAATAGCGTTTCAGTACTGAAATTCTAGTATAAAGATATCCTTGCTGCTTTCTAGAGGAATTAGTTACTTTGTGAATTGAAAACATTGTCTCCCCTTAATACTCTTCATCCTGCTGTAATGAATAAATTTTATTCCATAATTTCAGGTTTAACCTCAATTATCATTTTCTAAAAAACATTTAAAGCCATTGTTTTTGTTTAGGCCATTTTCTGTTACGGCAAAAAACAAAGTGCAAACTATTGCTTCAGTTTATATCATTTACTTTGGCAGCAAAAAACAAATTTTAAGTCTTTGCTTCAGCTTCTGCCCTTTTATCCTTTTCTTCAGCGGCAAAGAAAAATTTGAGGCCAATAATTCAGTCTATACCGTTTTACCTGTGGCCTAGAAAATTTTGAAGCCATTGCTTCAATTTTGCCCGTGTCTTCAGCACCTAAGAACAAATATATATTATTAAACCGTTTTCAAATTTAAAATGTGCAAGTATATTATAGTCTGTGTAAGTCATTTGGTTTTATTAATGGTGGCAGGTTAGAAATGGTTAGTGCCGTAAAAAGTGACCTAATTTTTCACTTCGATGGACATATTTGAGTCTCATTCTAACCAAGTATGTTTTACAATTTTTATGCAAACTTGCATATGGATAAGTAACTTTAAATCTAGTTTATTTATTACAGAAATAGGGCATATTCTTATGGACTGCCGGTAAAAACTGAATTCTTATCTAACTGGTGGCCTGATTATAGACTGTAGAAGAAAAATCTCCTTTATAATCGCAGGAATACTGCAATACACAAAAGGAGACACAGCAAAGAGTCTCTTAATGATGAACAGTCTTTGATGGAGTGATAGCATTATGAGAGATCGAAATGTCTACTAATAGGTTTTATTTGATATGAGAAAAAGGTTCCAAAATGTTTTTAATATCGTTGTATGAATTGAATAAGTAAAAAAAATATTTAGTATAAATATGATATGAAAAAATTATATACAGGGTGTACAAGGGGAAGCTAAATTTTGGACAAAGAAAACGTCTCCGAATTCACCAAGAATTATCACCTTCAATTCATTTGAAAACAAAGATGCGAGCTCAAAACAAATAAAATGGCAGTTATTGTATCAGGTTTACGTGAATGTTACGAAACGCACCAAACTTTGTATCACAAATGGTGGAAAATCACATTAAGTATATATCAAAATTTCAATTAAATAAAACATAGTTCTAATTTAATAAAATGTAGTTCAATTTTTTTATTGAACTGTGTCCAGACTATAAAGACACCCAGTAGAAAAAAATCATCTAATGGCAGAAAACAGTAACTCCTTACAAGGCTCAAGCTCATACTGGGATGATCCTCATTTATGGAACTTGCCTTTACCATAATTAGTTTGCTCTTTGGACTACTCGGCATTTGTGTCAACCTTCCCACTTTCTCTAGACCCTTTCGATATGAAATTTGGTAGAAGATTTCCGCATTAATTTTATTATAAATAAATAATCCGAATGTTCGAAAATAGAAGAAATTCTATTCCCAAATTTTTAAATGTAAATTCCTTTTAGAGTTTTTTATATTCGTTTTTAAATCTCACAAATCTTCAAGTTATCTACTAATTAATAATATTATATTTGGTTTTAACTATATCTAACTTAGCTTTTACATTAATTCCTCTTATTTTGCTCATTCATATCAAAAACCTCCATTTCTGCTACAGATTTAGAGAGCCGCAAAGACCCCAAAATCCACTTAAGGTGAGCCCCTGAGAAGAGAAGAAAGAACAAAAGTAGATGGGAGAGGAAATAACAGGAGTAAATGGGAGAGGAAATAATAAGAATTTAGGGTAATTTATATGTTAAGGGAGTATTCATCATTCTCTTCCCTAACAATGTCGACAGAACTGCTTTCAACGTCTTGCGAGGGTAAATTATTCCCTGCCTGAGCAACTTTAGACCATCATATCTTTATCGCAATATTTATCTGTAATATTTATTTAAGGAGCTACAACCGAGCTGAGTGGCATAGCGACTGCCGATAAGGCGGAGCTAAACCACATCGGCTATTTTAAGTCACGGATGAAGTTCTGATTCGGGTTCACTTCACGGCGGCTGACATCCGCTGCAGCGTCTCTTGGTTTGGCTCCTACGTTAAACTTTTGGCCCCTGTTGAGAAATTGAAGACGTCAAAAAGAAGTAAAAGAAGGGTTAAATTCCTTATCGAGAGGTTAGATCAGTTGTAAAACCATTCCAAAAAGGGCAGGTTTATGGTAAAATTAGTATGGAGAGTGTCATACGGTGGTAAAACTGGTATCAAAAGTTCGCGTCAGTGGTAAACCCCTACCGAGAGTGATAATTGTAGGGAACACTGGTAATTTCCTTGCCGGGAGAGTAGGTTGAAGGTGAAAACAATATCAATAGCGCAGAGGGAGAGGGGTAAGTTCCTTACTAAGGGCACAGATCAGCGGTAGAATCCGTAGAAAAAAGCGAATTTCCTGATAAAATTTAAGGTACCTTTGACGGTCACAATAAATCCAAGAAAAGCTTGGGAATCATGTGACTAAATATTTTTCAACTCATTTTCTGAGCTCACAAAATAGACTCTTCAAGCTAGATATGAGCCTTTTGTATATATTTATAGGTTCCTTAAGAAAAGGTAATATTATAGTTGAATTTATATTACTCCCAAATAATAAAAATATTTCCAATATCAGCAAGTACATATGTATGCCACGATAATATCAATTAATTAATGTTAGAATTAAATTTTAATACAGTTTTAAGGACTTCTATTTTAGGTAAGCTCTGCAAGGCAGGAGTAAATGTTTGGATTACGTGAGTTATGTTTATTCTCTTTGCTCAAAATTAATTTAATCCATATTAATAGCCAAGAGAAGCATACAAAAAAGTAGATAAGCCTCAGTTAATTACAATCTTTAAATATTCAATATAATATTCACCAAACGTGCAATTACATTACGTAATTATAAGATTAGTAGAAGCCATGATCGCCACCATCTGCAGTAATAGATTTCCAATTAAAATTAAGCATCAGCACAGTAAAATAATTCATAGTTGCATTTTTTTTTTAACCGCTTCTTCGGTATTCGTTAAATTAGCAATCGCGAAGCTGTCTTATGGGTTTAGATTGATTTTCATCACGTTTTATAAAGCAGCAAGGCATCAAAGAGATAATTGAGAATCTAAAATTTATTAGGATTACTTACGGATCTCCTTTGAAGCTTCCATCTTGGTGCACGAGTGAAATAGCTGTTTGTTCTTCTCCTCCGTTTATGTGAAGCATTGCATTAGTTGCAGCTGTGAGAGGGTTGTTGTAGTACTGTCGCCAATTATTTCCCAAACCTGTGGTCTCCTCTGTTAAATCATTCATCGCCTGAAAAAGACCCAGAAAGAAACTGTGAGGCTAAGGCTTTCAATTAACTTCCAGGAACTAAACAGGAGTACAACACACTGAACTATTATTACTCGACTGTTTAGAATATACCTGTAAAATGATTTTTAATACACACACAAAGTAGATAACAAAATATTTGGCTTTAAACGTGCCCATACACACACATTTGGAATTTACATATTAAATATATAAAAAATAGCGAATTGGGAAGAAGTCACGGAGTATTTTAATTTTATAGAGGAATAAGGAAATGATGTACCTTCATTTAACTTGTAAAACGATTTGTGAATTATCAGTGGTGTTATTTAAACAAACTTTGGCTAATATTTCAGGATAACTATTTTTGATTCATTGTTATAAATGTTAGCCTAATTGAAATATTAGATAACGTTGACTTATATCCTTGAGTAGAGAGTAGGGTAATAGTAACGAGAAATATAATTCTCACTGGTAAGAAATGTAATATTTTCTTCATACAAAACGTGAATAATCTTCCTTGCTCATAGCGAATGTTTTATTAATCCATAGCATTATAGAAGACAAAAGCAACTCTAGGAAATGACGTCTTGTACACAACTTGACTCGATAAAAGCTACTTTATTTGATTATAAAATTTAATGAACGAAAATATATGATTTGTCGCCTAAGGGCCCCTATCTTAATCCTTTTAGTTTGTTATAAACTAAAGAAAATAAATTTTATATAGATGAACATATAATATATGATCAATGGGTAATCCATAAGAGATGTAGATGCCTAGAATCTTTTGTTAAATTCCGATAGTTAGGTTAAATAAAAAAATTTTTGATAATGTATCCTGACTCAATTACCTTGATTTTCTAAAGTTATTTTTCCTTTTTACTTCATTTTTAACATATTTCTACGTAAATCTATTATTTTTCAGAAGCCTATACATATATATATATATATATATATTTATATATATATATATATATATATATATATATATATATATATATATATATATATATATATATATATACATGCATTACTATTTAAGCGATTCCATTCTTATTCTATATACAATATATATTAATTTGAGGATATCTTTATCAGATACCAAGCTAAGTAGCAAAAACTACCTACGTTTTTCTGACATCTAATAGATAATATTATATGTCTATCGTGCTAATAAAGAAATTAAAAACCTCACTTATTCTTCGAAAACTACCAGCATTCATGATCTAATTCCAACGTTTATATTTCACTTACTATCGACAAAAGATCGATAATACAGTAAATGTTGGTATGTTCTCATTACCATAACGCTAAATGAACAAAAAGAAAACTCTAAGGTTTTAACTTCTTCCCCATGGAAGCCACTTTTAAGGAGTTGCCATTATGTTTTTACTTACACCTTTCGAGGCCAGATGTTAAACTAAGATGGAATCACTTCTTTTCGCTTAATATTAATGTATGAATTCGTTCTTACGATAGCCAAGTAAAGCAAGAGACAAATTTAGAATATAAATAAAAACTGAAGGACTTTTATAGAAACCTAAAGTTTTATTGTATTAATTTATCACAGTTAATGTGACATGCATCGGTTAAGTGATGGAGTAGAAAATATTGTGATTAGCAAGATTTTTTTCTTTCTCCATGAAATGTACTTTCTTGTGTAATGTAAACTAAAATTTGAGGAGTATTTCAGTGGTATAACAAAATTCAGCACTTAAAAAAAATATATATATATTAAGATGCCAATAAAATACTGTAATTTATAAAAAAGGAAATTTTAAAAATAATTAATGTATTAAAATAAACTTAATATCGTTGACTTTTGTCCAAATTTTGAAGATATAACTTAAATTTAACTTACTAGGATAGGTTTATCTGACTTAACTAAATGTGAAATATATAAATAAATGGAAAAAGCTACGTAGTGGTTGAAGGAAAAAGAAAATTAGAGAATATATTAAACTCTTTTTAAGTAAGAATAAGATCAAATATATTTGTCAAAACAAAATTCAGCACTTAAAAAAAATATATATATTAAGATGCCCATAAAACACTGTAATTTATAAAAAAGGAAATGTTAAAAATAATTAATGTATTAAAATAAACTTAAATCAACAAAATGGCTTCTAATATTATTTAAATCACTATCAGAACGCCTATCTAAGCGGTAGATGCATTGATATCACTTTCTACCTCTATTTTGTCTTTTTCAATTGTCAGGTTGTGAAACAATTCGAGAGAAGAAATCTTCGGATGGTAAGACCGATGGAGGCTGACCGAGGACATCCTAACCATGTAAACTATCGTTTAGCAATTTTATTTCATCAAGAAGAATACTCAAACTATCTGCCATTAATAATTAGGGGTTTTGAGAATTTGATCAATATATATTAGCAGAAATTCTTTGTAGCTGTTTATATTAGTATTAATACAGTTTACAGTATTCAATATAGCACTTTTATTCATCATTTTGAAAAGTCCTATATTGGTAAGTTAAATTACATTGTACTCAGCGTCGTATACGATTAGTCTAGGAATGTGTAGCCACGTTTGCCTTGAATTGGACGTACCTTGAGAGCGGTTCTCATCGACGCCAAGCGAGTGAGTCTATTCAAACACTCCAATTAACAAGTACGTAAAAGAATTGTTTCAATAAGTTCTTTTAGCCTTGATATTTGCCGTCATATTACAGGGAGATTTCAGGCACTTGTGGAACGGATGAGGTGCATCCGCTAACATGGCAGATGCAGTGTAAATGTGGTTAATCATTGTTAAAATAATCGTATACCCCTGCTGCTTTCACTGCAGTTTAACTGACAGTGATAATATTGAGGCTTCTATTGTTCAAATTGGTTAAAATAAAAATAAACGATTAAAATGTAATGGCCTGGTATCATGTGGCCTCTGCATAATTAATTACAATCCCAATTTTACTTAGTATTTGGTTGGTTGGAATTTCTCATGTTTAAGTTAGGTAAGGTTAATATTTGTATCCATGTTACTGTACAAAATTAAATGGTCGACCATCAAATCAAACCTATAAATAAATTATTTACTTTTGTACTTTTACTCCCCATATTAAGTTTACGGGCCCTTTATTCTTTGAATATTTAAGAATGGAACTACTATTATTCAAATGGTCAAACTGGGACACTTATTTCTCAAAGTGGCAAAACTGACCTCATGTTGTTTATTTGAGGAAAACTAGGAACCCTTATTGTTCAAATAGGCAAAATGAGATGCCTAATGTTGAAATGGGTCAATTGGGACCGCAATTATTTAAAGGTTTACCTTCATCTCACTAGCTATAAATTCTTCAAAAACTAACCTATTTATGAAAACCTCACAAACATTGATTGTGGTTAGCCCAAGAGAAAATTAAGATCTAGGTTTATTGATATCAAGTTCGAAAATAAAGGAAAAAATAATTGTTACCATTTCCTCTGCAAAAGAACATGAGCTAATGATGAAAAATTAAGTTTAACTTTGTTTGTTCTCAAAATTATAATGACGTAATAGATTAAAACTTAGGAATTCCAGATATTATTGATCTCTATAAAATACATTTCAGGCCAACTAGGAGTAGGAAAACTCTTCTAGTACAGCTTTACTTGATGTCATGTTCAGCATGGTTTAATATCAAAATACATCTGCAAGAATACGCGTCTCCCATCACCAATGTCCACAGGTGTACTTCCGACTATATATTGAACACAATTTCACTTCCCCCAACTTCATCACCATATTTATATCAACGCAATGGATAAATAAGATTTCCTCCCAGGTTTCGCTTCATTTCGTAATAAATGTGCATCTTAGATAATATCTACACTATACTTACCTTTGATACCCGCACACATTATTGATATACACTCCCATTACCTACTTACCTTCTTACCTTCCTAAATTTATTTACTGCTTCATTACCATCTCATAACCTACCTACCTTACTCCCGGACCTCTCGTGTGCTTCGGCTACCTAGAAATTGTCATTCTGAGCCGTATGTAAATACCACTTTTAGGATCAAAAATTGGATAAATTAGCGAATAACCTGATACCCTGATATGTTTTGAATTCCTGCAAAGTCAAGGATAAGAGTGGTAAAGTAAACGACAAGTATGCAGTGATGGTATGCGATTTCTATAGCAATTAGCAGCCACCTTAACTCTGCATCGGACACGCCTGACGGACAATTCTCATATATGCATCCAAAATCTGTTTGATCTGGCTTTTGGATGCACTAACTCGCCTGGCGCAGTTGAGAAGCGTTCTCCAGCGGCGCCCGATGCGGTATTAAAGTAAACAAACAGTATAAGTTTAGATATTACTTTCCTCGGAGGGAAAACTCCTATACTAGTTCTTAAAAACGAAAGCACCTTTACAAGTTTAATTATCTTTTATATTGAACTTTTCATCTGATCGATGATAATAAGACGAAATTTATATTTCTAAGCTATATTTCTAAACTAATAATATATGACTTTATATAAGATTTGGGCTTATAAGCTAATAATATATGAATCTTTATAAGATGTGGGCATATAAGCTAATAATATATGACTAAACATATATGTGTGTATATACTCGAACAGGATTTAATGCTTTACGTTTTAAAAAGTATGAATGCGGATGTCATGAGATCATGATTATTAGAGTATGCAGCCGTTTAAATATTTTTAGATTTTTAGCCTTTATAGAAACCTCGACTTAGATGACAGTATTTATGATTGCCTTCTCAATTCATATATTTATATTCAGGCCGAGGACAAGAAATTTGGCTTCATTTTTATTGGTGATCTGAATTCTCATCACAGAGAGTGGCTGAATTCAGTTTCCCCAATCAATCAACATGGTATTGCTGCTCTTGATTTTTCTAATATTACTGGTTTTGAAAAGTGAGTTACTGTTTCAACTCACACATCCGCCAATCACCTTGATCTTTTACTCACTGATGTGATAGGGGTTGTTGAGGTTCAAACCAATGCACCGATTTGTTCCTCAGATCATCGAGGTTTGGCTAGTAAAATCCAGTTAGATTTCCCTATTCCAGAGTTTACCATCTCCAGGGAGATTGTTCTCAAATCTAGAATTAACTCGAAAGGGATTAACTATGCTTTTAATAGTATTGTCTAGAAGGATATCTAGGATCCTCCTTGCCCCATTACCACATTGAATTTAAGGATATTAGACTTGAAAAGTAGGTTTGTACCAAAGAAAAATCTTTAAGCTCGATCTCACGATAAAGCATGATTTAATGATCTGGGTCTGATAACCACTCTCGGTTATGTTTGGAAAACTTTGTTGTGATGAAGAACACGGCAAATAATTAGATAAAGATGTTGAATCTCAGCATACTGTCCATTTGAAGAATTTCCTCACGAGTGCAGCTCAGCCCCATATTTGCTGATCAGCACTTAAATCTGCTTTGTTTGGTGTTGAGCCTTCTATTCTTCCTTAATGAATCCTGGTTGTAGCGTTAGATATCATCCTCTTGATAAAGCCAGCATTCTTGCCAATATTTTTAAATTCAAGCAAAGTATGGGAGAGATTCAGTTCCTCTTAGGCTCTCACCCGCTATCTAGTTTCAATACATTTGCCTCCAGATCCTCTGAAATAAAATTTCTTTTATCTAACTTGGATGAGTATGGGGAAACTGATCCTATTGGTCTGTTTCCATTGATTTTAAAAAGATCTAGCAGTCAGCTATCTCCACAACGTGCTGTTATATTTCGTATTTTAGTTCGGGCCATTTCCTGAATGCTAGCATTCAGGCAACATTACCCTAATTCCCAAAGGATCGTCATCATCTCCATCTCCCAGCGAATATAGGCCCAGTTTCAAAACACCCATTTTATCTAAGACTTTTGAACGTCTGTGACGAAATGTCTTACTGTATATTTGAGACAGTTTCTTCTAATGACTCAGTTTGGCTTTATAAAAGGGCTAGGCACTGCTGATGCTCTATTACTGCTGGTACATAAAATGCAGTCTGCTTTAAACAATAATTGTGGGTCTAGACTTGTCTCTCTTAACTTTAGTGACGCCTTTGACACTGTGAACTACAATGGTTTAATTTTTAAATTAAAGTCTCTTGGCATGGGTGGTATAGTCTTAATTATTTTAACAGAGTTTTTTAACTAACAGACAACAATGTGTTGTAGTCCTTATTCTAGAGTATACTCTGGATTTCCTCAGGGTAGCGTTCTTGGGCCTTTGCTTTTTATATTATATAGTAGTGACATGTGGTTCAATATCACTAATAAAATTTTAGCATATGCTGATGACATCTCTCTATGCTCATCTTCGATCTCCTGCAATGAGACTGAGTGTTGCAGACAGCCTTACTGAGGATTTGAATAAAATTCGTTCCTGGCGTATTCAGTAGAGTATGAAAGTGAACCTTAGTAAGTCTGAGGAACCGATTGTGAGTACTTTTAGATCTCTCTTACCTGAAAATCCTAACTTGTTAATAAATGGTCCTTTGATTAACAAGGCTGACCATCTCGTGCTCTTGGGACTAACTTTAGATTCGAAACTAAAATTGAAACGCATCAAAGATACATGTCTCGGGAAATCTCACAGAAATCGGACATTGTATGTAGATCTAAGAAAATTTATGAGGATAATGTTGGTCTTTTCAAGTGTTTCTTTTATTTTATTCTACCTCATTTTGAATATTGTGGGCAGTATGGAGTTTTGCTGCAGACTCTCATCTGAGATTGCTTGATCGTGTTTTTAATTCTGTAAAGTATTACTAGCAGATTCGGATTTTGGCATTGGGCTTCGTAGAGATGTTGGAGCTCTTTATATTTTATTTAAAATAGTAAATGATGTGAACATCCTTTGCATCAATTTTTGCCGAGATTTTATCAACCAGCCAGAGTTACTAGCTACTCTGAGACTGTAAATTCTATGGCACTCGAAAGTGGTCGTCATTCTACATCTTAATTTGTGATTATGGAATACCTCGCCCAAAGATATTGTGACTGCACCTACGCTTGATAAGTTTAAAAGATTGGCTAATATCTTTTTGTTGCGTTATCTTGGGGCTTTTTAATTCTTTTTTCTTTCTTTCTTGCTGTGCTTTGACTTGCACAGACACCTCTCGGTGATATAATTTCCTAAATTAATTTTCAGTGTGGCTCTTTGCATGGTCTATATAATAATAATAATAATAATGAAGTCTTATAAAATAATATATGACAATATATGCAGCTGAAGCTTATGTACTAATAATATATAACTCAGTATATAATATATAAACTACTCCTTTATTTTTTTATACGAAGAAAAAGAGTGAAAAGGTGAGAAATCAAAACCATAATCAGTGATAGGGTGAGAAAGGATTTAATCTAAACGGTATGGAAACTACAAAAAGGACGAAAAGCTTTAGAGAAACAAATAAATAAACAATGCGATAGAAGAAGGAATTTCGCTAAATGTTACCTAGTCTATTTATTATGTATAATTAGCTGAAACGTAGGACTGGAACCTTGTATTGTCCAGACATCGGACTTTTATGCGTTTGGGAAATAGTGGCTCGACGGGAGGCTTGCTGACAGATCCAATAATGGTTCGCATTTCTTCTGCTGCTTATTATTATTCATTCATCTTGTAGAAAAATGAATCCTCATGACCTGCAGTGGGACCCAATATACTGGATAGACTTACATGGCCGAAATATACTATTAAAATAATAATAGAAGAGGGGCTCTCGCTAACTTAGTGGAAAAGGCGTTGGATATCCACGTTTATCTGTCGAGTCCGATTCCCCGTGAAAGCGTAGACAAAATTTGCGACGCTCTTAGGGGGCAGAAGCCACTCAGAGGAAACATCATCATAAGCTTATCTGTCTCTTCCATCCTCCCTTTCTTCGTACACTAAACTCATTACACCTACATCTTTGACTCTACTGAATGGGTGGATCATCGTGATCCAGGAAGTGTGACCTTCTCCTTGGTTGGTGGCAAAACAGAAAACTACCCCTTTATCTGTATATTCCACGCTTTATAGATAGTCATTCCGATCTTTATGTGAATTTCTTCATCCGGTCATAGAACCATTGAAATAAAATTTATAAGGTTGACATATAATTAATATATAGTTGTAGAATATGACATCAAGCTCAATGTATTCCTCTCCGACAGTAAAAACTATCTAGATAATTTACCAAATAAAGTACCATAATGACTGTAGGGCAAATCTTACAATCATGGTTAATTAGTCATTAGTATAGTTAATGGTCGTTACT
Organism: Ceratothoa steindachneri; assembly: GCA_963969495.1. Classification (NCBI taxonomy): domain Eukaryota; kingdom Metazoa; phylum Arthropoda; class Malacostraca; order Isopoda; family Cymothoidae; genus Ceratothoa; species Ceratothoa steindachneri. The sequence goes on from OZ018319.1 coordinate 64,146,736, forward strand.
ACAATTATTGGTCATTAGTACAATTACTGACCAGTAGTCATTTGTCAATAGTGCAAATATTGACCAGTATTACAATCACCAACCAGTAGTACACTTGTCAATAGTGCAAATATTGACCAGTATTGCAATCACTGACCAGTAGTGCAATTCAGTAAAAAACAACCGATATGTTTTCATGACGAGAGTAGCAATTTCAAACTAATTTTAGGTCACTGATAATGAATATAATGGTTATAAGTGATTATTAGCTCTACATTTCAAGATACACCTGCGTGTCACAATAGGTCCAACAGGCTTAAGACAGTGTGTTTCTTACCACACTCACAGTCTTGCTGCCCTTTAGTATTGTTCCAGCAGTCATGAAATGTGGTTGTGCTGTGCAAGTTTACAATTTGAGGTGAAAGGTAGGTGATTTTCCTAGTCAAATACTTTTTAAATATTTAATAAATATTCCTTGTGCAAACTATTGACATGCATTGAAGGCATTTTATATTAATTTTATTTTTCTAATGAATGATAATACTTCTGCTAAGCTGTTATGCTCTTTATTACATCTAATGATAAATTTATGAATAAATTTCCTGTTTATATTCTAATTGTTTGTTGTTTTCTTCTCTTATGTGCTTCGTACTTGTGTGAATAAGGCAGACAACCTTTGCTACATTTGTGGTTGGGTGACCTTTGCATAACAGAAGTGCCGTAAATATAACTGGCATGGATAGAAAGGCATATCAGCTATATTTGAGATGCAAGATTGGTGACGAGGAAAAAGAACTGGTCTCCTCACATATGCTGTAACACTTGTGCTACTAATCTTTGCCAATGGTTCAACAGCAAGATATAAGGAATGCCTTTCGATGTGCCAATGACATGGAGGAAGCCAACAGACCATACTAACAATTGTTATTTCTGCATGGTATCTCCAGTACAAAAGGGCTTGTCAAATAAGAAAAAGGAGTTCAATGAATTTTCAAACATTCCATCAGCCATGTTCTACATGGAGAGGTTCTACCTGTTCCTGATGCACCACTTTCGGTATCCTTCGAGCCAGATAAGGAAAGAGGTGAGAAGGAAACAGAAAAAGATGACAGTGCTGGATTACAGAGTAACCCAAATTTTTATTTTTATGAAGCGTTCTCTTCTAGAACACATTTCATGACACAAGGGAAACTCCATGACTGTGTGAGGGATTTGCAACTACCCAAAAATAAGGCAGAGCTGCTAGGCTCTCTTCTTCAACAGTGGAATCTATTGGCAGCTGATCCAAAAATTTCAAAATTTCGTGACCGTCAGCAGCAATTCAACGATTTCTTTGTAAGGGAAGGTGATTTAATGGCCTGCAATAATATTAATGATTCAATGGAAAAACTTAGCATTGAATATGAACCACAGACACTGAAGGTTGTTCATTGATCCATTAGAAACAGGTCTAAAAAGTGTCTTGCTGCACAACGGCAATATTGAATCATCAGTTCCTGTGGGCTATGCAGCACACATGAAAAAAATTATGAGAATATAAAGCATATGTTGTAATGCATAAAATATGATGAACACTATGGCAGCTCTGTGGTGACTCGAAGGTTTTTGCTCTTGTGATGGGCTTGCATGGCGGATACAAGTACTGCTGCTTTCTGTGTGGATGGGATAGCCGTGTAGGAGGTTTCCACTATATCAGGAGAGACTGACCACCTCGTCAATCATTGGAGCCTGGGATGAAAATGTTCAACATCCACCTCTCACTGAACTTAACAAAATTTTGTAAAAGCTATGGCAAATCTGGTTAGCGATTCAAGTATTTAACATCAAAATTCTCCTCACCGAACGACGCTAAGATAAAAGAGGGAGTTTTTCATTACTCCTCAGATTAGAGAGCATTTATAAATGGTGTCTTTGAATCACCCCTTCATGGTGAGGATAACGCTGCTTAGGAAGCATTCAAATTTATGACAACGGGATTTATCAGGTATTTAACAGAAGAGAAGGAAACTATAAGGAATTGGTGGAAAACCTCATCAAGGTTTACAAGAACATGGGATATAACATATCACTTAGAGTCCACCTTTTAGAATGACATTTAGACCTTTTTCCAGCAGACTGTTGGATAGTTAGTGACCAACATGGTGAAAAGTTTCATCAATATATTTCAATCATGGAGAAGCGGTACCAAGGTAAATGGACCAGAATAATGATTGCAGAATATTGCTGGACATTGGCAAGCGATGATTTTTCAGGCCCCTATTAGCGTCAAGCAAAACGGCAGCGAGTGGATTACAGTTTGAAACATAATGACACATATTGTACGTTATAATAAAATATTCTAAAACAGTATTTCATGCTGCGTATCTATATTACATGCCGCTAATAATCATTTTTCAAGGTGATATTTGGATTCAGTGCATGGAAATATATACGAATTAGCTGATCTCATCTAAGAAGCCCACAACTATTCAAAAATTGTTGACTAGTGAATTATTAGTGAGTAGTACATTTATTGGCCAGTAATACAATTATTAATCAGTAGTACAATTATTAGTTAATAGTATAATTATCGACGAGTATATAATTCGTGACCTGTAATACAATTATTTTTCGGTAGTACAATTAGTTGCCAGTAGTACATTGAATGGTCAGTAGTACAAATATTGGCTAGTAGTAAAAATTATTCGTCAGACTTAAAATTATTGGCCAGTAGAACAATTATTCGCAAATAGTACAATTACTAACAGGAGTGAAATAAATATTCAATAATACAATCAATGACTGCTAGTACAATTATTGGTCACTAGTAGAAACTTTGACGAGTAGTATAATTACTAATTGGTAGTATAATTTTTCCTCAGTAGTATAATTACTGGCCAGTAGGTCAATATTTATTAGTGTACATTCATCGGCCAGTCGTACAAATAATTAGTGGTCAGTAGTCCAATTATTGGCCATTAGTACAATTATTGATCATTAATACAATTAATAAGGTTTACTGAAGGTATTTAGAATAAATATGTATGTATAAACTGTTCGAATTAAAAAGTGTAAGGCAATTACATCTGCTATGTTTTCGTTTCAATGATTTTCACCCTGTAAAAATTTTATATTTAGAATGGTATCATTCCTCGTAAATTAGCGATGGACTGTTCTTTCGCTTACAAAATGATTGGTCCTCGATTTTATTCTACAACCATTATTCATCGAAAACGTCGTGAATTACACTTTTATTCTGAAATATCTCGAGTTTGTTCATTCGTCCAATGGTTGAATTTTGGTTTCCTTGTTTATATTATCTTTACAACTAACAAAATAATAAATTAATCAAAAAATATACAATTAAAAAGAGAAATATCAGAATGTGTGGGTGCCTTTTACACGCACAACTATTTACGAAATTTAAGGGTGTATGTTTATGAGCCTTGAATGTGTGGCCGTATATATTTAACACATAAGTAGTATCCGTTTGTAAAGCCTGCTTTATGCTGTGTGTATCCTTGTAAGCGTGTGCGACCGTAAGCGTAAACTATTTCCCTCACCAAAAGCCGGTGTTGCTGTATACATTAAATGTATACATTAACACTATAAATCTTAACTTGTAGCAATCTTGAATTATCCATGAGAAGTAAAATAATACTAGCACACTATTTCTATCTTTAATATAAACAACATTATTTTTCCAGGTTTCACAATCCTCGCCTTCACGAAAGGGGTGTTTTGGTTATTAATTTATGGAAAAGAAAACAAAAAAACGCGTTCCTCATGTTCCTACTCTACATAAAGGTGAGATCTTTAATCCACTCCAGGTATTAGATGGAACTTATTCAGGTGAAAAATCAATGGAGTTCGATTTGGAAATGACGGGTATTTAACTGATTTTGCACCAAAATAGAAATTAAGAATAAGGGAATATTTATTTTCAAAAATAAAACAGAAGAGATTTAAGTCTGGATATTTCAAAAAAAGGTAAATCATTAGACAGTTTAATTTTTCAGGGTATTTTAAAAAAGGGGCACCAAGAAGAGAACTTAAGCCTTTAGGTTTTTTCAGAAACATGAAACCAAAAGAGAGCTTAAGTCTTTAGTATATTTTAAAAAGGAGAAATCAGAAGAAAGCTTAGGTCTTTAGGGTATTTTAAAAATGAGAAACCAGAAGAGAGCAGAAATTCAAAGAGGGGTTAAATTTTTAGGAGATTTATTTTAAAAAAGGGAAAATCAACGAGATTTTAAGGCTTCGAGGTATTTATTTAAAAAAGATAAAACTGAAAAGACCTGGTTTTTTAGATATTAATTTGAAAGAAGAGAAAATCAAAAAGTGGTTTAAGTCTTCAGGAGTTTATTAAAAAAAATCCTGAAGATAGATACTCCTTATGGCAGTAAAAAAGACAACAGAAGGAAGGTTAGGCCGTTGTGAAAATTATTTTCAATATGGACACAGGTGATGAGAGGTTTTTGTTTTTTAAGTATTTAGTTCAAAGGAGAAAACTTAAGATAAATTAATTCTTTGGCGTATATATTTCAAAAAAGAAATATTCCAAATGAAAATGAATATTTGAGGTATTTTTCCCCAAAACATGAACCGAAGCAAATTTTCAGTATTGGGGTATTTTTTCACAAGGAATAAGATCGAAGAGGTTGTTTTTAGGGTATTTATTACCAGAAGTGAAAAAACGCGAATGACATCACCACAAGAATAGTTATAAAAATGGACTATATCTCTCTCATCACTCAGCTATTCACACACTCTCTCTTTCTATCTATCTCTCTTTCTCTCTTTATTTCTCTCATTCTCTTTCTCACATGATTCTTAGCCTAAAATCTACGGCCAAAGATCCCTTTTTTTATATTTCTTAACAATTAGGTTCGCAGCTCTGTCAGCTAGGAGAGAAAAGACATCTGTTCCTTATTAGGAAAGTGCTAATAATGTATGCGTCACTTCTCTAATGGACATAATGTATACTTCTAAATCACGCAATAAGTCATATTTGGTGAACATCAACTACTTCAGAATGTAAACATTTCCATAAAGGAAATTGAACATTAGGTTTGGGGCAGAAAGGAAAGGGTTGTCTCAGCAACAAAGAATAATGGAATACTCGGTGATGGCTTTGTGCTGGTGATTAAATTGAATTATTGTGGGAATTTGACGAGATTAATTTTGGATTGTAATGGCGTCATTTATGAAAAGAAAGGATTAAAAATTATATTATTTATCGGAAGTATCGTACTGAGTCCAATGATATAGCTACATCGATTCTTCCGTTTGAGTTTCCAGGAAATCCAATCGGGCAGCTTCTGGGTTCCCATCTGTTTATATAATTCGAAATTATACCAAATTTTCTCCTTAGGCAGTTTATAGAGCTTAATATACCAAATATGTTGCCACATTAATTCGACCAGGAACCTTGCTTTCTTCTTCTTTTCCACGATCCTACGGAGAGAATAAGTGCTCTTCCGCTATATATATTTAGTGTTTCATCTTGATATAATTCCTCTGAAAATTAGGATTCTTCTTCTTTACAAGGTTCATGTGCATTGGTGAAGAAATTGTGTTGAAATTGTAAGGATACTTTCTTTATATATCTTTAAGGATATCTCCTCTCTACCTACTTACCTACCTACCTATATGCTTGTAAGCGAGAGGTTTAGCTTGAGAGATTGAGTGAATCAAATATTTTTAGTTTTATATGTGGTGGTATAAATTGATTCTTCCTTGACTTTAAATTTTCAAAGAGGATAATGGATGGATGAACGATGTGTCTTGGCAATCTTTATATCAATGAAGGTTTAAATATAATAGAAGATTTTGTAGAGACAGTTGATTTCAACACTTTAGGGACCGAGTGTTAAAAAGCTAGATTTTTAATGCTTCATTTTGAACCAAATAACAAAATTATCTTTGAGAGTTTGCTATTAAGTATTGAAAAAAATCATTGTCTGTAAGTGTCCTCTAGAAAGATATCTAATCTTAAAGAGTGTGAAAAGTATCACATAAAGATAGATCTTTGTCCCAGCAAACCAAGCTGGTGTGCAGTATTTTAGGTGGTTCCGAATCCTAACACCCCTATTGCTTCTTACATTAGAAAGGCTGGTTATCCAGGGACTATAGAATGGTTAAAAAAGTCACTATATCCAATCATTTTTTATTGACTTAAATCTCACAAATAAAATTCGGAGATCGCCAAAAAAGTAAAGCAACGCGGGCATAAATAAAATGTTTCACTAAAGAAAGGTAACAATGTGCGATACATCAACACATTGCGTCAGGAATAGGGGCTTTGACACTTTAATAATAAAGAGGGAGGGCTTTAAATATAACACTCAAAGTAATCCTTAGAAAGGGACCAAATCAAGGAATGACTGTAATGAAAGAAAATAAACTAATGGTAATCTTTCTTCCTAATATTAAATAACCATTTTTATGGCGCTATTGAATACGAAGGAGCTTCACAGAGGCCTTTCTAATATTTAAGGAAAAAATCGCCGGAAGAGAACGTTTTCAGGGCTCGACTGATAGCATGAGGGAGTCGGAGAAGGGTAGATGTTCAGACAGGTCATATCACAATCTTAGGAGTAAATATCGAGAAAGCCCGATTCCTCTTGAGGGAGATACACATACAATAGACAGAAATAAAGGGGCAGATGCAGAATGTAAGGTTATTAAGGGTCAGCATAATTTAAATGCGGAATAGGATGCAGGTGTATGATGGTGCTGCAGTGAGAAATAACTTATATATGAGAAGGAGATTAAGATTGGTTCAGCAGAGAATTTTCATCACGACGGTTAGCAGTTTTAAATAATGTTCTGTTAAACAGTAATGTACCAAGTGGTTGCGGTCACTTATTATACAAATGACTATCCACGTTCTTTCACCATCAAGGATGCTTGGACGACGCTCTTTAGCAACGAAGATCGAGTATCTGTACCTAAAATACCAATCTAACAGCTAGAGAACAAACAGTTTCATTTAAGTATTTTTTAACCTTCTCTTTAGGCGTCACAATACAAAGGGTGAATTAGTTACTTGAAGGGGCAAACTATATAATACAATAGTCAACGTAACTCCAATATACATATGGATGCTATCGGGTTAGTATAGCAATCAATAGCAACATTCACACTTTCATCGTAAATGCCTGGGGGACGCTCTGCATCCACGACAAGCAAATGACCTTATTCAAAATATCAATCTAACAGTCCTAATATGAATGTTGCAATTGGCTAGATTAAGGGTAAGTTTATGGAGAAAGCAGAAAAATGATTGCCAGACATTAACTACACTGGAATTTAGAGATAAATGACTATCATAGAAGACGCCCAGATTTTAAAAATCTTGGAAATTCAAAGAGAGAAATAATTCAACAAATAAAAACTCTGTTTTTTGCAAAAGTGTCCTTCAATAAGTTGTCAGAGAGTCATTTCGTGATGAAACAAGTTAAGTGGCAGTTCAAGGGACATCTAGGAATTCAATAATGCGATCAAGAAGAACACTGCTGTAATCGACAGTGTAAAATGATGACGAAAGTTGAAAAGGTAGCAGAATAGAAAACATTAGCTAGCATCAGCCATTGTTGCTTTGAAACGATAATAAAAGATCTTATCGATGTTAGAGAAAAAGATCCTGGCTGATACCAGGTTTTTTAAAGAGTGTAGAAAGTAACGGAATACGGTCCCAGTTTACTTGTCACCAATTTGAATTAAAATTTTAACCAAGGATAATTACGTGCCTTTTCAGCCACAAGAATTCCAATTTGTTTTACACACTACACACGCTATATAATTTGCACTTTGTTTCGCTTCCTTAAATTTCACTTTCTTTTCGAACTTCAATTCAGAATCTTACAGATACAGATGTTCTCGTTGTTTTTGTTTCTTAGATTCGAATAGTAATAATAAACAAGAGTACCTGATAACCACATGCCCTCACTCGCAGACCACCTATTTCCTAATGAGGGAACCCTCCAGCTTTAACTAAACTTTGGGGCGGGGGATTAATGGTAAAAAAAACCGTTAGTGAAATGACGATTTGGCACCTCTAGGTGAAAATTATACTTTTTCTTCAGTTCAAATTTTGCTTTATTTGAGGACATTTGACGCCATCGGAGAACAGACAAAGGTCACTTTGGGGTCAAAGGTCAAATTTGCTTTTTTGTGATCCGTTAAATTTATGAGATTCATTTTTGTTTCTTGTTATTGCTTCTTAAATAACGGACAAACCTTCACCACACCCCTATCGTTCTCTCTCTTTCTATTTCTCATCATATCTATCTTTCTCTATCTCTGTTGAATGCCTCACGCCTAGCTGCCTCCTGTGAGGGCAGATCTTCAAGAGCAAAGAGGAGAAATATAGGAAGAGAGAGAGAGTTAGATTGATAGAGAAATAGATAGAGAATAAGTAAGATTGTAAGACGCAGTTATTTATAGATAGAAAGGGTGAAAAGATTATTATTCCTCTCCATGTTAGAGAGAGATATTGAATTAAGGAGATAGACACACACACAGGTAGGTACTAAAGAGAGTTAAATTTAGCTAATTTCTCTATACGAAAAAGTAAGGGATAAGAATATATTCCAAAGGGTTTGAAATTGATAATTCCTTTTAATTATGAGAACGATAGATAGGCAAGTAGTCAAAAAAGCTGAGCATAAATAATTCTTTTTTACGATAGAGAGATAAGTAGGAGAAAGAGCCCAATACCGATTATTCTATTATTTAGGAAACGGAGATAAAAAAAGAGGCAGGCAAACTGCATCTAAAGAGAGATACATATACAAAAGAAAAACGTAAATGGACAAAAAAAGGTAATAAACGAGATGAATAAACAAAAATTTCTTTTCTTCAATAACTCCCCTGCCTTGAATCTCCCCACTAATCCTTAGCAAGCGCCTCGCTCCCAAGGCCGCTACCTGCAAAATCCTAGTCGATCTCTTGTGCAACCCAGATAACAATGATAAATCCCCTCCCTCAGTTTGCGCTATTACGCGCTCCACAGATTCAGTTACCTGAACTCACCTCCAGTCAGTGATGATTGACCAACATCCCCGAGAGGGTGGAAGGAACCCAACCCAAATACCGAAGATAGGATTCACCCTCAAGGAAGCAGTTATATAAACAACCTTCAGGGTTTGGTGTTCGAACCCACCTTTCATATATTACTAGTGATTGAACCTATTTCCACATAGGGTTGATCTAAGCCAACTTGGATAGCGATTATAGAACCCCTGTATAGCGACAATAAAGTCGGGGCTCGAATAATGAAGATGGAGCTCCATGGATAACAGCGATAGCACCCCACTCTCCAGTAGTAAAAAGAGAAGCGATCCTCAAACAGAACCGATATGGATTAAAAAGGAATTCTAACTCCAACCCATTGCTGCAGTCTACTTCCTTATTTTATTTATTTATTTATTGTCATCAAGAGGAAAAATGTGAATTACTAGTGATTGGTTAACCTTCATTTTGTCATCCACCGTATTAAATATTACAAGGAATTTCCCTCGGGAGGTAGGGTCACACCTGGCGGGCAAATATAACCCACTTTTTTTAGTTCCTGTCTACATGTTTCTTGTTTTGTTATTCTAACAGTTCTTGCGATATTGCTTGTTCTTAATCGATTTAAATTCATTAGATTGGAGCATTTCCCTTATATAAATACATATACATATATAAATATATATATATATATATATATATATATATATATATATATATATATATATATATATATATAATATATATATATATATATATATATATATATATATATATATATATATATATATATATATATATATATATGTATATATATATATATATATATATATATATATATATATATATATATATGTATATATATATATATATATATATATGTATATATATATATATATATATATTTATATAAATATATATATATTTATATAGATATAAATATATATATATATATATATATATATATATATATATATATATATATATATATATATATATATATATATATATATATATATATATATATATATATATATATATATATATATATATATATATATATATATATATATGAATGCAAATTTTGTGAAGACCATTGTGTATTTCGCCTTAGTTAATTTACTTTGGCAACTTCGTATTCTTCTAACTCTCTTTTTTATTTCATCTTGTAGATGGTAGTTCACTTGTCCTGTTTAGATCTCTCTTTTAAATGAATGGGTTTGGTAAAAAACAAACTATATCGCTGAGCTTTTAGTTTGGTTTTTACCAAACCCATTCATTTAAAAGAGAGATCTAAACAGGACAAGTGAACTACCATCTACAAAATAAAATAAAAAAGAGAGTTAGAAGAATAGAAAGTTGCCAAATGAAATTAACTAAGGCGAGATACACAATGGTCTTCAACAAAATTTGCATTCAAGAAAGACTGCTACCCAACTATACTAATGTATGTATATATATATATATATATATATATATATATATATAAATATATATATATATATATATATATATATATATATATATATATATATATATATATATATATGTAGAGACGAAATAGCTACCCTTTGTCTTCACAACCTTTCCAGCCTGGTTGCATAATCCATTCAGGAATTCTTTGTCAACGGATGCCACTAACTTCACAATAGTGGCTTTTAGAGGTCCTAAAATGTTGTGCGCATTCTTGTTGATATCCTTCTCAACAGCGTCTCACACAAAATAATCTCGGAGATTCCAGTTGCGAGAGTTGTGTGGCCATAAAATTGTGGCGAGTGGCGCGGGACGTTGTTGAACAATCACCCTTGTGTCTTCCTCTCATTGTGTGCGTGAGCAGACTCCTGCTTGAAACCTTAAGAGCTTCCCAGGGTCCAAAGCTTGACAAGTTTCAAGCACCTTGATGTAAACACCCGCATTGACCTTGAGATCAGGGAGGGAAGATGTGAGGATGCATAACGGAGCCTAGCTACTGACCACGACCAGAACCATCTAAGCAGTTCCACTGGGTCTTTGCACAGCTAGTGATCATTCTAACCGTGTATCTTTCTATCATGCATGAAATCTTTTTCGTTGGAGAAAAACAAAGATGGCCGGCCCAATCGTGTTTGACTTTGTTGATGGCTGTTTGTGTCATCACTTTATGATTTTTCTTGTCAGGCTTCGTGATAAGCTAGCGCCTGTACTTCACGAAAAAGGGGCAGCCCAGGTCCTGGTGCAACGCTTTTTGAATGGTTATGTTGTTCATAGCTATCTTCTAGTTAAGTTTGTCAGGGTCTTCAGAGATCTCCCGATTGTAAATGTAGAAAGGTTTCTCGTTTCTAGTAGCATGAGAGCGATAAAAAGACACTGGCGTTAGAAAGTAACTTCATCCTTATAATTAGGCTCGTCATACGATTCCTTCACGTTTTTCTTCACTCTTCTCCCGGCACGGAGGCCACGATTATGGATTACCATTTTCTTATCTCGGCAACTCTTACCAGCATAAAGGCTCAATTTTTGCTGAGCGTGTCCAAGTTCAAGAAACCCACTTTGGTGCAGTCAATATCCCTATGGCGTATTTTCAACTTTATAATGTTTCACCTTAAACGCGCTATATACATATATATATATATATATATATATATATATATATATATATATATATATATATATATATATATATATATATATAATATATATATATATATATATATATATATATATATATATATAGGGGTTGAGGATAAATCCCAAAATGAGACATGTAAAATTTCTCATTTAATTAAGTACAACGTTTCGGGTATCTTACCCATCTTCTGGTCTATAAAAGAGATTTAGAACACGTTTAAAATTACAAAAATTATAATGCACACGAAGTTTAAAAATAAATTATTTAGTTAATTGAAATTATGGCAAATCGTTTGAAAACTATTGAAATTTAGATATGGATCAATTATGGGTACTTTAAATATGCATAAATATAACACTAGTTGATACAATTATTGGTTGACACAGATATTAGTCACTAAATGAAGCAGCAATAGTAATAAATTATTTAATAAAATGAAAATGTGAAAAAATCATTTGAAAACTTGACACTAAATATAAATGCTATAAACATGGATAAATATAAGAATATACTAATTGGGGCAATTAATTGGTACACAAAAATATTAGTTACCTTTAGTGGACGGTAAAAGCGGAGAGACTGAGGAAAGTTTATAGAGGGAACCGATTAGAGATTGGTAGGTTGTGAAAATATTTTGAGTGGTTTATGAAATGAGAAGGAAAAAAGCAGTTGAATCAGAATTTAAACTGGGATTTTGTTGTTTTATAAATAATGATTTGAGAATGCGCAGGGAAGTGGAGTCCTTTGCATGTCCTATAATTTGAAAGTTTTTGTGGGAAATTTCTGTCTTACATTTAATTGAATGATCTCGAATGGGAGAAGTTTCTTTATTGGTCAAGGTGGAGCCAGTGCGAGAGCTAATACCAAGATGAGAACAGACCCTAGCCCTAAGTGAGCTAGGGTCTCGCGCTGGCTCCACCTTGACGAATGAAGAAACTTCTCCCATTCGAGATCATTCAATTAAGTGTAAGACAGAAATTTCCCACAAAAACTTTCAAATTATAGGACATGCAAAGGACTCCACTTCCCTGCGCATTCTCGAATCATTATTTATAAAACAACTAAATCCCAGTTTAAATTCTGATTCAACTGCTTTTCCCCTTCTCATTTCATAAACCACTCAAAATATTTTCACAACCTACCAATCTCTAATCGGTTCCCTCTATAATCTTTCCTCAGTCTCTCCGCTTTTACCGTCCACTAAAGGTGACTAATATTTTTGTGTACCAATTAATTGCCCCAATTAGTATATTCTTATATTTATCCATGTTTATAGCATTTATATTTAGTGTCAAGTTTTCAAATGATTTTTTCACATTTTCATTTTATTTTATAATTTATTACTATTGCTGCTTCATTTAGTGACTAATATCTGTGTCAACCAATAATTGTATCAACTAGTGTTATATTTATGCATATTTAAAGTACCCATAATTGATCCATATCTAAATTTCGATAGTTTTCAAACGATTTGCCATAATTTCAATTAACTAAATAATTTATTTTTAAACTTTGTGTGCATTATAATTTTTGTAATTTTAAACGTGTTCTAAATCTCTTTTATAGACCAGAAGATGGGTAAGATACCCGAAACGTTGTACTTAATTAAATGAGAAATTTTACATGTCTCATTTTGGGATTTATCCTCAACCTCAAAATAAGCCTTCTTAGAAGCAAACCTATAGAATATATATATATATATATAAATATATATATATATATATATATATATATATATATATATATATATATATATAAGACAGAGAAATGGCATTAAACTCTATACTGTAGAACAAATCAACCATGAAGACCAGACTATTCTTCCGTATATTGGAGTCATTAGTTTTAATCTTATCTCTTATCGAGAGGGCAAGAAGAAATGTCTGGTTGCAACACTGCAAAGCAAAACCCTGTGTTATGGGTGGTGTTTATCTTTTATTCGCTGTAGATAGCGGCGAATTTATTTGTTTGTTTTTATTCATGGAAAAGTTTATTGACGGAAAAGATAAGACAGGAAACGTAGTGGAGCGGAGTCAATCTTACAAAATACAAATAAATCGAGTAGGAACGAATATAATCAATCCCTTTTCGTTCAAAATGTATAATTTTATGTAGGTTTGGGTGTAGGTGTGACACATATAATTTAATTAGTGTGATACTACATGTTTTTTTCCACGAGTTAGCAGCTTTTTTTAGGTCCATTATTTTTCTTCACCTTTCATTGTGTTATGGGCAGTGCAATCGGAAGGAAGTTTAAAAAAAAGAGAGATTGAAAGAAGAAGATCCTTTTTCCATAAGAGCACAAGGTGAGAAATGATAAGAGAGAAAGTGTGATTGTGAGAGGCGAAGAGACACAAATACAAATTCAGACAAATGTATAAGATAATAATGATAGACAAAATATATATATATATATATATATATATATATATATATATATATATATATATATATATATATATATAAATATATATATATATATATATATATATATATATATAAATATATATATAATTAGGTAAAAAGACATGTTGAATGTAGGTTGTATTGAAGACCACAGCTATGGCTGCGATATAAATTTTAACTTGTATTTTCTTAATATTTCCTACAAGTTTTTTAACGGGGTCTTCGAGGCGAGAAAAAACATCTGCGAATTACATTCTTTATTCCTAGACGTCTTTCGACCATGTTAGGTCATCTTCAGGGAATGAACAAAAATGGAACTATTACAATTACAATTATGGAGAAGTGGTGAGCATGTGAGTGTGAGAGATGGTGGGGTTTAGGAATAGTGGTGAGAGTAAGGAAGTCTTAGGGTTGAAAGATTTGCAAAGGTGCCTGGAGATCAGGCTAATCTCTTTCATTGTTTGTTTTGTTTGTTTATTATTATTGTTTTTTATATTTGTATATATATATATATATATATATATATATATATATATATATATATATATATATATATATATATATATGTAGAAAAGTATGTATGTATGTATATATATATATATATATATATATTACTATAAGAGGTTCAAACCTTTGGATTCGTGTACTAATTTAGCTTTATAATGTTAACTTGACGTGTAGCTTGGTTGTTTAATGTGTTTTTTTTTATTTGTACCTTAATTCTTACGTATGTCTTATTTGGTTTTGTAAATGTTTTTGCTATTTTCATCTTTGGTTGTTAGTATTCGTGTTTTGTGTGTTGTGTGATTCGTACTTACCTATTTTCTTGATTTTTATTCTTCATTTTCTTCACTCGGTAGTTGTGGTCTTTGGTTTTGAGATAAAATCGGTTTGGTTCGTAGTTATCGGTTGCTTTTCATCATCGGTTTTGGTCAATAGTTTTTCTTATGCAAAAAATAGGACAATTGTGTCTTCAAGCTTGCTGAAGATGCTTGGGAAGCTTGCGTGACTGGGACTTTGTTGGTTTTCTGCAATGAGTGATCTGATTTCCTTAGTGCTATTCATTGTTATTTTCTTTTTCATACCTGACTCTCTTTCCTTTAAGATCGTATTGAGTGGTTTGATGTCCAACGCTCTGTGGAGATCCACTTGCTTCCTCCTATCTCTCCTTCGTGTATTGATGATGAGATACATGCCCTTACTTTCTATCTTCTGCATTTCTTTTTTTGATGTTTTAGAGACTGCGAACAGAGATACCAAGGGATAGATGAGGGTGGGGCTGACAAGCGTGACATACAGTTTCTTTTTATTTTTTTATTGAGGTTTCTGAAGTTGTTGAGGGTTCTGACTGCCAAAGATGCTTTTTGGTTCCTTTCTGTGAGGTGCTTTCTGTACCTGTTAGAAGTGTCCTTTATCCCGAGACATTTCACTCGTTCGTGTAGGGATAACGCGCATCCCCCACTCTCGCATCTGCTGTTTTTCTTCTTCCTCGTGGGACGATCTTGAATTTGTTGCCATTAGTTCGGATTTTCCATTTCGATTGATAAACGTTGATTTCTTTTTTATTTCCTCGGCAGTCATTTGAGCTTGCCAAGGCGCGTTTCTATATCAACTAACTATCAGTTGACTTACGTCATCAGTGAACTCGATATTCAGGCTAGTGGTGTGGGCTGGCTCTGGGATGTCGGTTGTATATATCGAGTATAAGGTTGGACTGAGGGACTCGCCTTGAGGCAATCCTGCCTGTAGATTAAAGGTGGAAACGTCAGTGCGCCATTTTGCTGATATAGACCGACCTTTCCATGACATAATCACAAAGAAATTTTTTAAGTTTTGCGCTTAAACCCAGCTGGAGGATCTTATATTGCATTCTCCTTGGCCATACTTTATCGAAGGCCTTTGACACATTCTTTCATGCTATGTAGATATACGAGAAGCTACTGTTTTTCTTCGCTTGAGCAATCTTTTCCGTGATGACATTTATTGCCATTTCGGTGCTTCTCTTCTTTCAGAAGCCTTATTGCCATTCATTGTAGAGCGAATTTTCCTCCTAGTGCTCGACGAGTCTTCTATTCAGTATTTTCTCTAAAAGAGTTTTCCCCTAATTTCCAGAAGGAATATTGGGCGATAACTCTACTTCCTCGTCGGTCTTTTCAGGCTGGCAATAAAGATAATTTTTGCCGTTTTGTATGTGTCGGGAAAGTAGCCTACATTTAGTTAGGCATTAAAGATGTTGAGTAAACGTTCCCGCACGCATCTTGGTGTTTGAAGAAGTTTAACTTTGTTAAACCTGACCGTCCTGGCGCTTTTAGCTTAAAGGAGTGGAGCGCGCTTTCTAGTTCTTCTAGCGTCACTCTTTCTTCTTCTTCTTCCCCTCTGTTCACTTTGTTGTTAGGATGCGTCCTCTCAATGGCTTCGTTGAGCTCGTCTATAAGCTGATTTCCAAAATCTATGTCGAAGTCTTCATTTTCTTCTTCACTGATTCTGAAAATCTGTTCCCAGTATTGCCTGAGAATCTCCTCTGATTTAATTTCACCTTGGTCGTCTTCTAATTCCATCTTTTTCTTCTAGGGCTTTACTCTCATTCTTATGATTTTCTCCAAGAAGTCTTTCAGTGTTGCTCCGTTATCTAGTACTTCAATAGCTTCATTTCATTTATTCTTTTGTTGTTCGTTAAATAGAATTTTTAGTTTTTCCTTTATTTCTTTCATACGGTATATTATATCACGGGATGTTCCCATGTTGATGCTCACCTGATAGAATCCTTTCAGTTCACAGTGTAAACCTTTCATACGATCGGTTTATTTGTATGTTGAGATCGTTCTGTATGTACTTTTGGGACTCAACTCTGTGTCAGCCATGATCATCTGTATCCTTAGCCGCTCCATTTCTTCGTCTATTTCCTCGAGCGTGGGTTCATCGAGGCTCGCTTAAATGTAATTTCTTAGCATTCGCTCATAATTATCCCAATTCTCCCTGCTGTAATTCTTCCTCCTGTGTTATGGTATTAATATAGGGTTAACGTTGATTTAAAGATTAATCCCTATATGGTCGCGGCAAGGTATCCCTTCAGGGCTCATGTGATAGTTAAAGGGTAAGAGAAAGTTGGCTAAGCAGATGTCCGGCTTGATTGCGCACCTTTCAGGGATGAAAGTCGGAAAGTCGGGGCCCAGTCTCTAGACAGGGTTCGTATCTAGGAGAGTATTCAAGCATCTGCCTCTACCTTTGCTTTGAGTATACTTGGACTCGGCACATCGTGTGTTCAGGTCCCCCATAAATATCGTAGGGACCCTTCGCCCGAGTATATTCTCGATAGTTTGGTTCGGCAAATAGTCGCGTCTTGGGGGTTGGTATCCCGTGGCAACGACCATCTTCCTCAGGCTTATTTCTACATCTATGGTGAGGTAGGATTCTTCTAAGTTCCTGAGTTGATTGAATTTTATTTCCTTCTTAATCGCAATGGCTACTCCGTCGTATCGTTCTTGAGAATATTTCACTGTCAATACGTCATAGTTCCATATCTTGGTTATGTCCCTATCCGTGTTAACTCCGTGCTCCGAAATGAGTATTATGTCAGCATCGATGTTTTGGAAAATATTACCCTAGTGCACTTTTTTCGTGGTCCACCCGTCGGTGTTGATACTTAAACTTCTTAAGCTGTCACTTTGCATTATGAGGACTAATCTACCGTTTCTTCAGTTTTGGGTCCCTGTTAGGGACCTTTTGAGGAGAAGGGGATGGATTTTTATTAGTTTCTTCATGGATTACTTCCATGCCCTTGTTCCTCTTTGGTAGTTGTTTTGGGGTAGGCTGGGAGTCTTAGATTTACTCTTGGAGGCCTTCTGAGATCTTGTTTTTAGTTCTGTCTCTTTCTCTTCTACTTCGGATTGCGAGTCACTTGAAGACTCTTCTTCGGAATCATATGAATCTTCCTCAGATGTTGCCTGCTTTCCTTATTTACGTGCTCGTTTGGATGAGGCCTTGCTCATAGTGATTATTTTTAGTGAGACCGGGGATTTGGATACTTTAATTGTAGGTAGGTTGTTTGCCTGCAGTAGTGAATTGAGTTCACTTTTGTAGCTTACTGGGCTACCTATGTTAGCGATATGGGCATGGATGACGCATATATGTACCTCCGAGCTCAATTCAGAGTTAAGTTGCATCGTAGGTTGGTTTATGGTTGTTTGGTTGGGTCTTGATTCTGCGGCCGCATAGCTCTGGGTAATACGGGCTGGAGTTTCTTCTTCTTTCTTCTTTATTATTTTCTCTTTTCTTCTGGGGCAATTTAGTGCCAAAGTTCGGTGGTGACCGTTACAATTTAGACACTTTTTGACTTTTGAGGCACAAGCTTCAAACCCATGTCCCTCTTGCCCTCATTCATAGCATAGCTTCTTGTCCTTGTTGGGGCAAGAGTGACTCATATGATTTTCCAGTTTGTAACAGGAAAAACACATTTGTATATTGTGGATTTTTTCCTGTTTGATGTTTTCAGATGGGATCCTCACGCTGGAAGATAGAAGGCCATCTCCTTTTGTTTTTTGTGCCATTTTGGTGGTCTGAAAGGTGATTTTAAACACATGGGTGTGGTTATTAAACTTGATTAATTCCTTAATCTTCTCCCATGAGTTTTGTTCCTTAATATCTTTCTTAATTTCCTAAGTAGTTCTTTCACCAATCTAGTGTTCTATCTTGCGGCAGATGCCGCTTCTATTGGCTGCCACCTGGGCCTCAAGCTTGATCTTCCTCAGGAGTTCTCTTTTTCAGGTGGAGAGTATTTCGTCTATGTCCTTCGTTTCCGAGCAGAGGGCTATGTAACCGTTGGTTACGTTGATCAAACTGATCAGTGCAACCTTAAGTTTCTCAAATAGAACCAGGCATACATGGCCTGGGAGCCCCCTGAGGGGGACTCTCTTCGTTGTATCAATCTCTCCTGGACCGATTGCTGGACAGAAATTTGCCCAGCAAATATGCCCTGACTTCCCTAACCTTTGTCAGAGCAGCAAGTGCCCAAAACCAGACATCTGTCTGGCAAATCGTCAGTTGCCGTTTAATTACTACATGGAACCAGTCCAGGGATCATGTAGCGACCATATATGGATCCTACTTACTATCAACAGGAACCTTATATAAGTTTCAGCTGGAGTCAGAAAGAACTACAAATGAGCAGACTGGACACGGTACGCCGTCCTTATCGAGGCCTACGATCCCCTCAACTTCGACGAGGCAATTCTCGAGGAGATCGACGAGGCACTCGACGACCTCAATAACCATCTCATCAGCACAGATAGGGCTTGTATGCCTAAATCGGAGTATAGCACCATCTCTACCTACAGATGAAGCGAATACATGAAGGATTTATAGCGTGAGCTGAAGTTATTGTATGAAATCAACATCAGGAATGCCTCAGTTCACTCAAAACAGTGAAGTAAATAAATAAAAGAAGAACTTAACCAGTTGATCCTCGAACAACAATCGAGACGATGAGGTGATGCGATCGATAGTCTCGATCACAAAGCAACTTCTAAAGATTTTGGGGAAAAGATCGACTAGAAAGAAGTAGAAGATCGAGCTACAAAAGGAAAATGGAAACATCGAAACGGAAGAAGGAAGAATTGAAGAGCTATTCCAAAGTTATTATGGAAAAAACTTCAATATAACTAAGGAGCAAAACGAAGATTATGACCTAGAGCTTGAAAACAACATCATTAACCAGGTGGATAGACAGCGCGACTGAGACAAAAAGCCCCAGGACAATCGGAGCTTACAAAGCTAAACTTTAAAAAGGCACCAGCCAATGTCATCGAGGGGATGAGAAGAATATATAACGCCTGTCTGAACACGGAATACTTTTCAGATGCTTATAAAACGGCTAAGATGATTTTATTGCCTAAGCACGGAAAGGACCCAACGTT
Source organism: Ceratothoa steindachneri (assembly GCA_963969495.1). NCBI lineage: Eukaryota > Metazoa > Arthropoda > Malacostraca > Isopoda > Cymothoidae > Ceratothoa > Ceratothoa steindachneri. The sequence continues at coordinate 64,166,635 of OZ018319.1, forward strand.
GAAGGAGAGCTACCAGCCAATTTTAGTTCTAAAATTTGGCGGGAAGTTCTTCGAGAAGATCCTCAACAGAAGACAGGTGTTTCCCTGAGAGGAGAACTCCCTCTTAAGCCCACATAAATTTGGGTTTAGGAGGAAGCAAAGTAAAGAAGATAGCGATTAATGTCATCACGGAAAAGCTAGACCAAGCAAAACGGGAAAGGAGTTACGTGGACATTGTTTGTCTGGAGTTATCAAAGGCGTTTGATAAGGTGTGGAAACGAGGAATGCAGTACAAGATCTTACGACTAGGCCTAAATGAAAACTTATAAAGAACTCTCTGTGACTATGTCATGGAGAGAGCGGCGTACATCAGTTTAGGGTGCACAGACGGACCAAAGTGCACTGCGGGCCTCCCGCAGGGGGATGCCTATGCCCCACTCTCTACTTGATTTATATCGCTGATGTCCCAGATTCTGTAAGCCCCACTTGCCTCAACATTCAATTCGCCGATGATTTCACCCAGATAATTATTTGTCCATGGAGGAATGCGCCTTGGCAAGCTCGTATGACATCAGCAGAAATTGAAAATCTTAACACCTACGAGGCCTGGTGGAAGAGCCGCACTAACCAGGAAAAGTTCAAATTAGTCCCCATAGGCAGGAGACTAATTTCAATGTCAAGGTGAGGGATAGACGGTATACCTACACCATGGAGTACAATGTACTCGGAATGAAGAATACTTCATCCGAGTACAAGAACCACGTCCAAGAAAGAACCACCAAGGCCACTGCTGCAGTCAAATATCTATACAGGTTCAGAAATCTTCGTGAAAGCAATGGGAAAAAGATCTACAATACACTTGTAAGATCGACGCTGCTATACCCCGCTTTCGCCCTCTCGTGTGTCTCAAAGACACAAAAGAGGAAACTACAGGTACATACAAATATCAGAAAGACGCCAGCAAGAGCTGCACCGGGAGGTGGGGTTAAGTCCCATTAACATTGTCATAGAAGAACGGACAAGGAATATGCAGGAAATGTTTAATCGTGAATGGGACGATGATATCGTCCAAATGATTGACCAGAACAGAAGAGGAATATTAATCGCACCAGATTTCCGAGCTCCGTCGGGCTTCTAGCTGGGGGAGCAAAAGTGCCGTTCTACACATAAGAATAGAAATGTTTTTACCCTAAACCAATAAGAAATCCGACAAGAAAAAGCTCCCCTAACTTTGAAATCTCACTGATTTCAGTAAATTCACCGATGAAGACCCAAATCTTCTACTGAAGACCAAACTTTACCGAAGAAAACCCACGAAAGAACAAAAAACACGAATTACATTCACTACAAGATATACGAAAAAACAACGACACTAAGTACAACACTAAAGTAATTAATAAAGTAATTAAATGCAAATATCATACCCAAGGACATTAATTGTTTTTTAAAGACAAATGGCTTGAACGCCATATTATATTTATATATATAAACTAACTCAAAGACAACAAAGGAACCAAAAATCCAAAAATACTTAAAAGCGATAAGACTGATCACCAGGCACTAGCATCTCTTTGCACCCTTCCACACTTCTTTTAATTTTAACCACTGGTCTATTTTCCGCTATCTGTCTACACACCCTATCTCTATCCCTTTTCGTCTTCACGGTAGCCTATGTTCATATTGGCCTTTATTATTCTTCTTCTGAGTAGACCTGACGCCAGGACTAGCAGCCAAGTGAATCTTCCCTGTCATGTTGGCGTCGATGGATTCTTGGGGGGACCCATTGTAAACGAGAATTCGTGAACCCCTTTAAGTACGTGATCAACAGCCGTCCACGAGGATGAAAGAAAAATTGCCCTTTTAACTAAGGCATTCATGACTGACCTATTGTAACGTTCAGGACACTCAGAAGAACCGTTTAAGCAGAAGCCCAAGTTCGTGGCCTTAACTTATACTTAGGTCACAAATTTGGACTCCTGAGCACTTATGAGGATATCAAGGAAGGAAAGGGATCCTTCATCTTCCGTTTCGTGGGTGAAATTTAGACACGAGTTGTTCTTGAATGTTTCAACTAGGCCGTTTACTTGTTCAAGTTTATTCCTATTCAAAATTATGTCATCGATATAGCGAGCGTAGATAGGAGGCTTGGGCGCTATATATATATATATATACATATATATATATATATATATATATATATATATATATATATATATATATATATATATATATATATATATATATATATATATATATATATATATATATATATATATATATATATATATATATATATATATATATATATATATATATATATGTACATCAAATTAATATTTACCCGGTGTGGTGCAAAATTAGACGCACAAAAATTTGATAATCACTTTGGTAAAAATTATTATGGGGAAAAAATAAATTAACTAAACATAACCAAAGTAAATTGTAAATAATCGGATCTTTTGAAGTTATCAAATCAAATGATAGCATGAATTAAGCACTAGAGGAGAGATTATTCCTTTTAAGTGATGTAATCATCGTTCAACATGATTGTATGGCAATGTAATCTCCTAACGCGCTTTTATTTAACAATATTTTGTGGTCATGAAAAGTTTAGACTAAACAACGTCCCTCTAATTTTAAAAGACCTTTTTTAAAAGAAAATTAGTAATTATTTTATGATTTTTAAAAAGAAATACCATGCCTCTTTATTTGTTAACTCGCTGAACAGTGAAAATTCTAATATATAAATCTGCATAATTAGAACCAAAGAGAATGGTTATGTCGTGGTGGGGACGCCAACCCCGGGCGAAAAGTGGGTCGGGGACCCTTACACCTATTCCAGGCCGCACCCTAGCTCCCGGGACCATCGCAAGATCAGACCCGCCGACTCTCGTGTTCTCTTCCAGAGATCCACCGGGCCAAGGTCTGTGTGTATTTGTAACTGTGTTAGGCATTGGGGCAGGTTGGTGTAGTATGGGTGGTGGGAGATACTTTGTGCATGTATAAATTCAGGAGTGGTGATTTGTTTGTTAGTATCTGTGCTAGTGTTCTTCTGATCTGCTTCGTGAGTGTTTGGTCTGAGTTGTGTATGGTTGGAGGTGGTGCACTTAATATTTTGTTGTGAGTTCTGTGTGTCAAGTATTGCTGTGTGATCTGAGAGTGAATTGCTTTCAGGTTTTGCTTGATTGTGTCTTCTGTTGATGTGTTAGGTTAGTGTATGTGTCTAAGTTAGTAGTGTAGTTGTTGTTGTTATCGAAAATGATGTGTTTCTTTTGTGTTAGTGATAGGGAGGTTGGTTGGTGATGTGGTGGAGGGGGTGATTTGAATGTTGCGTTTTCTGCCTGTGTTGTGATGCATGTAGTTTTAGGTGATTTTTGATTGGTAGGATGTTCGTCTCGTCGTGTAGATGTTGGGTGTTTGTGTCAACTGTGCATCCTGTGGCAGTGAGGATGGCTATATTTTATATTTTCTGCAGTTTTTTGGTGTTGGTCTTGTGATTGTCTTGTATGTGTCAATGAGCGTTTCTTTGGTTTTCCCCGTGTCTAGTTGTGAGTCTTGTGATGACTTCGAGTGTTTTCGTGGCCTTGAATATTGTGTTTTGTATGTGTTTTAAGTATGTGAATTTAGGGTCGATAGTGATGCCTTAGATCTTTCGTTCTTTTGTGGTAGGTAGTCTTATGTTTTGTATGTTTAGATTTAGAATTATGTTATATTTTGCAGGGTCTAGTGTAAAGAGAGTGGTTATTGTTTTGTTTGCATCTAGCTTTAGTGAGTTTTCTATTGTCTTTGTGTGTATTTTGTTGAGGTAAGCTCTTATCTGTTGCGTAGTGGTTTCTGGTTTGTTGTATGGGGAGAGTATTGTGATGTCGTCTGCGTAGTTGACAATTTTTACTGTTTGTGAGGGAGTTGGTATATCTGAAGTGTAGATGTTGAAAAGTGTTGGAGAAAGTACTCCCCCTTGGGGAACTCTGGATTTTGTGTGTCTGTGGTTGAGTAGTTTGTTTAGGTCTACTGTGTCGAATGCTAGCGACATGTCAAGGGCGACTGCTATGGTTCTGTGTGGTGGAATTTTCTTGTCGAATCCATTTGTGATTATGTTGTTTATTGTGTGTGATGCTCTGCTGGTTGAGTGCATAATTTTATTCTTAGATATTTCAATGATTTGTAAAAGTATTATTTTACTACGTTCGTTTTTAGAAAACTTAGTACCATACAACTTGACAAGACATGTTTTTCGTTAAGACTTCAATGAAACGTTAATTTACTGGCTTTAAATATAGGATCCATTGTTTTATTCGGATCGAGAGATCCAATACCTATTAGACTTTTGAACTAGAATTTCTAGCCCAGAGCGACTTTTAAGATACTAATATCTATGTAAATGCCTTCTCAAACATATTCTTACAGCGCAATTCTGCGTAACATCAATTCCATAACAAAAGTTTTAAATCAAATTAGCTTTTTGGGAAGATAACCTTTTCAAATTTATAAAGTACATATAATCACTTCTTTTCAGACTTTATCTTTAAAGTAAATTTATAATTATCATTGACAATTTTTTAAACTTGTAAACATGTTTTTGGGTGCAAAGATTTAGTGAAATTGCTTCTGAGATCTTCAATTGTTTATTTATTTACGTCCTTGAAATACGAGAGACGTTACACATTGGTGAGAATACCTTTCATGAGTAGCTGAATTTTCTAACGATTTGTGATTGCGTTTATAACTATCAGTCCTATTTGCAAAGAAAAATACACAGCAATACGTCACAGTAGTCACAATAACTGAAATCTTTTGCGATGACCAATAAACTAATTTATCATCAACTGCTTCCTTATATTTTACTCAAACAAACTTTAATTCTTTTACATCCATTATCTATTTATGATTTTTTTTGACGATTTCACCAATAAAAGTAGTTTCAACTCATTATTTTATGTAATATTTGTTATCTAGACCAATTTCCTATTACGACTTTTAAAACATTATTCTTATGCATCTACGAGTATGAGTTGCAATTATTCGAATGTATTCTATTCGATAGTTCATAATGTGATTGGTTTCCATCTTCTAACTAAGAATATTGATAACCTAGACTTATCAAGTATGAACACTGAAGTTCGATAAATATGTTTGCTACAAATTAAACAATGCTTAATTTGCAGTTAAAACGGATTGGAAACAAAGCATTATAATTATTATCCAAAACTTCGTAAACCTTTGCATTAAGTGAACTAAGCTAGAAAATAAAATTCTTATCTCGTGTTCTGAATAAGGTCAAAAATACATATATCGCTTCCTTAATTCTAGCTGAATATGTATCCTCAAAGGAGTATAAATTTGCAATTCTAATAACCTTTACTCTGTTTTGTACTTTTACTTTGTCTACTACGAGGGGTGGTCAATAGGTTTTGCAATTCGGATATAAGGAAAAGAAATATGAGGAAAAGTGTTGTATTATTTTTCAATATAACTACCCTCGACTTCAATGCACTTGCGCCACTTGTCCCTGAGGCTTCGAATTCCCGACAACCAGAAATATCCCGACTGCTGTTCAATCTACTCCTGGACGGCGAGCTGGACATCTTCATCGTCCCTAAACCGGCGTCCACGCAGTGCAGCCTTGAGCTGGCGGAATAAAAAGTAGTCGCTAGGGGCCACATCTGGAATGTAGGGGATGGGGATGGTTGAGCTCCTCGAATCCGCACTCGCACAGGGCAGCTTGCGCAACTCTGGCCTTGTGGACTTTGACGACGTTGAAGTCGATCATGAGGCGTGAGGTTTCTAGGGACCCAACAAGCAGAGACCTTGGTCAGGGCCAAATTGTCGTGGATGATGTTGAAAACACTTCCATGTGATATTCCAAGTTCTCGCTCGAATTCTTCGACCTTCACCCGTCGATTTTCGAGGATCATCCTCTCCACACAGGCCACATTGTCCTCGTTGGTCACGTCTTAGGAGGCGTCCTGGATGGGAGTCATCCTTAAGAGACTCACGACCATGGCGGAACTCCCTATTCCAGCGAGCAATGGTTTCATAGGAAGGGGCGATGTCGGTGTACACTGCAACCATGCGTTCATGGATCTTTTTTGCATTCTTGCCTTCCTTGGTCAAATATTTGATCACTGCGCGTTGCTCAACCTTCTCCATTGTTGGAAAATTTGTGACTGACGATCTGCGATCATCTAATGCTTCTTAAATTGACGAAGCAAGTAGCGTGCGGCTGCAGGTCCTGACTTGTCATAACTTGTCCTAACACCCCCACAAACAGCCCCCCTCCTTTCTTTGTTTTGCCCTACCGATTCGCAAAAATTATTGACCGCCCCTCGTATGTAATCTTAATTTATTCTTAGCACCTCAAGGACAATTTCTAGTTCTTAATTTTAAAGATTTATGACTTAAAGTCAGGATTAATTAAGCTTAATATTTTAGTATTCAATTTTTATATTTTTAGAATCATTTATAAATCACACTCTTTTCCTACCACATAAAAAAGAAAGTTGAGCACCTTAAAATTAAGCTCATTTATAGGCGGGATCTTTCCATAAAGCAAATTGTCTGAACAGGAATAAAAAAAGGCAAAAAAAGAGATGCAAAATAATACCCCCAAAACGATACTCTCTAAATTAAAGAAGACTTAATCTTCATGATTGGAAACGAGAGTAATTAGCAAAATATTCATGTATCTTCCATCAATCCCAAATATGTCTACAACTTTCTTCTCGAGTTTCTCCTAATAGAATTAATTCCTAATCTTAAGATATGTATACTGTTGGAACAATGAGATGAGTCGTGCTGCGAAAATTTATGAATACCACTTAACTACAGCTATAAATTACAGTATACTATCAAATATTAAGATTCACAGTCGGATGCCATCAAAGCAAGCATAAAACGAATTCTAGTAGGCCTGTAACATATTGTTAGACCGATACGTGTATTTCAAAAGTTACACATGAATACAAGTGCACAGGTAATTGATTGGAAATACAATAGAAGGTACTCCACATTGATATTCTAAAAAAGCTCTCAAGTTGACCAAGCTCCAAAACGAATTTGAATTTCAGGATAAAACTATAAAAAACATCTAGGTTATGCTAAATGAAACCTTCCTTTCGATTTCACGTGAATTTCAGTTTAAATCTAACTCTCAATCTATATATAATTTATATGTCTGAAGACCCGTCGAATTCTGTGATTTAAATCAAAACGTGACGCCATAGGATGCGTTCGATTCCTTGCCTCGTATCCGTTAGCGTCAAGGGTGAGATCTAGGACGTGAGAACGGGTCGACGAATCCACACGACTCACAAACATCATCATCAACAAAACGAAGCCAGTCATTAGGGAGGAGTTGGATGCACAGGTTGCCACGCTTCCAAGAATTTGCTTCTCCTGCCTCGTTTATTTTTAAAAATTGTCAATCAATTATTTTGGGGAGCCTACTTTCTCTTTCTCACTCATGGTATTTGTATAATATATTTTAAATGCTGCTCTCATGGTATTGGGGCATTAAAGGTTCAAAATATCAGGAATTTAATTCTCTTATATTTATTTCTCTACTGACTTTCAAGGTTCTTCCTTTAAATGTTGCCTCATGTACAACTTTCTTATATATATATATATATATATATATATATATATATATATATATATATATATATATATATATATATATATGTATAAAGAGAGAACAAATACAAGTTCTGCGGGTAGTAACAACCACCGCAGGGCTTTCGTCATATTTAATTTCTGCCTTTCAAAAAGATTTGGAAGACAGAAAGAAAGATGCAGAGACCTTGAATTGCAGACCATTTAACAATATAGTACAACAGAAGAGGAATTTTACGTGAATGAACAATGCCGTGTTTTGCCTTCCTTGATCCTTGTGTCTTCTCTTGCCTCTTTCTCTTGCCTTTAAAAACTCCTGTTTCTTGTCTCATAGCTCATTTACGTCAAATTTATCTTCTCTTTACTATATATATATATATATATATATATATATATATATATATATATATATATATATAGGCGTGTGTATCGGTAAAAGAGAAAGTGAGAATATAATCGTTTGCCCATTTTCCAATCTGTCGCTGATCACCTTCGGGGCACAACAATCTAAGTTGATCCATTTGTTTATGCCGAATAACGTCTAGTCCGCCCGTGTGCTTCATCAAATACTGGTGTGATGTCGGTTTGTGTCACAACCTTAGAGATGCGCAAGTATGAAAAACTGGTTTGTTCGCAAGCAATTAGTGAGTAAGAAACGTACACACACGAAACCATGCACGTATCCCCGCACATGCCTTCCTTTCTCCCCCCCAAATACACCACCTATTATTTTTCTTACCTTCTTCCCGGAGTTTGTCATAATTCACACTCGTTCATGTCTGCATATTTTACTAAATATATCCATTTATGTGTGTATACCTGGCTTTACCACCGGTTCGGGAAGGGTGGTTGGGCAAGTCACCCAGGTAACCAAACTGGTTCTCAATGTAAACTCAGAGAAAACGGTTCCGAGTTCTGGTTTCACTTTCAATGGAATGCAACGGAGGTGAAAGACGTGGAACGAGTGACCGAGGTGTTATCCCGGCGTCCTTCAATTCAAGTATTGGCACGAGGAAGTCCAACCTGTTCATAGAAACACAATCCCTCACCCCTGGTTACTCCTAGGTAGATACCTTGGATTTAAAGTAGTTGTTATACATTTAATGAACACGAATTGTAAATATCCTAGCGTTTATGACATTTTTAGAGTTTATTGAACATAGTACGCCTTCATACTATAAAAGGTTTGAGTTACTTGCTCTGCCTGTTTATGTGTATAGACAACACTACCTGTATATTTTTAAGCCCATTTTAATTTATCTTACTCTAATATTTTGGACACTCGCTTCACAGGTACACATTTACACAGTGTATATAACTATGATTACGTATTTTCAATCTCTTTTCACATATCTTGCAGTTTGTGCACGACTTCTCTACTACTGTAGATATCTTAATCTTCCCTGTGTCTTCTTTTTATATGTACAACAATATCTTTCCATACCCTTGAAAATAAATACAGCTGCTCGCATACAGGTCATTAAAATGATCCCCTTCTTTAACTTATACACTGCAATAAATAAAAAATGATAGAGTAATCTTGCAAAATTCCTTATATTGGGAGTTTCGTTGTGAGAGTTTTATCGAACACCCGCGCCATGTTCTGAAGGACGAAAGCCCCACAACCCATCCCTCTCACCGTCTATATCTAATCTTAAATTATTTGCATAAATTTTATATAAAATTTCGGGATTTTCTTATAATTTTAAATTTATTTAGAAAATTCAACAACGTGAAATTTATCCTGAGAACGGGTATTCTCAACGTTGGTCGCACCTTTGCTTTAAAAGAGGAAATAAATTGTAAGACGGCAAGGGATAAATGCTAAATAGTAATGCCTTAGAAAGTCATGAGATAAACAAATAAATAACGAAGAGTAAATTCCAAAACACATATATGTTGAGGAAAAATGTATATTTCTAGGAATACATGTACAGAGTGGGGAGAAGTTAGAGAGAGTTAGATAGATAGAAAGAAATACAGAATGATATATTTATATTTTGCAAACAAAATGACCTAAATATCATTGCTTACATATAAAAATATATATGGTTTGATAAGTGGGTTGGTAGGAAAGTATGCAGGTAGGCATGTTTTTAGGTATGTGGTAGTTCGATAGATAGAAAGAAAGAGAGAGAAATAGAAATAATTTTTTTATTTACATTGATGGCAAATTAAAATTTTAGAAACAATTAGAATAGATGAAAGATAAGGAATGGCTGGAAAAAATAAATATAACGGAGTAAATCCCAAGTATAAATATTTAATTTGCTGGAAGGGTGTTATTATACCATAGTATATATGTTTATAAAAACAATTTCATTGGAAATAACAAGTTTATACCTTTTTTTGACCGAGAAAGATTCAACAATGATAAAGATAGAAAACTTCAGGATCGGTCAGGAGGAGTGAGTAAGTTGCATAGATATTTATATATAGGAAATGAGTCATACCACAACGAAAGAAAAGATAAACGTAATTTTTCTTTTCGGAAAAATGTTTCCACCTTATTAAAAAATAAGACAAGCTAAGGGTTAGGATCGAATCAAGCACAATGGCAGTGGGTATGACTTTGATATCAGTTAAAGAAACTCTTAAGACCACTCTGCTACAGCGTGTGAAAAAAAATTTCACGAATAGAACGGATTTTAAGACTCGATTCGCTAGGTCGATCGGAAAGACTATGAAAGAGATAAAAATTAATCGTGAATCCAAAGCACCTAGGAGAAATAGAGGTGAAAGTTGTAGCCGAATAGTCAAGGCATTGCTTTAACTGAGATCAAAGCTTCGCCCGCTGCCTCAATGTAAGTGATTCTATCCCTACCCCAGGCAATGAGATTTTTACAATTAGGAAAACAAAAGCATTTATCCAAGAAACCTATTTCGTTTATCTTCTGTCTTAGTGCACTATGACTCATTCCATTTCGGCATTCTCTCGCGTTCATATATATATATATATATATATATATATATGGACCTGAGAAACTCACAAACTAGCACAGGAAAGATGGAAAGCAGAATTCGAGTACTTTCGAAATTGATTCAGTTCATTCTCAAGAAATACATAAAGAATTATAAGACTGTTAGGCATCTAACAGAGCGTAGATGCCTTTTATTGTATTGTAACCTAACCAGGTGCCTAATCTTCAATTGAGTGACTCTAGGTGCCTTATCTTAAATTCAACGAAACACAGGTGTTTTATCTTGAATTGAACGAAATACGGGTGTTTTATCTTGAATTGAACGAAAGAAAGGTGTTGTATCTTGAATTGAACGGAACACATGTGTTTTATCTTGAATTGAACGAAAGACAGGTGTTTTATCTTGAATTGAACGAAAGACAGGTGTTTTATCTTGAATTTAACGAAAGACAGGTGTTTTATGTTGAATTGAACGAAAGACAGGTGTTTTATCTTGAATTAAACGAAAGAAAGGTGTTTTATCTTGAATTAAACGCAACACATGTGTTTTATCTTGAATTGATCGAAAGACAGTTGTTTTATGTTGAATTGAACGAAAGACAGGTGTTTTATCTTGAATTGAATGAAAGACAGGTGTTTTATCTTGAATTTAACGAAACACAGATGTTTTATCTTGAATTGAACGAAAAACAGGTGTTTTATCTTGAATTGAACAAAAGACAAGTGTTTTATCTTGAATTGAACGAAACACAGGTGTTTTATCTTGAATTCAACGAAACACAGGTGTTTTATCTTGAATTGAACGAACCACAGGTGTTTTATCTTGAGTGAACGAAAACCAGGTGTTTTATCTTGAATTGAATGAAATGCAGGTGTTTTATCTTGAATTGAACGAAATGCAGGTGCTTATTATTGAATTAAATGCTTCTTCATTAAGTCGCATCCTAATTTCAATAAATCCTCCCGTCTCTTTAAAGTTGACCCTGTCATTAAAAATTTTATTTAAAATTAAATTGTCTATTTTAATTCTTAGGCCCTTTGATTTATTTAATTTGTTATATTTCTTTTGTTTATTGAATAATGTATTAATATTTGCGTATGTATGTATTTCTACTTATGTGACTCATATTTATACATTTCACAAACACTCTCATACTAGGATATTTTGGGAGAGATTTTATCTATATGTCTTTGCCCTTTTCTACTTTCTTTAACTCCCTCTTTTCGGATAATGTAATTCTATTATTTTCACTCCCGCCATTTTTTGTATCCTTTCGTTGCACGTAGGGGAGCGCTGATTATTTTTCTCATATATATATATATATATATATATATATATATATATATATGCAATTCTTGTAATTTTTTATGTATTCCTTGAGAATGAACTGAATGATGTTCGAAAGTACTTGGATTCCGCTAATCATCTCTTCTTTATTATATATATATATATATATATATATATATATATATATATATATATATATATATATATATATATATATTATGCATAGTAAAATCAGTAAATCTATTTTTAATATCTAATTGATGTACTCCCTACAAGTATCTCTTAAATTTGATTTTCTATTTTTTATCTCTCCGCTACTCCTTTCGCTCTTTCTTTAGTTCCCTCATTTCACTCTCTATGGCGCTTGTTTAAGGATAATAGTTATCGGGTTATTTTACACTTTAGAAAAGAAGGTAGAAATTATAGGGAGTAAGAATACGCATAAAAGGTTTGACTTAAATAAAGGTAAATAATTTAACAAAATAAACTGTAAGGAGCTTAAATTTAAAAATACGACAAAAAAAGGGGAGAAAAATGAGCCTTGTAGTGAAACATTAAGAATATTTTGTATTAATGGGAGAGGCAGGAGAGCGTCAATTAAGGCAAATGCCTCACAATCATTGGGAGGTGAATTAACTATAACCAATAGAGAGTGAAGAATTTCATAGAAAATGCGATACCTAAGAAAACAAGAAAATAATCAAATAAAGAGAAAGATAAAGAACTAAGAAATTCCCCTGGCAAAGATCAAGTTCCAAAACGCAAAATCTCCAACCAAAACAAAACGAACATATTTATGATAAAGACTAAAGTATGATAAAGGTCAACAGACCTAAGTCGCGAGCTCTTAATAGTCACCAAAGAGAGATAAGTGGATAACCAGGTAACGACAACGGAAAAGCCTAAAAAATAGATAGAACAAAGAATACATATTAAAACTGTCTCCAAAGGAAAGAAAACAAGGTCAACAGACCTAAGTCGCGAGCTCTTAATTATTCTAACTTATGCCCTTATGACCATATGACCTTACCACCTTCAAAACTTTCAATAATTCCTGGACTTAACTTGGGATGACTTTGGCAGTTACTTCATTCAAAAGGGAATATAAAATAACACAAGGTTTTCAAATTTCGTTAGAATCGATTGAATAGTTACGATGTTATTGCCCCCAAACTCTTTGAAAAGTAAAATGATTACCCTCCCACCGACTAACCTAAGGACTGACATAGTAATTGATAGAGTCGTGTGCATCAAATTAAAAAAATGATTATTATACAGTCAAAGATCTATGACAGAGGTGGTAAAAACAAGTAAATAATCTTACAAGAGATACACACGTAAAACTACATAATAATACCAAGAAGATGAGAAAACAGCGAATGTAAATTTGATGAAGAATTCATGGGATGATTCTTCTCCGACCTCTCCTTTATCGCAGTTGCGCTCTTTTATGAAGGCAATAAAAGAGTCTTCTGTGTCTGGCGCTTAGAAATACTCGAGGATTGAGAGAACAAGTTCCAGTCAGAGTCAAGATGAGCAGAAGTGACCCCTCTTTTTTATGGGATCAAATATTTCTTTTTCGATAGAGGATTATTTTACTTTAGTTTATTTAAGATCCGGCCGAAGGCAAAGTATAATGAAAGAATAGCGCTAATCAATTTAAAAATATGATTCGCTTGACTAATTAAAAAAAGAATGAAATTAATAATGATTTAAACAACAAAACCATATGAGCTAATTAATGAGAGTAATGAAGAAAATGAGCAGAGATGTTTGTTTGGTCATAGGAGAAAGTCGTCTAGAAGTACGATCAGAGTATTTCATGATATTTTAGTTCTCACTTAAGTCTAAAATGGTCAAACCAGAGTTATTCTAATGCAAGGAAATCGAGCTAAGAGAGACTGCTCTATCGAAATTTTGTGAGGAGTGGTTTTTGAGACAATAATGAATAAGCAAAAGCCAACGAGGGTTTCTTTTCCCCTCCTCAAGTTTTTTTAGCAGAAATTCATACGAAAATTAATGAGGATAGAGGATTTGAAATGTGTAAGAAGTACACGTCAACTGTTATTAAAACTATAATAACTTAAAATATGAAATTCCATCAAACATAATAACTACCACAACAAAATAATAACTACTACAAAATCAATCCAATAATTAAATTGACAAATCGGATACCCATAAAAATGAAAATTGCAAAAAAAAGAAAAATAAATTAGTTTTGACTTATGTTCCTATTTTTTTCATTTTTATTTTTATGAAAATTTGCAATTTAATTATGGCATTGATTTTTTATTAACGTTATTTTATTTCTCTCCCTCTCTTCTTGCTCCTCTCCCGTACGTATCTGCTTACTTCTCGTCTATCGTCTAATCTCCCTCTTTAGACTATCGCTTTATCCGTTAATCGTTTTAACCCTTTTGGGTCTGTTCTTGACTCTTTCTTGCCTCTCGGTTTGACCTTGCTACCTGTTATAGCTAAATCATAATGTGAATTTACCCATCCCTCTCCTACTTCCTCATTGATGATTTCTTGTCTTAAAGGCGGTCTTTATCTTATACTAGCTTATAAATACCATAATCATAATATTTTCTGAATAAAGTTCGAAAGTACTTGGAAGCACCTTTTTCATTTTTCCTGCGGGTGATTGCAATTATTGCAAACATCACGTACTACTTTGTGAGTTATTCATTTCATATATATATATATATATATATATATATATATATATATATATATATATATATATATATATATATATATATACATATATATATATATCCCCATAAAGAAGATAAACCATATATTTTAAAGTTAAATAGATATACCGAGAAAAACACTCCTAAAAATAAATTCCCTTTCTATAATAGCTTCAAAAGTTTCCTCTAAATAAATAATAATACCGATGATAATATTAATAATAACAATCTTAGAATATTGATGCTAGAATCTTATAATCCCCCACCCCCCTGTCCCGTCTCGAACAACTCATTAACACAAGACCAAATGAGAACCCAGGATTTGGAGATGTCAAATCTTTTATGTAATTTTAGCCCAAAATTCTGTTAACTGCAAAATCGTGATTTGAAATATTCAGGGTTTTTTCGAAGATTATTATTTTTTTTACTAAATTAGCTTCGAGGCATTTCGAATAAATAGAGAATAAATCGGGTGGTGGGTAACTGTCGAGTGTTAGTTAAAAATTCCCACACATATGTAGGCAAACAATATATATATATATATATATATATATATATATATATATATATATATATATATATATATATATATATATATATATATTATTTTTTTCTTTTATATTCCTTCAGCTTTTCACCTTTCAAGGCTAATTTGAAATACTTACAACATGGCAGAGAAAATCCAATCCCGTTACCCTTTGACGCGCTCCTCACTGTGCTACTTGCGGGTGATTATGATTGGTCTGTGTTCTTAACCAGACAACAAAATACAGACCCTCCTAAACACTTTTTTTCTTATTTTTCACCCTTTTATCCTTCCTTCAGTTTTTTTTTTACTTTGAATTAATTTCCACTCCATTTCCACTCCTCTATTACATAATCTTCATCCCCTGCCTGACAATCATAGTTTAACATATATTAATTAAGCGATATTACGGCATTTAAAAATAATAGCAAATAAGTCACCGAATTAAACCTTTTTTTTATTTCAACCTAAAAATACTTTTTTTCTTTATTAGGATGTAAAATAAATTTTCTCAAGTGAATAATCAATCCCTAAAATTATTTATGGGATGGCAATTCTCACATCAAATTCTGCAGCCTTTGTTCGAAATGTAAAAATATTCCGATTTATGGCAGGAATATTTATTATGGGGAATTAACTTAGTGTGACCTAAACATCTGATGGCATCCGAGATCCGTTGAGGTCCTCAGTACATAATCAATCCGCGTCATTATAACCTTTTAATGTAATAAAAAAAAATGCATTCAGCTTCATAACTTATTTAAACTGTTTTAATATATCAATGTTAAAACCTAAACATATTTTAATGAATATACAGATAAATATAAATATTTATAAATATATGTTAGAGCAAGAAATTCTTACAAAAAGGCAGTAGTAACCTAACACACTCGAACACCAGCAGTTATTTGTGGAAGCTTCATGGCTTTCCCTTGCTCACAAGGTTATTATATATATATATATATATATATATATATATATATATATATATATATATATATATATATATATATATATATATATATATATATATATACATACATACATAAGTATGAAACACTCAAACTCTTTCAATATACATAAAAATAAAAATATGGAATTAAACCACTAAAGATTGAGAAAGCAAGATTGATCAAGCTTTATTGGTTTGCAAATATTTATGTGATTAAAAGAATTCGGAAGCTTCTTTTATTCCATCACATTCCATCTCATATATCCATCTCTGCCTCTACTATCTCCCTTACAGCTTGTTTTCTTACTCTCCAAAGGCAACCTATTTTTTCCTCAAACATTGACGATAATGCCTAATTCACCAATCTCTGTGTGTTAGATATTTTAAAGTTGTAATATTACTTAGATATTAGTAGCGTTTTATCTTAAAAAATAGTACCCACGTTGGATGGCTGATAAACTTTGGCACAGACGGAAAATAAGTATATAATCTTCAATCAGATTTAAACTGAAAATATATAAATAAATAAATAAAAAAAAAGCCCGGCTTCCATTTACCAATATAATTCATTGATATTCCGAAACCCCATTAATTAGTGCAGGGCTAAGTTAGGCTATTTAGTTCCTATTGCTTATTGCTATTTTTAAGTTTATTAAATGCTAATTTGTATAGCCTTAGTTAGGCTATTTATGACGTTTCGTCTACCTTGATTCAAATGTTAATTATTTTGCCTAGTTAAGTGTTTTCAGGTTCCTCTACTTTTGTCATATTTATCAGTCGTGTGCTATTCTATAAGTCAATCCGTAGGTTGGTCGGGGGGATGGTAACGATCTTACTTTTCAATGGGTTTTTGAATGTTTTGAAGGTCATAAGGTTGTAAATCAGAACAATTGAGAGCACACGACCTAAGTCTGTTGACCTTGTTTATATGTTAATTAATTTAGGCTAGTTTGCGCCCGGTTTATTTTAGTACCATGTACATCCGTCCAAACGTAACCTTAACTTATTAGCATGCAAATAAGATACACCTAAAAGTCGGAAAAAGGAAGTCAGAAAAACCCTAACTTACCCTAAAAACCTAAAAGAAGAACCCTAACCTAGCCTAAAGACCTAAAAGAACAACCCTAACCTAGCCTAAAGACCTAAAAGAACAACCCTAACCTAGCCTAAAGACCTAAAAGAACAACCCTAACGTAGCCTAAAGACCTAAAAGAACAACCCTAACCTAGCCTAAAGACCTAAAAGAAGAACCCTCACCTAGCCTAAAGACCTAAAATAACAACCTTAACTTAGCCTAAAGACCTAAAGAAGAACCTTAACCTACCTTAAAGACCTGAAAAGAACACAACTTAGCCTAAATACCTAAAAGAAGAACCCTAACCTAGCCTAAACACCTAAACAAAAAACCCTAACCGAGCCTAAAAACCTAAAAGAATAACCCTAACCTAGCCTAAAGACCTTAAATAAGAACCCTAAACCTAGCCTAAAGACCTAAAATTGAACCCAACCTAGCCTAAAGACCTAAACAAAGAACCCTAACCGAGCCTAAAGACCTAAACAAACAACCCTTAACTAGCCTAAAGACCTAAAACAAGAACTCTAACGTAGCCTAATGACCTAAAAAATGCAGAAAGGCGAGGAGAGAATAAAAATCAACTTGTCATTTTTTTAAATTTACTGATATTTAGTAAGTAAATGGAACTTCTCTTGAGAAATATTAGTCAAACTGTTGAGAACTGGGAACCATACAGTTAGAACCGACCATTCTTGTTGGACGGAAACTCATTCAGGAGAATTGCGTGCCTTTAATGGCACTGACCCTTCAAGATGTCAAGTTATTAGCTCCTTACACATTTTTTCACACACATTATTTACAAGTTTTTTAAAAAGTTTGCAATGCCTTCGTTGGTTTTCCTTTATTATTTAAATACTATACTAAAGAGGGTTGATGTTAGTCTGATCCAGAAATTACTGACGCCGTTGTTGGTGAGAGTAGAGGTATGTGACAGAGGTTTTGTGACTAAACTTTTGTGACTATTGTTTCCTGACTATTTGATGAACGTTTTGTATTTAAAGTTTAGATCTAATATTTTTGAAATAGGTTTTCTTACTAATGTTTCGTGACCAAGTTTGTGTGAGGAATTTTGTTTCACTATTGCTCTATAACTAAGTTTTTTTTCTTGATGTTACGTGATCGAGGTTAGTAATACTTTGCTCTTATTGCTTTGTGACCGAGGATTTTTGAGCTGTGTGGGGCTACGTTTTACATCCCTTCTTTTGTAACAATCATTTATTCAATCCTGCTTTTCGAATCATTCTTTTTAACTAATACATTGTGAAAATCGTTTTAACACTACTAAAATATATCCTTTAAATTTAGAATCATGACCAGATTGAGCGTTTTTGTTTCGTGACAAAGAATTAGCAATGGATTCACTTCTCGGATCAAGTAATGGAAAAATGGTTATATTGATCTGTTCTGGTTCGCCAGAAAGTCCTGACTCACTTAAAAAGCGGAAAGAAACCTAAACAAATTTTAGGGAGCAACACGAACATTAGGTTATGTAGCCTCTCTTATTTGACTACTTGAGGTTAAAGTATCCTTTCTCTTTCGACATTAAGTTAAGTTAACCTTACTCATTCGACTACCAGCCTCCTACGCTGCTGTTGTTTGTTGCTACTGCGCAGTTTATTTCTCTTTATGTAAGCCTTAACTAACAGAATTGAGTTTGGAAGAACGTGGAATTAAAGTTTTCATTCGCTATTTTTACAAGCGATAACTTTCTACAAGGATTGCTTTGAAGCTAATTTGCGATACTGAAGGAGAAAGGACAGACAGTCAGGCGAATGTCTCGAGATGGTACAAACGTTTCAACTCCGTGAATATTACCTGGTCCTGCTGACCATTAGCTTGGTATCTGGACCGATCCGGATGCTAGCTGGTCGCTGGAAGAAGATCGTAAGGAATGATGGACTTTATTTTGAAGGATTAATGTTGGTGTTGCTCCATAAAAATGTGTTTTTTCTTTCCGCTTCCTAAAGGGTTCAGGACTTTCTGGCTAACCTAATGTATATACGAGTATGTATATATATATATATATATATATATATATATATATATATATATAAGAAATGGCTATATAAAACAATATTTCGATATTTTATTAATGCAGGATACAAAAATATTTCTTCCTCATAAAATTTATTTCTGAAAATTAAATTGAGGCAGACGGATTGAAGCTAAATAGGACAAGGTCATTCTTATTACGAGATGAACAAAGGTAACCTCGAAATTGGAGAAAAGGTATATCATAGTCAACACAGTGTATCGATTTTTATCTATTGTACGAACATGTTCATTAGCTGAGGTATAAAAGCTTCAAGCAATGGTAGTAAAAGATGTCAGACAGACAGATAGAGAAAAGACTCAAACATACGATATACAAACACAGACAAAGTTATTATATGGCCTTGCTCTGCAGGCGTATAGTGGAACGGGGTGGGATGTCACAGACCGAGCGACGGATCTTGCATCAAAAGGGGCTTATCTTGACAGACCAAGATGCCCTCATTTTCCCCAAAGACGGATGCCATACATTCGTCCCCTCGGTGCTTAAGCTCGCCTTCGTTATAGATTGATAAGTTGAAATGTGCTAAAAGCCGTTTCTCATAAGTCATGCAGGAGAATTGTGAGCATCCGGAGAAAGGTGGCGTTAAACACAAGCGTTAAAGTCCAGAAAGACAATTTTATTATTGGGGAGGTGTCCATAGGATGCGCAAACATCGCTCAAAACAGGCTATGGTCGAAGATATTCATCAGTGTAGATGGGTAAAATGATTAAAGGCCCTTGTAGACTCCAAATCTCGAGGAATGGCAGACCTTCCCGTCCCAAGTGTGTACCCTTCAATTGTATATCAAGAGTAGCATGGGCAAGCTTGCTCTAGCTGGCATCTAGAAAATATTATACCCAAAATGTCTCAATTCCCTAAGAGCTTCTGCGGCTCTATATCTTCTACGCATTTTCACTTGCTCTAACTTCCAATTTTATTTAAAAACTGTTTGCAGGAGAGGTTCTCGTTTATCTTTGCTATAAAGTTAAGCTCCCAGACCTCCAGTCTTAGCAGGTCCTAAGCATTTCTTCATTACAATGTTCACAGAAAGTCAAGTAAATTATTCATGTTAAAAACGTGCCTTTTTCTTATTTTAGTCATCACTTCCTCTTATACTGACTTCCATTTAATAGTCGCTTTACTCATCGAACTCGGGTCGTCTCCATTAATGTTTTATACTTCCCTTTTTATATCGCCTCCAGTAAGGTCTTCTACTTCCTATCTTTACACCTACATCACCATTAATGTCTTCTACTTGATTCTATTTACACCATCCTCTTCATTAATTCCTTCTATTACATTCTTTTTATACTTTCGTCTCGATTAATGTCCCCTACTTCGTTTATACCATTGTCTTCATTAAGGTCTTCTAATTCTTTCTCTTTATACCGTCTCCATTAGGTTCTTCTACGTTCTTCTCTTTAAACCTTGTCTATTAGAATTCCTTATTACTTTTCTTTATACCGTGATCTCCATTAATGTCTTCGTCTTCCATCTTTTGGCACCTAATTTTTTTTACTTCCTTCACTTTATCCCGTCTCATTTATGAAACTAAATTAGCGGCCTATTTTCTTTCGCACTACCTGTATTTCCTCCGCGCTTCGGATGGGGATGGGTCAATGGTGTTCTTCGTGGGCTTAAATTGCACATAGTTTCCGCACATGTATAAGCCAAATCGTTCTAAAATATCTATATTTCCTTATTATCCTCGGGTGAAAGATCATTTATTAAGACTTTGTGGTTAATAAATTCTTAATTGGGCCCCTGAGGTAAACGCAAAAGTTATCTCACGAAGGTTAGCTCGAGCTTGCACCTAAGTGACCTCATTTTTGTTCCTCTAATTTAAAGGTCGATAAGTAGCTGCAAATTACGAGTAGTGAAGCACGAATAGACCTAAGAATAGCATATCTCGATTGTGATGGACATCAAATAGCTCAAAGAGGTGATAGAATGTTAGCAAAATCAACCAAACTCTCTCTAGCACTCTCGCGGAATCTTGATCAATATCTTTCGTTATTATATTTTTTCTTTCCCCTGATTTTCCTTGACATACTTTTATTATTTATAAATCCGATTTATCTCTCTTTAAATATATATTCTATAATTGACAGTGGCAAATTTATTTTTTTCATGGTCCCCTATTTTGTATTAATGAATTTATATTTTTGTTGGCAAAATACAAGAGTTTTTGGTTCTAAATAGTATATCGGTTTATATTGTTTTTTCTTATTCATTTATGGAAAAATAAACAAAGGATAACTAAAATATACGTCTGACAATTTTTTCCCAAGACAATAATAGAGTTTTATTTAAGAGTAAATTTGGATTGAAAACCAACACGTTCACAATTTTTGATTTCTTCTAAAATTAAAAGATTGGTGTTTTAATGGTTTTCTTATTATTAATATTGGCATTTGTGTGTAATTATTTTAGTCGTTCATTTCTTTTCGTTTATATTTATACTCCTATATATATTATTAGTTTCCAATAAAATAATAATATTGGCTGATTACTCGCAGCTAATATTTTTCCACACACAATTTCACTGACACGTTATTTTGAAACAGTGAAATACTCTCTGACTTCAACAGTGATATGATCGGATTTACCGATTTTTCAAATACCCTAAAACATTTTAAAGTCGCATAGTTTATATTTATACAACGATTTGATCAAAAACATTAATGCTTGTTCGATAATGAATGCAGTTGACAGAGAGGCATTGAGGATATCCTTAACCTTCCAAAATATTATTCTTTTAAAATCCTTTTCTGAAATCAAATCCGACCAGAATATGTCCATAACAACTACTAACGGACTTCTACATTATTAATTTTGAGTCTTATCTGAAGCTTAACGACCTTTAGGTCACTGTAGTTAGTAAAATTTGTGTGAATAAGGTTTCGTCATACGTTTAATATTTATGCATATACAATTCATACCAAATTAATTTACTACAAATTTGGTAGTTAGACCACAAAAGTTACAAGTTTAAATATGATAAGGACTAGAAAAGGAAGAAAAAAAAGAAAATAAAAGAAAGTAATACATCGCAGCCTACACTGATCGAGGAAGTGACCACAATCCACTCTCCTCAAGCAAAAAAGACCCGGATGAGGATCAAAACAATAAGTGATGGTTAGAAATTTACGAGGTCTAGAGGTAAGCACATGGATTGTATATATGTACAAGCAAGGGTATTTCCTATTCGAAATACATAAAATGTTCTCTGCATTTAAAACATGAAACGCACTTCATTTATTCAACACGTAACGCCATCCTAAGCTATCGATTAGTAATACCTGTAATTAGCATTTTTGGGGTCGGAATAACTAAAACTATTAATGTTTTACTTTCGCATTTAAACAGCACATAAGAGCATTTCGAGCAAACGAAAATATATATATATATATATATATATATATATATATATATATATATATATATATATATTCCTTGGAATTGATAATTGAAAAACTAAATGATGAATTAAGTTAAAAAAAAGAATTATGGAGGTCATAACAGAGAATAATGGTGGACAAGGGAAAAAAAAATATATGATAAAAGATTAAAAGAATAATGATGACTGGCAATAATAAATAAGGTGATTCTAGAAACTTATGTAGTTAAACACATGTCCTCATTATGAGTATGCGTGTTAGTTAATTTAGAAACTAAACGCGTTCGATGAAAGATCTCCCTTGGGGTCACCGAGGCTACTTACTAATTATATTATGCTTCTTGCCTCATTAAATATCAGGTATTTTCTTGTCGAATTTTATTTCTATCATAAAAATTAGTCTTTCCTACAGGATTTCCATTAATATTCGCTTCTACTGACAAACGATTTATTCAAAATTTGCCATCACCTATGGGCCTGCTTTATTTCCCACTCATAATTAACCTCGTCATGTAACATTTCAAAACTGACCTTTCGTAAAGGATGTCTTAGTTGGCTGATCAAACAACATTGGCTTTTCACATTTCATCCAAAATCAACTCTCCCTTCCATAAAATTCACTCCTGAGTGAGAAAAAAATAACTCTTTTCTCATTTTGGAATTAAATCTACCTCAATACACTTCACAATATACCCATCTATAAACAGCAAACCGGCATATAAATATACAACTACCTACTATACGAAAAACTCATTTACATTGAACGAAGGAGACTTCTTTCCCTTTTAGGATCCAGGAAATCTTTCCCCTGATAGCTACCACCAACAAGAAATTTTAGATATTAACCAATGTATTCACCAATTGATTAAAATTAAAATTTCATCGAATCTACTTAAAAATCTACCTACAAAACAAAAGAGAAAGAAAAAAAAGTTTACCATAAGTATTTACCATCAGGTATATTTCTATAAGGAGGGACTAAAAAAAATAATTTGAGATCGTTTTAGATAAAATCAAGTATTTATCTATGACTAAAGAATGACCTTATTTGCCAAAAAAGAATAATTTGAATCAGTGTTTATCATAAAGACGAAAAATTCAACAAAAGAATACAAGAATTAACATAGAAACTGTGAAGACAGAAGTCTTTAGGGGGTGAAAATACATGCTCCAAGAACTGTTGCATTAAAAGCATTGGGAGTTCCGTATCCCTCAAACTTAATGGCGTCAAGCTTGAGCGGCATTTGTCGTTAACAGGAGTTTCGTTGACGATTGCTGCGTGAGAAGTGAGAGCCTTGGCAACTGGTGAAGAAGAGAAACCAGCCCGAAAACAGCATGATCACTGGTTAAGATGTTGAGCGACTAGTATCTCAGGTGTATCGAAAAGAAGGATCTCTATAGAGGAAGAGAGAAAGTTATGTATATATCGCTAGTAAAAAGATTAGCTCAGTCAGCTTCGTACGTGAAGAACGCCGATGAGCGAAGAATTTCCATAACCGGGATATAAGAGACCGTTAGGGTGCAAATGGACGCCTCACATCGGAGGGGTCGCTCGCATTCAAGACGAAGGAATTGGTTAGAATCTACCACCAATAAGTGAGCTGTATTCAGAAACAGGTCCTGATCAGAGGGATACCCCCTACGGAAGAGATTAGAAGTGCACAACATTATCCACTGTAGTTCGAAAGAATGAGCCCCTTAAAATCTACCATTAATGGTAGACAGCATAAAAGAGATGGAAAAGTTTTCAGTGAGGAGCATAACAAGAATGTCTTCTAGCTGCACCCGTGTGCTGCCCTTGATGTATACTCTAAAGAGAAAGGCGCTTAAAACAATTCACTACGAAACATCCTCCTCTCTTACTTGGAATCGTAAATCATATAAGTATTCATAGAGAAAACTGTGCAGTCGTCTCATCAGCCTCATAGAATGAAGGATGACCCCGATGCCATAGCGAAACGTGATATCATAGGCATTCCTCTAATCAAATAATACCATGGCTCAATGATTCCTGACAAAAAGAGCATTGCAGGACATACCTGAAGAAACTCAATTTCTAAAAACTTATTACATTTTAAAAGAAAACTCTAATTTTGAATTAGAAAAAATACTTTAAAAACCCTCTATGCGAGCACTTATACACATATGCGATTTATATAAGAGGATTCCATGAAAGTGCATGGAATATTTAACTTTGAGGTTCACACCCTCTTAAATGTGTTAAATATGGTTTACCCTCAGGTATGTCGCTAACAGAACTACATGTTCATCCTTTTTACCTGCAGCTGCCTTTTATTCACCTATCCTTATCAGAGCGTGGCTGTGATTTTTCTTGAAGTAACCCTGAAAGTATTCATGAATTAAAAAGAAACATCACTACCCCTTACTTTTTCAATTTCTCATCGTACATCGTTTCACGAGCACATCAATAAATATAAAGATATAAAATCCATTATATAAAAATTCTTTAGATATGAATATTCTTGTATACTCACTGGAATCATTTTTTTTCGCAAGATGATATTAAAGCGGTTCATTTAAAATATTCACTCCAATTTAACGGTCAAGGCAGTGCCTTAATGGCATTGAAAAAACTTAAAAATCACAGGATATTTGAAGCAAAGTATAACATTATACCATATATTGGATCGTTGTTCTTCGGGAATTACTTTTAGACATTATTTTTCTTATATACCCGACCCTAAACTGCATGGCAATTTGTATATGGGAGTTAATCTTGTCATAAGATGTAAAATCCACAAAGAAGAAAGAGGTACTGGTTTGTACTCCTACATTCTAGAATTAAATGGTAGTTTTCGTTTCTACTTCTTTGAAAAGATGACTAAATTGATTTGTCATTTTTTTGTTGGAGGAATTTTATTATAAATATTCAAAGCTTAAAGGTTATAGGGGATGTTAGCTTTGATTGATATATGAGATTAATGTAGATAGATTTGAAGTTTTGAAGATTTATAGTTGTTTCTTATTTTAATATATATTTTTAATATATATATATATATATATATATATATATATATATATATATATATATATATATAGTCTTCAATATTTTGAGGACAGCACTTTATCATATAAAAATATAGGAGACTAAAGTGACGAAGCAAATGAGAAGGCACGCGTAATCATTGCCATAAAAGTTGAGCATAATGATACAGAGATTGTTTGCTTTCTGAAAGTTGCCCAATCTTTCATTGCCAAAGTTAAGAAATACCTAAAAGCTGTTGATAGGAAAGAAAAAATAGCAGCAAAATGCAAATGATTGTAATACGGTCAGAACCCAAGAATATTGGCGGAAGGTACAGGAAAATTAAAAGAAAACACAGGAAAGTCGATCAGAGCCCATAAAAATGACTTCAATGTTTCATAATACCCTATCAGAAGAGTTGTACATGAAAATATGGTATACAGGTATTATGTGATGTAAATATGTCAGTTCATATCAGTTAAGACGAAAGGTAATTGTTTGAACTTGCTCTTCATGCTTAAACATCAAGAAGTTCGAATGCAATGGTTTTACTCTAAAATAGAAAACTTCAATCACGACCAAAACCTTAACCAAAGGAAAGACAGATGGTTTTGCAGAGTGCCAACGAGGTTCGAACTATAATGCTTGCTAAGTTTACAGCAACTTTGATGGTTTTGGGAGTCATTAGCAGTGAGAAAGATGTCATGTCCCATCACTCTTATTTACAAATCTTAAGAGTCGATTCTGCTGCATACGAAGAGGTTTTTAAAAACGTTATGACACCATGGATACGTAGAGAAAGACTTTGCATCCTACGACAATACTCTGCACCATCAGACCTCAATTCACTGGACTATTACGTATTTGACATAGTCACAAGAGAGGTCAATCACCATTCAATCTTCAAGTCCGGTAAAACAAAGAGTCTATCCGAAATTAATAAGATCATCTAACTCGGGCATATCAAAGCTTCAGACACTAAGGTAGGGTCATTTAGGTTACTGTTAGATTCATTGAATAAGTGTGTTAGAAGGATTCTCAAGATTATTTGTACAAATTTTCATTTAAATGCAGCGCTTCTCTGATGTGCTCTGGTTTTTCTACATTCTTGAAAATGACCTCAAAATACTGACACACCCAGTATATACTAGTATATATATATATATATATATATATATATATATATATATATATATATATATATATATATATATTTGTCCTTCTTGTTCGACCATGCGAAGCGTGCTTTAAAAAGCTTGTCTATTCAGAAGATTTTTGTCTTCCGCGTTGCTGAGTGGTCTAAAAGGCAGTTTAATTGAGATCAAAGAGGTTGCTCGCTACCTCCTTGTGCACGGTTCAAATCCCACCCCAGCTCAGATATTTATGAAGTAAGAAATAAATATTTCCGAAAAAGAGATTATTAGGTTTTCTCTTTCCCGTGATGAAGGTGAATATATATATATATATATATATATATATATATATATATATATATATATATATATATATATATATATATATATATATATATATATATATATATATATATATATATATATATATATATATATATCCAACCACTTACCAAATATATTTTTGAAAATATAGTTCGAAAGTGATTAGATTCATCTTTTCATTTTCATATGGGTTAATTTTCAGATTATTGCTTTCCTCACGTGCCACTTTGTGAGTTTCTTCATTATATACATATATGGAATGGAAGATATCACATTAACGTGAGGTATATCAGTGAAAGATAATAGCAAACCACAATATTTTTTTACTACCTGACAAATTCGTTAAGATATCTGTTATTTCTTCCCTCTTTCCCTAAGCCTATAGAACGTGCGACCCAATCTTCCTTCAGGATTAAATTAACCACCTTATCTGCAATTTAATTGAAATTAAATATCTAATTTACCTAATAAATAGATGTCATTCCAAAGCACAAAAATACTTCTATGCAACCTTTACACCACTAAGGAATGATTTTTTAAAAAATGTATTAGTTTATCATATGCTCTAAACTTGGCTCGTCTAAAATCATATGCGAACGGAAATAACATAAATAATACATTTAAATAATCCAATACCATTCGAAAATCCCTGACTAGACTACGCCCAATCAATATCGATGTAATTTCAAAGCACAAAAAAACTTCTATGCAACCTTTACATCACTAAGGGCTGATTTTTAAAAAAAATATTGGTTTATCATATGCTCCAACCTTGGCTCCTCTAAAATCATATACGAACGGAAATAACATAAATAATACATTAAAATAATCCAATACCATTCGAAAATCCATGACTATACTACGCCCAATCAATATCGATGCTGTATTTTACAGTATACCATGCTATAATTCTAAATTAACATACATCTGAGAGACAGGCCACTTTAATAAGAGGGTGAAGGAACATTTAGCTGATATCAGAAAATGTACGAACTCTTCAAGTCTCTTTACGCACATGGAAAAGCACGACCATAGAATCGATTTTAACCATGCAAAAATCATTTAGAAATCAAATAATTATATTGAGAGGAGAATTGCGGAATCCATCATCATCAACAAAGTTGATAATTTCAATTTCTCTGAAGGGCAATACAAATTTAACAAATATATAACGAATAGAGTCGCTAATTGTATCTATAAGCCCCCGGACGCAATGCGTCTGGGGGATTAGGAACTCTTCAGATTATTTCCGGTTCAATTTCATTTTGTTTAGGATGTGTCTTACCTTATATATATACTGTGCTCCTTGCCTAGTTTCTTCCTTATTATTTAAAAAGGGCATCTTGCCGAAACTAGTGCGATAGTTATAGATAAAATCTTGATTGAGATATTGTGGTTCACCATTATCTTTCCTATATATATATATATATATATATATATATATATATATATATATATATATATATATATATATAAATCCATTAAACCACATTGAAAGAGAAAACGGAAAAATTAGTCCGTTTTCTCTTTCAATGTGGTTTAATGGATAAATTTTCATCATTCTCTCGCGCTACTTTGAAATATTTATATATATATATATATATATATATATATATATATATATATATATATATATATATATATATATATATATATATATATATATATCGGAAATATAAGTGTGAGAAAAATTAAAAAAGATGTCAGCAAATAAAATTTTATTATTGATCCATTTCGTGATATAAACTGCCATATTTCTGTTAAATACACACAACTTATCTATTTTTATAGCTTACATTTTTGCGATAAAGGCACACAATTGAATTGCGCAAAAAAACAAAGTTCGTTTATTTCAGTTCTTTTAATGCGAAATGTGTATTATTAATGCAAATAATAATAGTGTATTTCAAAATATCAAAAAGTCAAAAGGACGATTTTGAGGTTACGAGTTCAAAAGGAATTTCACGTAACCTAAAATCTAAAGTAGAGTAATATTTTCCTTGAATAATTTCTTCACCTTAACCTTATTTCTCTCATTCGACGGTTAAACTATTCTTAATATTTACTAGATATATCTGTAGTTATTTAAAAAAATTATTCTTCTTTTAATCACTATGATATTATAATTTGGTGGAAAAGATATTATTGACTAATCAATAATGCGCTAAACCATATGAAAAAATGACTGATTGCGCTGAATCTGTAGTATATAGGAGAGGATTAAGAAGTGCAATGATACAAATATGTAAATAATTATTCAGTGACATATATAAACATTATTTTATCACATTATCATCTCTTTATTACGATTTCTTATTTCTTTCTACTTTTACCCTTGATATTTCTCTTTCAATTTTTTTGTTTCCATTCCATTAACTACGTTCATTTGCCTCCCATATTTTCCTTTTTTTGAACTGCCCTCGAATGGATCGTAAGGTCTTGGCTGATCCGGAATTCTATAAATTGCAATTTGGAAAGTTTTTCGCTTGATAAATATGAAAAAAACCACTAGGGTCATGGGTCAAATTTACGGGAATTGGTACTGTTAGATGTGCGTAATTTTTTATTCGGTGATTTGTAGAGTTCTCAAGTAGTTTACTTGAGTAGATAGTCGAAATTTCTAGTTTAAACGTTTTTTTAAGATAAAGTTAGGTGAATTAATCAATAATTGATGACACGCTTTGAATAAATTATATAGTTTTATTTGTTGGTTAAGGTTTCTGGTGGATAGTGGTTAAGTTCATATGGGGTTTATCTTGCTAAATCACAAGGTCACTGATGTATACAAATCTCTTCTTTGTCGTGAATCATCGATTAAATAAACATAAATATATGAATACATAAAAATATTTATAGTTTGAGACAGAGAACCATAAGATCACCTTATGGGAGGTCAAAGATATTTTCCATAGATTTGCATCCACGATGATAAATAAGTATTAAGGTACATCCTTCACTAGAAAGGGCATGCATTTATTTTCCACAGATTACTAATCCAACAAAAGTCTCATCTCTATCCATAGCCAAATAGTGGTATCTTTAATACTAAGATATGTTCTCGAGGTCAGAGGGTGCTTGAAATCCGTCTGATATGTTCAGTTAAGCGCTGATCTCAGCGGCACTTGATAGAACTTAGTGTGAATATTTCTTTAATAAAACTCCTCGTTTATACTTAAATCACATTGAACGTTTTTATAAAAATACCTTTACATCTTTCTAGCTCTCAAAATTGTATTTATCTCTTTAAATGTCGTAATGACAAAGGAAGTAGAAGATCATAAAATATGGATTTTTCCAACGGAAAGTCAACCTGAGTTATCATTCATGTTATAAAAGAATCATAAAATCATTACTTATCTATCTGCAGATAACATAGAATACAATGTTTTAAATTCTCATATCTACATATAGTTCATTCTTCCACATGTACACCATCTTGCTATATCGTTCGATATACATAGTTCTAATAGCTTAAGTATAAAAAATGTAATAAAAGCAAAATTAAATGGAAACGAATCTGCAAGTCATTCTATTAGACCTATTATCTCTACATGACGTAATCAGAGAATCACAACTTATTGAAGGTTATTAACTTTTGGAATTAAGAAGTAAGGTCATTGTAGATGACAGGTGAAGAAACTAGGTTTAGGTAACGATGGAGAAATCGGTAACAAGCTTTCCGATGGATGAAATTGATGTAAATATACTGCGGGAAGAATTACAAAAGAAAAACAACTTGAAAATAATAGAGTTAATTATATCAATGAAAGCCTCAATGCTTATTTAAAATATCTCGCGAATTTATGATTAACTGAAGAAAAATAGATGGATAATTATCTAATAGCTTTTGAGAAATTAGCAAGTACCTTTAACTTCCAAAAGTGTTTTGGAAAGACAGATTTCGAAGAAGTCCTTCGTTAAAGTAATATTAGAAGGTGATGTTTACTTGAAATTGATAGGAACAACAGAGGGAAATAAAAACAAACTCTCTCAATATATATTTTATTAATGAGTTGCTTTTGGTAACAAGTAGTAAGAGCTATAAGTCTCATAATTTCCTTGGAATATTTTATGGGCCAACAGAGATACAAAGAGTGCTGGACTGTTTAGTTTGGGAAGGACGAAAGGTTGGTTTGATAATTAATAGCAGAAAAACTGAAATCATAAATATAAATATAGAAAATTCGCAGAATTGCTCTGTAGAAGAAATTGCAATAAAGCAAGTTGATAGGTTCAAATATTTAGGTACTTATTTAGTATAGAATGGTTCCCTAAATTCGGGATTTGAGGAAAGGCTAAGACGTGCCCATCAGGTAATGGGATGCTTAAGAATGTTTGAAATAATAGCAACTTTTCTGTGCATACTAAAATCAAAATTTATAATGTAATGGTTAGAAGTATTTTGATTTATGGACATAAGTCTTTGTACAGCACTGTGACTACAGATAAAAAATATTGGCATTTGAAAATAAGTCTCTGCGACGAATATTGGAAGTTACGAGTAAATGGTGGGATAGAGTGTCAAATTCAAGAATCAGAGAAATACCCGGGGTGCAACCGGTCGATGAGTCTGTTAGATTTTCCCGTTGGAAATGGTTAGGTGATGTTTATAGAAAACAGGGTGTAGTGCGGGATACACCAGGGTTGGTGGCCCCTGGTAAAAGAGGGAGAGGTAGGCCTATGGAGACTTGGATAAGGACTATGAGGCAGGAAGCAGGAGATGGTTGTTGAGAAGACCTTGACGCATTAACTCAAGATAGAGCGTAGTGGCGTGAGTTCATTGAGGCCCTAAACATCTCCGTGAGTGCCACAGGAAATGATTTAATGATTGATTTTATTACAAACTAGGCGTTTTAACAAGAATTTCACTATGTTTATGTACTGGATGAATCAATATGCACATATTACATTATATCATCATCCTGTGTTATTTATACGGACTTTAATAAGTACACGATAAAAAATAAACCTAAGTTTAATTTACCTTGTATGGAAGACCACATTTCACCTTTGAGGTACAATGTGTTTATGAGGATTCCATAAAATTCTTGATGTAAACTTATTTAAGCTGGTTATCGTGTAAGATTAAATGTTATTCGCCATGCCTTGTGCAGACAACGATTGTCTTGGACCTTCTTAGGTCCCCCCCCAAAATATTACTATTACTTGGTGATATTTCTTGACCGTGCTAACAATGTATGCAAATTGCGATGGAACAAAGGAGAAAATATAATGACAGATAAAAAAGAATGACAATCTGAGTGTTTGTGATATTACTGCAAATTCTCGATTAAAATATGTACTCATTATTCATTTAGGCCCTCTTATATAACTTACATAATTTATCATTGCATTCAACTCAAGACATTTATAAATAAAACGATTCTAGAAGAATTAAAGTAGAAATGATATAGAATTAGAGTCATGTTAAATCAAAATATCTGCAATATATTAAATATAATGGAAAAAAATTACAAACGAAACAAGGAGAAATAAGAGAATATTTAACACATCCATTGAAGTGTACTTCAAACATACAGATATGTTGCATGACTTGAGTCATTTCTTCAAATTCCACTGATGGTTCAGCATTTATTTATAATGGAAGGAAGAGTGCAACCAAATGACATATTTACAGTCTGGCTGAGGACGTTCTGAGGCGGGGATAGAAATGTTGCTTTATGAACACCTTTGCCCTCTACTCTCTTTCTCTCTCAGCACTCTGATTCAAAATTTCTTCATCTCTCTTAAAGAAACATAATTATGTCGAACTATTTTCTTTAAGTCATCCCTAATCAGTTTTTCGTGTGTTGGCTAATATAATTATGTGAATAAAATATGAATCTGATAGATTTCTAACTTTTGATTAATATAAATTAACTCAGGAAATTAAAATTCGAAATTCGTTTATGCCAAAAATAAGATAGATGATCAGAATGGGTAGAGTAGAGAAAAGATTAAAACCTAGATACAAAAAAAACATTTTCAGTGCAAGGCATGCACGTGTTTTCTTATTCGCTTCCATTGCAGAGCAGGAATAGGCTCGCTCTTTATGATTATCACCTCAACTGTAGCGAGAAGACCACTCCCAACCCATATCAATAAGGAAGACTCCATGACACTATCTAGAGGAAGGATTATAAGCGGTGTGCGAAAGAAGCAGTAATTATCTCGTATTAGTGACTAGGAAGTGCATGAGCTGCTTTAGAAAGAAGGGGATGATAATATTTGAGTGTCTCTCCACGACTCCCATGCAAGATATGCTGCGACTGTGAAATGTTTGGGTGGAACCAGGATTCTGAAAGGGCGTAGCAACTAATGTCATGATGAGATGAGGTGTGAAAAAGATTTCGAAAAATTATGACAATATTTCCATTTCCATTTCAAATGAATCGATGCATTGTAAGAAAGAATTTAGGAAAACAAAAACTAATTAGAATGGTTTTGTTATGTACTATTTATCACAGCCATTACTTTGCATTGCATGAATGTAAAAATTAAAGATTTAAAGGCATTAAGATTATTTTTTTCCATTTTTATAGCATTGATATTGGGCAAATATCCTAGATAAATGGCACAGAGGGATAAAATTAATCAAATAGGTTGGTAAGGATGGAATGTGTATGATATAAGTGTCAATGGGATTAATCTTGAAGAACCGCCATGTTTTCGATATCTAGGATGTATCGTTTATTATAGTGGTACTCCTGAAGAAGAATGATCTCGCTAAGTTTTAAGTGGTGCAAAAAGTCCCTGGAGCAATTAGAACGTCGTGAAAGCTAATCTTAGAGTATCGAAAGTGGCAGGAAACTGCTTGAAATTATGCTAGTATCACCGTTTATATATGGAAAAAGACAATATGTAGTATAGTTAGCGAGATTTAGTGATAGCAGAGCAAATGCTTACTTTTAAAATGGAAGTTTGCTCTGTGATGGGAAATAAATTGACGAAAAACTGGGAAGAGATATTGCGAGTATGAAGAAAGTGAGAAACAAGGTTGTGAATGAAAGTGTTTTGAAGTGACAAGTATATACAAGAAGAAGGGATGGAAATAGAATTATTAAAAAAATAGACGGTGATTATTACGGTGTGTGAATGGTTCGAAGAGTGGTAATAATGTGGGTGGAGTAAGTGAATGAGTATATAATGGGGAGAGATTAAATAAGGTACAAACTTATAATATCGTGTGTGATAGATAGCATGGATCTGGTTTGTGAGGAGACGTGCTAGGGGATTTCTGACCCGGGAAAAATAATGACTTGACGAGATACTAAAGCAAATAGCACCTCATTCCTGGTTAAATCATCGTTATTGCAACTTTTAAAAAAAAATTAGTAAGAATTTGCAAATTTACTTAAGGGTGAAAAAATGTATCCAAAGACAGAGAGGTTATATCAAAGGTTCTGCTCGATTCCTTTACCACTTAGACTTTCTTTTCGTATGAATGAATGTTAAAAATGTACTTGGGGGCTGTTCTCCCCCTTAACTTATATGGGGCTGATAACTCTTATCAAATAAGCTAGGACGATTGTCTACTTTTGGGCAAAGTGGAACAATATTGTTAGAAATAGATTTCGGTAATAAATTTCATTTTTATTATTGCTATGTTATTATTTGATTATTTAGCACAATTATGGTTATTATCATCTTTTTTCACGATTAATTATTTTTTATGAAATTTGGGTAGGAAAAAAACAAAACATTATGACCTGGTGAAGCGAAAAATCAATTTATAAAAATGTGTAAAATGCTAAAATGCATTATTTATTGCATATTTAAATCTATAAAGGACTTATAGCTGAAATAACTTAAAATAAAGCTGTGATATAATTATATAATCATATATATATATGTTTTCAAAAACGGTCCATTTGGGGGGGGAGCGCAATCTTTGCAGCTAGATACATGAAATAAAAACAAATGAAAGAGGAATCCTTTCTCTATAAATACTTATTCCTTGTAAAAATTGTCTTAAAGTCATTTAATGCCTTTAAAAAATAATGTAAACAAAACCGTTTTTTATTTTTTAAATTACAACCTTTAAATAAGTTCGAACTTTTAAACTCAATTTAAACTTTAAGGAATGGTTCAATTTGCCATCCTTCACATATATTTTACTAAAATCTCTCATGTTGGTGTGATAGTTTTACACACACAAATATGTATATATGTATATATATATATATATATATATATATATATATATATATATATATATATATATATATATATATATATATATATATATATATATATATAAAGGCCAAATATAAGTTCTGTGGCTGGTAACAACCACCACAAAAATTTAACGTAAATTACCAATGAGATAAGAAACAGGAGTTTTTAAAGGCAAGAGAAAGGGACATTGAAAGAACACAAGGATAAGGATCATAAAGAGCAAATGACGTCACAATAAAGGCAATCCATACTGAGAATGCAAAAAAAGCGTCAATGTCGAATGTTGCTTTCTCATGCCATTAAAAACACATGTTTCTTGTTTCATTTTTCATTTCCTTCAAATTTATCTTCCTCTTGTATTGTATTTTTATATAGTCTCCAATATAAGGTTTCTGCCTCTTTCTTTCTATCTTCATAAGGTTAGTGAAAGGCAGAAAATTGAACGAAAACCGAGTGGTTGTTTTTATCACCTAAAGAACTTTTATTTGCTCTTTCTTTGTATGTGACATGGATATTCGGCCTTTAAATCATGAGCCGGAAGAAGATATAGTATCAAAATCCCTTCGTGGTTCCTAGCTTAATGGGATATTGGATTTGATAGGGTAACGCTTTAATGCTTTGAGTCACTGCGCTTGGCAGCTAATGGTAGAGCATCTGACCGGCAATCAGCTGACCCGGGTTTGAGTCGCGGCCAGGAATTTTAAACTTTTTTTGCCCTGGCGTTATTTCTGTATTCCCAGTACGGATTGCCTTCATTGCGCCGTATGTTACTCTCTTTGATCCTTGTCTTCTTCTAATGTCCCTTTTTCTTGCTTTTAAAAACTCCTGTTTCTTGTCTCATTGCTCATTTACGTCAAATTTTTCTTTATCTTCTACTAGGTATATATATATATATATATATATATATATATATATATATATATATATAAATAGTTAGTGGTCAGAAGGACTCGCGTTTTGTGCTCAATTTACTTTTATATACCTAGTGGGCTGTGGTGTAGGTGTTTGTTATTACCAAAGTTATAGATTATCTTTATGCAGGACGT
Organism: Ceratothoa steindachneri; assembly: GCA_963969495.1. Classification (NCBI taxonomy): domain Eukaryota; kingdom Metazoa; phylum Arthropoda; class Malacostraca; order Isopoda; family Cymothoidae; genus Ceratothoa; species Ceratothoa steindachneri. Next base: position 64,202,789 of record OZ018319.1, read on the forward strand.
ACTGAGAGAAGTTTAAGTAAACCTGATGGACAGGATGATCTAATGATTCGAAATGGTGAGGTATGGGTGCTGTATCAGTTCGTTTATGCAACGACTAAGAGGATTTCGATTTATCCATTGCGTCTTTAAAGCGTATGTGAGAAGAAAGGTTCGAATATTAGTGAATATTAAGGTTGTGAGTGTGTAATGTGCTAACATATTATACGAGAGTGTGTATGTGTGTGTGCGAAATATGCAATTTAAGGAGAATAAATCTTCTTCAGTAAGAACTCAGGAGAGGAATAAATTGAGAGGGATGCGGAATGCGAAAAGGTTATATCGAGATGCCTATATGATGTCGAAAGATATGACAGATTGTAACCCGAATTGTTCTGAAGCAGTACGAGAATGTAGGAACGATGGTTAAAAAGAGACATGGCAAAAGAATATAAGATAATGTGTTGAAGTCGAGATTAAATGGATTTTCCTGAATAGCTGCAAAGCTGTATCTTTCGAAGCCATGCAATGTTTAAATTATATGACACTTCTTTCGTATCAAAAGAACGAAAATGATATTTAGCTTTGGTGAAAAGAAAGGTTTATAAACGCGCTCAACTTTAATTGTCAGAGAGCTAAAGGGAGAAAAAAAACGTTCAATAGTCTTACTGCTTGATGAAGTGGCAGGTTTTTGAAAAATAAAAAACACTCTAAATTAAGCGAGAGAGGTTAGGAATTTATGAATACATTCATCAAATCCTACGTAGTTGTTGAATGAATAAATGAGGTCAATGAATCCATTCATCCATACTTTATTTATGCATTTAAATATTCCTTGTGATTACTTACCTCATATTTTGGGAAATGCACCTGAACTCATAGACGGGGGTGACTTGGATAATTCCACGAAATTTATTATCTATCAAACATTCTTCCTTGGTAATTTTTATCGTTAGAGTAAATATTTCTTGTGTTATTATTGCTCTTGTCCAAATTTGAAATGTAATTGTTAATATCTTACTATATCATTTAACATTTGAACCTATAGAAAAGACGGCATAGTAAATCGCATGCGATAGATGCATTAGAATAAAACTTTACAATCTGGTTTTCAATTTTGTTAGCATGCATGTTAGTTATCTGGTATGGTAATTAGTATAGTTATAAAGGTTCCTCTGCTTTCAATCACGTAATAAAAGGAATGTGATTGCTTTCAAAGTAAATACTGCTTAGCAACATTTATAGAGCCCTTTAGGACTGATCTTTTATGGGCCAATCATTTCTTCTTCATGCAAATACACCCACAAAGGAAAAGAGAAAAACGATTTCGAGCGCTTTCGTCTTTATTCTTAAAGACATTTTCAAGGAATGAAAGCGCTCGTAATTGTTTTTCACTTTTCCTTTGTGGGTGTATCTGCATAACTTTGACTCACGTGCACTTTGTGAGCTTTTTTTATTTCTTCTTCATTTGCTGCCTTCGAGAAATCTAATGTATTCTGTGATATCCCTCTTGTGTCCTGATTTATGAATCGGCATTCACGGGGTTTACCGCAACAGTTTGGTGGAATAATTGATAAATCTATACCATTTCTATTGTAGGGAATGTTTAAGCAATTTATATTTGACCCTTGTTGTAAGAGTTTTTAATTTGGACAAACAGTGTTACTCTGTTTCTATGATGACAATATCAGTCAATAAATAAGCCAGCAAAAAAAAAAAAAAAATCCTTTTCTTCTTTTCGAATGAATGTTTCGAGGAATTAAAATTAAAAAAAGGTAATTCGATTTTGAATAACATACTTTATATTATTTAGAGCATAATTGACGTAGAGGATAAGGAAAATATACTAATATTATATTCTTTAAGTCCAAAAAGGTATGGAAATGTTTTCTTAAACAGCCAAAGACAGAGTAAACAAAAGATTCTTCGCGAACCTAAGCGTTGAACAAAGAGATGGCACACGCCACCCTTGGAGAAATACAAACATGTTGTTTGCTTTGGAAGTGTTAAACAACCATTTGGTCAGAGAAACAAGGCCTACTGGGTTGTCATAGTTAACACCACCGCTCTTGACCACATAAAGACCTCAAATATCACATACAAACAATAGTGTGTAAAAGTTTACGAGAAAGAAAGATAGAAAAGAATTTTTTGGGCTCGAGGGAAAACACATGAATGCAAATAAGTTCTGAACATATACTACATAGACAAAGTACACGAAAGACGAACGTCTATACAGTTTCAATGTTTATCTATTAATTGAAGTAGTAGGAATTTTAAATATTCTAATATAATTATATTGTCCTAGGTCGGAGTTTTAATCAATTCCCAATTGTTGTCGGAGGGGTTTCGCTCTGCCAATGGGGGCTTAAATTTAAATTAGAGATACAAGCCCCTAGACGCTACAGCGTGTGGCTCCTTCCGCAAAATCAAAAAGAATTGCTACCCATTCATAACGAATCGTCCCTGTTCGAGCGGCTTTTTTGTGAGACTATAAATAAATATACATAATTCCTTTTCTGAAGCGAGCAAAGTCAACATAAGTGTGGTTCTTATGTCATTGTAATTCTTAAACAGATCATGAATTTTGCTATAGCAATGAGTGACACATTCCCACAGCATCAGGCTTTATTGAGAGTCCTTTATTGAATACAGACACTCACTTAGTGCCGATAAGAAGAGTCCTTAGGTAAGCCCATTGCGTTATTAAAGCGGGTAATAATTGCTCTAATAACCAGATGTCATTGTTGCTTACCTAGAACTTTGAGTGGCCACTGATAAATATTAAAAATACACTTTATTATAACTTAATATTAATTATTTAGTCTGTCAACTATCTTAGCTATCAACTGCCAATTTATATATCTATCGTCATTTTCTAAATTTTGCGAGTTCTGATAAATGCTTATATAAATTTCGTCAAAGTCTTTTGGGATGGGCTGAGATGTTGTGGTATGGAGGTCATGACTGTTGAAAAACCCGCACAAATACGATTTTTTTTGTCACCAATTTAAGCGCGATGCCAAAAAGGGTGTCCCCGCACAAAGTTAATCAGATTTGTAAAGAAAGTTATGTAGCTAATGAAAGTGAAAATGTGTGGAAGACAAAAGTAGCTTTCAGATAATACTAGCAAATAAGAGTTGGTAATACCAGAAAAATTTTTCCAGCGTTTATTGGCCAGCGGCATTGATGATGGTAGCATAAAGTGTAAAATACGAGGAAAACTTTATTTACCTGACATAAATTTGGAGAAAAAAAACTTTTTTTTGTTGTTCTTCTGATAATAAGTAGTCTTTAGAAAGAAATTGTTTATTATTAAATTCAAATTTTATATTTGATAATTAGAGATTTGAATCTCAAAATGGAGAGTTTTATACTTAGATAAATAGATAGAGAAGGAGAGAGAGCGCCTGATATTTATAGTTTTAATGCAATCAAGGTCACTCCATTATCAGGGTATTTTATATTTTGCATACTCATGACGACGAAAAAAGTTCGTACGCATGCAATATAGGTGAAGAAATTTAAAAATGTTCCACCGCAACAAAATAGGAATAACTTTCATTTTCTACCATTAATCTCCAGACATTCTTCAAATGGAATGACGAAGCATTTTGATATAAGCAAAAAATGCCATAGTTGAGATTTCAGTGAAGATAAAAACCGTTGTCACAAAGAGAGAGGAGGACTTTAAATTCCACCTAAGATCCATGAACAATTTTAATTTACATTCCCTTTGTTTTGGATAATGTTAAGTTTTCTGTTCAAAAGTCGAACATTTAATATTTTATGACATTTCTATCGACCCCCCTCCCCCTCTTACAGCACACTTTCAATGACCAAAGATTAAGGTCAGAACAAAGTGGAGATAAAGGATGTCTGGTGACAAGTGGAGTTTACGTGTGCTCTTTGGGTCCCAACTCCCGCACTTTGCCCTTGCAGCCTCAATGCCTGTAAAAAAATCTGTGTTTTATATATTTAACCATTTTAACTTTACCAATTTCTTTACACAACTCCCTTTACAAACTGTCTGCATAATATGGGTACGCCCTCGTTATGTGTGCGTTCGAAATTCGAAGAAAGATGCCCCTGAGCCAAAATAACGAAGTTAAATAACCGCTTGTAGAGAGAAAATATAAAGTTCGAGAAACTCTTATTGCGTTTTAACCTAGTTGTCAGTCTAGGGCCTACCATGGTAGAAAAGACAGAGTTAGTTAATCTTAAATCCTGTTTTAAGTATTTCTATTAATAGGTGACCTTTTCACCATTTTGGTTACGACTGAAAATGAAAATTAAAGTTGGACCTCGTATTTCTCTTCTTTAATGATGATGAGGATAAAGTGATGTTTTATTAGTTTTGTTAAATTTCCTATTTCGTTTGCTGGAAGGAGATGGATTTTAACACATAAATTCGAAGATCTTCATAGGCCCGTAGATAGAAGGTTTCTTAACTTTGTTAACTTCGTTGTTACTTTAACTTTCCTACGTTGTGTCGATGGCTTTGAACTTGTTAAATCGGTTTCTTTCATTTCCCAAATGGAAGAGCTTTATGTTTTTTTAATATTTTATTACTTGAATTTTGAATCTGTTTTTCATTTACGTCCATTGTGGGTTAACTTTGTCAAACTGATGTTTCTTCCATTTACTCTTAAGAAGAAAGCTTTTTACTTTTATGAACTAATGTTTCTTGGATAATTGCATTGAATATTTTTGGATCAATGAAATAGTTTCTATTGTGAGTTGGTTGGGGGAGTGGACTTTTTCTTTCATTTCCTAGAAGTTTTTCACTACATCATAGAATTTACGTCCTGTGCATCCACTCTATTAATACATTTTTCATACGTATAATATGTGAATTTCCTCTTATGGCCAAAATTCTGACTCAAGCTCTTATTCAAACATAATAGACTACTTCATCAAGACCCCATTTTTCATGATTAATACCAAATATTTACCAACATGAATATATATATATATATATATATATATATATATATATATATATATATATAAAGTGAAAGCGTTATTTTTAAAAAAACATTAAAATATTATGTATAATTAAGCTGTATTTGAGGTTAAATAAAAGACCAATGTCGTCCAAAATACAGGATTATATTGAAATTTTCGTTCACTAAATGACGAGGGATTTAAATGGCTAAAAATGATGATGGCTAACGGGATATAGACGCTATCCAGCACATAATTTGTATCCTAAAATTAATAAAAATAAAATTTCACACCATTCAATTATAGAGATATAGTTAGCAAAATTACATCTCAAAGCCTTGAAGGAGACACCTATTCATTTTATAGAATTTAATTGCTGTCGGTCACAACTTGGACACCCAGCGACCTCAGAACCAGCTGCAGGCCTTCTCCTCGATCACCCTGTTCAACAAGGTGAGCTCTGTGATGATCTTAGACCTAATCTCTACATTAGTGGTGCACGAGGAATTGTTCGTCTCTCTCTCTCCAATACGTCCCACGCATAATATATAGTCCAGGGAGTTGCAGTCTGGGGAATTAGAAGATCAGATACTCGGAGTGATGTGGTCAAATTAATTATCTGTCATCCAAGATTGGATCCTCCTGCTTGTGCGACACACCTCCGGCATTCCTGCACCCACCTGCTTCATCTATGGCAAAACCTACTCCTCCATATTATCGATGTAGCGCTCTCTATTAGGTATGAGGCATTTACGGAAAGATAAACGGGGCAAACATCATGATGTTATGGATCGAGAACCTGAACTACAATACTGTCGCTACATCTTTGGAGAAAACATCGGTTGTTTTGCGATTTCACCACCTAGTCCTTGGCAAATATTCTTCTCATCTGAGACAAACCATGGCATGGTAGGCTTGAGAGAACAGTCCTTCAGTTTTTTCACAAGATTTTCATCACGTTTCTTCCTCTTGTCTGTCATATTTTGCGATAGAAGCTCGACCTTTCTCCACTTTGATGAAGAGTAGCGGATATCCGGTTGCTCTAACTGCCTGATGGGAGAGTCTGACACTCCCTTGCCATATTGGGATCCTGGTCAAAGATAGCCTGCAGGTTCGCGTCAAATTCGGGGTTCTTTTCTTACCGGAACGATTCGAGCGAAGTGGCCGAATCGCCGTAGCCTGGCAATCAGTACCTGACTCATTCTACTCTTACTTGATCAGCTACACCGTCCTCAGATTGACCCTAATAACTCGGAATTCTTCGCATTGGAGCTCCCGGCCTTTGACAAATTTTTGGAGGAATGAATTCAACCATGCTCTTGCTTCCTTCACACAAAGTATGTACATAACTGAATCTACTATGATAGAAATAATAGAGATTGACGCCAGTCAACACGCATGCGTGGAATTCAGAGTCGTCAGCGGCGACACAATACCCACTAGCAGTGTGTAATGTGTCTATATATTCAAGAATTCAACCAAATTTCCGTAACCATAGAAATCCCCTAGTCTATGCATTGCATTACATTTATCAACCGAATTCTTTTTGCAATCGATATTTCATAATTACCAGTAAATCTCGTTTGTTGATCCGAAAATCTTTATGTAAAGCTCTGTGTCTACGAATGATGTTCGGCTGAACTAAATATCAATGTAATGCCATTAAATTTTAAATGAGCCCCTTGCTTGTGCTCAGTATAATATTCAATAATGGAAAAGGTTTGTTCCGTTAGCTTCATTGAAATTTGTTGAGGAAGAAAATTTTCTTAAACTTAATTTATCTTTCGCCTTTGAAGTAAATTTAAAGACTATATTCAAAATAGTTTCAGAAAATGGTTACCTTCACACCTGAATCGGACAAGCCTGGGGAACGCCTTGCATTCCACTGTTGCGTTCATTATAGTTCAACTGAAAACAGTTTCGGAAAGTTTATTAAGATCGGGATATTCTTTCACGTTATGGTTTGCTTTGTGATTTATCGTATAACTAAGCAAATAAATTAGTTGGGTCAGTTAGATAGCTATTTTACCAATTTATTCATTAACTCTCAAAGTACCTGAGGTAAAAGAGATATATTTACGATAGGGAGGGGATTTTCCTCGCGTTTTTTGGCTAGATCAACTTCATTTATTTTTTCTAGCGACGTGTGGCAACTCTTACAAAATATTATATTAATTTATCTTCTCAGACGATTTTAAGTGAAGCTTATATTTTGATCGCCTAACGAATCACGGAGTTTTTTAATTTCACGGAAATACCATCAACGCGATTCTAAATAAATATATACGCATGCATTCATTTGCCGGTAAATATATCATACAAATAGTTATTAATATATACATTCTAAACAAATTTTGCCAGGTATCGCTGGATGTCCATCTCGAACTTCCTCGTAAAATTTGAATAAAACATTTTGTGGTTATAAACAAGGATAGGGTCTTACATGTGTAGTAATAAAGAATCAATAAATGGAGTGTTTTAAGCCTTCTAAACATTCTATATTTGGATGATTAAAACAGAAACAACATTTTAATTATTGGAACACAGTAAAAAAGGGAAATAACAAACAAACACCTCAAAAGTAGGCTTACGTCACATGTTCTACACCGTCTTAACAGTTTTGTTTCCCCAGGCTGGACATTATGATGAAATTAAGGTAGCCAATTGATGATTTTCGATGAACAAATAAGTATGAAGAAAATTAAACGGGAATAAATAGCAAAACTATCGCTATAAATAAAGGTTATAAATATGAATAATTGCTACCGCCAACCTAGGACCCAATGCCCATTTTATTTCTGTGTTTAGGAAAGAAAAAAAAGGTTTGGCGTAAAACTGAATGATGCTGGGAAACAAAGTTCGTATTTTAGGAACACGAACAATTGGATAAATTCTATTAATCATTTTCTAGTCTCTAAATTAGTTCTATGCTTCTCTCGTACTCTTAAAAGAAACTAATGTTAACTCGTTCCGTCGCCCGAATACTTAGAACTGCACGGAGGTCTGCCCTCATTGTGCATATTAATTGAGCGAAGATTAATTCACTTAAATGGATCTTGCCACCTGTTGTGATGTTTAGGAGTTTGTATTCTACATTTTATTTAGTTTCGGCTATTTATGTCTCTCCGCCAAATCAAATTGTCGTTTGTATTTTACATGTTAATTAGGTTATGCTCTGGGACTATAGTTCAATACCTAAATAAAACCAAACACGCCTAAATTGATTAACATGTAATGTATAAACACCTTTCACAATTAGGGTGGATACATATATAGCTTACACTAATTAACATGTAAAATACAAACCCGTATCCCAAAAGACAGAGACATAAATGGCCTTAACTAATTTACATGTGAGATACAAATATCCATCACAATTAACGGAGAGACATAAATGGCCTTAACTAATTAACATGTAAAATACAAATATCCATCACTGTTTGGCGAGGAGACATAAAGAGCCTAAACTAATGAACATGTTAGAAACGAAAACCTATCGCAATCGGTGGAGAGACATAAATAGCCTAAAATAATGAGCATGTAAGGTACACAAAACCATCGCATTTAAAGGGCAACTAAATAACCTAACCTAATTAGCATGTAAAATATAATCCCCAAAAATCACAGTCAGCGAAGAGACCCAAAACGTGATCTGATCCTAGGCAGGTTTTAATGGGGCTAAGAGCTCTCCCCCGTCCCGAGGGCCCCAATTTGTTCGTTCTTTTGTCTCTCGTGGCCCCAGTGACCCCACACTCTAGAACGACATTGGGACTACCTGTGTTTTATCCCTACTAGACTTTTCAATTTTCCCCTTTTCGCCAATTTCTGTAAAAGTGTCCTCTAAATTCTTTCTGACCACAAATTGAATTCGCAGGCTAGTCGCCGACCATGTTTCGTATATTCAGCCCCAGTTTGATGCCGGGAGGGTGAGGGAGCTAAACCTTCCCTCCTAGGTCCGGTTTGGGAATGGGATTTAACGTGAGTAAATACCCACCCCAACCCCAACCCCCTGTGCTCCTTCTAATTCTACCCACCCGGCCAAACCCTTTCTCTTTCTTATCTATCTTTATAATCCTCAGAGCGCCCTTCCTGCTCCAAAGCCTGCGGGGGAATTTTTAGCTTTATATCTTCCACACATTTTCACACTCCCTCTCTTCCCTCCTTTCTTTCCCGATCTCTCCTTACACATTATCGGCGGAGATGTCCTAGTTGATATTACGCTTTAAATCCGAGAAAAAATAAATCTACTCTTGACCCATTGGGGATCGAACCTTCCACACATTTTCACTTTCTCCAACTAGACCACTTTGCTCATCTCTCCTCTCCATCATCCGGAGATGCCCTGGTTTTCCTTTACTTTTTAGCTATCGATTAAAAGCCAAAATGTCGGGTACTGAGGTTAGTTAGATATACTAGGCTTTCTGATTGCCTTTATTTCTCCTATTCTATACGTCTGATATTATTTCCGTCTGTCCTCTTCCTATGTATAGAGGGTGAAGTGATAATCATCTGGAACCGGACTGCTCTTCTCTACCATCGGGCTTCAATCAATTCCCATCATATTTTAATGCTGTTTGCGGGTCATAGAGATTTTTAATACCGGAAATTCTATAAGGTTCTTCCAAGCAAAATATACATTGCGCAGGAAAAGTATACAATGAGAGACGATAAAATAAATATACAAGGTTTCACTGGGAAAATATTCTTTTAAATCAGAGGAAAAATATGATTTCCACCTGAAAGTATACGTTTCCTATTGAAAATATGAAACTTTCCCGAAAAAAGATTTTTTTCGTGTAATAATTTACGTTTCCCTTGGAAGATATACTTTGTCCTGATAAATATATAGTTACCTCCCGAGGAATATATATTTTCAATAAAATATATTCGAATTTAGATGGAAATGTTTTTCCGGGCAAAATCTAGAAGTTTTTCAGGAGAAATATACATTGTTTTTGCCGTAAAAAAAAAAACGTATTACCTAGAAAATATCCAATTAATTTTCCGAAAAAATAAGCTGACCGGACCAAAGGGAGTCACAAGGAGTGTTTAAAAAATTCAATGAGAAGAATCGGGAGGTTAATCATAGGAGCTACGTGAGATGGTTCATAGACTTTGCAAAGGGTGTATGGAGCAGGTCCTCTCTCGCAAGCTGTGTGTAAAATGGGGCGCAAGACAGACGTTACTGATTGGCAAAAAAAGCATTTGCATTAGGAAACGCCAGAGGCCATTCTCTAAAGGATGTAGCGGAATATGAAGGTCTATCTAGGGATACAGTTATACGAGTCTACCTGCAATAGCCAAAATCCCAGTCTACTGGGAATTTCTGCCAGACGATATTGACGGACCTGCTTATGGCTGAAAATCGCTTTTCGTCATGAGAGAAAGTGTTGCAAGACGTCAATGCCGGTTCTTTGGCACCCATTAATGAAAAAACACTCAAGAGGAAACTGCGTAGCATGACCTTATGGAACACAGTGGCACACATGAGCCCCTTGCTTACTCTTGGTAACAAAGTTATCCGTATACAGTTGGCGAGACGACACGAACAGGAGACCGTGGGAGACTGGAAAAGTGTTTTCTGATCAAATGAATCGTATACCTCATGAGGCCTTCAACGATGACCTCGTTCAAAATGCGGTTCAAGTTGGAAGAGTATCTGTCATGTACTGGAGAAGTATTAATTATGCATAGATGTGTCCTTTGGATGAGATGAAAAACACTTTGGTCGATTATGCCTACACTCAGGTGCTAGACGAAGAGCTTTTTCCGTTTGCCCTTTATCTTTGCGTAGAGCACACCATTTCAATCCTTGTATTCCAGGATGAAAACTCCCGCATTCATCGGATTCGAACTGTGACTGACTTGCATGATGAACATTCAGAAACAATCATGCATCTAGATTGGCCCGCAAAATCATCGAATATGAAACTCATCATAAATCTATGGTAATACTTTGAACAACGTATCAGACGTCAGAAAAGATATCCACGCAATCTGGCCAAATTGAACAATTCGTTGATGCAAAAGTGGATGAACTTTTATGTCTTGTACATCCAGAACATTATCTAGTCCATGCTACTCAGAAATTTTGGAACTCTTCCAAACAGGGGGGGGAAGCCTTCTGAGTCAGGGGCGTATAGATATGAGTGCCCCAGTAGGGGGCACTAGTACTCCATTGAAGATCGTTTCGGGACAGATGGGAGAGTGAGTATGTTATGTCGTGATGAGAGGAAGGGAAATGATAGCGGTCTTGTAATTGGCTATGTGGATGATTATTTGTATATAACTACTTCCGCAGGGATGAGCACCAGCATATCGGCCCAATTGGCGGCCAGCTGAATGTTTTGTGTACACTTTGGGATTGAACCTCTGTCTTCACTTCAGGAATCCAACGCCGTATTAACTCGGCAAACGTGAGAGCCTGAATACTTGTTGTTAGTCTTCGAATTAATCCCTCGATGAACGGATCTCCTACGTTTTCTGCTCCTGTTTATTTCTTTGTGATATGACCACGAATGGTACCCTTCGCCGAAACAGAATTTATCGTTTGTATCTAATGGCCGTAAAAGCAACTCGCCTTTATTGCGAATGACAGCGTTCCGTGATGTCCACCATAAGCATGGGTGTTCAGATTTGAACTGATAGATTTTCCCTCGTATTTTTGACAGTTTTCCTTTTCTTTCTCGCTAATTCGCAAACATTGGAGCTCAAATATAATATAAGGTGTAAAAATTGCTATCTTTTAAATCTTTAAATCTTTTTTTTTTGTTATTTCTGATATGTAGGGTTGTTTTTCTTTCTTTCTCACAGCCGTTTCAATCTCAACTGAAAAAACATTAGTTCGTTTGCTAACATAAATTTCTTTTTTTCTTCGTCCTCAATCAGTTTTTATTATAGCCTATAACTTTGATTTTCATCGCAGAATTAAAATTAATTCGGTAAATCCAATTTAAATAAATTATCTTGATTTTAAAACTCTTGACCTAGTTGAACGAAACTATATACCTAAAATAAAGTTCAGAAAAGTGCTACTTATATCACTGGCTTACAACTAGAAGATAATAAGTTAACCTTTGACCTTAATAAAAGGGATCGAAATAAGGAACATGATAAAGAAACACGGAAAATTAAAATAATTAAATTTTTACTGATGCATTTGCTATATTTATCACCGAATTTACATGTTATTATGAAGTTCAATTTTCGGTCATCTCGCGTAGAATTTGAAAATAAGATTGAAGACATTGGTTGCTTTTCCTCACCATTGTAACAGATAATATTAAAAACAGCATCGTCAGAAATTAACAGCTCAATTATTCTGGTATCTAAGAATAAAATGGCGTTGGGCTATCAAAAAAAAAGAGTTGCTATTTCAAGATGTAAAATTATATTAGTAGACTTTCTTATGCTAAGCTGAGTGGTTTTTAGGTATATTACACTACTTATGGGTGCACATTGCTAGTTTATCTAATTACAAATTATATCTTGTTTCATTGCGGATGCAATAAAAGAATGGAGTGTAGGTAAATTCGTGCTACGAGGAATCCCCCCCCCCCTCCAAGTAACGACTTTATTACAAAAATGTTGGGCTAAAATTTGATGGAAAATCATAAGTTTGTTATAGAACGTGAACCACAAAGTCTATTCGGTCGAATATTCAGTTTGGCCAAGTAAATATTTGGGACAAACAGGAAAGAAATTATATGTCTGTATTAATCAGCATAAATACAATGTTAGGAGAACTGTAAATAATAGTGCTTTTTTGTTCATATGTCCGCAAATGACCACTTAATTAATTGGAATTCAGCAAAAAATATTTTTCGCTCAAATGACTCAATTAAAAGAAACTTTGTTGAATGTTGATGTATAAGCCAATTTAATAACTTTAACATTTCCCCTAACCTTTTTAAAATTGATGCTGTTATGAAAAAACTCGTTCTTAAAGAAATTAGCTGTGACTTATTTATTTTCCTAATTTTTTTCCAATTTTCATTTTTATGGGAACCCGATTTTTCAATTTAATTATTGCATTGATTTTGTATTAACATTATCTTATTTCTCTTCCCCTCTCCTTGTCCCTATCCCCTTCCTTTCAATTTACTTCTCGCGTCTCTCCTAATCTCCCTCTTTAGACTATCGCTTTATCCGTTAATCGTTTTAACCCTTTTGGGTCTGTTCTTGACTCTTTCTTGCCTCTCGGTTTGACCTTGCTACCTGTTATAGCTAAACCTTAATGTGAATTTACCCATCCCTCTCCTACTTCCTCATTGATGATTTCTTGTCTTAAAGGCGGTCTTTTATATTTTACTAGCTTATATATACCCTTATTATATTATTTTTTCTTGTAGTTATCCTTGAGAATGAACTGAATAAAGTTCGAAAGTACTTGGAAGCAGCTCACGTCCTACTTTGTGAGTTATTCATTTCATATATATATATATATATATATATATATATATATATATATATATATATATATATATATATATATATATATATATAGTAAAATTTCATTAAAGACATTCCAGTTATATTTAGAAATTGCTTGAGCAGGCTGCAAAAACACATTGGGGAGACTTTTTGTAACATAGATAAACAAAATTAATTAAAGTTCAGCTGGCCAATTAAAACTTTCTTATATATGAAAAATCTTATTAAAAATAAATGAGTAAAATGGTTTATCTAAGATATATCTTTTTCCAATATGGAACTGCCATCGAAATTGGAGCTAAGACAAAGAATGACTTGTTAAACTATTCTGGACAGGCAGGACAATATCTTGAGCTGAATAAAAGCGTTGTGTTTTAAAAGCTGAGGTATGATTTTCAAAAGAGGTGTCCTCATTCTAATTCTAGATTTGATGCCATAACCACAGCGAATTAAATGCCTGACTCAAAATAGTTTACCCGAATATAAAGGGTCAAAAGATTGAGACATTTTAAAAATCCTCGCGAGTTATTATGTATTTAATATTATCATCACGATGGTTTTTATTAAGAAAATGACGAAAAATATTGATTTTTTTAATGTTATTAACAATAAAACCTTTGGCCAAGTGGTTGTTACTAAAGGTGCCAATTTTGCGGGAAGATAACCGATTTTATTTACAACCTTTACTCACCTTACCAATTTTTGTTCTCGTGGTTGATGGTACTCAAATAATCTTCGGAGATTAAGTGATAAATGGTTAGGAAAGCAAAAGCAGAGCCTTGTATAGGGAATCGCTTAGGGCGTCATTTTAGTCGCTAGAGAGATAGTAGTACTACTCTACTCCCAACCTTATTTTCACACTTAGCTGACCGATTCTTTTTTTTGTGGGCTATTTCCCCAGCTCCTACATCCTTTTACTGAGGGTTGTGTCCTTTTTGTTTACTCCATTTATCATGTTTAAGATTTTATTATATAAAAAATAGCAAACATGGGTTTAAATGAAAGATATAGATAAGAGGAAAGGTGGATTTAGGAAGAGAGTAGTAGGAGCCCTGTTGAATTTGGAAGGCATGCAACTCTTCTGAATCTAAGAAAGACATTAGAAGCCCTTTTAGCTGTTAGGGGCAAGATACTCTCCTGAAACTTTCCCCACTTACAACAACATTGTTATATACCAACTGTATATAACAGTGAAGGGTGAACCTATGAGTAGATGCTTCTTTTACTTCGAACTTTGAGTAAAGAATGTTAGTGGTAGACAGAAAAGCACTCCAATCCCCACCCCTCAAAAATAATAATTGATAGCCAAACCTTGTCTCTTAAAATCCGGGGTCAAGTACTTGCATTTAATAATTTTTAGGCAAGATTATTAAGAAATGAAGGGTAAGTAGATGCCTTAAAAGTTTCCAAAAGGGTTAATTTCCAACTAAACAAACTAATCACCCGAGTATAAACATCACTTTTACCTTCAGCGAAGTTCAACCACACTGGCTTTTGTTGGTTGGCGTATAAAATCAAGATTCGTGCAGGCTTCGAGTGAAAGCATATATAAAACAGGAACTCTTGACCCACGTAAAACACTAGGGCCTTAAAGCCTAAAAAGGTTTCTACAATTAATGTGGGTGAGTGGAAACACCATTGCCCCTTCCCCCAGATCATTCTGGAGGTATCCAGTTGCCATGTTAAGTGAAGTTTAGGGCCAAGATTGCACATAAAGTATAATTTATGCCATTTTTATTCCATTATATGTTATTTAGGATAGTATTATCAAGTAATGGTGTCCTTTGGAAACGAGGGACAAATGCTAAATGGCTTTGTCTTTAAAGAGAAATTTTCTAAAGCGCACTATCAGGTAGTTTATAGCGAACTATTCCATCCCTTCTTTTGCTTAACAGAAGAGTGATTTATACCTCCAGCCGAAAAACCATTTTTATCTCTTTCTCATCACCCCCACCCACAAGAATTTTTAAGATCTCTTATTAATGGTTTTAGAAGTTTTTCTATCAGACACCCCTCATGGGTTTAAGAGATCTCCCTTTTCAATACCAAAATGGTTTTAAAAGATCTTTCCATTTACACTACCACCCGTCTTTAGAGACTTTCTATCTTACACCAGTAATGGGTTTAAAACAACTTCCTATTTACATCCAAAATAGTCTTTTGAGCTATTTTATGACTTATGGGTTTCTGAAATCTTCCACCAGCACAGTAAGTGGCTTAAAATATCATCCATCCTGCCACCTGTGTTTAACAGAACTTACTTCTTACATTCCTCGCACAGCGGTCAGCTATATGATATGGCCCATGCTGCAGCTAAATTCTGGAAGAATGTTTCTATCCTCGACAACGCTTGTAGATGTCTTCTCTCCTGAACTCATTACTTGCAGGATGATTTATGACTATATCTGTTTCACATATTTTCCCTTGCTCCATCTTCACCGGTTTCTTTACAGATCTCTCCTTACAAATATTTTTCCTAAAATTACGAAAGTAGAATCCATCTTATTCTTCTATGCTTTATAAAAGGCCGTCCCACAGATGTCCCCTTCTATACACTCCCTACCTTTTATTAACCAAAAAAACTGAGAGTTGGATGCTTTGGAGGAAGAATTTAATACTCGGCAGAACCACTAAAGGAGCGAGACACCGCCATGAAGAAAACTATCAATACTGCAGCTTCCCAATAATAAATTACCAATAAAACTTTAATATCCAATTATACTTGGACCATGGTTTTATTTGTTTTTGGAGCAAAAAACGGTGGGTTTTTCCTTGGGGAATTGGATTAAAGTTGAAGACATTCCGCGGATTATTTTTTTCTCAAAGTCAAAGCAGAGGTTATGATGATATAGAATTACTTCTGGGCCTTATTCTAGTTAGGACGGGTTGCTACTTCCAAAAATAGGTATAAAGAGGATAAAAAATGGTAAAGATAAAAAAGAAAGAGCAATAAACGGAAATTAAGCTCCACTGAACGGGAGTAAAAAATTGACTTTTTATGAGGGTCTCTACTGGTCGGTTCGCTATTTCCGTTGAATTGTGTGTATTTGTGGCTGACTCTCTTAATCTTATACACACAGTTACCTAATATTTATAGTTGTACATCGCCGATAACTGCTCTTACAACGCCTTAAATTTCGTGTTTTTTTTGTGTTTTTATGTTTTTTTAGGAATGTGTTCTTAAACTTATTTGTTCTTTAATTTGTTTTTAGACATTCTATTTGTTTTTATTCTCCTCTGTCTCTCATTTCTACCCTGAAGATGCCATCGTTGCTTGTAGCAGTTTCCTTCGGTTTCTCATTTAAAAGATAAATAGCGAAAATTTCAGGTTGGAAAACATATAGTAAAAACGTGATTTCGTAGTCTTTCGTGAAGTAGTTGGTGAAGCTTGGGCAGATACGGGATGCATACCAATACTTGTCCCTAGTGATACTAGCCGGTGGATATGTACCTATAAAACATGTGCCTCGCTTTCACAATGACAACTGTGTATACTTAAACAAACAAAATTCCGTCAAATCGAAACTCACAAACATCTCTATTATTTATTGACATTTTCTATATGAATCTATCTATACCCTGTATACTAATGATAATATTAGAGCAGTATCTAGTCGCTATTTTATCAATGAAACAACGTCAAAGGATAGTTAATAGTCATATAGCATGAGATGTAATCCCCTCTCTGTTCGTTCACTGTTTAACCACACCCTTTCATCAGGTGATAACTTATTCAGTACCTGAATCAGGTACTACCCACCTGACTACTTTGGTGAAATGCATTTCCTTAAGTAATGCATGTAGGTGTGGGAATAGGTATGGGAACTAATTGATATGAGAAGATCACAATATGGTTTTTGCACTCGATTTGCCCTTGATTTTCTTGGTCTTCTTGATGTTTATCTATAGTCTAAAATGGGAGCCAACTCATAGACAGCAGCCGCCGAAGTTCAACCCAAATTGTGACTTCACTCGGCAAGTAATCATGATGATGTGGTTTAAGAGGATTAATGAGAGAATTGTGATGTAGTTGACCAACGTTAAACGCGATCTATGAAAGAAGTATAGAGAGGTCAAAAGAAGATATGAGGAAGAGATATTCTTTAATTTGTACACGACTTTGCCCTCCTTCCACCCGATTTTTATAGTACCTCTGCGTCAGGGAAATATGGACACGAGAACATTTTTGGCAGGCTTCTGATGGGAAGAGAGAAATAAGGGCCATACAGCGGTGTTGAGGTCGGTCACGGAAGTTTTAATCTACGGGGTAGGCGATATGTACTTAGCCATAATGTTAGGACAAGAAGGGTTTAAAAAAAAATGCATATATATATATATATATATATATATATATATAAAATGTTTCTAAGTGAAAATGTTTTGGTCCAAGCGTTGAGAAAAATCCGTCCTGGCGCCCAAATCTTATTGATTGTAAAAATATTGGGAGGAGGGGGGGGGGGGGGGGCAGAGTCATTTGGATTCTACATGGATCACTTTTTTAATTAGAACCGGAGCTGGTGTAAAAAACGAGTACATCTCCACAAGGTGTGGTATAATGGGTGAGAGAAGCGAAAATAAAGTACGAATGAGTATCAGGAACGTTGCGAATGAGTATGTTCGGAAGTGTTATGTGGTTGCATGAAGATTGAATGAAAGTAGACTTATGCGGAGAATATGTGTGTGGGTCATGCTGCAAAAGGTAGGGACACCGCATAAAAGATGTTTCACGATAGTGACTGTTTAAAAGAGGCTGGACTAACAAGGCCACGAGGGTAATATTATGCATGATAAGTGCAATTTGAGGAGGGGGGGGTACCATAGTGCCCCACATGACCAAAGATGAACCGTGAGTAGACGAGATGCTACAGAATATAATGCCCCATCGCATTACTGGGGTATTGGTTTGGATAAAAAAGTGGGTATTGTTGTACTTAATAGGGCATTAAGTGGTTGAAGTTGAAAAGTGCTTTAGGGCATTGATTGTTTATCAATTCCTCTTTTGGGGGAAACAACCTTTGTTGAGTCTAGTTGATGACGTGTAAGAATGGAAGAATTGATAGACGAGGGAAAAAGGTTATTAAAATGAAGGAAAATGTTAGAGATGACGAAGAATGCGAATGCAAGCCTTTTGGACCCAGCAGGAGAAAGTTGAACGAACAGACATCGCAAATACGGACCTGAAGGTCTATTTTAAGTGACTGAAGCCGAAGACTACTACATAAGATAGGTTCGAACCAATACGAGAAAAGCGCTTGGCAAAGAACTCAACAAATGTATCGCTCGTGCTTAGGAGCAAGAGAAAAAAAATATCTCTAAACAATTTCTGGACTAATGACAAACATATGAAGATATTTTAACGGATGCATCAATTGTTACGAATGTGTGGCTTAGAATCACGATTCTCATTAAACTTTCACACAGAACCTGACATATCTACATCTATGCATCCATTAGCTTTAAGCCGATAAGTATAAATATGAAAAGGTTGAAAGTACCTAATCCTGGCTCAGCATTCTTATTACTTGGCAGCGGGAGAACGATAAAGTGCATTAGTAATGAAATATACACCACGAACGGTGTAAAATGGGAGTGTAATAATAATAATAATAATCATAAAAATAATAATAATAATAGTAATGATAGTAATAATGGGCATCTATATAGCAATTACGAGGAGAGCCATCGTATCATAAGAACGTATCGTATTACATAAATTATAGGAGTCTTTTCTTTCTAAATGATAGAAAAACAAATATTCCTATATAATATCAAGGAATCGTGTGTCTTAGTACTGTAAACAGGTAGGACGATAAAGAGTACCTCACCAGAATCCTTTGCTCTGGATTGACTGATCTGGTAGATAAATAGGGATCCTATAATAGGTAAAAGAGTTTGTACTTTATAATCATTAGGTGTAGTGGGAAGATTTATTTTGCGGGTATGTTGTAATTTTATGTTAATATCTCTCCTGTCATACGTGAGAACTTTCAATTATATATGAGTCAGCAGAAATATAATCTTAGTTTCACTCTAAAATTTCTGAAACAGTCCGTGATAAGGAAGTCGTAGGTCTTTTTTGACAGCTCCGTTAAAAGAACCTCGAGTTCTTCTACAGAGGAACGCATAAATTTATAAACCGTTCGATAAGACATTGAAGTTAACGAAGTATGGAATGAATTCCATGTATGGTACAAGGCTGCATATCCAAACACATACAATTTGGCTAGAAAGTTCATTTTATGGTTAAAACTTAGTTTACAAATTTACCCTAATTGAACAATTTACTGGGGAGATTCAGGTTAAGGCTGTGTTAATGAAGCAGAGGCAAGACATCTTTATAGACTTAACAATGAATCCGATTCTATTTTGAATTTTTTTTTCTTTAAAGTCCAAATATATAGGGCCATAAAAGATTCAAAAAGATATTTATCTTAGCATATTTAGCAGGTTAGAATACCATGCTAACCCTATAATATTGATGCATGTCTTTGACAACAAATGGAGAGGGAGACTTAGTTTCTTCTTACTCTGAGGAGCCTCCAGAGGAGTGAAACGTCAGTACCTTTTTTTTAAGAGCTCATCTGGCGACTGCCTACTTGGGCATTAAAATTAAAGAACCGTGTGCTACTTGTGGTTTTTCCTATTCTCCTTCTCCTCTCTAAACCTATAATGTTCCAAATAAATTTATGCCATAAGAGAACAAGAAAACGGTGGAGAAAAAGAAGAAATAGTGATAATAGTTAGAAATTTGTAATATAGAACTACAAATAGCATGTCGAAAACAAGAATACATATTATTTCAGGCAGCTGACCGAAACCTCCCTTGCTGAGGAAAGAGAACATAATCGAATTTTGTCAATAAATATATATAGTAAAACACGTAATAAGAGTACATTATGATGATTATAAAAGTCTGAAGGCGGTTAGGTTAGGATAGTTTACAAATTTGTTTTAGGTTAGGCTATGCGGTTAGTTAGGCAATGAGTAGCCTCTTTCGTACTGCATCTGGCGCACCTAGTGGACCGTTTTCATCCAAGCCATACAAGGAATTGTATCCAATAGACAATCAGTTAAATTTCGAAAAATCCCCGCCCTCAATTTTTGTGGGCACTTTGTTATATTTTCTCTATTTTCGCTAATTATGGCGGGCAAATTTCTAATTATGATGATACGACGAAAAATAAATTTCGCCGCCATCTTGGGAGACAGATTCTGAGTTGGAATCACATCATTATATACCATTGTGAAGGGAATTTGTTTCCGAATTAAAATATGATATGGAAATTTCATATTTTGCAATTTTAAATAAAATAGGATTGATTTAAATAGCATTTGAGGCCGAAACTTATATGTCTGAAGTTAATCAACGCGGTCGACAAAATAGAGGCCTAACGACATGGGGCAATCCCCTTTGAATTCGAATTATGAATATTACGAGTTTATTAAAAAATAGCGGGAGCTATGGGTGGTGTTCAGGGAGGTGAGGGAGCGAAGCCCACCGTATCGAAATTACCTTAAAAATGATATATAATACACCATGATGCTATTCTAATAGCCTAAAAAACAAAACAATATAAAGCACTTTTTAAAATTTTCCCAAGAAAAAAAGTGTCTAAATAAAAAAACCACTTGTTTTTAACGACCAATATAATATGAATTATCATGAAATCGAAGGCGGGAATTTTCCGAAATTCAACTGACCAATCTAACAAACAGCCCTTACTTGGCGTGGATCGGGAGAGTCCCCCAGACGCGTCAATGGAGTATGATGGTTTCTACCCATTGCTATAGCAACCGCATACGATTAGTGCATACACTGCACTTTTCCTTAATATCCATACGTTAGATTAGAGCACTAGTGTAGTTTAGACTAGGTTAACTTATAAGGCTTCTGTGGTCTTTATCGGAACAGGCCTGGCAGCGAATTAGGCGTTCGAGATTATCGTGAGGTTAAATTTAACCTAAGATTAGGTTAGGTTAGAACAGTGAGTTTTCAAAAATAAACACATTATTCATTTTTTATTACCAACTTCGCGTTACCGTTGGCCTGTATTAAGCAAGAGTGCAATTTGAGTGAAGGATTGCAAAAAGCCACTTGGTTCGAAGAATCGAAATTATCTTTTGGGACAATCGTATATTTCATTAACACAAGGTATATAAGGTTTATAATTGATGGGGAGGGGTTGTGTTAAAGAGCTTAAAATCCCAATAGAAGCCATAAATGATTGGGAAAACATTCTAGGAGAAGTTTGCGCCAGTTTCTTAGACCAAAACCTAACATAAACCTAACCTAACATAATCAACCTATCCTACCTACAATTTATACTCATACTGCGATCCTAGAACACCATTGCCTAACTTTTGCCAAACCTTTACCTCTAATATAAATATCCTTAATACTTAAAATAGAGGTCAAAATGTCTTTCAAAGTTATCATTAAATCAAAATATTGGGTAAATCAAGAGGGCATTATTAAATATTTTGGAATATGAAATTTTTTATATTCGATGGACCTTGCAATTGATGAGATTATACGGGGTACAAAGTATCGAGCAGATATAAATATCAAGATATTTGTGATATTTTAGGAATTATAAATAAAATGAGCCGCAACACGTAACCAATTCTCTGGGAAGATAAAATCATGGTAACAAAAGTCAGAAAATTAGAGTTACCCTATATGGGATTACCATATGGTACGTCTCCCCCCATCCCCTACAATGTTTAAAAAGCAGTAGGATGACTTAAACCCGGAAAAGCACTTAAGTCTTGTTTACAGAGTGCGCGATTAGTTGCGCTTGCCACCTTTCAACTCGCAAAAATCGATCAAATTTGCGATACAAATTCCCTCCCTGGAAGAAACCTCTAAAGTTCAAATCCAACATATAAACGCACGCTTTAATGAATCTTTGCCATCGCTTAAGAAATGAATGATAGTTAAATGTAATCCTTCCTCATATTTTAAAATTTAATTTCAGTATTTGTAGAAGTCACTTTAACAAAGAAACAAGAAGCAAAATACTTTTAAGTCAATCCATTCGGCTATTTGCTGATGGATTAATACCGTCATTTAACCAAGAAGCAACTAAACAGGGCATGGTGACAGGAAGGATAAATCTTTGATTCCCTGTCAGAGACATATCACGCAAAAGTTGTTTTCAAAGCAGTAAACGAACACCGAGGAGATTCATGACAGCTCATCATCATGGTTGGAAGGTCAAGTAATTTATACCGATGTGTTTTTACGGACGTGTGCTATTTTTCATTATATTAGTATATATATATATATATATATATATATATATATATATATATATATATATATATATATATATATATATATATATATATATATATATTGGGGAGCGTAAGGTATTTGAGGACAGATTAATATTTACACAAAAATGACTCTTAGAAACAGATAATAATATTTTTTTTTTGCTGAAGAGGTGAGGATAAGAATAAAAATAGTGTTTTGTAATTCTATTCAATAAGTCTTCGTCAGTTTCGAAAACGGCTTGTATGCGATGTCTGAATCGCCTACATGCTATGATCAAGTGGTTCTTGTCATATTGGACATTACTCTGAACATTGGGTATGGATTCTTTAGTGTTATGAGGGTGCTCATTAACCTCTTTATCAACTACCCTACATACATAGTAGTGCAATAGATTGAGATCTGTGGAACTTGGAGGATAAATTTTGCGCCATCCATTCCACCGTTGCTTGAGCCTTTTGTGATAGTGCCGAGTCTTGCTGAAACACATAAGGTCTTCCGTTACGTACATTCTCGATCCATGGCTTATCTATATTTGGCCTCTAACTCCTCGCAAACTTTGGGGACGAGGGATCTTGCGACTTTTAAAAATCGTGCTATTTCTAAATTTGTATGTTCGGCCTTCATAGTCTCGATAATGGCATGCCACTTCATTTCTTACGTAAGCAGAGGGTCTGCCATTGATAATTCTGAAATATATAAAATATAAAGTCAAATAATATGCTGCTATAGTAAAAATAACATATATCCTCAAATACCTTACGCACCGTATATATATATATATATATATATATATATATATATATATATATATATATATATATATATATATATAATATATATATATATATATATATATATATATATATATATATATATATATATATATATATATATATATATATATATATATATATATATATATATATATATATATATATATATATATATATATATATATATATATATATATATATATATATATATATATATATATATATATATATATATATATATAATATGAACAGGATGAACAGGAAAGAGCCGTAGGATTATAACTAATCCCATCATCAGTGCTAAAGAAAGAATACAAAATACAGACCTAAATGTTTACATAACAAGTTAACACACACAATAAAATTGTGAAACATGAACATTCAATTTTAGAGGAATTGATTACATTAAAATATGGAGGAAAAACAAACAAAACAAACGAGTGAATTTCTAAAAAATAGGATCGAAAGTAATTGACTGGTTTTTTTTTGTAGCCCCCCCTCCTAAAAAAAAACAATGCCAAATTTAATAAATTAGCATGTTTTTTAATGACTCACTATATTTAATGGCACATATAATAAGTTATTATTTAGACTGGGTAGGAGTTTTGTATATTACAAAACTTCAACCCAGTCTAAATAATAACTTATTATCTGTCCCACTAAATAGAGTGAGTCATTAAAAAACATGCTAATTTATTAAATTTTACATTTTTTTTTTTAGGGAGGAGGGATGCAAGAATAAAATCCACTGTTAATTATTTTCGTTGCGATTTTTTAGAAATTCACTCGTTGGTTTTGCTTGTTTTTTCCTCCATATTTTAATGTAATCAATTCCTCTCAAATTTAATATTGATGTTTCACAATTTTATTGCGTGTGTTAACTTGTTATGTAAACATTTAAGTCTGTATTTTGTATTCTTTCTTTAGCACTGATGATGGGATAAGTTATAATCCTGAAACGTTTGAAATAAATGTTACGAGGCATCTACGGCTCTTTGCTGGTCATCCTGTTTATACTTCGCTTGACGTTTTCGTCCATCAATTTGTTCCCCACTTATACGAGGGGCGGTCAATAAGTTTTGCGAATCAGTAGGGCAAAACAGAAGAAGGGGGATGGCTGTTTGTGGGGGTGTTAGGACAAGTTATGACAAGTCAGGACCTGCAGCCGCACGCTCCTGCCTTGTCTATTTAAGAAGCAAGAGCTGATCACAGATCGTCATTCACAAATTTTTCAACAATAGAGAAGGTTGAGTACCGCGCAGTGATCAAATATTTGACCAAGGAAGGCAAGAATGCAAAAGAAATCCATGAACGCATGGTTGCAGTGTACACCAACACCGTCCCTTCCTATTCAACCATAGCTCCCTGGAATAGGAGTTCCGCCATGGTCGTGAGCCCCTTAAAGATGATTCTCGTCCAGGACGCCCGTCAGAGTTTACCAACGAGAACAATGTGGCCCGTGTGCAGAGGGTGATCCTCGAAGATCGACAGGTGAAGTTCGAAGAAATCGAGTGAGAAGTTGGAATATCACATGGAAGTGTTATCAACATCATTCATGACAATTTGGCCTTGACCAAAGTCTCTGCCCGTTGGGTCCCTAGAAACCTCACGCCCCATGATCGACTTCAACGTCGTCAAAGTCCACCAGGCCACAGTTGCACAAGCTGCCCTGCGCGAGGGCAGATTTGAGGAGCTCAACCATCCTACCTACAGTCCAGATCTGGCATTTAGCGACTACTTTTTATTCCGCCAGTTCAAGGCTGCACTGCATACAGGCCGGTTTGGGGACGATAAAGATGTCCAGCTCGCCATCCAGGAGTGGATTGAACAGCAGTCGGGAGATTACTGGTTGTCGGGAATTCGAAGCCTCAGAGAAAATTGGCGCAAGTGCATTGAAGTCGAGGATAGTTATATCGAAAAATAATAAAACACTTTTCCTGATATCTCATTTCTTTATATCCGGATTGCAAAACTTATTGAAAGCCCCTCGTATATATACGGTAGTGTGGAAATTAGTTTGCACAGGGATGAAATAATACAACTATTTGATAATTGTTGTTTATATTTGAAAAGAATACTTCAATGATAATATGAATGGTACAGTTAATATGAAATATGACCGCCTTTTGCTGTTAGAACGTGCTTCACTCTCTCTGGCATAGATTCAACCAAATTTGAACACACTTATGCCAGTTCTTCTTTATGGTACCAGGCATTGATAACAGCACAAACCATCTTCTGCATCGTTGAACAGTCGGTTTTCTCGATTCTACGTTTAATTATAGCCTATAGATTCTCGATTGGGTTTAGGTCAGGAGAATTTTCAGGCTAATCTATACTGGTAAGTCCACTTTATGCGAAGAATGTGCGCATTGTTTTGGAAGTATGGCATGGAGCCAGATCCTGCTAGAAAATGCCGCCTCCATCAGGAAGGTCTTTCTGCATCACGGGAAGCCAGTGAGTCTGTAGAATTGCCTTGTATTTAATACTGTTCATCATTCCCTCAGTAGTAACAAGCTGCCTAGGATTTACTACCGCTGGCCTATACCCATGTACTTCAAAATGCGATTCTTCTGATAACTTAACTTTCTTCCAGTCAGTTGCCTTCCATTAAGCATACTTACGTGCCCAGCGAAGACGTTTTGTCTTCATGGCAGAAGTCAATAACTGTTTACGTACCAGTTTTCTAGCATATTTGCCAACTTCACTGGTCCTTCGCCGGAAAGTTGAAGAAGATATATTTACACCAGCTAAAAACAAAACTTTCTGGAGGTCTTTACTGTTCCTTTATCCCCCACACTATTTCTGCTCAGAGCCTTGTCATCGTGAAGTGTTGTCTTTCGTTTTCTGCTACATTTTCTTTGTCGCAGTGTTGAATGTTCCCTAGTGCCTTCAGCTCTTTTCACAATGTCGCCAACAGTTGAATTTGCTTCATTCATTTCCTCAGAAATACTTCCACGCTTCTTGGGTGTGATATCCATCATAAATTTATAGTCTAATAATGATTGCAAGGTGAATATTCTGGCAGAAACAAGTACACCACGGAGCACACTTCCATCAATAATCATCCACGACAAGCTAGGGTGTAGCACGGTCAGGCTTAGTGTAGCTAAGGCACAACAAAACAGTTGCCAGATGTTACCAGTACACTATTATGCACGGAAAGCAAAATAACTTCATTATTGCTGCCAAAAATATGACATAGTCCAAATATTTGGTACTGTCTGAACTAATTTGCACACTACTGTATATATATATATATATATATATATATATATATATATGCTTAGGCATAGGAGACCAATAAAATGTCCGTTTAGCTACATTTTAGATGCCATGACATTTTCTAATGTCTGAGTGGGTAACTCCTTTCACTGCTTGTTTTTCATCCAGAATTGATTCCAATTTTCTCTTCATTAGATTATTATGTTCTATACTTATAGGTATGTATATTCTATCTAAACTGATAGCCTTAAATGGGCTGAATTTCTTAATTTTTTGAGAAAATTAGCCTAATTTCATGTACGCCACTAAACTTTGTGATTCTTTTAAAAGTTTTAGTGTTTTAAGAAGATGATAGTAATCGCTCTTTTTAGCTATAATTAAAAATTAACAAACTCATGCTTTGAGATTACTAACTACATACTTTCTATCTTATATTTTTCACCACTTAAATTTATGGAGTTAATCAAATTTCACTTATAATAAATTAACTTTCACATTTTTTGATTGTTTACACCAATATCCTTGATGTCATCATGGAATCAAAAGTGTGGTTTAATGTGTGAATAAGATTGAGAGAGAGATGGTATCTCTAAAGGTACTACCACTGCTTTGGTGTGTATGGGAAGATAATCTGTGTCATGACCAACTAAGCATTGTTATTTTAAGGGTAATCAATTTTTCTTTACATTGCAGAGAGAAACAACTTCATTTCCCAGGGGACATATCTTTTCCTACTATGTATTATAAGATGATCTAATTGTGTAATTTGAATTTAACCCATGGGAAGAGTAATAAAGTTATAGAGGTACTAAATGTAAGTACTCCACAAATGTGAAGATTTTCCATCAATGAGAAAAATGTCAGGTAGTATAAGTAAACATGAAAATAGAATAAACAGAAATAAATATAATGATAAAAGAGGAGGCATGAGTAAAGGTATTTAAATTTGATTAATTAGAGTTTGGGATATCCTCGTATTGTAAAGCTCTATGAACAAGTTCGTAGAATGTGCATAGCTATTTGAAGGTCCAAATTAGCCTCTCTGGAGTTGGTGATAGGACGAAAGAGAGAAAACGTGTGTTTTTGAAGAAAGGGTAAAGGTGAAGGATAGAAATAGAAAATGAAAGAGTGGAAAGAGAAAAAGGGAGAGGGGAAAGAGGGAAAAATGGCAGGTGGCAGAGAGAAAACAGAGAACAAAGAAGAGAGAATATAAAGAGATTTAAAATATTAGAACTAGAGAATGGGAAATACATGATAGAGAGCGGCTATAAACTGGAGATAAGAGAAACGTATAGAGGGGTAAGAAAAAAGAGAAAGAAAGATGACAAAGAGTAAGGTGCATAAGCGAGAAAAAAATATTAACTGGATAGAGAAAAAACAGAGAGAATGAAAAGATAAAGAAAAAAAAATCAGAGAAAGAGAATGGGAACGAGATGATAGACAAACTGTAAAATAATGAAAAATCAAAGTCTATCCCTATCTCTTTCTACCTGTTCCATTCCACCTAATTTCCCTCCCTTCTTCCCCACCATTTTTTTCTAACGAAACTGCAGTCAAATTTGTCCTTGCCCTTACCCTATTTCCCACACTTTTTTCACCAGCTTTCTTAGGTGCATTGCAAACTGCAGCTGTTGAGTTGCATCGTTGCAAAATGCATTGTCACCAGCACAAAAATCGAGCCTGAGAAGATGAACAAAAAATGGTCCCTTGACTCAACCCCATAAATCTGCTGCTTTTATATTTGCCTCCCCATCACCTCATTCTCCATCCCTCCTTATCGTAGTTTCCCTTACATTCCACACACGCAGAGACCTACACACACAGACTTCTTTGCTATCCGGTTCTTGAATTTAGGTTATTTGCCTCCAGACAGTCGCGATGCTCTCTTTCAATTCTTGGCTCTTTCCATTGCTGTAATTCCGCTCTACCCTCCATGTACATTCCACCTGAAGTCTGTGTGCACTTAAACCACGTTATAAATATGTGTATTAGGCATGTATATAAGGCCATTCTTCAGTGGGGGAGGGAGGAAAATTAATCTCTGCTCCTGGGGGAAGACGATGGCAAGGAATAATAATATATTCTCGAAATAATTTGTAGTTTTAGAAAAGAAAAAAAGAAGACATTGATCAGTGAAATGAATATTCTTTGCTTTGAGAAGCTGTCTTCCTTATCACGCGAAACACGATAGCCTCAAGGGCGAGAAACTGGAGGCAGCTCGGGAGAGGAGGGCGCAGGCAACCGCTTTTGGGCTTTCCTTGCGCCAAAGGGAGGGAGGGAAAGTGAGGATTGAGAAAGCAAGAAAAGGCAAGCTCTCAGTGTGATTTGTCAACCATCATTGCTGTCGGACATTGTTATCTTTACCTAATGTTAGGAATTTATCCTTGTCTTTGTTTGCTTCATTTGATAGCTACCTAGATTCTTTCCTCTCGTTCTATCTCATTCTTTTATCATTGCGACAATGCCTTGAGATTTTTAAGCGTGGGGGGGCAGTCTTACCTCATTTCCTCATTATGCAAAAACTGCCTCATTGTATTATATATTTAGATTTTTATCTTACTATTGATTAGCAATTTTATCAAACCTAATTCGATGTCATACATTCTCTTTTCCTATCTCATTTTCTCTTGGAAAAGGTGATCGCACATATTAAGTTCAGGAACCTATTTAGGAGTTCAATTACATCTAGAGACATCAAAGTCATATAGAGGAAGCAAATATCCTCCGTATGAGTCCATTTACATACATGAAGTTTAGTACCGTTTATAAAAGTCTATAAATGATCATTTGTGCTATATAATCTCAATGTGATTCAACTTATGACAACAGAAATGTATGACATGTATTGGATTTTGGTGGCGTCCATAAGTCCAGTGACGTTCATATGCGCCCGTGACGTCTTTCTTGGAGCGTCGTTCTCTAACAACGGAAATAATACTGAAGCCTCCATTAGGGTTGAAGGTTGAATTCGGGGTAGAAAATAAATGATGCGCGGCCTTGTACTTGATAGGGTATTAAAGAATGGGGTATGATATTTTTTAGTTGTGTTGATAAGCACCGACCTCTTTTTTGTGGTAAAATTATGATACTTGAAGTTGGAGTTACTCTTTTCCTCTATACCTATCAATAACAAATGCAAGCTCAGTATGTTGCCTTTGCCTTAGAGTGAGGAGCTTCCCTGAAGTGAGACAGGTCATTTTTCGCTACTTTTTCCCACGCTATTTTGAGCATCTTTTCTTTACAGTAGATAAAAAAGGTAATAAAAAAGATTAAAAAAAATCTGTAATAGATTTAGAGACCATAGATGGATAGTTGTCCATTCTAATGTCATGTATCTCGCACTAATTATCTTACTGGCATATGCTTAATAAAATCGAGTTATCATAATTTTGCTGTAAAATTGCGAGGTCCATACGATGTCAATTCTTAGAAGCGTCCAGAAGATTTCAACCTCTGTTTTATAACGTTAGGAATTTCAAGCATTCGAAATTGTTCTCTCATTACCTGAAGAGTCAAGAAAAACCAAAAGTACTAAGCTTTATTAACTTAAAGAATCTCCAATCACTCTTAATTTAGCTCTGATTTCCTTCAGTTTCAAGGAAATAAGTTAGGACCTCTTCACCTTAACAGTATCAAGCAGTCTTCAATTTGCTTCTACTGGTTCTCCCTGAAGTCTAAATACAGAGCAAATATCACAACGGTGTCCTCTTTCAGTATAGCTAATGCAAAAGTAGAAGACATAATATGTTCTCCTCGTTACCATAACTTGCTCTATAACTTCTTTTTATGTGGGTTGCTACGAGAGAAAGTGCACCTAGAGAAAATTAATGATACAAGACACCCTAAGGAACGCAACATAAATGAATGTGCTCAAATGACTGAAATTTGTAGTTAATGCTTGGGGTAAATCTTACAAAGAGCATCACAAATGGTGTAAAACAGATTAAGGATCTTATTTATTAATATTTGAATTAAATAAAATGTAATTCAAATTAAATAAAATATAGTTCAATCTTTTGTTGAAAAAATGCATTTTGTTTATGTATCTAAACTTTAACGACACCCTATACATATAACATTAAGAAATTCAAA
Organism: Ceratothoa steindachneri; assembly: GCA_963969495.1. NCBI lineage: Eukaryota > Metazoa > Arthropoda > Malacostraca > Isopoda > Cymothoidae > Ceratothoa > Ceratothoa steindachneri. The sequence goes on from OZ018319.1 coordinate 64,233,515, forward strand.
GCATCTCTGAAACTTAAATATGTTCTCTTATCCTCTCGTGTCCCTTATCTTGTCTTAATGATTCTCATATATGGTCTCCTAACGGAAAGATGATAAGAATCTCTATTTTAATGTTATAACCTCAAGAGACCTATTTTTAATAGCTTTAAGGGCCAGTTAGTTATCCATTTCACAAATGGTCAGAATTTAGAAAAGAGCTTGGGTATACTTAAAAAGATCAGATGCAAAGTTAAAGACTTATTCCTCGACAAATGTTTCGATTCCCCATTCCTCAACTAAAACATGAAACTAACCTTATCGGTTTATACATATATTTATCACTATTTGACCTATTATTCAAGAGCAAGGCATAGAATTAGGCCAATAGCTCCTGTTTTCCTTATTACTTTAACCGGACCATTCAATGATAAAGTTATTAATTTATAGATATCATCTACTCACTTTCCTAGTAGAAACTTGCGAGTGTATGGGAGGGTGCTTAAGGATAAAAAAGAAAAAAGTTGAGCGAATATAATATGATTGAAAAATTTATCAGAGATATTTGAGTTTATAAAAAGATCTAGTTTTAGCAATTGAAGCATTTTATTATTTCCATTTTAGTTAGGTAGTTATGCTTACTTAAAATTAAAGGGAGTTTACTAGGGATGAAATAGATAAATATGTACCAAGTCTTCTTTTACAGGGCACGCATTTTCCGCAACCTACATATTTTAGGTAACCCAAACAGTTAAGGAAGGCAGCATGAAACATAGATATTTAAATATATCTACACACCCCTCAGATAATTTGGGGCTGTGAATCCTCCCAAAAGCAAATTACCTTTTGCCATAAAACTGTCATTAAAGTATCTTATTAACTACGGTAATTTTACCTCAAAACTATAATGATGTTTTTTTTTACTTCAAGCATTGTCAATGCCTGAAATTAGCTATACTGCAAGACCAAGGCTTCTTGCGCCCTACCATCATTTATATAGATGTAAATACCCAATTCAATATAGGAACTACATATCGAGTAAAGATTTCTTCACCTACTGGTGCAAATAGTGCGGACCCCTTTGGATGTACTGAGAAAATACATAATTAACACAAAACATATCGACGATATCTAAATCTAAATACCACAAGAAATTTTTTTGATAGTTAGGTGTAAGAGTAGTATCGTTGAGGCATTTATGTGCTGGAGATAAACAAGCCACATAATGGGATAGGTTCTCTGGTATGTGCCAGGTTCCTATCAAGGACACTTTCAGTCTGCAAAGATATCGTAAAAAATATATTTAAGTGTACAGAGATAAGAGAATAAATAAAGCCGCTGCGATCTCGAATGGCGGCAAGAAACGAAGTGTTAAAAATAGGTAACGTATTTGTGGGTAGGTATTTCTATGGAACTGTAATGATGAATTTATTACAAAAGATCTCTTAGTTCTTTCTTCCCTAACGGTAGATTAAGGATTTCTTAAGAGTACGAGACTACTATACATTGGTTCTTTAGCCAGAACCCATTATTTTTCTAGTTTATGAGATGATGTAGAACATAACTCTTTCTCCTTCGCATACACAATATTGGGTATTTGCGAAGACTCTCTAAATTTCTGAAAATCAGAAAATTCTACACCACTTCTCTTAAGTGACAACAAATGTCATTACGCCCACACCGATAACATATCTACATAACTTAAAAATAAAATTAGCTTAATCATTATGGAAATGGAAGAAGTGGTATTGTTTTTTCTTTCATGCTCATTAACATGTTATCAAGATATACCTGTCCTTGATAAAGAGGCAACAAACATCGTATTCATGGGAAGCACCATATGCCTCCAAGCACCGCTTACTTTTAAGAAAACTGTTACTTCCTAGTAATAAAAAATATTTAAGATTAAAGACTCATTCAAGTTGCAGTTAAAATTTATAATTTACAGCGGTACGATACTAGAAAAAAGGATTTAATTCTGAATTCTCTTTTAATAAAAAAATTCTCAATCTTGGACTTTTCAGTCGGTCAATGGGAGCGAGAATATTTGGGGTGGTAGGTAAATAATTAAATGTCGTTATCGTACTGCGTAAGCTTTTCCACTTAATTAATTGCATTTGCGGCAAAATAATAATGACATTTATGTTTAGTGACACAAAATTTTGCGCCAATCTTGTAATTACATTTTTGCTGAAGAAATTGCCTCTAGTAGCGAATAAACATCTATTTTCCTCTTATGAAAAAAATAGGAAGCAAGATGCTGTTAAGCATTTATTGTCAGACGTCTACTGACTCCAAGTTAATTGAATAGGAACCAAGTGAAACCAGGTAAAGGGGGTGTTTTCGCAATTCTATCTTTGCTTGAAGCTCCTTCATATCGAAATTTGGTGTAATAACAACTTTTGAGAAACCAGTTACTTTACAAAGGCACGTAAAGCTAACCGGTAGCTCTACTCTAATTTACTACTACTACTCTCACTCATTCTACTACAACGACAACCTTCCGTCTACTCTGATCTTCTCTCCTCCCTTGCTTTCACTGTACGGACAAATAAAACGTGGCTCTTTACAGAAATTCATCCGTTTGTTCATCACAGAATGTGGAAAGAAATTTAAATATTAATTAACAACGAATTACTTTATATTATATAGCATTTGTATCATAGGTAGAATACCACGCAGGTACATGTTGAATATTGGAAAGGTAACTTTACTACAGCTCATATCAGATTGATTGCTTGCCTTCCTGAGGGCAACATTACAGCAGATTGTAAATGTCGGGATTGGTCTTGAGCGTAACGCGCCCGCCAGGTCTGGAGCGCCACACGTACTTTCCTCTTTAAACGACTCAAGCGTTGTACCTACCACGTATTTTCACTTCCTTCGACCACACCCCTTTATTTACTAATCCCCACTCACAAATTTTCCTGAGAAACCTGCTTGGAGGCATTCCTCTCGATGGTTTTGACTTTTTATCTTTCCCCGCAATATTAATAATAACATATTTGGAATGTCTCTGCTGATGCACACATTTGTTGTTTTTTATTTTTCCTGAGGAATACCCACTAAAGCCCTAGGATTATTATTGATGATTACATATGACTGTCAAGAAATCACCTACATAGGATCTATTTATCTATATGTTGTTTTGTTTGTCTATATATTCAGCATTTCTTGGTATAAATTATCCTTAAAATCTGAAGGGGAGATAAAAGAAAGTCACATAAAATATAAATAAATTACCTGCAAACAGGAAGGGCCTACTAAATTTTTTTGCCCATCTCATTTTTTTTTAAGAATGGCATTTTTATTATTATATTCTTTTTCTTCCCTTTTTTTCTGATAGCTTGGTTTGCGTTTTTAATGCATGACATCCACCGAACAAAACCTCGTCAGCACCTTTAGGCCTCGGGAAGTTTGCGTCTCCACGGTAACCTGTTTACAGGGGAAAGTCTGCGTCTCTATGGTAACCTGTTGGCAGGGGAAAGTCTGCGTCTCTACGGTAACCTGTTGGCTGGAGGAAGTCTGCGTCTCCACGGTAACCTGTTTACATGGGAAAGTCTGCGTCTCTACGGTAACCTGTTGGCAGGGGAAAGTCTGCGTCTCTACGGTAAACTGTTGGCTGGGGGAAGTCTGCGTCTCCACAGTAGCCTGTGGGCTGGGGGAACCTGCGTCTCCACTGTAACCTGTTGGCTGGGGAAAGTCTGCGTCTCCACAGTAACCTGTTGGCTGGGGAAAGTCTGCGTATCCACGAAAACCTGTTGGCTGGGGAAAGTATGCGTCTCCAAGGCGACCTTCCTGTTCAATTTGGAGGATAAATATAAGCGAGACGAGACGCAGAAAAGAGAGCAGACGGTGATATCATATAATTTATTGATTAAACTTGAAACACTAACTATTAAGAGTAATTTAAAGAGTATGACTAGAAGTACAAGTAAAAGTGGTAGTAAATATAGTATAACTAATTTATATTGTTAATTAAAACTAAGATTTGGAACCAATGAGCCATATAGTTTGTAAGGAGAGATCTGTAAAGAATGTGGTAAAAAATGCGGCGTTTGGGTACGAAGGGTATTCATCCTTTAACATATCTGGTGCATGATGATTGCGCATGCTACTCCTGTTACCCATTGTGCGGAATTTAAGTAGTAGTAGTAGTAAGTAATAGTATAAGAAGTTTAACTATTGGTTATACTAGATGATTAGTAGTGGTGAATTAAATTAGTTATATGTAGCTTTCCAATAATTTTACATGAATAACAACTTCCCAAATAAGCAACTGGTCGAAGTGATTTAATTTCATAGGTATATAGTGAGCCACACCCACATAGCCAGTGGATACGTATACACTTTTCTTCCACACGGTACCACTACACCGCATGAATACTCAGTACCAATTATCCACAAGAGGTTATTAGTGGCCGTAGCATTTTAGACGAAGTAATCTTCCCTTTGTACGCGACTGTCTTCAGCGCAGTAAACGCTTGTGTTTCATTCCAGATTTATGCATCTCAATGGAAGCTCCACTACTCTCAGATTGTCGGGTTGGCCAGGTATCATTTAAGAAGGAGGAGCGTTCAGCAAAGTCGGTTGAAGGCAATGTATATTTGGGCAATAGTTTTATTCATTTTTGCCCAACAACATTGAAATGTCTCTCAATCTCATTCTCAAAGATTAGTTTTGAGAGCTTTGCTCTTTCGTCTGGAGAGACTTAAACAGTTTTCATATATATATTTTAAGTATGCTTCCTTCAAGTCCATATATGATCAAGTACTAATTTTTTAAAAATTATTTTATTCCTCTATTGTTATATGTAGCTCAATTTTCGTAAATTTTATTTATAATAGGAAAAAATTATTCACTTCTTTTCATTTCTCAATCAGTATCATTTCTCAGATAAAGGAGGTGATATTCATAGATTGGGTTAGGAAATAATTCAATGCATGCAGGGAAATAAGAGACATATTACTGATAGCGATTTAGTGATTTAGACGAAATGTTAGTTCTCCAAGTTTTCATTTATTCTGGATTGTATCGCTTTATAAATATATATATATATATATATATATATATATATATATATATATATATATATATATATATATATATATATATATATCTGCAACAAAGCCCACAGGGAAAATTAATACCAGGATTCAAAGTACTTTTGAACTTTATTTCGAGTTCTTTATCAATGAATAACAAAAGTATTGAAAATTGTAATATATATAAGGATGACATAGGTGAGAGGGAGCGCCCACCAAAAAACAATCAACAAAATGAATAAATATGGAATAAAAACCTTAGGAGGAGCGAAGATAAAAACAAACTAAGATCAGTAAATTATGTAAATTTAAAAGTCTAAAGGTTGACAAGAGGATTGAAATTAAGAGAGATTAACATCAAATGTCAAGATTAAAAACCAAGGTAGAATAAGTACAAATGTTTTAAAGACTTGACTCAAACGAAAATAAATGCACAGAACTCGAAATAAAGTTTGAAAGTACTTGGAATCCTCGTATTAAAGTTCCCTGTGGGCTTTCTTGCCTTTATTGCTTACTACGCGATACTTAGTGAGTTTTACACACACACACACATATTTATATATATATATATATATATATATATATATATATATATATATATATATATATATATATATATCAATAGAGAGAGAGAGAGTGGGTTAGACAGAGTCAAAGACAGCTGTGATCTATTATATTATTCCCAATCTATTTAATCCAGACTTGGCCAATCGGCCTTAATGCCTCCGTATCCAAGTGTGACCTTGACGTTCTATTATATTTATGTATTTATTACCTCCAAGAATTCACTTTTTGCTCCCTTTTTTGCCACCTTGCGTCTGACATTGAGCCTATGGGTAGGTTTCATACTGTCGTTTATTCCTTCGGGACATAAAACATATGTTTGCGGAACCACCGAAAAAGACGGGTAAAATTAATTTGCTTCACATGAAAAGTTATATTTTCCCTTTGATATAATCCACAGTGCTAAAATTTTCCTAATTTCATCCTCATTCTGTTTTTTTTTGTCTGTCTGTTACCTTGTGTGCGCTCGTGCACTCTTTCTTAAAGGGTGTAGATAATATTGGGAGGGAAATTCTTAGGAAAATACAATATTTTTTACAAAGGAGAAATTTTATTATTATTGATTCTATTGGCGAATTGCTACATATTAAATAATTCTTATCCAAGATTTGTCTTTTATTTTAGTCAGCCATGCTTGCGGTCACCAACGAGGCGACAGTAGACTGCGTTGATTTTCTCCTTTTTGGAATTCCTTTGCGGAAAAGGTGCCAATTGATGAGAAAAATATTTGTGCTAAAACCGTTTTGCTCTACTACCCTACTTTTAGCCTCCGCATCGAGCTTAAAGATACAAAAAATGTATTAAAAATAGTAAAAATATAGGTAATACCCCAAATATTTATAGGCGAGGATATTACTTGCGGGTCGTACTTGTGATAATTATTTATTCTTTATATTTTATGTCTGCAAAAATTCTGAATTGAATAATTATAGCTTCGGTTGGGGCAACAAGGGGCAAAAAAACATTCCACATTTTCAACTGGACCTGCCAAAATTGCTAAAAGTTTAATTTTAATTGAAAGTTTGCTGATAGTCTGCAAACAATAGTTTATAATGTTAAGAACATATGGTAAAAAATTCGTAGTAATAAAATAATTTTTCCAGCTTGCGCAAGTTGTTTAAAATAGAGATAAATTATTAATTTCCTCCAGTAGCGCAAAAATTTTATCATACTCGCTAAATTGCATAGAAATGCATGAAAGACATGGTAATACTTACTTTTGACTAGCTATAAATGGCTCTTCATTTATTTTTCAAATATATAGTTAAAAAAAATAATTCAAAGTTTACCCTGGAGAGGTGTACGTCGAGTTCCAACCTACTCCAGCCCAACCACCCTACCTTAACTGGATTTTATTTAATTGAAATTCTTTTCAGTATCATAGCGATGCATCTTTCGCCGTGATTGAAGTGCAGCTTTAATGTATTTATCTCTTTTAGCTCGGTCACATACTTTCCCTTATGCTTCAGTCACTAGATTAGTCAATCTTTCTACAGCTTCAGTCGTTATTGTCCCTTAATTTTTGCTTTCTTTGGATGACTGCGACAAAGTTTTATCCTTTCCTCGGTCAATGAAGATACTAATGATTGAATCTTTCCTCACTTCAGTTTTAATATTAATTTTCTTTCTGATTTTGCTTCGCCAACTCCGTATTTTGCTATTGTCGATACCTTAACTTGAATCACTTTTACTTTTTTTTCCAAAATCTTTCAAACTTGTATTAACAATACTTACTCCTGTTTGATCGGAAATATCAGTTCTGTCGCATAATTCAGCTAAAGATGGAAGAGGAGCAGTTTGCTGTTTTACTTTTCTTTTTATAACACTTAATTCACTTTCATAATCAGAGGATTCTATTTAAGATTCGAACTCGAATCAGGTGGTACGTAACTGAGGGAGAGTTGTTGTTCATAGTGTTTAGCATTGCTATGAAATTGTAGTTTTACTAGATATTATCCCTTTTCTCATCATTGTTTTGACATTTTTTGACGTTGTAGTGTCATCGTTTCCTGCAATTAACATTTTTTCTTGGTCTTCTCTGATCATTAAGAAATTGTTTCTCTTTTATGAGAACCTTGTTTTTTTTGGATATGTACAGATATTTCATTTGCATTCACAGGCTCAAATGTTGAATAGTTCTTTATAACTAGCCTTGAAATTTTCAAGTTTCCTTCTATAACTAGGATTATTTTCCTGGCGTGATAGGACTTGTTAAACATTTTATAGTCATTATTGAACTTGTTTACCATGCCTTTGACTAGTTTTGTTGACACAATTGGAATTGACACTGATCCAAAATTTATTCAAGTTGAGAGAAGACATTCCTGAAAATGTCACTATAGGGTAGTTCTTTATTCAATGCCTTCTTCACCTCGATTTCTTTCCCACGAACATGTTTTTAAAACATCTTCAAATGTGGGGAGATTTTGTTCGTTAACTTTTGTAAGAGTCCCGAAAATTGTGTTTTCAACATCTTGCCGAATCAATTTAGAAGTAATTAACATTGTGTTTAGCAGACGTTGATTCAATCCCAAAGACTTCCGTGCGCAACTAAATGTTATAGGAGAAACGCCCTTGAGAATAGGGGTTGAGAGACTAGAACGGGTAGCGGGCTTGTTTTGCCACAAACAGACGCAGTTACGCACTTACACAGTAGCTACACATTACGAACAAATACAACACACCGATAATATGTTGATTTTTAAACCAAGGCACATGCTAAATGCAGAAGCTTGATACAATAACTTTATAAACTGACATTTTATTATAATCACTCGCTTATCAGCGATTGGTTTAGGATTGTAAACTAACATATATTCTTAGAAATATAAGGCGTTTGCGCAAGCTGAAGAAATCCTTTTATTACTACGAAATTTTTCACATATGTTCTTGATATTATAGATTAGTGTTTGCAAACTACCGGCAAATATTTCAATTCAAATATAATTTTTGGTAAATTTCGCAGTTTTAGTTGAAAAATGTGGCCTATTTTATGTTTTGCCCCTTCTTGCGACAGCTGAAAATATAGTTATTTAATTCAAAGCTTTTGCATACATAAAATATAAACATAAATGATTATTATGAGTACTACTCGCAAGTCATGTTCTAGCACATATTTGGGGTATTAACTATATTTTGGCTATTTTTTAACGCAATTATTCTATTTTCAAGCTCGATGCGGAGCCTAAAAAGAAGGTTCGTACAGTAAAACGGTTTTCTCACGCATTGGCACCTTTTCCACAATACCCATTAAAGAGATTAAAAAAAGTAGAAGCTCACCCTACCCTTGGGTATAGCAAAGAAAAAAAATCTTTACATTAATAATAACTTTAAAATAAACTATATGTATAAATAAATGAAAATAAAAAACAATTAAGTGGCCTTCATAAGAGTGTCGGAGGCATGTTCCCTCCTGTAGGGAGCAAAGCGAGCACCAAACCATTCAACCTTCAATTAGAATATGGGACCCCCGATCCTCCCCAAAATCACTAAAACTAATAGGGCTTTTGGCATACCCAGAATTCAGAGAAAGCTTATTAGAAAAAGCAGATTCTCTCGCTGGGGTTTGCAAGCGCTCGAGGCACAAAGCCCAAATTTATATTAAATAAGAAAGAGAAAAATGGAAAGAAGAAAGGAAACATACAATAATGAAGTTGCACAAGAAAATCTCGAGTAAAATGAACTGAACCAAGAAATAAGAATCGAAAGAGCCATGGGTTAGATAACAAAAACAGGTAATAAAAAAATTTGAAATTTGAACAAAAGCGAAGGAGTGATAGGCATGAGCAGAAGCGAACTAAAAGGCAAAAGTAAAAATAAAAGAGAAAAACAACAAGAGAACCCTTACCAACTTATGAGCAAGAGTAGAAGAAAAAATAGAGTAATACACAAGCGATAGATACCCTTACCACCAGGGCAACCTCTTTACCTTATTTTCCCTCTCTATCTACCCACTATAATCTATCTTTTGAGGCATATCTCATTAGTCAATCAATCTCCGCCAAAAACGACCCCACCGCATTCTGGAGCCCAAGAAGCCGACTCAAGCAGGAGCTTAGAAACGCGTTAGCGGCGCAGATCGTCCTGCTACCGGGACAGATACCCCACACTGAGCCCCCAGACTAGGATATTCGACAAGAATCTATCCTAGAGTTTGGGGGAAGCAAGCAGTCTTCGCTGAATTATTCAATTGAGCGTTCTATTTTTGAACAACGAATGGTCTTAGGATTCACTCGAGGAGAATCCAAGAAAAGGAAAAAATGGATCAGGGGCAGCGCATTGCCGTGAAGGAAGGAGAAAAGGACAAAGGATATGAATTGAATATCAGATGGATACAATAAGGCTTTTATTAATAGATAATATTCATCTATTCTATTCTTGTTAATTTGGATGCTTCCAACTACATGGGTGGGTAAATTATTCCAAACCAGATTAATTTGATGAATATAGTGACAATTTGACAGATAAAGTGCTAATTTATTAACCCAGTTTTATAAGGGGACGAGAGTGAAGTTAGGTACTTTAAAAGTATCCCTTGAAGAGTACGATCAATCCAGTGATATCCCTCTCAAAATATCCATCTCCTGTTCTCATTATTTTGTGGGATATTCGTGCATCCGGTGAGACGAAAATTTGTGTTTGTGTTTGATAATGATGGAAACGAATGAACCACCTCTCATAAAATGGGTGTTTACTATTATCAATTCATTGCATCAAATATTACCTAATAAAGAGACCTGCCACGTCAAACTACCCAGGTACAGGAGAGATCTTCATCTTTTCTTCATTTGCAATCATACTGTTTCATGCTTTGCCATTTCATTATGTTTCACTTTTCCGAACTTTACTAATTTCTTAAATAACTCTCTTATCTACAGTGATGCTGCTAGTGAATTTCACCTTTTGTCATATAGGTCATAAAATAAATAACTTTATACTTGTAATATGAATATATATGAAATACACATATACATGGAATATGAATATATATGAAATACACATATACATGGAATATATATATATATATATATATATATATATATATATATATATATATATATATATATATAAAGAGAGAGAGATATATGAAAATATACATGAATATTCCTTTATACACCCTTCATATTTACAAGTATTATAAAATTGTTGAAACAAAATTCTTCGGGTAAACAGCGGGTAATTAAAAACGTTTTTACCTCACGCATTTTAGTAATTATAGTATGGAAAACTTCACCCATTATTTATCTAAAGGAATAAACAAACTTTTTAAGACCCAACAGGTATTAAAATTAAAAAATGTCAACATTAAAATAAAAACATGAAATAATAAGGTTTTGACCAAAAACTACCAACTTTCTTCGAAATTATTTTTTTTTAAATGTTTACTCTCCCACTATATTTTCCGCTCCTGGTTAGACCCAACAAAGAGGGCAAGATGGTGCTAAACATTACCCAGAAAATATCATTTGGAAAATGAGTAATATTGTTGGAATATATGCATAAAATGCTGGTTACTTAAAGGTAATGAAATGTGCGACAGAGTGTCGGCATATTGTAGTTTAAACTTGTTATGTAGAATCATAAGGAGTTAAGGTTCCACTCCCTTCTTCCCTTTTCAATCGCAGGTCTGAGGCTCTGACGGGGTAGTGAAATAGACCAAAATATTAGACTTATAATTCAGTGCCCCGCTCGAAGGCGAGAGGTTCTGGTCCACATGGGGGCAGAACGCAAAAGAAGAGGGCTCGTACTGCGTTATGTCATCAACCAGTCAACTGGGAACCCTTTGTGCTCCAATAATCCCCCTCCTCTCTATCCCTATCAAGAGTATGGCTACGAAAAAAAACCTTCAGAAGTTTCTGAGGTGATGAGTGATATTTTGTGTGCGTGAATTAGGCGAGATTGAAGAGACTAAGGGGGTGGGGTGATGGTCTATATATGTATGGTGACTTATACGGCTGGATGTGTCTGCGCGCGTTTTTTTGTCCCTCTCACCGATAATCGAATTAGGTGCCGCGGAGTGAAAATTCGCTAGTGCAGCGAGAGCTCTTATAGATACTTATGATGATAAAACTCGTAAATTATAGTGTTTTAATGTTCTTTTTAGACTGGAGAAAAAAATACACAAAAAATATTACCAACTGTTTAACGCCATCTAGCACTTTCTAGTGATACCTTAATGAAGGCTACATTATTAACAAATAAACTGATTTAAGTATATATCCGTAATTATTTAACCTAGTGAGCAAAACTGAATCTTTAATGGCTTATCAAATCATTAAGACGATTAGAAGTTATACTCAAATGTCAAATTAAAAAGAAGAGTTTGCTCGTCGAACAAATATGCAAATAAGTGCTTTCAAGGTTCCCCAAACAAAATAAATCAAAGTTTTTGCCCCTATGGATATTTCATCTTTGCTGTCCAAGTGGTGTTTTTTGGCCTGAATTGATATGAGTATGGTGAACGTCTGCATGGCGCCAAGTTTCTACTACATGATTAGATCATAAATAATCAGGCACAAACATTTAAGTCTATTGTATAAATCATAGGTTGTAATAGGAAAAATGCCTTACTTCTCACACGCATCTAAGAATTATGCTATCATGTAATTCTGAAATGAGCATCATATGTGACTCACATAAGAGCTCGAGAGTTAAACTTCGATTATTAGTAGCGTTGTTCCTCGGGCAGGCGCTCCTTTACATTTTAATTTCGACAAGTATTGGAGTTCTTGTTCGTTATTTTCTCCTTTTTAAACATTGCATGCGCTAATTCTATCCTATTTTTTTCTCTTTACACTTCTATTTGAGGAATAAATTGGACCTGATGTGAAAGAAGAGAACACAAACTTAATAGACTGCAATTCACGTATGTTGGGACGTGGACTGCTGTTCATTCGTTAGAGCAGTGCCTTGAAAAGCGAAGAGCGCTCGAAGGCATAGGTTTGAGCCTCACCCATTTTTCCTTTCATTAACAGTTATTGGGTTATTGAACATCTCTTGTGTCAAATTTATATATATATATATATATATATATATATATATATATATATATATATATATATATATGATAATGAAACCGCTGTATAGGAGCAAAAAGTTTAATTTACGAGACTAGTTTCAGTATGTAGTTAATCATACCCTCTTCAGTCGTATACTGAGAATGCGATTGTTGCAAAAGTCTATAAATAGCGTTCAGATCAGTGGAAAAAAACACACAAAGAAACACAGAACTGGGGAAAAAGGTCATTAATAGTGGGTGTGAGTCTAAAATCGTTGACTAAGCTGTTTACGGTGAGGTTACGGGAATGGAAGCTGCATTTCACTTGCTCATCTGACACATAAAATTTGGGAATTTCTCATATTAATATAGATTCTACTATTTTTCTTTTACGGAAATATTTACAATTATATATGATTTGCGCCTTTTAATAGTCAATTTGGTGGTTGAACTTGCTAATATGATAAAAAATACATTACCACATCCAGTATTTTTAATCATATTAGCAAGGTAGATGTCTTTTCATTGACATTTACTAAACCGACGACATAATCTGAGGAACTCTAAGTTAAGTTAAATTATTTTATTACATAAGGCAAACCATAAGCGCATAATTTATGGTAAGGAATAAAGGCTTTAATATACACATGTGCAGTGAAATTGTAAGGAAGTGTCTAATTCACTTACTCACACTTTCTTATTACTCAAGAAAATGAGATTCGACGTGAGTAAAATTGTCAAGTTATTAGAATCAGATTTAAAATCAGATAGAAGTGGTTCTACCAAGGTTATAATACTGTAATTAAGATTATAAGAGAACGGAGCCAGCAAAAGATCCTGGGCTCTTGTTTAGAATTTTCCAATACATTTCAAATGGGAGTCTTAGGGACTTTTAAATATATATATATGGATGATGAATCGACCACATTAATTGGTAAATGATTCCCTAAGACAAACACTTTATGCGTAAAGTAATTCTTAATTATATTTGGCTCAAATCTCCTTTTTTCAATTTATAAACATGACTTATTGATCATACCCAGCAAAGTTTCTTCCAAAGCAGAAGAACCAAATTTTAGAGTGTTACTATTCAACTCGCTTTTCAGTACAGTTTCTAATCCTTTTCCACAAGGTACAAAGAAAATTTCTCCTAAAACTCATGGATCTATACTTTTGTCAACAATCCATAGGAAAAACGTGAATCTTTACTTCGCACGCCAATATCCACTCGCCGAAGGAAGTGGCTTTTGCCATAAGACGAAATCATGTCCTCGTATTGATCAACAGCAAGTCAGCCTCCCGCAATATTCATCCTTAGCCCCATTAGATCTTGGACGGGCTTGCATCCAGCCGTTTCTTGGGTGAGTTTTTCCTTCTGCAGTTAAGAAGCAAGGCAGTTTCAAACCAAAGTCACCGTCACTTCACACGCCATCTTGCAACAACGATCATAGCACTGTCATATTATCAGGCTTTCATTCACACCACCGATTATCCTTCTACGCTTTTTGAAGCAATGTAGACCCAACATTAACTCACCCTTAATCCCAAAGAGTCTCGCGACTGCAGTAGTCTCTTCACATTTGCTGGCACTCATCTATATCCGCTCTCCTAGAGATAGATACTAACTTTTGCCGTCCTCATCCTGACAAACTTTCTGGTCATCCTGTTTTCCCAGAATATTGACGGTGATAACTGCCCGAATTTATTGGGGCTATTGCGACTCAAGCACCTAGTGATTTGTCCGATCTACAGTCTTCCTATCCTTAAGGGCGCGATGTGCAATATTCGACTTGATGCAATCGTTTCCCCCTCCGCTGATCCCTTAGGGGTTGTGTGCTCTCCTGGTCTCAACACCTGAAGTTTGTATTTCTAAACATAATGCATAGAGGTGGATGATCTTCGGCTATATATCTTCCACAAATTTTCACTCTCTCTAACTTCACCCCTTTTTTTGTAGACTTCTGTTTTTAAAATTTCTGAGAGAAATAACCCCGTTGGTTTTAACTTTCAATTCGAGCGACAACTGCTCTATCTGATTAGTTTTCCCTCAACGGGTCTTGTCTTAGCATACTAATTCTCCCTTGGCTCTCATCAATATTTTTTATCTTCCAATTCTTTTGATAGCTTTACCTTTTTATGCAACGGTTTCCTCTTAATCCCAATAGAGTGTACACATTATGTACGTAAAATAATCTTATTAGTACTTGTGTGTACGTTAACACTCTCGATCTTTTTATCTTGTCTAAATTTTCCGCATATTTTTCTTGGTTATTTTGGATTAACCTCTTTTTCTTCAAACGAAAGGTCAACTTTAAACTTTAAGTATTTTCTGTAGATCTAATTTTCAATTATCATGATCACTTAATCTTGGCGTTTTAGTATTAAATTATTTAAAACGCTAAGCTCAGATATTAGCGCCACTGGCTTTTATCACATTCTACTATTGTCATCAGAACACTTCACTTCGAATAATCACGCCTCTGGTTGAGACTTCATTTGTAAATATGAAACTATTGTTTTCCTTTACGATTCCATAAAATTAAATAGAATTAAAAAATAATTAAACTATAACGATATAGGAAACAAGGTGTTTTAATCCTTTAAATAAATGTCTATAATCTAGGTTCTAGCTATTTGATTATTATAACTAAAAAATTCTGCTTTGTATTTAAAATATAAGCAAACAGCTAAATCACTTCATCTACCAATGTAGGTAAATCGGGGTGATATTTAGTTGATCACTTAATTTTTGTATTTATCTTTGATCATTGATTTTCGGTCAGTTGCTTTTTCTTGGCTTCTTTCATATAACACCTTTTATACATATGAATGAGAACTGGTTATAGGGAGAAGAGTGCGTTAGGACCCCTCTAAAATGTAATTCATGACTTTAAAACTGATTTGAGAATAATTCAGGATAATCATTGGCGTAAAAAATTCTCTTATTTAAGTTCCTCTTCCGCGAGTGTATTCCAAGAGAGGAATGTCAATGTTTATCTTACAACATCCTTGTATCGGTGTATCACTCTTATTATGAATTTGCTCAAGAAACGTTCATATGCAACGCTCCCCTTTATAGATCAAAAGATTTGCATTCTTTTTCAAACTTGATTCCTTTTCACAAATTATCCTTTGTTTTATTTCATCCAAATCATCACTCCTATTATCCCAGTACACGTTTTATCATTGCTTTAAACCAGTTTTCTGTCCCCCCAATTTTGAATAGTTTTACATTGGTGTTGTTGCTTGGTTTGTTTTCGCACCTACCATTCGTTGGATTATAAGAATTTTTTTTGGGGGGGTGGTGGTAATTACAGAAACTAGGTTATAATTTGCAAAAGAAATTGCTAAAGTAACCTATGAAAGAACCGTGTTTTTACTACAGTGAATTCCCCTTTACAGTCTTCCTAAATAAGGTAAAAGCGCGACCACTCAGAATAAAGGCATCAATAAGTTATGATTGGAACCAAGTTTGCTTGATATGAGGGTGGCTATTATTGATCCGATTTCCATCGCTATATTCACTTAATGCCTCTTATAAGATCTTATATGTCGTTTTTAGGCTACGAAATGCTCTACACTTAGGAATTCGCTGTACTAAAAAGACAAACCGTGGTTTAAAGTATTTCAGTTTGGGAGTATTGGCAATACGAGAACCAAATAGTCAACCGTTAACTTTCAACATAAAAAAGAAATCGGAGTTCAGTTATAGATGTGGTTATGATAAATATGTTCTGATAATAGAAAAGCCGTAAGATCAAAATGGAAAATGTTATGAAGTAAAGGAACTGTGGAATCTGATCAGAAATCTGGTTTAAATTAGTACAATTAATTTAAGAAGGATGAAATTTATATTGTGTTAATTACGTCTGTCGTTATTTGAACAAACACTCTCTGCAAGGAGGTATGAGGTGGAGCATAGACAACCATGCTGCAGATACCATCTCGAAGAATGATCCTACTTTTCTCTTAAAGCCATATAAGGATATACCTCACAGTGCAGAAGAATCTAAGTAGTCTCATCTTAGACAAATCTAGTTTTGTACTTTCCACACATTTTTACCAGTCATAACTTCGCCAAAATTAGCATAAGATCGTAGTGGGGATGACTCGATAGTTTTGTCTTATTATTATGTAAAACATATTAATAATTATGCTACTTTTAATTAGCAATATGGCCCAAAATTTTGGTTGAATTTCCCGCCAGTACATTTATTGTACACGATGTATTAAACGTCCAATTCTCCGATCACTTAAATGATCGTAAAAGGCCCCTAGCCATAGGGGAGGTGAAGTCAATGAACATCGAACCGATCAAACGGTAAATAAATCAAGTCAATCTGCTCCGCAAAAATTACAGAAAAATTAAGAAATGGTAAAATAATAAAAGGAAAAGAAAAAAATAAAACCACTATTTTATTGTCAGAAAATTGACACAAGATTAGATTTTTTTAGTTCATTAATGACACTCGTTACAATGAGTAGATTTAACAAACGTAATATATCGGGAAATGTTCTAAAATATATGAATCTTTGGATATAAATGATTCTAGACGGGATGAAATGGTGCGTTGCCAACCCGACCATGCTGACGTCAGAGTGAGTCAACAATCGTAATACATCTGGAACTGTTATAAATACCTCGATCATTATCCTTACAACATCCGCTCGAGTGTAATGAATGAACTAAAGATTTTTTAATATTTTTACTCTATTGTAATTACTTGGCTAAACTATCTATAGTTGAATATTTTATTCCCGTATTTGAAAAAGAATTTTTCAACTAATTTAAAATAAGAAAAATATGAAAAGGATTATTTACCTTTTTGAGCTTGACTGAAAGAACCATCTCACTATGAACTATTTGGTACAAGTATCACAGACACTAAAATTTTACTAATTTAAATACCATAGTGGGATTTAGAAATGTACATAGCAAGCTATAAAAATATATTTTTTAGTCATATGCGTTTTTATATTTCACTAGGTCGGCGGGCGGTCGGTCCCCGTTTTGCTATTTTTGTTTTTGCAATAACATTGTAACTATTCGTCCTTATGACAAAATTTTAAAGAATTATTTCGTTCTACATTTTCTTTCAAATAATATAATTGACAAGGTCCTCTCAAGGTTAGTCTAGGTATTATTGAAAGTTTTGAAGGCCGTAAGGTTCATAAACCAGAATAAGTGTCTTTTCAAAGAATCTTTCTAATAGTCCTAAAAAGAGGTGTATTAATTTATTCTTACATAGTCTTCCTTTGCTTTCGCAGAACAAGGAAATTTTCATAATTATTTCTAGCTTTGCTATCTTATCCGTTATAATAAGTCAATAGTGAAAAAAAAGCGAGGACATTGAAACTTACAACTGCAGAACTACCTGAGAAGTTACAGCTCACAGAAATACTCACTTAAATTAATGGTATTAAGGTGGATATAAGGATAAAATTGGGCCATGTTTAACTCGACGATACAGGGAAGATAGTATTGAAATAAGTGAACATCACTTACCCTACCACAAAGGAGTTATATTTCTGATACAGGAAGTATTCAAACAAATGATAATAAAGTTTCATGGCATATCGGAAAGAGTAGTTTCCATAAACGTAATAGTTCAAGTGTACGCACTGATATCAGCGCGCAAGCAGAAAGAATTTGTTAGATCAGGGATGATATTATAATAAGGACAAAGAAAAACAAAGTCCAATTCAACATTTCCATGGGAGACTTTTAGAACTGATTACATTATGATCGACAAAAAGCCAATAATCTCAATTTCTCAATAAAATCAAAATTAGAGACCAAAGGCTGATCAGATGTAGGATAAAAATTAACTTTCAGAAAGAGAGAAAAAAGCTATGACATTAAAAAAATAAGCTTATTAATATCCAGAAAAATCTCGATCCACCGACATCTTTAGAGCTAAGAGTGCATATCAAATCCCCTTGACCCCTGGACCACCAGCTATACAGAATCAAGGAACAATAACGCGAGGAAACTAATGACATACACTGCTGAAAAGTACAAGGAAACAGAAAAGAAAAAAATAAAAAACTCTCCGAATAATGTTCCGGTCGTTCTAAAATCAGAAATTGAAATTGCAATCAATCAAATGAAAAGCCACAAAGCACCAAGTTAGGACAACATGAATTCAAACTTGCTGAAAGATACTTGAGATATCATTGTTTTCAAACTACTTTGCTTTTCACAAGGCAAAACGATTAAACTGACCTTACAAACTACAGACTAATCATCTTTTCCACCTTTCTCTATAAACTCTTCACAAGAGTCATTACTAACAGAATGTTAAAACCTTTTAAAAGACCTAAACTTGAGAGAAGAAGTCGGCTTTAGAAAAGTCTTCCTAACCACTAACCACATACTTTCTTTAAACCAACTCATTGAAAAAATCTCTATACTTGGTACTTCTAGACAACCAGTAAAGATATGATTGAAAAGAAAGTCCAGCGGTCATAACAGGTTTGAAGAATCTATGTAGAATGCCGTTTTACATAAAAAATATAGAACAAATATACCGAAATTGCAGATCTTACTATATATTTCATAAGGATTCAGGCATCCTTCTTACTACCTATCCGAAATTATTCACGTCCTGTCTAGAAGAAATCTTCCGGAGGCTAAACTAGCAAACGCAAACAACGATAATATTGTACTCATATCTGATAACATACAACTTAAAAATAAAATCCAAATAGTAGGGCTAAAAATAAATTTTGGAAAAACAAAAGGCATGGCAAACCGAGGTGAGGTCTACACGATAAACATCAAAAGGGCAAACAAGCAAATTGCAATGGTAGACACTTTTACCTCTCTAGGTCGACATATTTTAATGTGATGGGGAAAAGAGCAGCAAATCTAATGCAAAATCACGATAGGTTGGAAAGGCAAGCATCGTCTCCAAAAGCAAAATGACCGTGTGCATTAAAAGTAAAGTATACAATTAATGTATAATCTCATCTATGACCTATGGAGCAAAATCTTACAACCTGGCCCCAAAACTTACATTTAAACTTAGAAGAACACAAAGAGCGCATGAACGCATTATGATGGGGAAAAACTAGCGTGACGGAAAATCAGCCGCTTGGATACGTGAACAAACCCAACTTCGGGAAACTCTAAAAAAAACCTGAAATGGAGTTAGGCGAGTCATGGGACAAAATCGCAAGAAGAAAGATGCCCCCCAAAAATGACTGATTGGATTCTACTTGACAAATAACGACAGAAAAGAAGAACAAAAACAAGATGGAGGAGTGATCTTCAAGTACACGTTAAAAATTGGAAACTTATTACATAAAACCGACAAAACTGCAGAAAGATGAAAAATGGCATCCTTTAGCAGTGGGTGGCAGATGCCTGAAGTGATATATATATATATATATATATATATATATATATATATATATATATATAGTAAATAAGAGACATAATCAGAAACTACCTGTTTAGAAGATCTACCTTGAAATTCTAAAGCAGATATATATATATATATATATATATATATATATATATATATATATATATATATATATATATATATATATATATATTTATAATTTGGTCAAGTCACCAGAGAACCCTTCTTACTTAACATGTGCATGTATTAAGTTGGGCAATATATGGTACCACTATATTCACTATATTTTTAATTAAATTGCTCATATTTTCTAATGTGATATCCCCCCCCCCCAAAAAAAAAGAAAAAATACATCCATTTCTGAGTATTAGTTGGACCACATATGGTACATTGATACTTGACTGTTATCACATTAAGAGTGACCTACGTAGCGGTGGTACACGTATATTTTCTCATAATTCTTTGTGAATATCGTATTCTATGTAAGGATTGTTAAACACCCTTTAAAACATTAAAGGAAACCAAATTTAACTCATTACTTTGCACTCGACAGTAGTAATAGGGTGAGTGGGGGAAATGTAAATTAGCTGTCTTTTTATATTGATCATTCTTTATTTTTATAAGTTTTATTTTATGTCTCATATGTATGAGCTCGAACTGTTTTTTATACTGAACTTTGGTTTGTCTTATAAAAATACCTAAATTCAGCGGTGGAATATAGCCTAAACCAAAGCAAAAAAGACAAAAGAAATAGAAATATAAAAGTACACCAGTCCTCAAGTGCTCATCATGAGATATAACAAAATGAAACAAATCCCCGAAAGATAAAAAGGTAGACCTGGCGAGTAATTTATGACCATGGATCCCTTAAAGTTTTTTTTTAACTCAAATAAAACCGGCCGTTTTCGAGAAGTGCGTTTCAGAACACCATAAAAGCCATTTTCTCTCAATGTGGAAACTTGTGGTTCTCAGTCAACTTTCGGCTAAATTTCCAACTTCAAATTATTTTGTCCCCGTTCTTTACCCGAATTAGTTATAGGTGTGATGTGTTCTGGATGATATATGGCTATGGATGTGAGATGGATAATTGAGTCTCTTCCTGCTCTTTCTTAGTTGCAATATTGCAATTATGCGTTTTAATTAAACCGTGAGATTATTTCGTTATAGATTAGGAAAGATTTAAAGATAATCCATCGTATTTGGGACAAAGAAAAACTCCAACCTATGGAGGAAATGAAAGTTTGGTAATTATCTCATGCAATATATTTTTTACTATTTTATAATGGTTTTAAAAGTGGTAGAGGGTAGGAGAGAGCATTACGGACTTTTTAATCAGATTTCATGGATTTGTGATGACTAATCACTCCTTAATCGAAGATTGGGTTACCATAGACACATTACTGATATCAGATTTCACGGTTCAATAAATTGTTTTGTTTTCTTGCATTAATGAAAAAGAAATACTTAAATAATGATTTTATTACAATAAAATTAAAAGCTTTTCTATGACAAACTGAGACTTTTTTTTATAATTCAGTTCAAGGTGTTTCGTTTGATAGATTATAAACCTGGTCACATAAATGTTGACTTTTCAATAGTAATGACTCAAAGTTACAATTTTTTAAATACCTTTCATCATTTGTTACCTTATAACTTGTGTTATATTCACTTTATGTTAGCCTAACGGTTTGTTGACGTATACCTTAATTCGTGTATTTTGTTCATTTTTCGTCTTATTTTCCTTAATTTAGGGAAAAACTTTCGAAAATAGTTGTAAACGACTATTATTATGTAAGAAATAATAAATAATCTGAAATATAAGCCTTTATTGTAGTCGAGATGATTCGAATAAATATGATGTTATATTTTTTCTAATGCAGCAATGAAAAACAAATATCATTTAAGGGAAACTGGAACCCGTTAAAGAATAATGGATTTCATTATGAGTTAATAATTGTTTGGTGCAAAACTGTACAAATGACTTTAGTTTCTAAGCATCGGGTCTGTAATCACCAGCCTAATTTCCCTCTACTCTTGTTTTCAGAACTCCAATCCGCTGAAATGTAATTTATACATAGGGATATGATCAAGGTACACCGAAGAAAATTCGTATATAAATGTATTAATTTACTTAACTTATTATTACAATGCTTCGATTCAAATAAGGACTGACTGCGTGCGAGAAAATGTAAAAGAAGTGAAAAGTATATTTTTACTGATCGTTTGAGGCAATTTGCTTGCATCTTTATTGAACTCCGCTAATTGTCTTATTTCATCTTTATTATTTAATTAATAATAATCATAAAGATTAAGTAAAATTAAGGTTTCACCTCAGATATACCGACAAAAGGCAGTGCGAATTGTTACATGCAGTCTATCAAAAGTGATTTGGGTAAATGAAGGTGAGGAAAACCATAAAGTTCAGCACAAAATGAGGTTATGGGTTGATAAAATCATAACATTTCGGACGGAAAGTGGTTTACCTTAATGATGGAGGGTCTGTAGGACCATAACGGTTTTGGCAGCGAGTGATTGGCATTAATGACTAAGGGTTTGTAAAAATATAGCATTGGGGCCAAAAGTGATGGATGCCCTGAGGGATTTAGGGTTAGTAAAATCATAAAGGTTAGGGCAGAAAATGATTAATTGCCCCAAGCGATTGAGGGTTAATACATCCAGTGTTTCGAATAGAAATATTTTCACCTGGGATATTGAAGATTCGTAAGGCCCAAGGAAAGTGATTTATCTTGTTAATCGAATTATAATAAGACCATGATGCTCCAGAGGGAAAGTAATTGACCTGAGCGGATAAAGAGTATTAGTAAGACGATAACATTTAGGAGACAAACTCAGTGACTGACCCTAGTGAATGCTGATCGAAAATTTGCAATACCTAATAAGGGTTTAACAAAATCTTAGAGGAAACAAAATATCTTAATAAAAGAAGACCTAAATGGCCCTAGAGTATAATGAGGAACCTTATTGGCAAACAAATATACCTTAGGAAATTCCTAAAACATTTAAATCTACTTCATCGAATTTCCTAAATATAAGGTCTTAACCGACGAAGCCCCTTCCTATTTATCTTTCTCATTTCCTCATTGCATATCTCAAAGCCACTGAAACCCCTACCTTTCGATTTTTATTAATTAAGGCGGGTTTTTTGCATCCAAGGCTTCTCCATATTTGCTCCTAGACTGTGTAATGATATGCCTGCTGAACTACAATCCTTAACCTCTCTTTTTGCCTTCAAGCGTACCTTAAAGACCCCTTTCTTATCTCTAGCTTTTCCGTAGTTGCAGAGGAGCGCTATGTGAAGGCCCATGACCTTGAAGAACGCCCTAACAAATCCTATTATTATTGTTGTTATAAAAGTAGTAATATCGTAGTGGTAAAATTAGTGGTATGTGGTATTCCAAGTTGGTTAAAGATCACCGTTGCCAGATAAACTTTATCTGACCCCCTCCGAAGCCTCGTTGTTACATCCACAAGTGGTGAAGTAGGGTGAATGTCAAAAGGGCTAGGTAGTTGCGCGTCGTATAAGAGGTAAATATGACCTAACGTGTGAAATAGGATGCTTGCAAAATTGGTAACCCACCACTGTAAAATAATCCCATGAATGCTATTACTTACATTGCTGATTTTTGTGATCCTCTCTTCATAGTAAATGAAATTATCGAACTTGTTGCACCATTTGTGAAAAAAGTGAATTTACTAATATGTATACGGATATTGCGATGAGAGGGAGGGGGAGGGGGGTTATCGTCGAAGATCCTAGGTAAGTCCTAGGATGAGTGAACGATGCTATTTAAATCACAATATAGGATACTAACACTATATAAATTTTAATATTGGATATAACTTACAAGACGGGATAGTGATACTATGCACATACAAACGTATATAACTGTTCCAATTCGATAGCAATCTCTATAATCTAAAGATGGGATGATCACTACAAGTATGTAAATCCTACGATTGGATAGTGATACTATGTAAATCCAAAGACGGGGTAGTTGATGATTGTATGAAAATCCTCCGATTATAGATTAGTGTTATATAAATTTAAACCCGGAAAGATGGTTTTTAAGTGCCACTGGGATAGTGATCCTATTTAATACCCCAGTTTGCATATTGACCATGTGAACATCACCAGTTGGGATAGTGTAATAAGTATATAGGACTCCTAGGTAAGTCCTAGGATGAGTGAACGATGCTATTTAAATCACAATATAGGATACTAACACTATATAAATTTTAATATTGGATATAACTTACAAGACGGGATAGTGATACTATGCACATACAAACGTATATAACTGTTCCAATTCGATAGCAATCTCTATAATCCAAAGATGGGATGATCACTACAAGTATGTAAATCCTACGATTGGATAGTGATACTATGTAAATCCAAAGACGGGGTAGTTGATGATTGTATGAAAATCCTCCGATTATAGATTAGTGTTATATAAATTTAAACCCGGAAAGATGGTTTTTAAGTGCCACTGGGATAGTGATCCTATTTAATACCCCAGTTTGCATATTGACCATGTGAACATCACCAGTTGGGATAGTGTAATAAGTATATAGGACTCTTAAATATCTTAAAAGAGAATCCTTTCTTTCGTGGCTATAATAGATTTGGCATAATGATCCTATGTAAATCCCGTGATTTTATATTGATCTTGTGTTAATCCTTAGTTGGGTTAGTATAACAACAGAAAGGCACTATTTAAAGACCTTCAAGAGATTCGGTTTCATCCACGCTAAAATCCTCGTAGAGGAGCTAAATCACAGAGTACATTGTCCTGCAGTTATTCATAGAGGCCTTGGGGTAAACAACAGCAGAAAGCAATCATCAATGATGGGGTCATAATAGAATTAGTTGTCCGTCTGTTGTCGCTCAAACGTGGGAAAAGTGCACAGATTTCGGCTTCATTTCTTCACAGCCGTGTGATCATTTGTTATTTCCTCGACTCAGTTGGTTGGGATATAATTGATACTTCTTTGCCGCCTCTTTTGTAAGGTGTTAGTAGCAACTCTATTGTTACTCCGTCAGGCGGATGGTAACTATTTTAATTTTCAATGAGTTTTTGAATGTTTTGAATGTCATAAAGTCAGATGATATGTTTGTTAATTAATAATACGTTTATTAATTAAATATTTATTTTCAAAATTATTGAAATGTTTGAGACCACGCGACTTAGGTCTGTTGACCTTGTTAATTAACCAATATAGAGGGATCGAAGCCAATTCCAAACAAAGTTATAATTAGCGAGTGCCTGTAAGAGCGACGTAAGAAGACAAATAGACATAACATATATATATATATATATATATATATATATATATATATATATATATATATATATATATATAGACCAATTAAGTATCAGCGAGAAAAATCAAAATGATCATGTGCAGAATGACGGTCTATGTGGTTTTGTGGGAAAGAGAGGAAAAGGATAACAGACAGAAATGATAGACAGAGAAAAATTATATGAAACATGTGTGTGTATTATTTCAGGTACTTGTTTATTAATGACATCAAATCTCAGTCTCCAAAGAAGTATGCAAATAAGCAAAATATTGTAATAATCATAACACAATTGATCGAGGTTGCAGATAATCACAGCCACACTAACTGCCCATAATGACCGGATGTGAGAATTGCCAAAAGCAAATGGATCTCGCAAAAGATGCGTCATAAGCATATGTGTTAATTTGGCTAATGCTAACTTAAATGTACTGAAAATCTATTGTTATAATACACTTCACTGTGGGATTGTATCTCATTTAATTCTACTATTTTTTTATTTAGCAGTCTTCTGCTCTTCTCGGTTATTGTATTATCTCGCAGTGATTGCTTTAAATTGCGTCTTGATGATATTAATTTAGTTATGTTTCTAATATAATTGTGCTTATTGTGTGTTACTTTTCTATACTATTTGTTTTTTACACAAGATTTTGCTCTTTTATATTCCTTTTATATACGAAAATGATTTGATTTCTTAGAATTTTGAGCTACCAGGTAAACCCACTACTTTTCGACCAGAGTCTACGAGTTATGCAACATTTGGGGAAATACATCTTAAGGTGTGGATGCTTTCAAATCTACACAATTGTGTTAACATTATAATAAATGTTTCTCATTCTCTATGTAGAATGTTTTTGTCAGGAAAATAGGCATTTCAGTTGCAAACCCTCTTAGACTTGTGCTCAATGACAAATATTAAAGATAGTGGTTGGTGCTTTTCCTTAATTAAAAACACTATTCTACTATCTTGAGGGAATATTTCTGAATACTAACCACATTTTTAATATAATCATACCTAGGATCTAGCCACCAAGATGCATTCCGTCCAGTGTTAACCTTCAGGGCCCCCTTTCTCCATGCCAATGAAGTAAAATGACATTTTTATATTAAGATAGAAAACCGTATAAGTTCTAGCGATGACGCATGCGTACCTGAAGGTTTACGCTTATGTTTTCTATCTTCCATAGAACATACTTAGTTGTTCTTACATGATATTAAATAATGGCCTTATTCTAATTGAAACAGAGGAATAGAGAAAAGGGAAATAGATTGAAATAGGCGATAGGATTTTTAAAGTGAATAAAGGAAGGTATATTTGAAACCTTCATCCAGTATCATTTGGATTTCAGCAAAATGCTCCCAGATAAAACTTTGTTACTCTACATGGGTGTAAACTTTTTATTCCTTGCCCTTTTGGTTTATCTCTCTGATGAATTCATCAATAGCAAGAAGTTTCACTGAGTTTCAGAATATAAAATATATTTTGTTTCTTCTTTTTTTAACAGATTTTAATCCCAAATTTTGCTCGACTTGTTGGACGTTTCCTAAAAGTTATAAATTAATTACTTTTTACAATCATCTTTGCTCTCTCATACACAAAAAAAATCACCCAAATATGAATAATACGCAGAAAAAAACCTGATTCCTTGTACTTTAGCCAAGTTAACTTTATCTTCCAGTTGTACGCGTGTTTTGCGAACACTACGCCTTTCCCCATCATTCGAATTCCTTTCTTTCCTCACCCTCTTCCCTCTGATCAATATTCGCGCGATATCCACTTTCTTTTTTCCTCAAACACTCCATCACCTTCGTCTGCAAATCGACCAGAAATAATTGGAAAATCTACCCTAATCTGCCTCTAGGCGAAACATTGCAGCGAAGATTATTGAGGTCTGCTTTCCTCACAGCCTCGGGACTCGTAAAAGGCAAGTATTTCGTTGACTCAAAGCCTCGCTTTTTTCCTATGTATCTTTTTCAACTACTAACTTTTAATTTTTTAGGTTGAAGTACACATTTATACAGGGGATACTACAGTGAATACAAAAAATGTAGCCAAATTAACGGGTTTGATACTTGATTTGTAAATCAAGGAGAATTGAGCAGCGCGTGTTTCAACCCAAAAGAGGAGAGAGAGAAAATATATAAATTAAGTCACTTGCACGCCAATTGTTACTTAAAATTAACCGTGATAAATCTGTAATGGCTAAATCGAGTTTTAATTGGAATCAATATTAAATAGAGGAGAAGTAATTTTTAACCTTTTCACGGCTAGGAACCATTTTTGACTCGGGTTGGAGGAAAATTATGCTTAAGTAGTTATTTCGAATGACAGATGGATCGCAGGGCGATGCTTCTGGGGATGTGTATACATTTTAGTCGTAGTAAATTCTATGTCAGGTTAAATAATGCGATTGTGTCTATTTATAATATTAAATTTAAGGTGGCGTCCTCACGAAAAACATCAAAGACAAAGCCGGATTAATGTGCATTTGACCAGCTATGCTCTTTTATGGCTTTGTCTCTTAGTCTTTGAATTATGAAATAAATATGTTTCTTATTTCATTACTTACTACTCATGTTCCTTTAATTCCCGAACTTTATATTTTTTCCTTAATGACTCTCTCACAATCATTCCTTGTTCAGTGAGGTAAATATGATGGGAAGTCACAGTAGGAAAACACGACCATATATTTCTCAAGCTACCAAAGAGAAAGCCGAAAGGGGCTTTTTATTTCAGTCACTCAAATCCCCAATCTAACTTCTACTTCAGTGGCCATCACATTTATGATATAGGTGAAAATAGACCTTTCGGGATTCAGTTCAGGTTTATGGCTTTTCCTACCCATTTTCCTTTTAAGAATTTGCTCTTTACTCGTTGATTATTTCAGGTTAATCTTAGATTTATTTGACTATTGAGCATACTCACCTAGCCTAAATCAAAACATATTCGCATAAAATAATTCGAAACATATTGCCTCAACCAAAATCGGAATATATTCACCTCACCTTAATATAAACACACTCTCATAACCTAAATAGAAATATATTCACAAACCTATATCGAAACATACACACCTAAATTAAAATCGAAATCTACCTGCCTAACCTATTTTGAAACATATAGACAAACCCTGAATCGAAATATAGTGTAGAACTTCGTCTTTGTCTTATTTTAATATGATTTCAAGTTGCAGCATATGAAAATTTACTATTTTAGGGACTAGTCTAAGTAGTTTCGTCATTTAGATCAAATATAGTAAATTTTCTTAAGTAGTGGAGTTTTCAATGAGAAGTAGGGGAAATTTTTCTAATTTTCATTATCTTGTTTAACAGGACAATACTAAACATTTCTAACCTACCTCAGGAAAAGCAGATTTGAGCTATTTCAATCTGATTTAAGGTTGAAGTAGGGAAAAATGAATATCTATCAACAACAGCTAAGTTAGGTGTTTTATTTAGAAGAAATAAAGAAAATTTGCAATATCAATATAGTTTTCAACAAGGGGCAATTTTTTTAATTTTAAAGGATTGTTCAAAGAGGCAATAAACTACGGTGGGAGGGTTAAATGTTGAGCCTACTTTAAGCTAATGAAGCACAATCTCTTTTTTTTCAGGGGTGGGGTCATCCTTGGCCTGTGATGAGATACGATTAATCGAATGACATTTTCCTCGTTCTGGCGTTTGGTTCGATGAAAAAGGTAAGGGTTAAAGGCACTGAACGAAATGAAAAATGTTAAGACATATCTTCTTCTTGATAAGGTTAGCGAAGTTCTCATTTAGCCGTTTTCCCAAAGGATGAAAATTCTTTCTAGATGAAAATCTCAACGAATCGAGTTTTAAGAAAAAAAACCTAAAATTGAGATAAACTGGATAGATTGCATAAGAAATAGACAAACAATGGAAGTGAGAATCCTTAAAATGTATTAGGATGAAACCTAAATACTGCCATTTATGGG
This sequence comes from Ceratothoa steindachneri, assembly GCA_963969495.1. Classification (NCBI taxonomy): domain Eukaryota; kingdom Metazoa; phylum Arthropoda; class Malacostraca; order Isopoda; family Cymothoidae; genus Ceratothoa; species Ceratothoa steindachneri. The sequence continues at coordinate 64,262,743 of OZ018319.1, forward strand.
AACGGGACAAACATGTCAGCCTCGAACACTAGATGATTAAAGGAACATTATTGGGAACTCTCATAGGAAAGAACAAACAAAAATTCAAATTACTTTCGAAGAATACTCGCAAAGAAATCACTAATAGGTATGAGGAAAATGAGTAAATATTTATGAATACGAAACAATAGAAATATAACGAAAAATTTCTTGGTTTTGTGGAATTTAATTTATGAAGAGATGGCTCTAAAAGTTGTGAGTACATGGTGGTAGAAGTTGTAAAGTTTATTCTTTCCTGGCATAAAAACATTTCCTTTGTCCCCCCATATAGATGCAGCCTCATATAGATAGAACCACTTCCTCACTTCACAGTTGGTACCAAATAAGCAGAAGGAAATGCCTCTCCAACTATTTCTCTCAAAAATGTAGCTACAAAAGTGATGGAACTCTGCCAAATTGTTACAAACAAGTTATTTTTTAAAATAATTTATTTTGTAGAATTACATAAATTACCTGTAAAACAAAAATACTAGTGTCTTTCTAAATTACCCAATAAATACTTTCATCTGGCGAGTTTTGATGATCTTTGACCATCTAATGACGTTTTTTTGTTGACCTAGGTATCCATGCTTCTTTTTTGCCTTGCATCCTCTTATCACTTGACCTTTCTGCCTCTTTCTAATTGTTTTGGGTGATATATTTTAACCCGAAGCTGAAATCAACTCAGCAGTATGTTCAGAAAAATGTTTTGCTGCGATTCTGTAGTGAAGGCCGAATGATATATGCCTTAACTAGGTGTTGCATGTTGATTCTGCCTCTTCTCTTGATAGTGTTAAACCCCATGGTTTCCTTATATCATATTTTAATGGTTTAGACAGCATATCTGGAACCTTTTATTACTTTAGCAATTTCTACTGGATTTGGATCTGTGCTCTCAGCGTTTCTGTAAGTTCTTTAGGCTCAGTCATATTTCTTATTTAGTGAATACAAAATAGTCATAAATTTAAGATGAAAGGCAATAAATATTGGGTAAATTCTAACATTCACAAGATATTCACATATTAGAAGAATGCATATTATCATAGATATTTATAAATAATATGATAAATTATAAAAAGTTTGATTAAATATGTTAAATAAATAAACCTATTTGAGGTACTTTATACCTTTGACAAACTGTATATATCCTATACTTCTTCACCAAACTAATGAATAAGAACTCAGTAACTGTTATAAGACAGTTCTAAAATAAAAGTTAAAGAGAGAATGAGGACCCCCTATATTTTTACTAGCTGACGTATTCGGGAGAACACGTCAAATTTGGAATTTAAATGCATAAATCAATAGTTTTTAGGGTAGGCTTCATAAACTCTTTAATTCTTGAATATATTGGGGCAAATAATATTAGGTTGGAAACAAAATTCCCCCACAACCTTTTTTAAAAGTTATTTATAGATTTATATTAATAGATTTATTTAAATGTTTATTTATTTATCGATTTATAGAGGGTGTACGACTAGTTAACTTGTAGTTACCTAGTCTTTCTTAGGCCTCGCTTGAAAGTGTATAGTGAGCTAGTGCCTATGTAGAAAAGGCCAATATGCACGTTCAAGATAGGCCTAAAAAAAGCCTAGGCAACAACACAGTAATTAGTCGGACACCATTTGATAACAGAATTTCAAAAATTACCCATCAAATGACACTTTCTCACGAACAGAAACGTACTTTTTAGTTGTTTGATTACAAGTTCGGCCTAAATGCTGCCCAATTGCAATGTCATATCAACCAAGCATTTGGAGAAAACAATAAGTCGTCGCACAGCCTACGATTAGTTTTAAAAGTTTCAGCGGGGCCAATTTGATCTCCAAGACCGTTTGTGTGCCTGCGTCAATGCTGATACATATCTGACATAACATGAGCTGGTTGAAGAGTTTAGCTTCAGACATAGAGCCATTTTGCATTATTTATAGGAAATTAGCAAAGTCAGAGAACTGGACGTATGGATTCCACGTAAGCTGACCAACTTCGACCGTCAGCACCACAGACGCTTGCATGGCACTACTGTCCAAGGAACGTCGTTTTGATTAGCTAAACAAAGTGGTTACTGCATATGAGAAATCCTGTCTACACTCAAACTTGGCAAGTAAAAGAAACTGGATATACAATTGTGCACCTGCGACTGTGCTTGTCGCTCGGATAGCTCTCTTACATAGTCGTTGTGTGGTAAAGTCGAAGTTTTGGAAATTTAATCTGAATTTTCCATTCGAATCAGGTGTTTTGTTATCCCAAATGGCATTGCTGTGTGTGACCAGAATTATTATCAGTGGTTATACGTTCGAGAGTGACTATGTTCTCCACGACTGGCCTAATTGAAGGCTAGTAGAGGGAAAGAAAGTGAGCCCTTTTTCGCTGCCTCAACATAAAGTGCTTGTATTGTTCATTGGACAGTTTTTTCCACCTTCGCCACATAATTTTCCATTTTCATAAAGGATCCCTAAACACACACCCTTACACACAAATACACACGCCCAGAAAACTCGCCCCCCCCGATTTCCTTCTTAATTACACTCTTTGGTGATATGAAGGAGTGATGAAGAAGACCAGGTGCATAGCCTTGTGAACCTTACCTGACCAGCCAAAACCGGACAGGTGTAAGGTTTTCGAAAAGATTTACGCTGAGTTAAATACTGCTATCGTACGCCTCATCGACATCCCCAATGGATTTTAGGATATCTGTGCAAGGGTGGTGGGCACTGAACTCCACACATCGCCGCGTGCCATGGAATCCCTAGTCAAAATTAACCTAAAACCACAAACACCACCACAGTTACGCTCCCATAGGAGCATTATCGACCCCTGGGTTGGAGAACACTCTACAGACGATATAACGGAGGAGATTCAAAAGGCTACACCCACGTTTTTAAAGTAGTCTTCATAGAAACCACTATTGCGATCAAATCAAAATAAACTAACCTACTCCTTTTTAATGTCATGTCTGCCCCGAGTAGATTGAACGGGAGGAATTCTTTGACCTGCAAATGTGCTTCTGGCGCTACAGGCACAACAAGCACAGCACTGCCTCTTGCCCTAACTCTGACATTGTAGTCTGCTCTGTGTGCGCCCAACAAGGCCATTCCTGGCGTGATTGTAACAATACAATCCAGAAATGTCTTAATTGTGGTGGCATACATGAGACTATGGCCAAGACTATGGAAAATAGACGAAAAGAGGAAAGTTAACGCCACCTAAGAGGAAGGTTGACAAGGCAGCGGTCGCAGAAAGTAGTGTGGCTCCAAATTCTACTATACTGGAAATTAAGAACAAAAAATAAATTAAAATAATAAGTTGCATTTACCATGCACAGATCGCCAACCTAAACCGGCCTAGTACTTTCGCGAAGGAGTTGAACACCATGCTCGTAAAAATCGACATGGAGGAAATGTGGTTTCCTCCAAACCATCTGTCGAATGAAGTCCTTAGAGTAAATCTCGATCCACAGAACGAGAAGAACGGCTAAAAAGCCCAGGATTCAAGTAATGCACTTGAGCCGGATTCTTGTGTCCAGTCTATGGCTGCTCGGAAGAATGCTCCAAACAAACATACAGACATACACACTACAGAGAAAACTCAAACAGTTTCACGAGTTAAGCGAGACGAAGCCCAGGCTGTAGGGACCAAGAAGTTGGAGCATACGACTTGCCCTCAAAAGGCCTCGCAGCCACATTGACAAAGTAGGTCCTCCCCATCAAAAACTAAGGAACCAAGGTACATGTACTACTCGAGGATGATTAACCTCAGGGTATATGCGGCCGAAGGGAACTAGTTTCCGGACGAGGCCCAGATGATATTATTGATGGCTTAAGGGATAGATAGTACAAATGAGACTACACGGCCGAAATACCAGGCGATTTAGTTAAACAGGCTCTTTTCCGAGGACTCATCAATTTCTCAACATACACTTACATTGTTTTTTTGGACCCTGAGTATCAACAGAAAAGACCCTGAAAGGGTAGAACCCCACCAGGTTTCCCTCTCGGAGCTAAATTTTAGAGAGAATAAAACACGCACCTACCAAATACAACTACGCTACAGTGCGAGAGTAGCATCTAAGACCAGCCGTAAAGCGAAGAAAAACTTACTGAAACATGACATCAACCCATATTGACATAACAAACCCTAAAATAACACCCCAAATTACGTCCAAAAATCCTCAATTATTACTTATCGTAGTGACGGGCTCACACCAAACAACTACAAAGGCTTGAATGCCAACCAACTTTGACATCAAATACCCTAAGTATACATTTATACAATACCAGTAATAACCTATGACCAGTGATCTTAACCACTAACTAACTATGCTACTCTATACGCTATATCTATCTTTTGCTGGAGATATCCTTTCACCAGGGAACAAAAATCTTTCAAACTCATACTAAACTTATCTTTACCATAATTTTCAAAAACCCTTTCACCACCCTACCCTCTCACTTTTCTTGTACTAATATATATTTTATCTGTATTAATATGTCCAATGTCCAATGGTGTACCTGTACAAGTTCAGGCAAAGGCTGATTGACATCAAAAGAAGCTTATGGTTTGGGTCTGGTAGGATGTAACGGAGTGATTTACTGAGGTATGTTGGAACGCAATCAGTCTTTCGATGCTCATTTATACAGTCAACAACTACAAATGGTCGCATAAGTAATTACGCAGAAACGACCATAATTGAGTGATGTCATATTTCCTCATGAAAACGCGCAAACAAACGTTGCAAATCATAGCCGTGAAAAACTCGTAGAGCGAGAGTGGGAATTTCTCCCTCATCCGCCGTACTGGCTAGAATTAACGCCAACAGACTCCCATTTATTCCGGGTACTGCGGAACATTTTGAATGGCAAAACTTTCGCAAATAATGACGAACTGAAAACTGCAGTTGTACACTTCTGTGATAGTAAACCAGTTGACTTTTACAACAAAGGCATCCATGATCTATTCCGTCACTGGAAGCAGGTACTCGAAAACAACGGTGATTATATTATTTATTGATATTTTTATTTTGCTGCATTGTTTCGTTGCAAATAATTTTTAATAAAAGTTGTGCGAGAGCTTTTTTATAACCTCTCATTTATAACTATTACACAGTCTTGGTTCTGCATATATATCTAGCTACAAAATCTAAACTCTCTTTCTCATAGGTTTTAGCTTTGAATTGTTCTCTATGGAGTAGCAAACAATCTTTTCGGTTGTAATTTACAATTAATTAACATATAATTATATTCAACCCCAAATAATAAAGTATATTATATAATATCAATTCTTGTTAAAATTGATCTTATTAGTTTATTTTAAATATTATATATTCAACTTATTCGATTCTTATGACGAACTAATAAAGAAGAAGCTTCCTCTTTTATATATAAAGTTAAATGTTTCTAGACGTACATTCATCGACTCAATTACCATTACAAGGCTAAATTAAAAGATATTCCTATAAGCCATTCCATTTTACTGAGAACTCTGAATTAATCTAGAAGCTGAGAATAATCTATGACCCCAACCAGAGATTAAACTTTAATCTTCTTTTCACATTAAACCGAAAGTGGGATCAATGTTATACATCAAAGTGAAACAATACAATTCCCTTCACTGTCGGCTCATTGAAGCAAAATTAATGAGCCATGGTGAAATTACAACAAAGTAATAAACAGTAATATGAAAAACATCTAAAATAAGTGAAAAGAGAGATTAGCGAAAAGAGAGAAAGGGGGTGTTAAATGAAGTAAAGTTAAAATTTGTATTTGGAGACTAGTTAGGGAGGATCAGAATCTTGTTTAGGCAAGACCATTGCATTGTTTATGAGAATCATTATCATTTTTGTCTGGACCTGAATCTAGTTCTCATTCCTATTGAAATTACCACCGAAATTCTTTTATTTAATCAAAATTGAACACCAAAGAGGTGACCTCCCGAAAAAAATCGGAAGTGGTAAAAAGAGAAAGAGAATCTATGGGAAAGATGTATAGCTACAAGATCCTCCTTGGGCATTGTAGATGCAAGAAAATGTATTACTTGAGATGTCAGCTACCGCATAGATACCTAATCATACACATGAGACCGAAGCTCTCGCTAACCTATTGATACAGCGAGGATTTCTAATGTCAAGGCAGGGAGGGATTCAATTGAGCCAAGCGTGGACGACACAAACACGTTGACAGGCGAAATAACCTTACCGCCCATTGGGAAGCTACGCTGACCCCCCCCCCCAGAGACCAAAGAAGCTACACACGCATAATCATGCAAATAACCAATTACAAAACCGCTATTAATTCCCACATCGTCATCACAGCCTAACATACCCACTCTTTCTTCTGTTTCGGAACACTGCACTTCTCTTTTAAATATCCAATAGGGGTCCTTGGTCTCACGAAAGTTTCCCCCATCGCCACTAGAGCATTGGCGCTCACCCTTGTTTGTCTTTCTGATCTTAAGTTATAATTCATTAACCGGTCTAAGGATCTCGTTTATGATGCGAGGGATGAATAGCGATATCCACTGGACACCAGACGCCCTACTGCGCGGTTATGGATAACCGAAGAGAATGACCGACTAAGATATAGAATTAAAAATAAAATTTTAGGTTTTGTAGGAGATAAGAAGTCTGGATGAAGATGAAAATTTGTTAGGCAAGAATTAAGATGATAGAATTGACGAAGGAAGACATAATTCTGCTAAGCAATCAGCCCTTCTTCATCACCACCAGAATAACAATAGGCTTCTCCAAAGCCTTATTTTCTTTATTAACATTTTATATTTCTATTGCTTCCTATACCAGTTGTATAAAATTACTATAAATTTCAAGAGCTTTGATAATAATGCTATACTTTTAATATTTTGTATCGTGATTAGTAAAATTTCTATGGTAATATTCTGAATAATAGATAAAATGTAAATTTCCTCCTCCTTCTCCTCCTACTTCTCCTCCTCCTCCTCCTTCTCCTCCTCCTCCTCCTCCTAGGTAATCACTCGCAATGGCCGCGTTAAACTCATGTCGGTTTCCTAGACAATAAAAGGAAAAATATCTTAACAAATAAAATATTACAGGAAATTAATGAAATTGCTATATTTTAATGGTCATGGCTTATATTATACGAATAAGTAACGTTATATAGAATTTAGCAATTGAAGGGTTCAGAGCAACAGGTAAGACAGGGTGAGTTACAAGGGGTTAGACAGAATTTACAGTATTCTAGAACGCCTTTCTACCATTACATGGAAGTATTGTTGATCGAATATTGAATAGGGAGAGGCCTAATGTGAATTCAAGTGAACGAAAGTCCATGTATTACTTTGTCAACCCGGCCCTTAAACTGCTCAACAAAGTTGCTGTTAACTAATGCGGAGAGTACGTTTCAATAGCTGCAGATCTTCTACGAGAAAAAAAGTTTCCGCAAAGATTCCAGTTTGTACCCAGTTCAAGTTTGTACCCATGATCTCAGATATGTCCCTCTCGAAGCTAAACATTCCTCTTGCATCCATGTTATCAAACTGATAGTGTATTTTAAATACCTGGATGAGATGACAACGCGTTCTTCTAGTTTTCAATAAGAAGACCATTCGCTGGTCATGCAACTTATCTCTAATAGATAGGATCTGTTTGGTCACCCGCGCTTGTACCCTCTCTATCCGATTTATAACACAGGACTCGCTTGAAAAAGATGTTATGTTCCTCAGGATTTCTTTGTGGTTTAATATTGAATCAAACCTCCTAAGCTCAAAAATAAATGTATTTTTGTTCAACCAGGTAAGATTTTATCAGTACATCATAACCCAATTTTCATTGAGATTACCTCATTTTTCCGGATTTTTTTTCAAAAACCTTTCTCTATCTAATAATGCATTATTATTGTTATATCATAGAAACAGGAATAAACGTATTTAAACTATAATCCTTTTGATAAAACAAAAAATAAAGAATGCAACATAATAAAGAAAATAATTCTAATTTCCAAGAAAAGACGCCATTGACGATTTTCGTTTGTGCCTCTCATCTGGTGCATCACGCTTCAAACACCAACAGTAGTCAGCAAGCATGCTTACGTCTCATTTACCCTGGTACCTGGATTTCATTGTTTTTATGTCCTGGTGGAATCTTCCCCTCTGTTCTTCACTATAATTTCCGCAGTTATCAGGAAAATAATACAGATGGGACTGCAAAAAAGTATATCTTTATGGACATTCGAGCTCCCAAATATTTAAGACTGGTTAGTTGCTGATTGACCAGAGCAACATATTCTCGGCTTCTTTTATTGCCTAGAAAATTGTTAATTAGACCTTTGAAAGCTTTTCATGCATCTTTTTCTATGTCCGTCATTGATGCCTCAAACTGCTGATCTCTCATCAAGTTCCTGATTTGAAGTCCATCAAAAATTCCCGCATGGAGCTTAGCGTCACTGATTTGTCGAAATATTTGAAGAAGAAATTTAAAAGCTTGACCTTATTTATTAAGAATTTTGACATAATCTTCCATTATGCCAATCTTTATAAGCAATGGAGGAAGCAGTATTATGTAAGGAGTCACTAAACGTTCAGCTATTACTTGTACATTGTTTGATCCAATTCTAAATGCTTCTCGTGAAGGATAAACTTTCTTCTCATAGTGCATATTATCTGCACGACTCTACCATAAAGATAGGAAACAGGGATGCTTAGTGTAGCCTGTTTGCATTCCAAGTATAAGAGAAACTACCAAAAAAAATTTAGTAGGTTATGTAAATTCAGAGTGTATTATTTCTAAAAACAAATTCAAAGTAATATTTCTTAAAATAATAAGAATATGAATATGAACTGAAAATTCCTGTATGCCGATGCATTAAATCATTGTATCGGAACTAATTGGATATATGTACATCTTATTTTAACTTTATTGAGTTGTGTTGTATACCTTCTCAATTAGAATATGTTTACCATTAACCTAAAAGGATGCGTTAACCTATAAGAACATACTTCAACAAAAAAATATAACTAAAAAATGATTCATGATTTTCAAATTTGCATTCTTGTAAAATTTAAGTTAAACAAAAGGTGTATACAAATATTAAAAACTAAAATTTAAAATGTTAATATCAAAGAGGTTAGAAATGTAAAGTGTAAAATGATCTTACCTTTAAGTCGCCACATATTCTCCAATTGTGGGTAGAGTAATTTATTGCTTTTCAGCAATTTTTTCATATTTTTATAACTTTCAGTAAGTTGGATTGAATGGCATATAGGAATAGAAGCGATCTTGTTACCAATATTCAGTAACGCATCTTTTAAACTTCTACTGGAGCAATATATGAAAAGACTCCATTCTAATGGGTTGTAGGGAATTCCAAGGGCCTCAACAAGTCCTTTAATATTGGCGCAGTATACCAAAGAGCTGGAAGAATGCTGTAAAAAATAGCTTCGAAACTCTTATTCTTTATTTCTGTATCAAAAAATGTTGTTTCTCTAGCAAGAAGATTACTTTCATAAAGGCGAGAGCTTAGAATATGTGCATTTTGCTTTGAATGCCCCAGATCCCTGATCAGGTCATTTAACTGAACTTGAACGAATGGTCTTGCAACCATATCATGTATGGAAACCTGATAAGACTCATATGTTTCATAATCTTGATCAACTTCCATATTAATCTCTTCATGGACCTCTATATGTTCAGGGAGAGAAGGTATAGGAAGTAATAGACCATCAAGCAGGGGTTTTATGGCTATAGGAACACCCGGATATGCCATACAAAGTTTATGCTTATTATTTATACCTGTGGAAGATATAATTGCATATTACATAAATGAATTGATTTGGAATTGCAGATAGTACATAAATGCTTAGTAAAGGATATTTCATGATGGAGTGAACTATGTTAGTTTTTAAGTTTATACTAAGTCTATGCATAATAATGACATTTTCAGGAGCCAGTATAATACAGAAAGCTTAACTACTTGATACAATGCTCACCTTTAAGATTTATCATGCAAAAATAGCAGTCCGTAGTGTGATCCTTGCTCTCTCTCCACACCATGGGAACACCAAAAGAGAAAGACTTTTGTTCGCCCTGACTCCAGCGTTTTAAACTTATGTAGCATCCTTTGCAGCATATATGCGGAGCAAACCTTTTATTTTTATCTACTAGCCTTGCACCAAAACATGGATGATGCAAGGATTTGATTACAGAAGAGATTCTACATTGCTGCTCAGAAAAGTTCACTTTGCCGCAAACATAGCAAAATCTGTTGGAGCTATTCTTACATTTTCTGTTCATTTTTAACTCAACCACTATTATTATTATTATTCTTATTATTATAATGCTAAGCAATGTCTAACCTGCGAAAATATACACTCATTATCATAATTACTTAAAATGTACACAAATTTAATGCGAATACAATAGTGCAAAATCAATTGAAATTTTGATGTAATATAGGACATGTATAAACTATAAAATTATTAACACCCCTTGTATCGAAAAACCTGAAACTGATATAGAAAAACGGATACCAGGTTTGGATTTAGGAGGTAAATTTTATTAAGAAACACTACAGAAAACCTAAAGTACATTTTTGACGCAGACGAGTGTAACCTTTCAATAGGATAGAATTCAGAAATGACTTACGTACTCCAGAAGCCGACGAACTAGGGAATTGTACAGCGTAAGTAAAATCTCTTTTTACTGATCCTCAGACAACCTTCTAATATATCTATGTGTCATTTGAAGCTTCTTTTTGGCCTCAATGCATTGCATCAAAAACATTGTCTGGTAGGGCGACTTCCCCGTCTTTTTGCAACGATGTGCTCGCAATGGCATCACCTTGCAGACTGTATCCGCCTAGGGAGATTTTATGCTATATGCATATGGTGAAGAAACTGATTGGCCAGGATGAACTTGCCGTGGCCATTTATTAGATTAAATGATGTCTTATGCCACCTGAGAATAATCCCAAATTTGGTGGAAAACTCCTCTCCTAAATCACATTCTAATGGGTTCATTTTCAGAATTATACGCTTTAATATCAATGGCTTTGCGGTGCTATTGCTTTTGATATTTATATATTCTTTACAAAGTCAATGACCGCAAAAATAGACTAACATTTAATCTAGGAAAGTCCAAAAAAATACTAAGGTTTCCTGCTGTTTGTTTAGTGCTATCGCTGTAGAGAAATGAAATAAAAAGCAATTAAGCCGCTAATCAAAAACAAATGCTATTTATCTTTGTAACTTTTATAAAAAAGTAAGAATACACTAAATAAAAATGAGTACACAAAAGGAAAAATATTGTTAGGGAAGTGAAAAATACTCTTTTCACCGGAACCACCTCCAAGTGCCAGTGGCAATGCTAAGATTTCCGATGTCACATAAGAAAGAGCCCCAAGCAAGGCCTCAGAAATCCTTGATATGTATCATAAAAAATGTGTTTTTTTAGCTTCCAAATCGGTTGGAGTGAAAACATATAGAGTAGGTGCGAATGAATCTATAAATATATTGGGACAGAATTTTAGATAACGCAACAATGAAGCCACTACTTGTCAAAAACCTTTTTACAGAATGGCAAGCATTCTCAGAAGGTAGATGAATTGCACTATGGAACATTAGAGCAAAGCCATTTTGTTTGATAAAGGAAAATGTTCACTGTTTGTAACTTACCTGAACTCAACCTGATAGAAAGGTTTTATGCAATGATAAAAAGGTAGACAAGCATAAACCCACGAAATGTGACAAGTTTTGACCGCTGTTAAGGCAAGAATGGTAAGCACTAACTCAGAGTTCGATCAGAGGTTTAATATTAGGCATGCCATGGCGATGTATAAAATTCCTAAAGATAAAGTGCTACCTCTACATATTGGCTTTATTAATAAATATTTGATTAAGTTTTTAATTTTCCTGTTTACTACTCTAATATTATGCATATGGTATGGATTATTAATCTTAAACAGAAACACTTAGTTACCACAACATTGTTTCTGAGTAAAATTAGTGTATTATGTAGTTGGAGAAATCCTTTCTTCCTATTAGGATAAGGTTAGTAAAATTCTAAGTTAGGCGTTTTTCCAAAACCTGACAATTCTTTCTAGATGATAATCTCAATGAATACAGTTTAGAGAAATAAAACTAAGCTTGAGATAAATGGGATAGATTGCATAAGAAATACACAAACAATGGAGGTGATAACTATGACTTCGCATTTTAGTTATCACTATTCTCTATTTCTATCAATAATAATTAACAGGTTGCATTATAATCATCTGAGTGTCCTTATCTTCTAATAGCTGAATAAATTTAATTACATAGGCCTCTTGTTCGTTAATCATTAACCAAAATGTTCGAGATGATTTAATGGACATTCCTCCACTCAACTTAAACTTCAACACACAATTCTATTAATCAGAAAAATGTGCAGTTGAACAATTTCTTAGATGAATTAGTATAGCATTTAAACGATATACATGCAAATCCTGATTGATGTATTAAATTTCACTCTAGCTAGCGATTAATCTTCATTTCTGATAACGAAATTATGAGAAATTGTCTAAAAGACCTTTTCTCCTGTCTAGAACGCGAGGTATAACACAGCAGGGAAACAGTGTTAGATGGTACTTGTATACCACTACCTGATCAGTGTATTAAGAATGTTCGTATAAGACCTTAGCTCAACTGAAAATAAGGACAAAGAATGGTTCTTTTACAGTGATCAAATTTGTTCTAATTACTTACATTTGAAATGAGGCTGAGAAGAACAGTAGAAGAAGGCGTGATTAGCTTTACACCAACGATTAATATTTTAAAATGTCTAGCTAATGGGACAAACAGCTACCCATTGACCAAAGCGAAATATCATCTGGTATATTTAGTCTCCGGATGGAGTAATGATTAGGGCATTAAAGCCGTGGTTTCGGTATATTCAAGAAACCACTGGTTTAGTTTGCAAGTTAAACTGTAGGTCTCTCTAAGGCAAGCTTTAAACAAGTGCAAATCAGTATCAAAACACCCGACCACAACCAAAACACAAATATTGATTAAAACAATATAAAAGCCTTTTAAACAACGGGAGATAATAATCTTACAGTAGTACTTTCTTCAGCTTCTTCTGCACTAATTAAATAAAAACAGTCAGGATTCATACGTACCTGAAAGAAAAATAGACAAAGATATAAATTTTGGGGAACGAAAATGGGACAATGAATGCAATGCAAGCCATTATTTACAATTATCACTGAAAAGATTCACTCCCTGTTAAAAAAGGGGATCAAGAATATTTTTATGAGGCATTGATCATTTTATAATCAGCGCTATAACGTATAACTTGGACTTTAAATTTCAGAATCATCGTATATCTTCTTACAATTTTTCTGTTTAAAATATTTAAATGCTTATAAAAGGTTAATAATTATCTCTACTCTCTTCTTTATCTTTTTAAGCTTTAAAAATCTTGCGTTTCTGTTAGATTTTTGTTACTCCTATGTTAATGCATACTCGAGTTTAACTATGAGTAATATTAAGTAATCTTTATACACATTTGATAATATGCTTTGGATTAGGTATAATCTCATATGGTAGCTACTGAACTAGAAAATGGGTTTCTAGCTTTTGTGTAGCATAAATATTGTTTTACTTAAATAAAAAAAAAACTAAAATTTTTAAACCGTACAAGATTAATTGATAATTTTAGCTATTTAAAGTATTAATAGGCAGAACATAACAAAATAATGATTTTCCTCTGAACGTTTGATAAATAATTGAATAATAAACTTAGAAAAAGCCCAAAAATGAAGAAAATATAAGTAAACAAAGAATATAGCTTAGATATTAATTAAACATGTGATTTTAGTCTTCAGTATGGCTTTTTTTTATTCTAGAGTTATGTAAATTAGTTACATTGTCTCACATATCTACGTTCGTAGGTAAAAGATTTTTGCTTTTTGTACAAACTGAGTTTAGGAGTTATTGTAAGTATAACTTAAAATGGTAATTATTAATGCTTACTTTGGCCAGTTATTAAAAGATTCTATATATGGTTTTGTCTCGGAGAATAAATGCAAGTATTCTTCTAATAATGAAGTCATGGTTACGAAAATTCGGTGTATGTACATAGTTATTTGTCGACTATGTCGTCTCTATGGACACGGAAATTCGGTTGATTTATTTAAAGCTATGTGGTCTCTATGGTTAGGAAAATTAGGTTGATTAATATAACTTAATATGGTCTCTATGGTTTCGGAAATTGGGTTAGTTAATTTAACGTTATGCGAATAGAAGGCACTACATAAGTGGACTTTCTACCAGTGAGGAATAACAATTTCCTGTTTTTATAAATAAATGGCATTTATCGTACAAAAAGTTGCTTTACAATCATAGATCTTTTGAGAGAATTTTTTGTACTCAAATTAGTACTCATATCTTAAAGCCAGAAAAGTGCTCTGTTTTCATCTAGAAGTAGTACTAAAGATAAATTACTCTCAAATCCTTAGGGCGATAAAGGTACACAGAAGCGATTGATTCAATGAGGAAAATAATGTGTACATACATTTGGTAAAGATTAAAGTAATAATGGAAGTTATGGAAGTTAAAATATTATAAGCAACATAAGAAGAAACCATCTCAAGAACCATTGTACGAAAGTAGTCTCAACTCGTCTAAACTCAGCCCGTTTAGCATCAAATTTAGCACAACTTAACACTTACAAAGACAAGAATTTCGTTAAGAAAAGAACCTTCACAGCTGTTACTAAAACATATTCATCCAGGAGTGTATCTAACTCTTTTTCTCTAACCTATACCTCACACATAGCCTGCTATCAAACCAAGTATCAACCAACCCGGTTCTCTTACATTAACCACATACACGTTCTCACACATTTATAAGTCAGAAAGTGGCTCTTTGCTAATTTTCCTCAATCCTTTCCTTCTGTGTCTATTCGCATGCACCCCTTCTTCCCACCTTCACTTACCAGCAACATGCAACATAGATATAAGCCATTATTCTGAATGCCAAAAAAAGCAGATGTGCATGTAACTTACGACATCAGGCTGCCCTTGTTATGGCCTAGTGCCAATCTCCATTGCCTAATTCCTTGCTACGCACATTTACACATTCTTCCTAAAAGTTCTCGCGTGAGGCTCACATCCGCCGTATCATGGTAGGAATAATATACCTCCTACATTGCTCAAGCTTCTTAAATATTCGTCTGCATCTCTGCTTATAAGACAGGATACAGCAATTAATCAGTTCTATTAGCGTATTTCTAATGGACCCCTTTGTCGTGAGGAACACGATGGTAGGATTTAAATCTGGACCTCTCGGCAGCATTTAACAGTACTGACTACACTCTTTTTCTTCAAGGCCTCCCTCATTTCCTCGTTGTCTCTGGAACAGAGGGAAGGGATTCATGTTAGTTTTGCGCAAGGAGCCTTTCTGGTTCCGCTTTTGTTTTGTATCTATTTCCTTCCCCTTGAAATTTTTATGCGTTGTCTTTGTTTGATATTTCATTTCTATAGTGATGCCAAGCAAATCTATTTGTCCATTTCTCTAGCTTCTGGGCATTCTTGTGGATGTGGCTCACGGCAAAACCTTTGCTCACTATATTACACTTAGCGCCTCTCAATACTCTCAAAACTAATATATTTAAAATTTTAACGTCAATTTAGATAGTTAGTTATCTCTCAAAACTCATGTTGTTGTCCCATCGTAAATCCTCACTCTGCTTTCTTCATAGTCTGAGCTGCACTCGAGATTTGACCAAAATAGATTCAAGATTGACATTTTGTACTTCTTCACCTACAGCTTTGACTACTACAAATTCTTTCTCGCTGGTTCATAGGCTTCCAATCTCCGACCACTCTAAAAGATTAAAAACTTGCTGCTTGTGTTCTTCTTTTCCGAAGAACACTTCTCTCGGGCAACTCATTTTTCTTAGTCTAAAGAGAGGAGTTTTTTTAAGAACATTGGTAATGTAAAATTCCTATTATTATAATAAACCCAAAAAATTTCATTTTTTAGTGTATGCTTGCCATATATGTATTTTTACCAATCGATAATGTAATTTCATATATTATTATTATTAGGAAATAAAGTTGTTTTGAAGTAATGTGGTAAAGATTCCACCATATGTTCATTAGGGTGGTTCTCATTTTTTAGTTTCGAAATCTTTAACTCTCACCCCTTTAATCTATTCCATTTCATAGAAAAATGAAGTGAGCCAAACTTTATTGAGATTGGATTGCGCTTAGGGTGTTATCAATGAAAATTAATTTTGTTCCTAACTGCCAAAATGCAATGAAATGCAGTGCTGATTATTAATAAATTAAACTCACAATATTATCTGCATAAGATTTCACCAGTTACAGTACTGGAAAGTGGACACTGGTTAATAGCAGAACATAAAGTACTCTGAGGAGTTATAATACTGATTAAAACAAAACTAGGACACTGCTGTTCAAATGTGAAGTTGTAGCAACAAAAAAAGGTCTGATGTGGCAGATGCTCGCTACAGTCTGACGAGTCCACCAGCAGTACTCTTGTGGCTCTATGCATACAGCTTTCAGTGCTCTCTGAAGACTTGCATAATGAACTGTGCATGTTCTTCAGTATTTGACAGGAGTCTATTATACTACTGGATAAGCACTATGCCTCTCTCTGCCGCGTCATTTGTGATAGTCAGGCTTTTCGCAATCTCCTTTTCGGCGATGTATGTTCAGTTGTGGGCCCAAGTACTTGGATCTTTAGTTAAAAACTCCTGACTGAGATCTAGAATATTGTAAAACTTCCGAGTGTTCTTTGTGACAACATCACTCAGATTTTTCATTCCAATGATTAACATATCCACATTCACCGGCTTCAGTGGCTCTCAGTCTCCTCCGTTGTCCATGACAGCGACTATCGCCTTCTTCTCAGACAAAGTGACAGCTATATCAAAGAATGCCAGGGCTACCAGCTCTTCTCTCAAGTACAAGAGGTGGTTGGACAGCTTCTTGAGTGCATATTTTGCAGCTCTGTCTTCAGCAGCAAGCAACGACTTCAGGAGTTGCAGATCGCTTTTGGCGTAGCTGTTGGGAGACGGGAACAAAACCAAGAATTTACATAGTGCTTCTCTCGAAAGACACAGAATTCGTTTATGTCTCTCAGGTCGCAGTGCAGAAATTTGTCGTGCCATAAAACCGGCGCGATGCATTGCCCCTGGTTGGCAAAGTGAACTCCTCTAGTCGCAATTCCCACAAGGAAAATAATGGTCAGTTCCAACAGCTTCCGGTAATCTTTCCTAGGCTAAACTTCCTCCAGTTGTTGTAAGCAGAACTCAATGATATTGCTTGTCATATTCGTCAAAGCGCTGGCACCATCAGCGACACTGATTTCTGACTTGTATTTAACCAAGGAAATTTGGTGCAAATGACTGTTAAATCTCTTGAAGATACCAATATTTGGACATGATGATAAGCCCCTGGTGACGAGAAAAACTTCCTCTAACAGTATCTCGTAAATATGATGGCGACATCTCAATGTAGCAGGTTTTTCTTCATCATCTGCTGAAACAAAATGCGGGCGTCATTCTCTCTGCATGTGTTGCTCGAAGTTGTGTCTAAGCCAATGCAACGAATCCAGTTTTCCAAACTCCAATCTACCACCGCTTCAGATATTGCTTCCACCATTGCTTGACCAGTTCCCGCTGGCAACTTGAGTACGCAAAGCAACTGTTCAACGCCTTTTTAAGACACAATGATGGAGAACATGTCCACTTTCTCGTCTACTTTCACTTTAGCCATCAGTTTTCCGTCTCACTATTTGCAAGAAAAACTGCTTAAATTCTGCTGAGCGATTCTTACGGTGCTGCTGACAAGCACAGTGAATAGAAGATCGGCCGACTTTAAAATTGTAAAACATTTGACCAGAAGCATGGAACACAGCAGGGAGAGTGTATGTCACGTCATGATCACTGGTCTTGGTTCGATCCGCTGTGCTTGGCTCTGCTTCTGCAGTGGCTCCTTCTGTCTCACTTCCTCCGGCTGAGGAGCTACAGGAAGAGTCCTTCAGGGTGATACTTCTCTTATACTGATAAGCTTCGTCCTGCTGCTTTGCAATCCTCCGTAGCTTCCTATTTTCTTGTTTTGATTTCTCCTTTTCCTTTTTGCCAGCTTAATGTCAACTTCTGCCATGCTTCCTCGCCTCCCCTTTTCCCGCTTTGCCTTCCAAAAAGCCTTATCTTCTGTTATCTTTATCATCTTTAGTGCATCTTGGTGGGCTATGTCGAAAAGATCATTCAAGATGTCGCAAAACTTCTCTTCATTCTTCTCTGGTGTTTCACTCTTTCGACCATTATTTTTCTTCAAGGCTTCCCATACTGATACAAGGTCTTCAAGCTTCTTCACAGAATGATGAAAAGGCCGAATAAGAATGTGGGCCTTTACCCAAAAGCTTTTGACCTTATTCGTAGCCTGAACTGCTGCTTCATGCTTCACCATTCCTTTTTGCCCATGCGATGCAGATATGCTCGGGGTACGTCACCATTGGCTGGAAGCTTGGAGCTCGATAGAGACTCATTCTTGTTTCCCAGCAAAGTAGTCATCTTTTATCCGAAAAAGACAACTGTTTATGATTTAATCTGATAGGGACAACCTATTTTGATCCAATCTAGCCTGGAAAAATTTGACTTTTAACCTCTCATAATCAAAAGGTCTATTAAACCAGCATATATTGTCAAAATTGCTTGTGTGATACAGCTTTGGAAAGCGTTAAAGAAACTTTCTTATTATATCTGGGAGGACACTGTAAGCAAAGAAGAGCCATGCTCTATGTTAAAGCATGTTGGATTAGTGGATTTTTTCCCACGTCTAAGTGCTATAAAATCTTGCACTAATTTGCCAAATTGGCCATCTGCAATAATGTCATAAATAAGATATTTTTCAAAACTGTATGAGTAGTTACTGTGTAAAAGTCCGTAAAACCCTTACCTTATAAATTTTAAATCGCGTCTCTGGAGCTCAAGGTTACCGAATATTTGAAAAACCGGCCAAAACCTGCGGAGATACGGCACGGCTGAAATTTCTAATGTATATAAAAGCATCTGTGCTCCTTTTCTCCCTCTCACTGAAAAAGCAGCTCTGATCTTATCAAATATAAGCTAAATAAAGCATGGCCAAAACCCACGAACAGCTTTTTCCCCCAGTGGCAAGGAATAAAAACACTTCTGCATTGAGCACACCCTAAATGATAATATATCTGGCTGATATTTTGCATATATTAATTAGTACCAATAGAGAAATAACTCAGAGGGTGGGACGTTGATATTTACTAAAAAATAATTAAACTTACAAATATGAATCCCTCTTATGTTCTTGAAACATGTTACTGAAACGCACTTTGCTTTATCAAGGCAACGTTCTTCTCTCTTAACATTCTACTAGATTTGACCTTAATCGAGAACTTTTAAACCTTCATTTTTAATTTAATAGTTTTTTAATCGAAGCAGATAAATTTAAACTTTAGTGTGTCCTCAATTTCCTATCTCAATGCTTCTCTTTTTGTCATACTACCGATTTTCCTTAACTGAATTCATTGAATGTCTTACTGGTATATATAATTTCAACTCTAACCTTTTGGTAAAATTTCTCGGCTTTTTTATTCTACATTTTATTAGCCGCTATATGACACTGTGTTTTAAATAATAAATTGGTTAATTACAGTATCAATTGAAGTCTTAATAAGGTGCTTGTATTTCTGAAATCTTTGTATCTGATATATCTAGGATAAGAATGAGGCAACATATGAGTTTACGGATTAATGTGTAACGTATATTAACCCTAAAATGTTCAACCTAGGTATAAGTAGCCAAACAATGTTTGTAGGAATCTACCTAATTCAAATTTATTATATTATTCATTTAATCCTAAGAGGTAATTAATAACAATATATCTGTTACCTCAAGTATTACTTTTTAATCACTTGAGGTTTGAGTAATGGATGGGTAAAAGATAGGTAACTGTTTTGCATTGTATGTTTATAGGGATATTTGGGTTAAGATGGATTACTAAATACCCGTAGTGGGTATACCACATCGGTTGTTTTAGTTGTAGCGTGGGCAACCATGATTGAGCTGAGAAAAACAGGATTATGTAGCCTCCCGGACCGTAGGCTTGTGGTGCGTCTCCATTTAATTCTAGCAAAAAGACAAGTTTAGGAGAGTGTTTTGCTCTCTTAGAAGCTAGAGTTTGTTGCTCTCTAGGAAGTTAGAGTTCGTTGATGTCTAGAAAGCGAGATGTTCAAATAATTTAATCAGTCTGTGTAACTGTCAGAACGTTTCAATTTTAACAATTTCATCACTGAATTTAAGAAACAGTCACAAACTATCTGGCAAAGACTAGCCTCTTTATTTGGTTTCTCAGTTTTAGGTAAACGATAAGAGTCCTAAGAAGCAATAATAGTCAGGGTGAAAAAAAGTAGGGCAGGAAAGAAGACAATTTTGATGTGTTAGAAAAGTCGCCAAAAAACTATAATGCCACCTTAATTTTTCAACTTAAAAACTACATAAACAACTATCGAATAAAAGCAAATTGCCCAGTATAAAGATGTATTAATTCGGATATTAACTAATGAATATAAACCATAAACTCAAAAACAATTACATTCGTTTCTTTACCAAGACTTATGTAACCCATTTAAAATGATAATATAGAGCTGGTCTCAAGCGAATTTTATCTAAGATATTTTCATATTTTCTTCAGTTATGGTCTTATGGATAAAAAGTTCTCTCCAGTGTATTTGCTAAACCTATAACGCCCTTGCATTTTGTATATTTTCAATTTCATCATTAATTTTCATTCATTGTCGTCCTTCAAATACGTAGCTTCTTATGACTTGGTGATTATGTGTTCGCTGCGTGAATTATATTTTCTCGCTTCATCGAAATAGATCAATCAAAGCGAGCGCATCTGTCGCATGGACAGCACCCTTAAATGGAAAGGCACCGTGGAAAGACGTGTACCCTGCTGATAATGAGTCGACAATAGAAAGGGTCTATGACCTTTTCTAAGCAACTATTAAAAGCTATGAGATAAATAATATATATATATATATATATATATATATATATATATATATATTCACCAATGCTTACAAACAAAATAGAATCAAGATTCCAAGTACTTTAAATTTTCAGTATATTTTATTTTGAGCTTAGTTACATTTACTACTTAATCATGCAATACTTTGTGAGTTTTACACACACACACATATATATATATATATGTATTTATTTCTATATATATATATATATATATATAGTGTCCGCAAACATATCTGATCACCCTCAAAATTTTTATTATTTGAAATGATATTCACAGACGCATAATTCCCTTTCTATTTGTTCTAGTAACATCTGGTATCTTTTATATAACGCTCTGATATGACAGATTTCTAATGCAATCTTAAGTTAGTATTGTGCGTCAAATTTTGTCGGATTTCATGTTCTTTGCCTTTCTTTATTATTTTGTGATTTATAAAAGAAAGTGGTCTAAACAAAATTTATTTCTAATGTGTGCTAAGAAACAACTCGAGAATGATTCTCGAGGTGCTATTGTTTCTCTTCATAAATGTGGGAAATCTCAGAGACAGATAGCTAAAGAATTAAACATAGCCCAAGGTACTGTTAATTTATGTGTGTCACGTGTTAAAACAATGTTAACTTATCTAAGCCGGTACCTAAAGAAACGATCTGGCCAACCGAGAAAAACAAATTTGCGAACATACGAGTACATGCTTATGAAACGTTTAGTATGAATAATTCAACGAGAACTTCGAAAGAACAAAATTTAGTATGAATAGTTTATTATCTGATGTTTCTGAACTAACTATCCAGAAGCGACTACAAAATGTACTCGGGGTTACCATCTTGACATGCCACAAAGAAAGCATTCATTAATGAAAAAATACGCAACAAACGTGTCAATTATTGCAAAAAATCCATTCATTGGACTGTTTAGGAGTGGAAAAAGTTGTCTTCACCAATGTTCAACATTTTTGACATTCCACAGCATGCCTAAAAAGGTTCGTCGGCTCATTGGTTCAAATAGAATGGACCCTAAATACACCCAGAAGACAATAAAACACCCTCCATTTTGGGTTGTTTCAATTTCCAAGTCAGAGGAAGCATATATGTATATCCTTCCTAAGAATATACCTATAAATGGCGCACAGTATTTAGCGATATTACAGGAGAAAATTCCCGTATTAATGAGAATCCATGAGACAGAAACATTCATGCATGAGGTAGCACCTCATCACAAGGCTAGAATTGTGACAAAATGGCTTACTGAAAATAAATTTAATACTTTGAATTTGCTTGGTAATAGCCCAGATATCAATCTCCTAGAAAATATATCACTAGTAATAAAAAATAAGGTTAAATATCAGTCGAGGTTTGTCAAAACTTGATCAAATCATGCCGAAGCGTCTACAAAAAGTAATCGAATCCAAAGGAAAGATGACAAAATACTAATATAAGGTTAGTCAATATTAAACATGTTTTTATGTTAAAATAAAAATTTCGAGGGTGATCGGATACTTTTCGCGCGCAGTGTATATGTATATGCAATTAGCTAAGGAAAATAGTAAGAATAACTTATTATTCTGCTGTAGTTTCAAAACCCTCTTCAGGAGCACCACCAATAAGACTGGAATGTTGAACACCAGGAGAATCTTCTAGCGTCATTAGGAAAAAGTCTCCTGGAGTTCCTCAACCGAGTCGTACGTAGTGTTGGCGCTCCTAAAGATGATTAAGAAAATCTAAGAGTCTTTACTAGCGGGTTAAAGAATTGTTACTATTAACATTACCTAATTGCATAAATAATGTATATCTCTCATGAACGCAAGAAAATGATGGAAATAAATAAATCAAACCGCAAGGACAGATAAGATAAACGGAACCATTATTTCTGCGTAAAAAAATATTTTTGCTAATTGCGGAAAAATCCGTAAGGATGTTGGGTTCGAACCAAGCAACAATTAACCACTTTGATCTCAATAAAACCACCCCTTAGACCCCTCGACTACGCGAAAGAATTAGTTTAAAAATGAATACTAGAAAATTAGGTTTTGCACGATATTTTATTTCACCTCTTCGAAATAACAACTTTGTTTAATATATATATATATATATATATATATATATATATATATATATATATATATATATATATATACAATTCCAAACCTTTTTTTATATTAAATATTTAAGACTACACCTTCAACATTCGTCTGCAATCTACGATAACCCACAAAGTGAGTAAAAAGATAAACAAGCACCCTTCTATGAAACGCTGATTAACAAATGGTGATTTGGTCAAATAGAAACTGTACTCTTAGTGCGTCTAAGCTTTTCATCATCTCTCCTCAATGCAATCAGTTGTACATTCTGTAGTTCACTTCATAATACTTCTCGTACTCATATTCGATTAATTCTCATGTTATTTGTGTAGTTTATAGCCTACCAGCTCCTTCACTAGTATATATATTTTACTACATGACGCAAAAGAATTCTCAATCAAGGTATATTGTACCTCCATCCTGCTTTGTATTAAAATGTGTAGATTTCCTCATGGGTTCAAGTGAAAACATACAAAGCAAAGCATACAAACTATCCACGGAATGAAAGAAATAGAGATAGAGAGATTCTGGAGGTATTTAATAATATAAATGGAAAGAATATTTATTATAATTTGTAGGATTACCAAGTGAATTTGTATCGGCCATAAAGGGGCACCTATTAATAGAGTTTCAACAAACTTTCATATCCTTAAGCAAAGTTCTTCGTTATTGTGCATTAAATATAAATAAAATATGAGGGAAAAAAATGTTTCCTCTTAATAATTATGCTCTACTCCGCTTTGACATGAGATAGAGAACTGTTACAACCACAAAAGTCATAATATGAAAGTGATTTTTAAAGAACTATAAAAACTATGAAGGTCATTTTCACCATGCAGTTCCAATGCATTTATATTCGAACATTTATATTCGAAGATGAGAGTTTGTAAAGAATTTAAACATCTATGCTTATTATATATAGGATCTAATAAATTTTCTAAGTTAATCCAAACACAGAGTTTAACCTTTTTTTTCTTTTTTCAATTCATGTACTTGCACTAGTTTCATGAACTGTTTTTTTTTAACTTTTAGAAGGGTAAAAATGCCCCCTTTCCTTGTTTAAATTTACTCTATGAATAAATTATTTCTTATCGATCAAGAGAGAGATTTGTTACACCAAGTCTCCGGATTTTAAAAGTGATTTTATGTATGTTAATTTGGAAAATAGCTTTGAAGATCAGTCACTCCCCAAAATCATTCCGAGGGTAAGCTTACATCAAGAATATCTAATGGTCCCAAATTAAAACGAATTATTTTTTAAAATCTGCATTAATTAATAAATAGTTTTGTATATGTAGTAACTATTACCTAACTATTTGTATTTGGGCTATTATTAGCCTCATAACAAATTAGCATATGCTAGTTTGCCTTAATCTCACCTTATTGATAGCATTTATTAATACAAGATACCTGACCTAAAATGAACAAACTAAGGCAAATTCTCAAAAAAATACTAAGTCTTACGCCCAAATCACGAAGTGATATGTAATTAAACTGAAGTTAAGGCCCATAATTATAATAGAAATGGTTTGTAGTTTGCATATATTTTGCAAAAACAAGGGCATTGGGTGAAACGATAATTTTTGATTTTTCGTTTATATCTCTTGTTTAAATACGATCATAGTTCCTAAAATAAAATACATAAGCCATCTTTAAATTTGACCATTTCAACTTTAAACAGAAAATTGCAGCGAAGATATGAAAATGGGAATTTTCTTGGGTTACGTAATAAATTCAGTGAATTGGGCTTGTGTGTCATTTATATTAGAAAATGTAGCTATCCTAACTTGATATTGCCCCTGTGTATGTAGATTCTGCGTGCATGTATGCATGTATCTACATGATTGTAAGGAAGATTCAAAGATTTCCGTACCTGAATTGTGTGATTAGTCTGGACCAAGGTGTGTAAGAGAGGCAAAAACTGGCCACTCTCTAGTTTATGTATGATTGGAGTATCCAGAGTTGTAGCTACATTTTCATGTAGAGCTTTCATTTATCTGATAAGTCGACGACAGATTTACTCATATGGTTTTATCCAATTGCAAACACCGTTGGAAAGGATTTGCCAAGGATGAATCTCTGCCGCATATCCGTGCTTTTAAGAAATTGCAATTATATTCAACAATACAATTAAAGAATTATAATTACAATCGAAAGTAGATTTAATACATGACTGTTTCCCTCTTTTGTATTTGCATTCAAAATTTTTTAAAGTGATTACATGAAACTTATCTCCCCATCTTCTGCGCTTGTCTGGTTTATTTACGCGTTAAGAAAAATAGGTATTGAAGTAGAAATCCAAGAATGTAATATAATTTTAACACAGATCGGCTTATGTTGGGGGACGAAAAATTTAAAGAAGTTATCTTTTACCCCTAAGCTATAATTTGAAATAATGCGGAAAGCCGTGTTAGTCGTTCTTATGAAGAGGAGTGTTCATTCGTGTTGTCTATAAATTTCATTAGACAATTGGATCGCATTAAGAATTTCACTTAATGAAAATTGATGAAGTCATTCAAAATTTCTACTTGTATTCCTTTTTTTACCATGAAATTTAGTAATATTTTTTTATATATGATACTGATTGTTTTCAGCACACTCTCCTCTTCTAATTATCAATTTTATCCTTATTTATCTAACTATCCATTAATACATTTTTCTCTATGCAGACGATACAGACGATATTACACTCGCTACAAAGGCATTGCAATACATTATAAATGTAGCTGTTGCCTGATTAGAGAATCAACAATTCCTGAATCACTTATTCCAAATTTACTATCTTTCATTCCATTTTTCTTGTATTAGAGAAATCATAATGGTTAATCCATCAATTAATGGTCTTTGCCTACATATTACCAATATTGTTTGCCTGTTAGGAATTCCGTTAACCTTTCCCCAATTAATTCATAGAGCAATATTTGTATTCGCTTTCAAAACATAAAACCCCCCAAAAAACATTTGCTTAAATAAAATTAAGAGCCTTCTGCGAGATTAATCACAAATTAAAACTTATTCAAAATATTGCCAGGGAAATATTGTAACGTACATAACCGTTTTAATAATGATAGAGAAGTTATATTTACGAGACTTACTTTGTTCAAGTGATATAGGCTACCGGTCGCTAAAATATTGGATATAAAATTATTTTTAACGTGATTTAAGATATGAACAAACTATCTATACATATTTGTTTATATAGTTTAAATTGTGTGTTCAAATGAAAAATATGTAATTTATATCTGCGTTTATCTAGCTAGCTAGCAATCGTAAAGTTATAACGTACATATGCTTTTTATAGGTACATATTTATGCTTGGCTGCTTTCTTCGTACATTTTCTTCAACATCATTTGGCAAAGGAGGGAGTTTGTCTTGTCGGTTGTTAATTTGGCTGCGTATGCTTGTTTATATCTTTACTCTAAAAGACACCTGATAACTTTCACGCTGAAAGAGAATGTCCTAGTTTAATACATGCTACGTTTTCCTTCTCCACAATACTGCCATCATTTTTAACAAAAATATTAGTACCATAATCATTATAATTAATACTCTCATAAATATCATTATTATCGTCTTAACGACCCTTGTCACCTTCATCTCAATCATCATTATCATTCACCATCATCAATATCAGTATTGTGTACATATCATCATGACCATAGTCACCACGATCATTATCACCATTAATATCCTCTTTAACTTCCACATTACTTTCCCTATCATCATCATAACCCTCAATATTATCAATCAAATATTTATTATTTTCTTGTTCATCCATATGAATTTCATCGAAATATGATTTATAGACTATGAAAAACCTTTTGACTTAGAAAACCCGGATTAATTTCTATAAGTAATACAGAAACAAGAAAGAAAACCCACATTGGCATCCTTTTTCAATAAGCTGTCTTTCAACATTGTTATTTAGACTGACTTCGTTACCAATAAAACATTTTTAAAAGTGAATTAGGGTATCTCGAATCCCGTCTTATTTTCTCAGCAGTGCTCGAGGAGATATTTAACCCTTTTGACTCGAGAAAAAGGGAATCTAATGGCATAGTATTAATCCTTTCAGATACAAAAGAATTACAGCGTATGATACGAGTAACAGAACTATCACAAGCCAGTAGCAGAGTTAGCCTAAAAATGGACTTTTCAAAGTAAAAAATAATAATCAATTGTTTCGCAAAAAAGCAGCCAGCAGTTTGGTTAGGGGACAGAATTTTAAGGCAGGGACAGAGTTAAATATACTTAATATTGCTTATTGTCTTCGGCAAAGAAAATAAATAAATAGACGAACAAAATTAGGGTGGATAGTGGAAGGAATGCTTAGTTATATCCTCGAAGCGGCATGGTTTATATTTAAAATGTAAACTACTTATTCAACGGAGCAGTTTTAAATTATGAAAGAAAAACTTGTATATTTAGAAAATATCCCCAAACAACTTTAAAAAATAGGTAACGATACATTATGGGCGTTTTGGTGTCTAGCAGATATCCATTGAGCAATATGGAGCAAAACTGAATATGATATGGTTGATGAAGCGCTATATGTTACTTTTATGACTTTTTTACTATATGTAGGCTATTTTAGCATAAAGAAGTGTACTTGCCCGGTGGAAACTGGCAATTAACAGCACGACTGCTTTACTATTTGTCAATTTATCTCTCATAGGAGCTTGATTGTCTTGCCTAATTTCATGACTAAATGAGAGTTTGAAATATATGCAGAATTATCAGCTAAGAATATCATAAACCATCCGAACGGCTGCAGGGGAAAAATCTTATTTTTAATGACACGTTGACTTTGGTTGCTGACGCTGGGAGTTACAATATTTAGGATTCTTCTTTTCCAATTTGGTATGGTAATTGGCAAATTAGATGAGTATTCCAAGTTAGAGTTTTTAACGATTTCCTTCTACGCCATAATTGTGTTTTAGAGCCACTGCTTGTAAATTTTTTTTTAATTTGCGAATATAAAAGAAGACTGGTTGTGATAAATGGGTCTATCTCGCTGTGAAAAGAAATATAAGAATGAGAAACAAAGATAATTAAATAAAAATTAAACAAAAATGAGATAATTTGATGAAACAGAAGTGAATTTGAATTAGTAGAAGGGAAATTACAAAGGATAAAGCAAAAATACCTTGATAATAGACGCATGTGGGCAACAACCCTCTCATATTACTATAGGTGCAAAGGAAAGATTTGTAAATAGGTGGATTTGTAGCTAAATCACTTTATAACAGATTAGATTACTTTTTTCATGAATGTGTTGAAGTTTCGCTTTTGCTTCCCCATTAATGATTAAGTTACTCGTCTCTTTTTTCATTGTAGGCGAGAAACCTTGAATTGATAATAAAATCCACATAAAGATTCTAAATACAATCACTGGCAAGTCCAGTGACACCAAAGGATGTGTGCCGCTCGGAGTGAAGAAAGAGTGGAATTGCTGCATTTTAATGCAAACCAGTGGAAAGGTTAACTTTGGGCAAGTAAAGGGTAGAAATAGAAATGTAATATATATGTGGAGTTGAAAAGGCATTCGCCAACGGCGTTGTGTTTGCTTAGATGTGTCATATCGTGTATAGAAGAAGCTACTTGTAGCCATGCTTTAGGATCAGTGCGTCAGCAATAGACGCCAAGGCATTGAAAGTTTAAAGCTTTTTGCAATGGGCTAACTAAAGCTCCATTTTATGATATATACTCCTTAAAAAAGACTCAAGGTCTTCTTTGGCGAATGTGAGCTTATTTACCCCAGAATCACCGCTAGAGTTTTCAAACTTTAGAAAACTATTTTTTGTTGCTGCACTAGTTTATGATAGATGTATAAAAGACCATTCATTCCTCTTAGATGTATAAAAGACCATCCATTCCTCTTAATCACTTAAGTTTGTTGTGGCTAAAATTTTGTGCTTTCACATTGCACCATATGACCTTAAGTGTTAAATATATTTATTTCTGTACCTTTTTCCTTTACTTTTTGCCTTTTTTCCCTTATCAATAACGGTGTCTACATCACAGATGTATGTAATTTAGGAGGTATATCACCATTTGCTAGTGTATATACTGTAACCTTATGTCTATTAGAGTGTGGACTGAATCCCCTTATAAGGGAAAACGAAGGAGATTTCAGGTGTAGTGCCGCTGGCTTGTTACTTATCTGCTGAGATACGAGAGTTTCGGAAAGGAAATCAAAACGGAAGTTACTAGTATGTTCATATCATAGGTAATATTAGGAAGAAAGAGAGGCACGCAAAATCCTTTAAGTCCACTACATAAGTAGATCCTGCTGAAAGGATACATTTGATGGTACCTCTGATATATTGTGTTAGGATGAATCCTGGGCTTCAGGAATGCAAAAGCTATAAGATGTGGGCATATTTTTTCTTTCATTTATTGTAGTTTTCCATTAATTAGGTCCAGAATTCTTTGGGAGATTAGAATATCAAAAATATCATTTGAAATGTGTCAAAATGAAAAAATAGATAAATTACTCAGGATAGAAATGAAGGTAATATAATTAAAGCGTCGAGAAAGAGTAGAGTGGCGAGAAAGAAAGGAGTCTACGAGGAGAAGGGAAGAATGTGTACAAGAAAAAATGTCTGGATAAATATATGTATATAGCGAGAGAGAATGAAGTGAATATTTTGGCAATGTGAGAAAGTAAACGTAATCCAAAGGGGGAAAATAAGCTGCCATCAGTCCGTTAACGGAACAACAAATCGAAGACAAATATAAAAATAAATAATAATTAAACAGAAGGATTAAATTCCATTCCTATATTAAAGGTTCTGGTTCAACCCTCAATAATAATAATAATAATATTAATAATAATGATTTGTATTGCTCTCCTATGAATCGTGTTATAAGCCAGAGTTACTGTCTAACCTTTTTAAAAACATAATTTCATCCATATTCAAAATTACGCAAAGAGAGAAGAGAACTAAGCCCGAGACAAAAGTAGCATTAGGACGACCAAAAAGAATGGAAAACACGTATTAAAAGGGTGGGAACCTGGGAAACACTCAAATTCTCTCTGAAGTTATGGAAAAGGGGCTTCCCTGTCTGCTTCTGCATTCAAATGACACGTCTCCACCCAGTTATAAACAGCTGTGCTAATTTTTATTGCTAGTTCCTCTTCGCTCTATAAGGTGTTTACTACTCACGCGAGCTTTCTTATTTTAGTTCAAAAAGGTTCTCATTAAAATATCCCTACCAAATACAGATTTCTTGGGTTATTTTTTCTTTCCTTTGAAGGTTTTGCCAAGTTATATGCTTAATAAACTGCGTAGAACAAACAATTCTTTATGGCCTTTCCGTCCGAACATTTATAAATGTTCCTTTATGGTCATTTTAACCTGCTTACGAAATCAGGCATGTGAAAGTTAAAGACTCTTCCATTTCTGCTAGGCATGCAATCTCATGTCAAACGCAAATAGTCTGCATTTTATATTCCTCAATTTATAACTGAACTTTTTCTCATAAAAGACGTAAAGCTTAGAGAAATTTTTCAAAACATGTAGAATTTCTCACTCTGAAGTAAATTTTATGTGGTTCTGGTCTTTCTTTATTGTCAAGCGTACGTCGTTTGATTTTTCTTCCTTATGTTGTCGTGACACATGACAAAATATGGCTTATATTATATGTTTTTCTCTTATTTCTTTCTACCTCTAGCCGACAAATTTTCAAGGAGAAAAAATATATATATATATATATATATATATATATCAGCGGGTGATTAGGTAGTTGTTTTTCAGCAATTTTACTGGTGGCTATTTGAACGGAATATTATGAAGCTTTTTATAAACTTAGCTTTGGTTGAGCAGAATTTAATCATATAGAGTCATGGGAGAAAATTATACCTTTTTAAAAAATAATAATCGTAAGGTTTTAAACTTTCTAATTGCTCTTATTAGAAAGCGCCTAAGCTCTCGCATAGCTTGCTATATATCACTTAGAGTCTTCGAGATTATGATCATTCAGAAGTACTTTCAGAAAGATATTACGGTCGTAGAAGTCTTCATAAAATGCGATTCCACGGTTTCTCCTGATTAAGGAGGTTTTATAATCCTTGTATCCAAAACAATCGAATAATTAGATTTTAGTTTAAATGCATACATATGTGTTCTTGGGCTACAAAGATTATAAGAATTATTAATGGGTAAGATTAGGAAAATGGTCTTGCAACATCCAACCATATTTACTTTATAATCAGTACTCCAGAATAGGTTTCAGCCAAATTATGACGTTACCATTAAAAAACACTTTAGGTAAATTGATTTTATTGTTTATGGATTGAAAGAGAAGCAATTTTCCTAATGTTTCAATTTAGTGACGCTTGCCATGGTCAAATATAATTCAGCAATTTATTGTTGGACAAATCTGACGGCAACATTTTGCGGTCATTGAGCTTTACTTCTTCAGATTATTTAATCTAGTCATCGCCTTTGAATGGTAGTTTTGAAACATATTAATACCCCTTAGCGTAATTTATTAAAAGATGCTGCATTTATAGTGGTTGCCTGTCTCAAGAGAGTTAACACTTTCATCATTTATGTTGAATATCAGGTTCTCGAACGCATATTGAGAAGCTATAGCGATGCTTCCTTGAATTAATGAGGTATTTTAGGTTAGTACAATTTGCTTTCTTCCGTTGTTCACTTAGTTTAAATATACCCATGGTTCTCAGCCTATTTAAGATCAGGGGAATCTTAGCTACGGGATCAACATTTTTATGCGTTCAGAGTTCTGATCAAGCTCGTTAGAAAATTTGGTCTATGTGACGGTGCATGTTAGTATTTAAAAACCTACTGATTGGAATTAAATTTCATGAATCATTGGTTGAAGATGCCATTAGAGGAATATTATTGAGAAGTAATTCGTTTAGGTAATTCCCATAGACAAGAAAGTGTTCTTTATGTGAATGGTGTGCGATGCTTCTGGTGGGAAAGGATGTAGGAAGTAAGCTTACTTTTCTATTTGCTTCTCGGCCCAATCGGCCTCCATGAATTATTACGACAGGTAAAGTTCTGATAAGGTTTCATCTGTAGAGAAAAATAGCTCTTTTGTTTGTCTTCAGCTATCTTATATTCATACTTGAAACAGATTTTTCGGAACATCCCAAATGAGTGGATGCAAAAAGACTTGTTTGCTTTCAATTCTAAGTCAGATCCCTAATTTGATCTAAATGATTTTGAGCCAGTCTTCAAAGAAAAGGGCAAAAATTAGCGTATACTTTAGCACTAATTACAGTTTCAAAGGATCTCTTTACCCTCTTAATCGCAAGTTATGAAAACAAGATCTCCTTAAAGCTTAAGCCATTTTCTAGCATAGTTTCATTAGCCTAACCCTGCAGTGTTGTTACTATAGCAATAGGATTGATATCGAAAAAAGGAGGTTTTGCAAATCTTTTGAAATTCATTTGCCCACCCTGATTTTCTGATGCAACCAACATCAAAATCTATTGTGTTGAAATTTCAGATTTCTAAATTAATATTTTCAGGTTCCTCAACGCAATTAATTTTTTTTAAAAAGCAAAGATATTGGAAAATTTTATCTTTTGTTTTCAAACTTAAAGTTGTTATAATAATATTTATGTCCTATACGTGGTATATTATTTCCCTATGACTTTTAAAAAATATATTTCCATAAAACTTTACAATCAA
This sequence comes from Ceratothoa steindachneri, assembly GCA_963969495.1. NCBI lineage: Eukaryota > Metazoa > Arthropoda > Malacostraca > Isopoda > Cymothoidae > Ceratothoa > Ceratothoa steindachneri. The sequence goes on from OZ018319.1 coordinate 64,295,554, forward strand.
TACTTCTACTTTAATTTTATTGAATAAAAGGGATCTATTAACTACTCGATAAGTTTTCCTTCCTTTTCTTCTGTTTGTTTCCATGTAGCCTATTGATTTTTATTATCATCACTCTGAAATAGAAGAAATTTAACAATTTACAGTCGAATATTTAAATTTTCACTATCATTCAATATCCATTTATTCTATGCAGTTAGATTTCTGTAGTATTATAACCTTTCATTACGAAGTCCTTCTTGGTATTAAATGAAGGTATTTTTCTCCTCTACTCAATTATACTCCTTATATAGCCGTCTCTTTTGTCTTCTCTACAAACTGCTAGTGACGCTTCTGTGACCAGTTTAATGCATCTCTCAACCGCACGTCTGTGACAAGGAGACTTTGGAATATCCAATTTAGGTTATTGACGGATAAATTCTTCAATTTGATCATCAGCGATTGTCCTCGTCAGTGGAGGTTCGTTCACAACGGTCTACTGCCAATTAATTAGGTGCATGTAGTCGTCAGCTTCAATGTTTATGTCTAGGATCTTGAAAGTGCGTATTGATTTCCATTTATAATCTTTTTTGCTTTTATAATTCTTCTCTATGCAAGTTCCCGGATATAATTTCTTTCATCTTGCAGCATACGGAGGAGAATATTTTCCGCTTGTGGAAAATAAGCATTTCTTTGAATCACTGGGGCCACTATATCTTTAATTTGTTTGTTCATCTCTTGCAGTGTTTGCAGTGTCTTGAAGAGGTGGAGTCCTCCATCTTGCGAAGAAGAGTTAGCTTTTATTTCGAACCAGCATGGTGCATACACCTTCATAATGAACGAGACAATGGATTTCAGCGTGTCAGAACGGTCGAAAGTCGAAACATATAATCGAAGTATCCAACTTGCCGTTGTAAGCCATCGTGCATGCGACATTTTTCCAGGACTCTTACGAGTCAGTTCAGCAGAACATTTGCCTTCTGAGACAGATAGAAGGATATCAAGCAGATACTTTCGATCGGTGCTCAGATTCCCCTGTACGCAGACGGCATGTTAGTCGGAATTGGCTTGAATTCAATATCACTTAGAGTCTCACATTTATTTAGTTGTTTCCCTATAAGTCCGACAAATCCACGAGGCTCCGTTGCTTTCCCATCTAAATTGCTGATGAAATAGTGCAATGGGAGCTCATTTGCAAGGAGCTGGCAAATGAATCAATGCTATTATCTATTTAATTATTTCTTCTAACATTCTGATCACACCTTCTTTTGTTCCTGTATTCACTGCCGTTCCATCGCATCCCACAACCACCAGTCCATCAGTTGTGATGGTATTTGCTTCTCGATACGAGAATTTTTCGTCGCATATAGCTCTTGTAGTACCTGTCTTTATTGTCAGGTGTCCAAGGTATTCTGAACCGGGTTCTTCTATCATAGAGATGTGCTCTTCCATTATCTTCTTCTTGTGATGAGTTCATTCCATCATCTCAACAACAAATGTGATATCTTTTCTACCATCAAAATAAATAGAATATAATTTCTTATCCTATCTAATTTCTGTCTGTAGTTTAGTATGTTCTTTGACATGCTCTCTTCTAACTTTTAACCCATTACCTACTACAGAAGTTTCTTTGCCAGCAATTGACGATAAGTCCTTAAGGATTGAACTTGTTATTAAAGCTGTAGCTCGATCAATCACACCAGTGCGTTCAATGCCAATGCAAATTCTGACAATTTTATTCGTTTAGATGAAGTCTTTGATGTAAATTTTTTGTTTAATTTTTTGCTTTTCACGAATGAATGAAGCTCATACATAGTCGCTACCTTCGGCTTCAGATTCTGTTTCTGTGAAGGATTAGGGAAGAATCACTTCGATATTATCTATCGAAGAAGATAGTTGATTTAAGAGACAATACTCACGATTCTTCCTAACTGCACTCTGAATATTCTTCTTTGATTGAATTTGATCGATAATACCAAGTGCCATTTTCCTAGTTGTTCTATGGTCTCCCAGAAGCGTTTGTTCCAATGGCAGCACCTTCTTTTCTTTGCTACAAGAACAGTTTTCAAAGCTCTCGTATTTACAACACGAAATATCAAATAATTGCTCTGCATTCTTTATAAAATTTTCACATTTTTGTTTGAAGGATGTTATATTTTCCTGCAAATATTTCTCATTAAAGCAAGATAATTTGAATAATGATTTCAAAATTCTTTTTCTACATTCCTCTATGACACACGAGGGATTAATGCCGTTTGCCAAATAGAAATTAACTTCTCCACTACTAATATGATAATTTGTTTAATTGGCGGTTCTTCTCCTTTTCTCGCTCAAACAAAACATATTTTATAACATCTTTATAAGTTCGGCAAAACTCGTTCACTAATGGCGCAGGGTGCGTCAAACAAAGGTCTTTCAAGTTCATGAAGCGTTCTAGGTTTAAATCCCATAATTATATATTGTTATAATCTCTTTCTTACATAATATTTCGATCTTAAATATAGTAAATCGTGTATAAATAGTTATTGTACACTATAAATACAAATAGAAGTATGTGATCAGAACAATAGACAGTAGGCAGAGCCACACCCTCACACATATCCACTATTAACGAGACCCTCCGCGCTACTAAAATATAATTGTCACGTACGCTGCTATAATATCTCTTTGAGGGACTTCTAAATATTAATCAATTAATTTCAAATTTCGTTTACTTGTTCTTTAAAATACAATAATCATATTTTTGGAGGTATCAATTAAAAATTTGAATTTAATTTTCAGATATAATCCACGAAAGTAAAGATTAAGTTGAAAATCGCATTATTTTCAATTTCCAATGGCTTTAAGGAACCTTTAAAAATTATTATATCAAATAATCCTTTCATGAGGTTTAATTTGACAGCATCTTCACAGAATTGTGGTGAGAAAATAAATTTTAGCAAAAGTGTTTATGCCTCCACCCTACTATAGCAATTATTAGCAACTAGCATACTACTTTGAGTATGAGATAGGGGCGCTCCTTATCAATGCCCAGCCCGGAACCTTATCAAATAGAGCAATCTAACAGTCCTAAAACGAATTTTAAATTACATATTTAAAGACTCAATTTTACCTTGAAGCATACCATGAGTTTGAAGGTAGCTAATCATCGCTAGATTAATATTACAGTTGTGCACAATGTAGATTTTAGTGTTGGGAGCAACCATACCTTTTATTAGAAGTTAAATGGTTTAGTTCGCTTAGATATTTGGTGGGAGGGAGAAAATAGCATATTTTGAAGAAGGAAAATTTAGTTTGATCCTAAATTGGTATAAAATTCCTAAAACATTAATTCACCATACTATATATAATGTGGATATCACATGGAAGCTAAAATCTAAAAGCAAAATTTATATTCAACAAATCTCTATGTATAAGTATGATTAGAATATTTTATTTCATAAATTTCCTTATTAAATAAAATAGTAAACATGGGCCTTTGTAAGTCCCTGGCGACTATGCCTATACACCTAAATATTGATAAGCAAACTATTTGGGACATTAAGTGTGAGCATTAGCTCCAAAATACATATGGTATTATATGGAATAGTAAAAAATCTTAGCTTGTTGATTTTTTTCTAATGAGCTTAATTTTCCCATCATTTTACAATTTCTGTTTTAAGCGAAAAATATAGAAAATCTCCATTATCAGCACTGTATTGCGTTTAGGGTAAATTGCACCAATAGATATGGTTATATGAAGGAAAATAAAAGAATTCGTTAATTCCAAAGTGCATGCTCCATCCTTTCAAATGGATAGTAGAACAACGAGGTTGAAAAGTGTGTATAACCAACCTAGAAACATTCCAAGAGAGAGTCAAAGGCTAAGCAGAGCCTTTCTGCCAATTTAAAGGAAGTGCTTAAAGATTCCTTATTTCTTGATCGTTTTATTAGAAAATTCATTCTTTTAAAGAATATTTCTCTTGGAAAAATGCAAAGTCAAAGAAGAATTACGACTCATGTGGATCAAGAAAAAAGTTCGGTTTTCTTGAATTACAGCAAAGTATTCTTTCTACCTTACTTTCTCCCCGATATATATGTCTTTTTACGGGATGTTGATACAAATTTTACATTAATTCAGAACTATTTGGAGGATAGAAAATATTTGGGAGAGTATATATAAATACTAACATTCCTACGAATTTATTCGAGGAAAGAAGACGTGAAAAAAGAAAAAAGATATATTTCTTTGGAATACAAAATTGTAAGGTTTGTAATGGTACATCAATGAAAAAGTATAGGAAAATACATGTAAAAGAATAACAGTTGCTGGTTGTTAAAATAATCGTTTGAATTTTCTATCCTGTTTTGTGGTGTATGTTTAAATGAGAAAATTTAAATGCGAAAATGTTTGTATTAGATGCATTAAAGTTTGAAAATAAGATAATGGTGTATAATGTGATGGTAAATAGCATTCTAAAACCTTTGTGACAAATATTTTAAAATATAGTTAAAAATTACCTAGTATTTTAACATCAAGGTGTTTCATTCTGAAGTGATGTTTCCTTAGATAACAAATTTCATCCATTTATCTCCTCTAAAAATTAATGTTGGCCTAGAGTGAAGATCTCATCGTTTTATTTAAGATTTATATCTATATGTATAAAGATAGATTGTATGATTTTTGGACATGACCATGCCTGATCACTCTTTTATTCATCTCAATTAAAAATTCATACATTTTCTATACTTGAATTGCATAATCCTGTTTTCTTCATGTTTTTTAAGAATCATATTCATTTATAAGATTTTAGCATTTCTTGGAACGTTACTTCACTTAAACCATTTTTTTAGTGAACTGCTTCAAAAAACTTTAAAATCACAAACCTTTGATCATCTCTTTTATATATATTTTTATTCGTCATATACTCAAAGATTTATTCCACTGCCTCTTTAAACAATTCTTGCATCTTGCATGGCAGAAACATTTGAATAGAAAATTACTTCTTTTGGAACCTGAACGAGGTAATGCTAAAACGCAGAAAATGTCCCATGCCTGATTAGGTAGTGTGTGTTGTTGTAATTTGAACTTCTGTTATTAGGTTTAGGTTTGAATTCTAAATGATAAAATTGCTTGACCATTAAAATTGTGTCAGAAAAATTTTGAATCCTTAAATTTTAATATTAAAATCAGGAATTAAAAGAAATCTGGAATTTCCAAAATTTTATCTTCTTTGTTTTTATTATATTTGATTATTAGTAAAACCAGCGGTTCTTTTAAATGCTGATCTTTAAAAGAAAATGGCAATCCTATGTTTGGTATGAATAATTGTATTGTTGGGCAGAAAAAGAGATTGGAAAAATATAACACTATACAACTTCTCAACGTTTCATGCCATCATTCTAGCTTTAAAACCTAGTAATTTAGGTATACTTAAACTCTGACGCAATTTTAGTGTAATAAAGAAATAGGATCTCTAACTTTTGGGCAGAAGTTATCCACCTTCATAAAAAAAACACTTACCCTTTGTGATTTTTTTCATGTACTAAACTAGTGAGCTAGGAATTTATTTACCCTAAACCTCAATTATAAATTATTAGATAAATAATAAAACATTAAAGTCTAAAGAGGTATGTGAGGCCTGCGTCTAGCGTTATTTACAATGGGGGATTTACAATCCAAAAGGGTTAGAGGACCGTTAACGAGTAAATACGCTTTCAATAAACCTTTCTCAGACATGTTTGAACACCTCGCTCCCTAAATATTAAGAGTTAACAAACTATCTCATAAACAATAGTTTTATTCTGATATTCTCTTATATTAGGCAATAAATATAATTTATCGTTCATAAACAATAGTTTTATTCTGATATTCTCTTATATTAAACAATAAATATAACAAACCGTATATTAATAGAACTTATTGACTTAGTAAACATTACAAAATCAAAATTTATCATTGCACAGTGACTATGTAATTAATCTTTTAAATATTGCTTGCAATAATCGAACTTTAGGAGTGTTCTAAAGTAGCAAACTTCGATAGATTTCAAACTAAATATATAAATAAAAAGCCTATGTAACATAGTTAAATCCCCTTTCAGCGTATTTAATGAATTTATTTTGTATGAAAAGGTGTTTGGTAACAAAACCTTGGCAAAATTTATTTCTCTGTTTTTCATCGAAATAGTAAAGCTTTAAATGTATCTCTTGATAGGTGATAAGATAAGTGTATCGGGGAATATTACTATTATCTTTAATTAAACAATTAATCACGGAATAATGTAATAGAAGAGTCAAATAAAATAGCGACAGAGGTCAATTTAAAATTGATGTAAATTTTCTTTCTTTAAATTGGTAGAAGAAGTAGCTTAATAATTTACGTTACCATATTTTATTTTAAATATGGTTATTTGCATAATGAAATGTTGCCATAATATTTTTAACAGACACTTCATGAAAATACCTAACAAAATTTGTACTAATTCAAAGATTCAAATACGAAATATTTGTTAAGGATGCAATAATACTAAATTAACATCTAAATATACAGGAAAGTTCCATATACTTACAGGAATATACGCAGCCATAAACATTAATCAATAATGTGAATTGAAGTCATTTTATAATTATTTATTTTGTGAGAGAGGAGTAGAGAAACCATATGGTGTACCAGGTTCTTCTTTACTGAGATTTCATCTCCTCGAGCTTCCTCAGATTAATAGAAGCTATAGAAGAGCGAAACGCCAGTAAAGATGAAGCTTATACCACACGTAGTTCCTCTGATCCTCTCGAAGGCATTCATCAATAATTATTTTTTTTAAAAAACAGAAATTAAAAGACAACTTAGATATCTCTCCAGGAAGTATATAGATAATTCTTTTATTAAATTGTTAAATTCTAGAGGAAGGCATAAATGTATGTAAGGTACACAAAATAGGATTGGTTTTCCTTTGTTTAAATGAGAATATAAAGAGAAGATAAGTAAGATAAATAATTTTTTAAATCAAAGAACATTTAATGCATCATTTATTGTAAATTTGAAGATTATAACCTCTCGGTAAAGGTGAAATAATTTAGATAAATTGTTAATCTCTCTGCTATTTACACTACTCAATAAATAATATTTATAACGTAACCTAACCTATACAATCGAAAATAACTCAAGCTAACTTTACAATCTCAAAAATCCAAACCTACCCTACCTAACCTAGTTCAACTTAACCAAATCTAACCTAGTTTAACTTAATCTGCCTAATATAACCTATGTATACTTAACATAGCTAACCTAAACCCAAAGAGCAGAGAAGGGAAGATAAAACTGAGATAATATCTCATACATCTCTAACTTGGGTTTGGATCTCATAAGTTTCAAATCTTTTAAAACAAATCACTCGTCTAAGATCGCAACAAATCTTGTCCATTAAAAGTCATGATTTAAATATACGAATGCCACCTCAATACCGTACATAATTGGAATTTGGTCTTTTTGTTAGTTCCAAAGTTCGAGTTCATCCTTGATTTGTTGGGGGGTGTATCGCTCTTGACCAAAAGGGGGGAATAACTCATTGATTTACCTAAGGCAATTTTGACGACCATTAAACACATGACCTTGCTCTTCTAAGTGCAGCATTTCAATAAATAATAAGACACGAATATATATGGTTGGGAGCTTAAAGTACGTCTAGTGTTTACTAATTTTTATTACTATTTGAGGGAGAGAAGTATATACACAGCGTCATGCTAGTTTCTCTTCGAAGATGGCCATTAAATGTTTATGTATCTATGTGCAGATTTGATGAGAGTGGGTAGTTGGGGTATGTTGGGTAAGGAAAGGGTTCTAATGTATGTTAATTCTGTAAATTCTTTGAATGACAGGAACTTTGGTCTGTGTACTTTGAGACCTCCATTGTCTTCAATTTTTCTTATATATGTCGTTTTCTCGCTAGCGCAGCCAAGTTATGGGCACATGCTATCACCAGGTTATTGGTCAGGGTGAAGCAAATGAAAATAAAATTTTAAAAACAAAAGAGTTTAAAATACTAGAAAATAAATACCAGCTAAGACTCTATGTCCTAGGAGCTACTCTACAGTGGACTGAAACCGCAAGGGGAATAAGAAAACGAAGAAGAGGAAGATAAAGCAGATAAGGAATTTCTAAGAATTATTGATCAGAATATTTTTATGTCTTCCCGTATTGGGTAACAAAGCGAAAATATTTTTTATCCTACAATGTTTTTATATCCCAAATAAGATAATTCTGCTGTTAAAGCTGCTCCTTTTAACATCTTAAAATATAACTATTGGCTGCAATTATGTCTTTTATCACAAAGAATCAGTAAACCTTTACTCTCTCAATCATTTAAATATATTTACGCTCATTTGAATTTTCAACGCAACACTATATTGCCATTATAAGCAGAGATAAAAAAGCGAATATCATTTAGGCAATGAATGACGTATGCAAATTTCTATATTGACTTTAACCTTCGGTGTTTTACGTAGCACAGTGTTGCAAGTTGTTTTAAAGCTTCAGACTAAATGTGTATCAACAAATCAACAAGAAATTGTGCAATGATCTATGGCATATAATTATTACTCTTCAATAGAGGCAAATTTAATGCCGAAATAGTTTGAGAAAGTTCAACCAATAGACAAAGTTAGGTTAAGGCAGCGTTATATAAAGTAACCCTTCAATAATGACAGTTTCCCTTAAACTATTATCACATGTTATGCTGGGAGTGATAACCTAGGACAATTTATCCTGAGTAGCTAATATATTTTCTGCTGGTTATAAATTTGGGTTTTATCTCTACAATTTTAATAAATATTGAAATAAAAACATCTGCTCCTGACCTGATAATTTTTCACGAATAACAAAATTCTAAGAACAATGAATTTTTTTTTATTTATATTTAAAGCGGGGCGTAGCCTTTACAAGGTTCCTTTAGATTGAAATTTTCTTTAATCTAGCATGAATTATTATTCGAATGTTAAGAGAAAAGAACTAAAAGAACTTGTGGTAACGCCCGACCCAGAGATAAGGACACGCTAGTCATTATGGATACGTTGATAAGGACACTTCTATAAACCTTTAAGATTCTTGGGATTTTTTAAAGAATCTTTTAAACTATTCTTCACAAATAACTCTACTTCTCTCATCTTTATATTAAGTCACTTCTCTTTTGTATTAAAAATAAAGGACTTTGTTGCGAAAATGTGGTTATTCCAAAAAGGACTATGGAAGAAGCCTTCATACATGATTTTATTAAAGATTTTTCCCGATTAATAATATTTACTCAAGTAAATGAAACCTATTTACTCTTTAGTAATAGAAAATACTTGAAAGCAGTCTCTATCAAAAGCATAGCCAGAGGTGGGCTTAATAAATGGCTAATACGATTATAATTTGTCGGAAATTAACCGTAAAGCGTTAATGTTAATTATTTTATTATTATAGAAAACATGTTTTGCTCTAAATCGGAATTAAATCTACCAAAACTACAAAATATAACAATTGCCAAAATGATAAAATTAAAAAACGTTTCCTAGGTTAAAGATTAACCTTGCTCTTATTTCCGTTGTGGTTATATAAATCAACCTAATTTAGGTAACCTTAGATACTACCTAGCTTAACCATAGTTTAAATATATCAACGGAACTACCATGGCTCTAAAGATAAAATAGCCAAAGCATAGTGTTAAATAAATCAAACGAAGTTCCGTATCCATAGATACCAAATCTCCTACGCCTAACCTTATATGAATCAAAAGAATTTATTTAGGCATAAACAAAATAGCCATAGCATAGCTTTAAATCCACCGAGTTTTCTATGCCATATACATAGAGATACATGATAAATGCAAGAATATCTACCTGTGAATCTTTTGGTACAATATTGTATTTACGGCTTTCAAAGATATGTGATTTTGACATAATGGCTATTAAAGCAAGTGTTTTTAATTTTTTAATTCTTATTACAAATTGTGGAACTGACAAAATAATGCAGATTTTTGGGTAATGATATGTGAAATGATATATCATTTAATAATTTTGAATATTGATAACTGCAGATTATAATCTACAGATTGAACTAGCTAGCAAACCGACGAGGAAAATGATTGCTTTCACTCATGTAGAAAGTTTAGCCACAATCGATATGTATGGTAAATCATGGGATGGTTATCTATCTTTTCTTTGTTTTGGGATAATATTTACTTGGAAGTCCTATGGTGTAGCAAACTGTGGTTTGTAATCATTTTTTACAGTGCAAGTTACCATAGTTATATGCAACAAAGTGAATAACTGTTAAAAACTTGTTAAACAAGCCAAATATTTTATTAATTATCAATACCATCTTACATTCCTTTTTCTCCGAGGGTTTAGCTTGGTACCAATAAATGTGATCCAAAATGACCTCAATTTTGGCAAAGATGGAGATAACTCTATATTTTACCACTTAAATTTATTCGTCCAGATAGGCTATTTCGATTTCGTTTATTTAATGAATATATTCATATATAGAAAGTCAGTAATTGAAAATTATAATTGTTTTGAGAAAATTTACAAACTTTGGTGAGTAAATTACAAATTAAATAGATTAAATGTAGTCGTCTATAAGGAAAGCTATTATAAAGTGTAATAGCGAATTCTTTTATTCTGACATACTGTTAATGACAATTTAAAGCTCATGGTTTTGTCCAAATTACCCAAGTATATCTGGTGTTTTCTCTTCGCTCTAACAGGTGTTAAATACCTTAGTAATTACTGATATTTTGTTCTAAATAGTTATCTAGACCATTCCTGTCTTTTGAAAATTTGTTTATTAGTATGTAGAATACACAATGAGTTTAAGCTGATCGAAAATATACACACATAAAAGACCGATTGGTGAATGTTCAATTTCATGGAGGGGTTGAGGAAAATAGCTACAAAGCTCTAAGACTTAGATATCACTAATTCACTAGTACGCGCAATAAATAAGTGTTCTCCATTAATTTGATGTCGAAGCACCAAATATTCTTTTATCTTCTCTCAATAAATTATCATAAATGAGGGAAGTAGCAATCTACAGAAACTGACTTTTGCAGTTTGGTTAGCCTACAGGCAATCATAACTTTTTTAAACGAAGAACTTTCTAAACTTCAACTAAAGTAGATATAAAATATGAGGTCTATTCTTTAGTACTAGCAGCGATATAAAATTTACTTTAAAAGGAAGAGCGAGTGTAAATTTAGATAATTGACTCAGAAAAATATCCTGGACTTTTATTTGAGAGTTCTTGCATTAAGCCAAAGAATGTCTGGAAAATTTATTAAAAAAAACAGATGTGAAAATAAAATCTACTCCATTTTTACCAATAACAAAGCGAATTATAAATTCAATGGGAAACAGCATTACAGGAATGTTTTAACGAAAGTATAAACGTTGTACAATGAACTATTATAAGATTTGTTATTAATTTTGAAAACTTTTGTGAGAAATATAAGACCTGCATAAGTATTACTTTCAATTAACCAAATGTCCAGTCAAATTGATAATTTATTGCTATCTTCCCCAAATCAAGATCTAGAGAAAAATGGCAAAAAAGGACCGTTAAAAACAGGTATTTTTTAGATAAAAGCAGGAAGTTTGACGACCTTGAAACTATCTGGATTTAGAAGTCATATAGTCACCTCCATTATATTAGGTACTTAATATATATCGTCGTTTTTTAGATGGGAGTAAAATCACTTTTAATATACAAATAAATAACATTTATTAAGCGAAGTATTAGTTTTCATTAATATTTAAAATGTTTTTCCATATTTTATTAACCTGTGGATACATTTGTAGAATTTATTGGATTTTGCTCAAACATGATTTGATATCCTTTTCTCCCTCCTTCATACCAGCCTAAACTTGGCCATCAATTTGATGTTATAACATAAAGCAATACATTTTTAATTTATGTGAATCAGTGTAGTACTTATTTACTTCATTTAAAAGTCAATTGCAGTAACTGTTTTTGCTTATAATGGTTGAGGTCACAATTCAACTAGAATGGCGATCAAGCCATTTTTTCGTGAGTAATATTGCAGTAAAGAAACCGCAAAATATGATAGAATATTCTCACCTTGTGAAGGTTCTGCTTAGGAAAGTTCATGGGTACTTACACAACATATATTTATCTTATATTAGGCTTAGGCATTAATATGTTTCTGTTAAAGCTTAGGTATTACTACACGTGCCTACAAGCAGTTTGATGCAAACTTGGAACGATTTGAACAAACAAGTATATATATACATATTTTATATATATATATATATATATATATATATACATATTTTTTATATATATATATATATATATGTAAGTGTATTTACCATAATGTCTTTTACAAAGCTTAAGATTAATATTAATTAGGAACGACAACACGAAGAAGGTGGATGCCATCTTTAATCTTTACTTCACAGGTCATTCAAAAACCATCTTACAATTTTATACCATTAAAATATTAAAGTTCTGCCGTAGTTTCGATTTTAATTTCAGATTTCTAATTTGTTTATAGCTCCTGAAGATGGGTCTCAGAATGAACCAAAACGTAGAGATTAGAGATGAGACTGGCTTTTTAGTTTTGCCTTTCCTTTTAATAATATATATATATATATATATATATATATATATATATATATATATATATATATATATATATATATATATATTATATATATATATACATATTAATTCTGTCTATTTGTGTGTGTGTGTGTCTGTCCATTTATAGAAATAAAAAATCCCGTTCTAACCCTCTCTTCTCTCTCCTTCTCTCCCCCTCTCCCTCTCTCCTCTCTCCATTCCCCTCTCTTGCCCCCATCTCTTTCCCCCTTTCTCCTTCCCTTCCCACCCCTTGCCCTCTTCTCTTTCCCCTACGCTACAAAAGGATATCCAAAACAAGAGCAAAAAAATTTAAAAACCCTGTTCTTAAAATAGTTATAGATAAGAAAATATTTTTCCTCTTAAAACCCTTTTCACTTTTGCCGCCAGAAAGATTCTTAAAAATGTCATTTTTGGATTTCAAAATCTGATAACTCAGAAACTAAAAAATCTATTTAATAAAAATGAGGTCTGCCTCTCCATCTGTGTGGGTGTCTTTCCATTATTATAAATCAAAAAATCCCGTTCTACCCTTGCCCCTCCTCTCTACCCCTATCTTTATCCCCTTTCTCCTTCTCTTTGTCCCCACTCTCTTTTCCCATCTCTCCCACCTCTATTTCCCTCTCTCACTCTCTCTACTCCTCTCCTCCCTCTCACCTCTATCTTCCCATCTAGCCCCTCTACCCACCCCAATACCCTCTCCCACTCTTTCCCCCCTGCTCCCCCTATCTTCCCTCCTAAAAATGGACATCCAAAACAAGATAAAAAATTATCTCTTCCCTCACTGTCACCCACTATCTTTCCCCCTATAACTCCCACTTCTATCTCCTCCTCTGCAGCCCTCTATCACCACCTATACCCTTCTCGTCGCTCCCTCTTTTTCCCTTACAAAAGGACATCCAAACCAAGAGAAAAATTATCTCTCTTCTCCCCCTCTCGTCCCTTATATCCCCCTCTACACCTCTTCCCCCCCCTCTCTTTTCCCTCGTCTCCCTCTCTCCCCTTCTTCAGGTTTCCTCACTCTTTCCCTATCTGTTTCTCTAATTTCTATCCATCTCCACTCGCTCTCTATTTCCCCCCCTCTCTCTCCCTTTCCACCCTCTCTCCCTCCGTAAAAAATGACATCTTAACCAAGAAAAAAAATGATCTCGACTTATCCCCCATCTCTCCTGCCCTCCCCCCCCTAAAAAGGATATCCAACCAGGGAATTTTTTTTTAAAGCCCGTTCTTAAAATATAGTAATAGATAAGACGCTCCATTTATTCCTGTGGTCACCACGTTGCTCGCTCATACCTAACGGTCATTCACGCATGCGCATAAACTGCCGGACGTACGATGTGAAAGGTTTACTCATTGTAAGTATATTATATGAAAGGAAGAGTGCGCACCTCTCCTTATCTGCCGTTAACCTAAAAATAATACTCAGCAAGTAAAGATATCTTTGTACCACAATATAAGAATTTCAAATAATGTCCATCTATATTTATTTGCGAAGGAAATTTTTACAATAATATTATTTTGTTAAAATTATTAATATTAATTATAATTATGTACAAATATTATTAATATATATGTTTAATTTTGTTAACTAAGTCACTACGTTAAAAAATATAAAAATAATTATTATTATTATCCCGGGCAACGGCCGTGATAATAATCAGTCTTCCTTTAATTTCGAGCGCACAATTACCCGGGCAACGACGTGTATCTCTGCTAATATATATATATATATATATATATATATATATATATATATATATATATATAACTTGAAAATTACCTGTTAAAGACTTAAAGAATTATACAGTACTATTTATTATATTCTTCAAATAAATCACCGTCAGTCTACAGCACGGCCTACAGTTAGCTTAGGAACCTTCTGCAAACTTTATTGGCTGTCCCTCAGATTAAATGGTTGATTAATGTGGTTCGTCGTAATCCACGACCTATGATCCACCTAGGAGGTGCACAAGAACCCTTTGTTCTCTCTTAACCAGACTCCATAAAAAATATTCCCTGGGGTTAAGGTCTGGTGAGTTAGGAGGGCAGAAGTTCGTACTGATGTGGTAAAAAAGTCGTTTCACTGCTACGATTGGGTCTCATCATTTGAGAGATACGAGAGGCGGTCAATAGGTTTTGCAATTCGGATATAAATAAAAAAGATATGAGGAAAAGTGTTTTATTATTTTTCAATATAACTACCCTCGACTTCAATGCACTTGCGCCACTTGTCACTGAGGCTTCGAATTCCCGACAACCAGAAATATCCCGACTGCTGTTCAATCCACTCCTGGACGGCGACCTGGACATCTTCATCGTCCCCAAACCGGCGTCCACGCAGTGCAGCCTTGAGCTGGCGGAATAAAAAGTAGTCGCTGGGGGCCATATCTGGACTGTAGGAGGGATGGTTGAGCTCCTCGAATCCGCACTCGCGCAGGGCAGCTTGTGCAACTCTGGCCTTGTGGACTTTGAAGACGTTGAAGTCGATTATGGGGCGTGAGGTTTCTAGGGGGCCAACAGGTAGAGACCTTGGTCATGGCGAAATTGTCGTGGAGGATGTTGATAACACTTCCATGTGATATTCCAAGTTCCCGCTCGATTGCTTCGACCTTCACCCGTCGATTTTCGAGGCTCATCCTCTCCACCCAGGCCACATTGTCCTCGTTGGTCACATCTGACGGGCGTCCTGGACGGGGGTCATCTTTAAGGGACTCACGACCATAGTGGAACTCCCTATTCTAGCAAGCAATGGTTGCATAGGAAGGGGCGGTGTCGGTGTACACTGCAACCATGCGTTCATGGATCTCTTTGGCATTCTTGCCTTCCTTGTTTAAAAATTTAATCACTGCGCGGTGCTCAACCTCCTCCATTGTTGAAAATTTGTGACTGACGATCTGCGATCAGCTACTGCTTCTTAAAGAAACGAGGCCGGAGCGTGCGGCTGAAGGTCCTGATCTTTCATAACTTGTCCTAAGACCCGCATAAACAGCCATCCCTCTTCCTCTGTTTTGCCCTACCGATTCGCAAAACCTATTGACCGCCCCTCGCATGTGAGAGAGTCAGGTTGCCATAAGTAAGACCTTTCAGCCACAACCTACTGGATACAGGGCAACACCAATTCTTTAATGCTACTTCATCTTGCATTGAGACTCAAGCCCTCCTGTAAGATAAACGAAGATAATGTGGCTTTCGTGGTTTCCGAGCCGCTATACTCTGGAAATCACAGTCTCACTCATCCAACTGTTTCTGATTCTCAGCACCGTCCTCAGAATGTCACACAAGCACTCGGATATCTTTGCAGTGGAGCTCATGGTATGAACAACCAAGCTGTATAGTTTGCCTTTCTCAAATTTTGGAGAATTAAATTCAGCAATGGTATTGATTCCTTCACAGATGGTTCACAATTTAGTCTACTATGAAAGAAACAAAAAGAGAAGCGACGCCAGACAACCCGCTGCGCGGAATAAAGAGTTATTGCTACAAATTACTCATCGCACATTATATATATATATATATATATATATATATATATATATATATATATATATATATATATGCCCAAGCGCTACTTTGTAAGTTTCTCATATCCATAATATATATATGTATATATATATATATATGCCACAGCACGTTTTTTACAAATCTACATGTTCCCACATGTTCCGTTTTTTAGATTTGTGTCAATCCATAGTACCCATTCAGATTTTAAATATTCAAACTATTTTAAGCTAAATAACGGTTTCTCATATTAATTTTTCCTCCCACATTTATAAAGTCAAACTCTGTCTTTCACTCGGTTTTTCCATGGTCCACCAGTCGTAAGATTCGAAATTTTAGATGAAAAATTCTCCCAAATCTTCCAAATCGGCCATAAATTCTTTTTCTTTATCATTTCATTCCAAACTCTAAATTCTACAGGAAAATCTCTCTAAAGAACGTATACTCCACCCCCTTCCCTTTATTTCCTTAGAAAATGCTGGTTTTAACATATTATTATGAAACTTCGACTTGCCTTCTTCGAATCTTAAATAGTTTAAAAATATCTATGCATTTCAAATGGTTTAACCATTAGTAAATTAGTGGTTAAAAATGGTGATAAAAAACATGAAAAAAATACTCATAATATTAACTGAAACTCTGCTAGATTAATTTTTATATCATGATATTACATTAATAAAATATCTTTAAATAAACATTGATAACAACAATACATTTTTATGTTAGATCATGCTTATTTAAACGTGATTTTATAGTAAAAAAGAGTCATTCAGAAATAAATAATATCTTTTTAGATTCTTTAATATATCGGGGGTTTTTATCATTTGACCTTTTCTTTGTTGGGTTTAATATTGGATAATAGATCTCTGACAACCTTTTAAACTCTACTATGATAAAACAGAGGTATTACTCACGGTTATCTCAATATCTTAAACTTTGCGTCACATATCCTCACTTTTATGCCTTAGTTAAAATTATGGGCCACACATTTTATGGTTAGTTATCTCTCACAAATCTTGTTTCTAACGAGTGTAAATAATAATTTGTCCGTAATCTCGGTCGCAGCGTTTATTTGACCACAAAAGCTTTGAAATTCATGTTTCATTGCTCGCTCCTCCCTTCACTACTGTGGGCAGAGGATAGTTATCTAGTCAACTTCACTGCTTCGTAAACTGATCTGGTTATTTTCGATACAGAAACACTATTAAGGTTCTTCTTTTTACATATAAAAGAGTAAATGCCTTAAATCACTGACCATGTCTCAGTGCCTGAAAAGTCTACGATCTGACTGTAAGCCCAAAAGGATTGTCACATGTCACTTGGAACAATCTACCTGCTACGATAAGCCCATCACCTCTCCCATAGGGCCGTCAAGCATGTTTCAAACTCTTTACTAGAAAAGCGCCGAATAAACACATTATATTATTATTATTCTCGAACCGAGATTTTTCCTAAAATCTATTGGTATTCATTCCATCAATATAATGTTTTATTTTCAGCTCCATTTTATGATCATCAAACGCTCTAAATAGGCGAAGTTTCATTACGATTTTTATGGCTGAATTCATTGATGAAAAAGTGAATTAAAGCTCGGAAGTGCATGGAATTCGTCATTTTCCTATTTCGTTTGCGTTCAATTTGCCCTCTCGTTTTTATAGGAGAGTAGGAATAATTTATATGCTCCCGTGACTGGTTGATATTATTCCTCCGAGTGGCACTTGAAAATGTGTTTATATATACATATATATATATATATATATATATATATATATATATATATATATATATATATATATATATATATATAAATATATATATATATATATATATATATATATATATATATTATATATATATATATATATATATATGTATATACATATATATATATATATATATATATATAAATTCATATATATATATATATATATATATATATATATATATATATATATATATACATATAAGCGGCAAATGAACTGATTGACGCAAACGTCAGAAGTATAAAGAGGATAACCAGGATAGAGCCGAAGATGCCTCGTAACCTTTATTGCAAACGTTTCAGAATTATAACAAATCCCATCATCAGTGCTAGAGAAACAATAAAAAATACAGAATAAATATATACCTAGAAAGTTTTTTAACACATGTAAAAAAATAATGAAACATGAATATTAAATTTGAAACGATTTGAATACATTGCAAATGCGGAGAGGAAAAAATCCAACGAGAAAATTTATATAAAATAGGGAAATAATTGAGAGTGGATTCCTTACAAAACAATGCAAAATTCAACAAATTAACATTGTGATAGTATGGGTTGAGGCCGCGTTAATTTCAACCCCTATCACATATTATTTAAAACCACGATGCTCCCACGTGCATTTTTGCTTTGAAGCTGAGCGCCTTATCGCAGCCACCTGAGTCAATGTTTAAATAAGGAGGTTTATCTTCCCCCCGTTCGCCCCATACTCCGACCTCGCCAGATTGAGTTAGGCTTATGGGCAGATAAGGCATTGTTCCCAGGCTCGGCTGTGCATTCCCTTGAAGCTCCCACTCCATTGTCCCCCACGCCAAGGGAGTGTCTCGACTATTTAGATGGAAACTTTACCACTAAGATCAGATTGGAGATCCAAATTTTCATCGCGAAACATCACCACAACCCTCTCTCCCTTTGTGCGCCAAGGGACCTTAACCTCGAGATTCACCATCACTTGTCCAGAAGAAGGACAATATCCCTTGAGCGCCAAGGTTCGAGCCTTTCGTGACGCCAAGTCCACAAGGCTTCCCCCTTGTTGTTCAGAAATAGAACAACGTTAGAACAGCCATTGTTCGTTCGAGTCCATTGACAAGAAACGGTTCTCACCCCTTCCCCTGTTGTTCAGAAGAGAACAACGTAGAACAGCCATTGTTCTTTTGAGCCCGTTCGTCGAGAAACAGTTCTCATTCCCAAGACGCCACGTCAGGATCATTTTATTTCCCTCCCTTCGGCTGGAACTCGCCAGCGGACCAAAAATTCCTTCACGTCGACTTCCTTTGCACCACTAGTATAAAATTACGTAAGCCGAACGTTACCTTTGAGTTTTTAACCCTTTTGTCAATTCTATCCTGTGCTTTAAATGGTTTAGCGAACTATCCCCTCTCTTTAACTTCATATTTGTTTTACCTTTTTAAATCTTTTAATCCTCGGATTAGACCGAGCCCCCACGACCCTTTCCATTCTCTGTTATGTCAATATTTTCCGTTTTGTGTATTGTTGATAGATATTATTAATAAAACTCTAGTTTATTAATTATAGCCATATTATTATCCTTGAGCTCAGTTCCACTTCTTAAGCATATCGAAGATACATAATATCGGCCCGCCAGACATCCACGCACTCTAAAGATAATTAAAGAAGTTCCCTCAACGAATAGTTATATATGGTATATCATCAAGAGTCCATTCTACGACAAACATGTTTGTTAATGTGTGACTATATTTAATGGAACAGATAATGAGTTATTACTCAGACTGGGTTAAAGTTTTTTTAATATAAATTGACTAGTAGGCAAAGGTCTGAAATGTTTCTTACCATACCACTACAAACTGTTAATAAATTAAATGTTTTTTTCTCCCCATAATTTAGCTTCCAATCCGAAAACCTAAAAAGAAGAGTTTTTAAAACTGTTGAATTTTGCCTATCATTAATTATTACCATTTATTATGTGCATTAAGTTCAAAGATCAACCACCCACAAGTATACGATCAAAACTTGTATACGTTTTTCGTTGCATGTACGTGCAGTAGCACTGTATCATATGTGTGGGCAACACAACGTACGCTTCATTACCGCATCATGCAGCATATGGGTAGATCTGAAAGAACTCGACTACACCTTTTAATACCTGATCCATCCTCAATTTGAAACCATCTATCACAATGTGGCTCTAAGGCTACACTCGAGAACTTCACGATACTTAATACGGTAAAAAAGATCTCGGACCTTTACCTGCTAGAGTCAATTTATATTACAAAACTTCAACCCAATCTAAATCATAACTCATTATCTGTTTCACTAAATATAGTCACACATTAACAAACGTCAATTTGTTAAATTTTACATTGTTTTGCAAGAATCCGCTGTCAATTATTTTCCTATTTTTATATAAATTTCCTCGTTGTTTTTTTTCCTCTGTGCACTTCCAATGTAATAATCTCGTTTCAAACTTAATATTCATGAGTCCTGATTTTTACAAAAATACGTATTTTGAAATCTGAAAAGGTAAAACAGATTCACAATTGTTGACACATATAAAAACAACCCCCAAAGAACAACAAACGCCATAGAAAACCTATGTCTTCATACTTTTCCCGCCGCGCTCGTCAAAAGTAAATCTATATATATCGAAAAAGAAAATGATTTTTTGCAGTACATCTTTTTCTGAAAAAACTTTTTATTTGTATATTTAATCTGTATTTTGTATTCTTTCTTTAGAACTTATGATGGGATTTGTTATAATCTGAAACGTTTGCAATAAATGCTCTCTCTCTCAGGGAGAGGTGACGCCCCCTTGTCGCGGGAAGAGAGCTTGTGTGGACCTTGGACTTTTCGAGCTATGTCGGCGGGGGTACCTCTTCTGGGTACCCCTGGTAGGGCTTCCCTTGTCGATTTGGTCGGAAACGAGGTTCCAGACTAAGTGCGTCATTCCTTCCTTTTTCTACTCTATCCCTCTCCTTTTTTTTACTTTTATGCTATCTCCCACTCATACAAAAAGAAAAAAAAACAAAAAAAAAGCCTACTCCTATCGTGTCACTCTTTCCCTTTCTTCCTCTATCTACCTATAAGGACCTGGCAGCTACCTCATGCGTCAGAAGAGAGGCTTTGGAACCTCTATAAACAACGCCAATCGACGCTCACTCGTTGCGAGAGACTAGGACTAGAGGTGTCCTAGGCGTTGGGGCACGATTAATGGGATGAGGGTAGTGCCTCGTTAACCCCTTCCCTGGCGCGTAATTATTGACCGTTTCCAGTGACCGTTGACGGGTGCTTATGGTAGCATTGGCCTGAGGTGACGGCCCTTTGTTCCCATGTTGGTTGCCAGGCCAATAAAAAGCCTTGGGTCGAGTTCCTTGGTGTGGCGGGATATCCATTGAACGCTACTCCGAGATCCTGGCCGTTGTGAAGGGAACTAGTAGGAGTTTAGTACGGGGCGTGCTTCGTTGTTGTTCACCTGGTGAGAAATCGATGGCCCCTTCGGGGACCGTCAGTGCTGCTTGGTTAAGAGCCACGGCACGCCGAGGTTTGACGACTCGGTCGGACGAACAGCAGCACATGGAGCGTGCCTTCTGAAAGATCCGAAACCTCTCCGATCGATAGGCGGGAGCGACTCACGCTGGAAGAACTCACCAACCCCCCTTTTTTATCATTGATTGGTCACGAGTTTTCAGAGAGAGAGAAAGCGCTCAGAATGACAGGCAAAAAAGGACCCGTTCGTCTCAAACACAACTGTGCAATATGCCAGTTAGAAAAGTGGTGCGTTGACTTTCCGGAGGGCTGCTACTCAAAATGCAGCCCTGAAAGTATCTGCACTAATTGCATATTGACGCGAGAGGTGGAAAAATTAAAAGACCTCTATAGAGCCTCAGAGGAGAGAGCTAAGGTCTTTGAGGGAAAGTTGGAGAAGCTCGAAGCCCTTAACGTAGCTCAGGTTCGATGCCTAGAAGAGGCGCCGCCCACTGACGTTTCGGAATTTCCTGGTAATGAAGCGGACATTCCGGCATCATCTGAGGCTAAGCCAGCTGAGGCGAGAGAGAAGGAGAAAAAGAAGAAAGGAGAAACGAAGAAAAAAAAGAAAAAGGGGATAGTTGAAACAAGAGTAGAACCCAAAATAGAAGAAAAACAGATAAAGAAGAAGAAAAATAAAGATAAGAATGTGGAGAGTAAAGAGGAAAAGGGGAGGCCTCTTCCACAAGGGAAGACCCCGTCTTCAGAGACCAAGTGTCCGAAGGTCACCCTCATTGGTGACTCACAAACACGGGATCTGCAGCCGCTGCTAGCGGCCCGCCTTCGCACTAGCGTGAAGGTAAGCTGCCTGTCAAGACGGGGTAACCACACCATCAGAGTAGAGGCAGAGAAAGCTCAGATTTCTGAGAATTCTGTTGTTGCTCTGATGGTGAGCGGCAACGACATCTACCTCAGAGGGGGTAAAGTGGGATTCAGTGGTAAGACCATCCAAACAGTGATGGGAGCCGTGGACGACATAGGGCTTAAAACCCGCTAACGTGTGGTGGTTGGGATGCTTCCGAGAAGAGGTCCATCCCGAACCGCTCACGAAAGAAACGTGGCAGTGAACAAAAGGTTGGCGGATCTCTGCACGGCAGAAGGAGTCTTCTTCGTGGACCCCTATCGTACCTTTATCGGTAGAGACGACCTCTACCAAGGGGACGGGATACATCTCTCCTTTAAAGGGAAGGCCTTTCTCGCCAATCTAATTCAAGATGTCGTGGAAGGCACCCAAAGGAGCGTTCGAAACAGAGCGAAAGCGGACGTGCGCCAGCATGCCCGTGTCACTCCTGGAACGACCTTCTCGGAGGTGGTCAAAAAGGGTGTGACCACGAAAACAGAGAAGCCGGGAAACGGAAGAGCGTAGGGAGTCCTACACTAGGGGACTCCCTCAAAGTTCTTCTGTTCAATGCGAGGTCAATCAGGAATAAGTTTCTTGAGCTCCGTGGCCTCGTAGTAACAGAGGAACCTGAGATGGTGGCCATAACGGAGTCGTGGATAAAAACCTCAAGCCGAGATTTTGAAGTTGAATTCACGATTCCCGGTTACCAGCTTTTCCTGAAAGATAGGCCAGACAGAGAGGGTGGCGGTGTGATGTTGTATGTCAAGGATACTCTCAACTCGACGGATTGCAACATCATATCCGACCATGAACTACTAGGTGTTGACCTAGAGATAGGTCCTGCCAAATACAGGACCCTGGTGCTTTATAGACCTCCTGCCCAACTCGTTGAAAAGGACAGAGATCTGTATCAGCTACTAGGAGAACTTGTCAAAGACAGAGTGTGTATCGTCATGGGTGATTTCAACACACAAGTTGACTGGGAAACCAGAGAACCCTGTGGCGAGAACGCACTACTCCTGGAGTTCACGAACAACGAGTTCCTCACTCAATGGGTGAGAGAGCCAACGAGAGGAGACAATATCCTCGACTTGGTTTTCACCTCTGAAGATGACATCGTTGAGGACCTCTTTGTTGGCGAAGAGCTCGGTGGCAGTGACCACCGACTAATTAGATTTGTAGTCAAAGTCCCCAAGGCAGAGCCTGCAACTAGTAAATCAAGGAAACTGGATTTGAGAAGAGCAGACTTTGCAGGTCTACGCGCGGGACTGACTGACGCGAGGCTAGAAGAGTGCGATGCTGTTGAAGACTCTTGGAACAGTTTCAAAACCACATTCATGAGTCTTCAATCGCGTTTTATTCCTCTGTAATGCCCCCGTCGGTCTTCTGTTCAACCAAAGTGGTTTAATCGAGAAATCGGGCAACTGCTTAGGGAGAAGAGAAATGTGTACCGGCAATCGAAGATCTCGGGTGACTTTGACGAATACCGGAGGCTAGCCAGGAGAGTGAAGTCCAGTATAAGGGCGGCTAAGCGGTCTGAGGAACTCCGAGTGGCGAGACTCTGTAAAGAGAATCCCAAGGAGTTTTTTGGATATGTGAACAGCCGTAAACCAATCCGTCGAACGATTGGCCCTTTGAGGAATGAGGAGGGGACATTAAAGCATTCAGATGCAGAAAATGCCAACCTCCTCAACGACTACTTCTCTTCAGTGTTTACTGAAGAGTGTGGTCCCATTCCCCAGCCGACGGATTCCTACTCGGGGGAAAAGCTGGAGGCAATGGACTTCACCGAAGGAGAAATAAAGAAAAAGATCGCTGACCTAAAGACGAATAAGTCCCCTGGACCGGACGGGTTTCTACCTAAAGTGTTGAAGGAAGTGTGCGATGAAGTATCACGACATCTGTGCGCTATCTTTAACATGTCAATCCGGACCAAATGCGTTCCTAGAGACTGGCGTGAGGCAGAGGTGACTCCGATCTTCAAGAAAGGAGACCGTAGCCAACCGTCGAACTACCGACCTATCAGTCTGACCTCGATAGTCGGTAAACTCATAGAAAGCATCATGGTGGACAAAGTGACGTCGTATTTAGAGTCAAACCTGCTACTGAGGAGTTCCCAGCACGGCTTCCGAAGGCAACGGTCATGCCTGACGAACCTTGTAGAATTCTTCCACTTCGTTTTCAGTGAGCACGATCGGGACAAGGCGGTGGATGTGGTCTACCTAGACTTTCAGAAAGCCTTTGATAAGGTACCACACCGCCACCTTCTCCGGAAAGTGCGAGCGCTTGGCATAGACGGAAAGGTAGCCGGCTGGATCGAGAACTGGCTAAGTGGCAGACGGCAACGGGTGGTGGTAAATGGACAGTCTTCTGAGTGGGTGCCCGTTACTAGCGGGGTGCCTCAAGGTTCTGTCCTGGGACCACTACTATTCATCATCTACGTCAACGACATGGACGGTGACATGGTTGCCAAGATTTCCAAATTTGCCGACGATACCAAGCTTGGTATGAACGTTGCAAAGGATGGAAATACTGCCCGTTTGCAGGAAGATTGGGGAGTGGTCGGACACGTGGCAAATGCCTTTTAACGTGGGCAAATGCAAAGTGATGCATATCGGCCACAGAAACCCCCAATCTCAGTATATCCTTAAGGGCACTGCTCTTGAATCGAGTGACACTGAGAAGGACTTGGGTGTTACTATTACTAGTGAACTCAAGTTCTCGAAACAGTGCATTGAGGCGGAGAAAAAGGCCCAAAGGATGCTAGGCTATATTAAGCGCCAGTTTGGTTATCGGAACCAGGAGATTGTACTGTGCCTGTACAACTCACTTGTCCGACCGCACCTGGAGTATGCCGTACAATTTTGGAGTCCTTGATTGCGAAAGGACATCGCGAGATTGGAACGCGTACAAGCCAGGGCAACCAAGCTGATTCCCTCTATCCGACATAAAAGTTATGAGGATAGACTAAGGGAATTAGATCTGTTCTCGCTGGAAACCCGTAGACTGCGTGGTCAGCTCATCGAAGTTTTCAAAATACTTCGAGGGTTCGACAATGTTGACTACCGGGATATTTTCACACTGAGTGAGAACAGAACGCGCAATCACGGCTTCAAACTTGAACTGAAGCGTTACAACCGCAATCTGTGTGGAAATTTTTTCACTTACAGTATCTGCGGTAAGTGGAACGCACTTCCAGTGGAAGTTGTCAACAGTGAATCTGTTGACCAGTTCAAGTCAAGACTAGACAAGGTCTTGAAAAGTGGCCGTTTAGGAACGCAAAACAATTGAGCAGCCTTGTGCCCGCTCGATTGCAAGTCCAATGGTACCCTCTTTGAATGGACCGTAAGGTCTCCTAGGGTACCTTTTTCCCTTGTTGTTACTCCTTGTTGTTACATCTTCGGCTCTGTCCTAGTTATCTTGTATATATATATATATATATATATATATATATATATATATATATATATATATATATATATATATATATATATTTATATATATATATATATATATATATATATATATATATATATATATATATATATATATATATATATATATATATATATATATATATATATATATATATATATATATATATATATATATATATATATATATATATATATATATATATTGAGAGAGAGATAGAGAGTGGAAGAGAGATTCCGAGATAGAGAGTCTTTGTTTGTGTGTATGGGTGGGTGGGTGAGAGAGAGACTTTTCTGAGCCCGGCCTTAATTCAATAACTATGCTTCGTGAGAATACTTAATGATAAAAGTATTTTAATAATATTCAAAAGTAGCCAAGGGAAAATGAATGGAGAAGATATATAATGAAAAAATATTAGGAGATATTTTCAATTTAGACTTTAAAATTGAATGGTGTTAAGAAGTACGTATAGAACGTTGAGAATCCCTATTCTCGTGAAAAATATCTAAACACTTCGTCACGATTTCTGCGGTGACATTGCTATTAGAGATTTTTTGTTCTGTTAAGAGCAATTATATTTCCAAGAGATCGGTTTAGTTACGTCTTCCAAAGTCTTACTTCTATTTTTACATGACTATTTTCTAAATTTACATCTTTCGTTCTGCCCTGAACCCTTAGTAATCTTTGTCACATTTGTTTTACTTTTACCTCTACGTATAATTTGTTATGATTGTTTTATCTACATTCGGTTACATATAAATTTGAGTAATGCCAACACTCAGGTGAAAATGAATTTAAAAGGGGAACTTTCTCTCAATAAGAAATTTTTGATCTTTAGTTGGGAAATTTTGTTTTTAAATTTATTTTCATCCATTTTTCTTGATCGGATGGTTTTTCCATTATTTTAATGTTAAAATTAATTTCGCTGAGACTGCAATTAGAGCCTTTGCAAGCGTATTAAGTAACATATCTTATATAGGAAAATTCACTTAATAATGTCATTAATTATTTATCTCGGCAGAACATAGTAGAATAAACACGCACAGTGAAATATTCTACTATGGGCTCTCTCAATCACTTCTTTTTTATTTATAAAGAAGATTAATAAAGCTTATTACGTAAAAGACCATTTTATTTAAAACGTTAGGATAAATGGAGGTCATATTAATTTTTTCCCTTTAACCAGGCGCTCCGCAAATGCAATTTCTTCGTTATGTCAGGGAAAATGACCAAATTAGGAGGTAAGGCAAGATATGATATCCGTGATTTGTGAAAATGAATTTTTAGTGCTCAATCTCAAAGATAATTAAAGTTTATGTTTTTGTGAATTAATGGTTTGAAGCATTTTAATTTTGTTGATTAAATTTTAATTTTTTAAGCTTTCATTGCCTAATTATAATTGTTATATAGCCGCATGGAATATTTTTTATGGCCTTTAAATGTGTTATCGGAAATTTGGCCTTATACTCGTATCTCCTCTGTTGGTTCTTTGCCAATTTCCCGCATTGGTGAGAAAAGGGTGTTACAAATTCATAGTATCATCCTACTGCGCTTAATACAAACTTGCCTTGAGGGATTTTATATTATATTCTCAATCTCATTAGTTCTGTTACACAGCACTCGTTACTCCTACTTTTGTTTGGCTTATTCATTCTGTTTCCTACTGTTTCCTCGCTAAGCGCTCCTTTCCTCGTTGGTTTTCTCAACCTCCTAATTTAGGGATCGGGTCGTATTCAGAATTCTGTCCTTTGTAGCGCGGCCACGTTTTGAAATATATAAATAGATGAAGCGGCCAAAATAGCCCGAAAACTTAAATTACAGCCTGGATTTAAATTTATAAAGAGGAAGAAATAATTTAGATAATGATAAAGAATAGAAAAATCATTATGAACTCCTTCGAAATAATCACTGTGAGATTAAGTTCTTACAGTGAACGAATAAGCTTTGAACCGTAATATTTTACACAGCAATATATTTTACTTCTTCTAGTGAGAAAGGTAAATAAGAAACCTTAGTTTTCTTTCAACTGGTACTTAATATGTTGCATGTACTATGCTAGTACGCATAAGAGAACAGAGGCGATGCCTTCTACATTGGGTACATAAGAATTTACTCAATTTTATTCTTGGCCATGAGCTAAACGTGTCAAGCATGTGTAGTGCCTGATATAATGTTAAACCTTGCTAATTACTTAACACAAACATTTTTGCTTCAATTTAGCTGAAGCTTTCACCTAATGACCTGCCCAGCAGCGATAATCTTTGTTTAGAGGATGATTTGTATATATAAGCTGTGCGTTTTATCTCATACAGTTTTATTAGCCGTTTGACTATCAGTTTGAGGATATAAGTATATTTATTGTTATAAATGTATATCATTACCTATAAAAACTATGAAAGTCCAATCATTTTCTATCCGAAACGATAGAGAGCAAAGTTAGAATCAGAAGTCCGCTTATGGAACTGACGTAAATTATACGAAGAAAGAAACGATATAAAGCCTTGTTAAGACTACGAGTTAGGCAATAAATCTGGCTTATTGCCATTCAACGTTTGCTTATAAATCAATGGCATTCGTTTTAGGTCCGTTACCTAGGTCCTAGATAAAGAAATACCTTCATGTACTTATGCCGTGTACAACTTGTATTTTCTAAAATTAAAGATAAATCTAAGGTGAATAAAACCGAAGAGTTAAAAGGCCCAAGCTGCATTTACACCCCAAAAGATCAGGACAAGAATAGCAAACCCAGTAGCTTTGGGTTCACTTTTCTTGAGAGGGTTTAATTGGGGAACAACACATTCATTCGTGTCATTTCTTCTAGTTGTGTGGGAACCACTCCCGGATGTGCTAGAACAAATGAACTGGTCCAAATACGCCAAAGGACTAGGTGGATTTACTCTAAAATTCCTATACAGAAATTTCCAGTACTATTTGAATACAACCTCCATAAACACTTCATCTTATTTTATTAATATTTTTATTGGTAACGACGTCTTCTTCCTTCTAGGCCCTTAACACGCAACTCTACTTCACGAAATCTCTTTAAATATAGGCCAATAAAGGAACTGATCCAAAACAGGTCCTTTACCAGGTACGGCCGCCCACCAGTATCGTCAAAAAGGGAAGAAAACTATTAATAAAACCCTACACACTAAAGATCGATCAAAGTTGGATCACTTTAACATCCTTCCCCCCCTCTAATATATTCATTTTAACATCATTGCATCAAGGTTATGGAAAGTAAACACCATCTTCCAGGTTACTTAGGTTAAGGACTAACCTAACTTGTCCCTTTTTAGTCGTGTGCACTGAATCTATATTATCCTTGTCCGTAGGTCATCGGTCGGATGGTAACAAATTTACTTTCCAATGAGTTATTTAGGCAAATAATATCGTACTCTTCCGCCGATTCTAATGAAATTTGAAACCCAATGTGTTTTTAAATTCTTCTTCGAATGATAAAATTTTAAATGTCTTCCCAAGGTTAGTCCGGGAATTGTTAAGAGAAAATTAACTATGGGTAGGATTGCCTCACCTTTTGAAAGGTTTGAAGGTCGTGAGGTCATTGGGTCATAAGGTGATATGTCAGAATAATTGAGAGCACGTAACTTTGGTCTGTTGAACTTGTTACTATTTAGGACGGGTCCTTTTGTCAGCAAAAGTGTCCCAATTATGTTAATTTTAAATCTTTTTTTTGCTGTAACCAACCAATTTGTGGCAATGTATCCTTGCCAAGGGGGAATCTTTGGGTAATCCTCGAATTGTGCTAATAATTTTACTTACATAGATAACTAATATAAAATGTAACCTGTTTAGAGTACAAAATACATTAGCTTACCATTGCTGAATAAGTGATAAAAATAAATAATTATATATCGAATGTATATCTAGGCCAAATTATTAACGCATTAAAATACAAATCCATAACCTTTTCTCTATACGAATTATGAGTCAGAATCGAAGTCACACGAATTTTCAGTCGTCATCTAAATCAACGAAATAACGAGATAAATAAACACGAATTAGTCACCTCAGAATACTAAAATTCCCATAATCCTGAAAGTTAATCTCTTAACGATGCCTTCACACACTGCAGAATAACTGAAAAGACCCGTTGTTAGAAACGGCAATAAATTAAGAGCAATTTCTCTATATAATGCGTTAGTTTTATCGGTAATAAATCAATAATAACTAAGATAAGAAATATGCTAGATATTTAACAACAGCAGTGTTATATGGTCAGGTTTATCGTTTAATTTAATAATCATGCTCAATTTCCGAATCATTTTAACGATGTATTGAAAGTAAGTGTAAAATTGTAAATAATTTCTAGATTGGAAAATTAGTCCAAATCATGGTATTGAAAATATTGCAAATATAAGTCCTGAAAAATGACAAATGAATATTTATTATAATCAGTTCTAAACTCACACATACCAATGAACCTAGATAGATATACAGATAAAATAATAGATAGCCATGTTAAATCGTAGAAGAAAACAAGTAGTTGAATTCACATAAAGAAAATTCTTCTTTGTTTAGGTAAATGAATTGTTAAAGACAAAGCAATTTGGATACTTCATAGCTATTCAGTACGAAATTGAATTCAAATTGATAATTCTCAGTTATCCATCTAACAAACATTGTAATTATTTAGAGTTTACAAGAGAATAGACAACTTTCTTCTTGGTCAAATGTCATTTTATTTGTAATACTTCTTTCATAATATTTCAATGAAATCCTTTACACAAGTTATATAATTGGGGAAATCAAGAACACAATGAGCAAATTTGTATTATTTTTCATTTTAAGCATATGGAGAAGTAGAAAATCTTCAGTTTTGTTTGGAATTAAATATATATATATATATATATATATATATATATATATATATATATATATATATATATATATATATATATATATATATATATATGTATATATATATATATATATATATATATATATATATATATATATATATATATATATATATATATATGCATATAAATAAACAAGAGAACAGAGATGTTACAGGAAATATCCCTGATAAAAGCCACGAAAAAAACACCTCGCCCCAGCAAGGACTCAGAGCTCAGACCTATGATCATTTATACCAGCGCTCTACCGTTAAGCCAATCACACTGTTCGATAGTTTTCGGTCGTGCAGAGAGGCGATGCCTTCACCTTTCAGTATAAATATATATATATATATATATATATATATATTCATTATAGCATGTTTTATTAAAAGAGACCGCTAGTTTCGAATTAATAATTCTTTTTTCAATCTTCTCGATTTGTCTTATGTTCGCCTTTTCTTCATTGCTTAACCTGTGGATAAGCGTACCAAAGTTCATCGGGAACTGATGCTTTTTATTCTGACAAAGGTAGAAGTAAATTAATGTAATTTAGCACTTTCTTTAATTTAACTGACGTATTTCGATACATCGAGTATCATCTTCAGAGTTACAATGGGAAATTATTACAAAGTATTCAGTTTATATATGTTAAAAAATGTATTAACAAAATTACGAATGAAGCTATACACGTATAAGGGCGGCCGGATCCAGGTGATAAAAGGTGGGAGAAGTAGGTAGCCAGAGAGTGGGGGGGGGGCAGGAATTAGGCTGCTTGCCAGAGGGGATTAGTGGCTGGGGGCAGCTCTGAGTAGACCTGTCCCTCTGTTAGCTTTTCTTGCGCTGGGCAGGATTTCATTGGAGTTCGACTGTATGTTTAAATTCGGTAGGTCTCTTGGATATATATAGCTTCAAGGAAGAGAAGTTGATGCTTGTTGGAATCATAGTCTAAAATTTTGGTGTTTTCTTCTATCATTTTTCGGTTGAGGCATGTTCCGTGTACTTCCTGAGTAGGTTTTTGTAGGTGCACCGTTGTTCAGATGGTATGTCATTCTTATTGAGAGAGTGGTTTCAGTCATGCCGATATACGAGTTAGGTAGGAACTCACAGTCTACTAGTTTACATGTGTAGTCTTATATCAGATTTGTCCTTTGTTTCGGTTTTAACGGGGGTTTGGGATTATTTTTTAAGAAGAGAGTTGAAGTACGTTTTTTTTGATAGTAGATGATTAGTGCGATCTTTTTCTCGGCGTTTATGAGTTTTATTCCTCGATCTATAGGAGGAATAAGCCATCAAGGACATTATAAACTGAATAATTTGTAATAATTTCCCATTGTAACCCTGAAGATGACACTTGATGTATCCAAACGCGTCAGTTAAATTGAAGAAAGTGCTAAATTACATTAATTTATTTCTACCTTTGGCAAAATAACAAGCATCAGTCCCCGAAGAACTTTGATACGCTTATCCACAGGTTAAACAATGAAGAAAAGGTGAATATAAGACAAATCGAGAAGAAGAAAAATGAATTATTATTTCGAAACTAGCGGTCGCTTTTAATTTAACAGGCTATAATTAATATATATATCAAGGATGTAAAAATTATGAGAGAAGTTGGTGCGGTTAATGTACCTCAAAATTAGACAAATGACTCTACTTCAGGCCCAGTGGGACACCATAGTCCTCAATCTGGTAGACAGCACTCAAAAAGTCCTTCTTATTTACCTAAAAATATACATTTCAAAAAACCTCTTTTATGTTAAAAAACATTGACATTGTCATTTGTGGAGCAGATAATTCTTCAGTTTATGTTATCATTAATAATAAAAATTATCTATACAAAATAAATGCAATACTACAGGGCACGAGCAAGTTTCGTATCTTAACTCAAAAACCTAAGAGCGACTGAGCACAAAGTTGAATAAGCTCCTCCCAAAGCACAACAGTGTGATATCCCTCTAAAAATGCAAGTAAATGAGAAAGAATACAAATAAGATACACTTACCTAAATAGTACGACCCACAAACAAGGCCATACGCTCCCACCTATTATCAGTCAGAAACATACTATCAGCTGTCACCTAGCCAAAGTTCTTAACTTGCTCATTACCCCATATGTCCTATCTGATTGCAACTTACATTCAATCGAGAACTTTCTAAACACCCTGGAAATCTTAAACAACCTGAGTTAATGACTTCAATCGACTCCGCTCTTTGTTTACCAATGACCCGGTGGATGAACCCCTCGAGCTCATATGACACAAAATATACTACACCGAGGATGATACCCCCGATTTTTTGTGATTTATTGATGATATATTCATAAATGTAGATAATCCTAACTTTTTTCTTACAAAAAATAAAATATTTAATAAAACTTCATCTCTCAACTTCACCTATAAAACAGAAAACAATTCCATGTTACCATTTCTTGACATCCTCGTCAATCTCAAGAGACATGTTTTATGGCTAAGTTTATGCCAAATCATGCAGAAACCTTCTGCATGATCGAATCGTCCAAAATGTCCTGATCGATATAAAAGTTAATAATAGACCTCGTGTACAAAGCCTTTTCTCAGTTTTCTATCTGGATAGCAGTTGACAAATTTTTAGAAATTATATCTCAATAGCTTGTCTACAACGTCTACTCACAAACATCTTTAGACAATGTCATAAAGCAGAAAATAAACTTACCAAAACTAAGGACATAAAAATTAAAAAACAAGTACAATCGACCTTTATTACTAAGCATTCATGAGCACAGGATAAAAAGAGGACGAGAAAAAGTTCTTAAAGCCATTATTCACCGTAACTTTATCCCTACAGATCCAATAAACCAAATTAAATCATTAATTTGTTAACGAGTAAAGAAACCTAACGCTCTCGTTATAAAGAATTGCTGCCATCCCGAGAAGGGCCACCTAGAGAAATGTAACTTTTTGTACGAATATGTATACAACGTCGGTGAATATGAGCATCGCAAATTCTCGTATATTGGGTTGACATCAACAGCTCTGTCTCGTCGACTCACAGCACTCCTCCAAGACAGAGCAATAAACGCCAGGCTGTGAAGCATCGGTCAACCTTCACCCGGAAATTGCTAAATAGCAAACAACCATTATTCTACCAGAGAGTGATGGATGACGACAGCGCATGGCTAAAGCCGTTAGAATACGAAATGAAGACCCTAAATAAACATCCATCTCTAGCTAAAACCACCTTGCCCACCTTACCGTCCGAATTGCATCTTATCTCACTTCCCGTTGACCATTCCTCCTTTACTAATCAGTTTTTTGTGTGGAAGATGAATAGAAACTTAGTGGGGAGGAAGGTCTGAGTGAGAAGTTACGGCGGGATGCCTTGAAGGGATAAGAGAAGAAGAAACATAGGTGAAAAAAAAGAATCAATCAGAGCGAATAAGTTGGTCTAAGTTAACCTTCTCTCTGCAAGCCGGGGAATAGAACACAATAACTATGCATTCACTTATAGTTCCCCGATATAAATTTTCTTTTATCTTATCGGCATCAACAAATATTCTTACGTTAAGATGACAATGCATAAATTGCTCTTATTTTCTTTAATTTTCATCGTATGCCCGAAAAGTGTCCTTTGAAAAAGTTGAAAGAGGTCTTGGCTGATAAGAAAAGGCCACTTGCTACCAAAGGAGCCATCCAAAGGTACCCTCGTCCCTTCAAAATGTATATAAACTAGGCATGAAGCAGAATATTATAGGCATTACTACCTGAGAGAAAGCGGCTGAGCACTCCTCCAGTTAGAGTACTATAACGCATGAAGTAAAGAAGTCATCAAGTTAAGGCACAGTATCAACTGGAAAACAAGTGAAAGAGAGAATGATGGAATATTGCAACAAATACATTGCACGGATAGCATATGTAGAAAATCTAGAACTTCAGAATTGGACATTATAGCCGTTAACATCAAAGCCAATAAATCTAGATTAAATTGGTAATGCCCAAGAGGTACTTGCAGAGTTATATGAGGTTATATCGGAGTTATACATATCATTAATTAAATTTGTTTAGAATAACTCTTTCTCTTATACCTTTGCTTTATGTAAACCTACTTATATTCATGAAAAAATACCGGTCAAGAAAGAAATTGCTATCAAAACCTTTTATTCTTTATTTTTACTTTCAAAGCCGAGAGTACCTTAGATTTGCATATATCATGCCAATTTTATGGCCTCAAACGAAATGTCATTTCTATATGGGACTATCTGCGTATATTTGTATCTTTGAATAGAAGTAAGTGGATAGGTTGCTGAAGATATGTACATACATTTATTGGCATATTTATTCGCGTGCGACTTTATATCTCAGTATGTCGGTAGGTCCCCATTTTGCTTATTGTTTTGGTAATAGTGTTGTAACTATTCTGCCTATTCTAAAGAAATTTGAAACCCAGATGTTCTTTTACATTCTCTTTCGAATGATATAATTGCCAAGGCCCTCCCAAGGTTAGCCATGGAATTATGTTATTTTGGTAATAACATTGTAACTAATCTGCTGATTCTAACGAAATTTGAAACACTTATGTTGTTTTACATTGTCTTCAGAATGATATAAAAATTGCGAAAGTACTCTCACGGTCAGTCCGGGAATTATTTGGCAATAACATCATAACTATTCGACCGATTCTAACAAAATTTGTTAAACTCCTTATGTTGTTTTACATTCTATTTCGAATGGTATAATTGCTAGGGTTCTTCCAAGATTAGTACGGAAATCATTAAAAGTTTTGAAGGTCGTTAGGTCATAAATCAGATAAGTGAGAGCACGCGACTATGGTCAGCAGACCTTGTTTCTTTTATTGCTACTTTTAGAATCATTGAACCGCGTAACTTACACGGTGTGAGGAATAACTTTTCTCCAAACTTTAAGATATAATATATTGCCACAGAGAACTAAATTATGCAAATATATACAAAAATAACAGTTTAAAGACTTGAAGGATTGTCCAATTCATTTAATTCAGTTCAATTGTCATCAGCCCCAACCACGGCCTCTTGGCGACATCAGAAACTGATCTAGGCATTCTAGATGGTGATCTTGTTTAACTTTTTGAAGACTATAGTGTTCCTTTGCCTAAGATCCACCATTGTGGTGCAAAGGGACAGATTGGACTCCCTCTCACCCACTCCTTCCTTATAATGGACCAGGAGATGCAGTATGGGATTTGGGAGGCCAGATATTCAGGAAGATGTCAAAGAAATTGACTTACAGCCGTGACTAGGTCCTCTTGCTTTTGTGAAAATGTACAAAGTACTTCTATTACATGTATGGCCTTTCAGAGGTCACGTTCTGGATTCCGAACAACCCCAATTCCTCCAGGAACTTGATGTAGCAATTTGTATTAAGTTTGAGTTCCCCTTACAAGATAACTGAAGCATAAGGTGGCTATCATGGTTTTCGAGCCACAGTAACCTCTTAATTACGACCTGAGTTATCCAAATCTTTCCTGATCTTGTGCTTCAGGATCAGATTGGTATTCAAGCAAATGAAGGTCTTCGCTTCGGAACTCTTGTCTTGAGCAGCCTAGCTTGCCTTTTGCAAATGGTATTGCTTCCTTCCCAGACGAAGTACAATTGGGTATAATATGATATGAAGAAGAGAAACCAATGCCAGACAACACGCACGCGCAAAATTCAGAGTTGATAACCGCCACAAATTACACATCGTCCCCTGTAAGTTTATCTAGATGGAACCTGACCAGTATTCGCTGACCAGTATTTTATTTTGATATAGAAGGGAAACACTTCAGTTCTAAGACCCCGAGTCATAATACTCGTATTTATTTACTTAGAACTAGGATGGGGACAACAATGGAGAAATCTTTGTAAGAAAGTTTCGGAGGAGAGGTTTTTTTAGAAACTGGTGAAATTAGTTGTACTGGAAATTATGGCATGCCAGGTTCGTCGGAGTTAAAGTTTCTACTGGTGAACAAGAAGCAACTCTGTGATTTTGCTGATATAGAGCATGATTTGATGCTACCAAGGAGGTTTTAACAATTTTGATGGTTCTGGGTGTGGTCATCAGCGAGGGTCACATTATGCCACAAGGGTTTATATCACAAATTTGGCAGGCCAAATTAAATGATTTAGAAATATTTAAATGAACAAATGGCTTGCCAATATAAGACATCACACATGATGTGTTTAATTAAAATAAAATATTATATTTAATTCAAGAGAATATCACGAGCTCAGTAATTATTCTACTTATGGCATACTCGTGAACTGGACATGCCATAATTTCCAGTTCAACTAATTTCACCTCTCCCCTGCAACTTTCTTACGAAGATCTCTTTAAGGTTGTCCCCATCCTAGTTCTAAGTAAATAAATACGAGTATTATGACTCAGGGTCTTAGAACTGAAATGTTTACACTTATCATTGGTTCCCTTCTATATAAAAAAAACGACCATATTTGATATTTATTAGATTTTAAAGTTATTCAGAACTAGAAATAGAATGTACTCATATAGCACAAAAAAGTGAATGAATAAGCCAGAATCCGGGTATTGGTCTAGATTTGCCCCCTCCCCTAAATCAAATCAAAACTTTCCTGGCCTAAGTCCCACAAACAATAAAACACTTAAAATATTTACTGACCTTTTGAATATCTTAAATAAAATATAAACTGAAAAAGTTATCCATAATCCGCACTGGATTTGGATCCACTCCAAAATCAAATTACTCTTCTAAGATCCAAGGACTGCTACTCCTGCAAAAAATTCCCTCAATAAAGTAAAGTGAATAGGTGACCCAGAAAATGGATCAGGATTGCCTCCCTCTCCAAATCTAATTAACTCTTTCTTCGCTCAATCAAGTCTTTCACCAAATTTCGTCAAAATCAGTCAAAAGGTTTTTCTGATATCTTATATACAACAGTTAACACACAAATTGACAAACCTGAGATCGCATTTACCTCCGCTAAAACATTTCGGTGAGGTAAACAAGACCTAGAGCTATATCAGTGCGTGACGAAATATGTCGTTACGAAATAAATTTCAATTGATCAAATTCACCCCTTTATTCAAGATTCAAATAAAATTGGGGCATACTTTTTTCTTCCTATTTTAATGCTTTAATCTAGGAAGAATAGTGGTATATCCTATAGGATTAGATAAATTACACTAATCAGGGATATTCCATAATCCTTTCATTATTTCTTTTCCTTTTTTTAATTTACTAACTGTCATTTTCAGCTATTTCAGCGTTTTTTTAATAAATGAATGTTCAATAAAAACGAAATCACTTTATGTATACCTAAATTATGGTTTGAATTATTTCACCTCCTACTTTTTCGCTGAAGTTGGGGTAGAATTACACCAAATTGAGTAAATTTAAAAGTTTAATGGGTGTGAGAGTCACTTGGAGTAATATATTATAAGAGTGTAAGACTTCGTTAGAAAACATTCATAAAAAGATATTTGATTCACATTAGAGGACATTAAAGGACTAACTTTAGTTGCCTACATCATATTGATTCACCAAAAATTTCAGACTAATTTCGGATAAAATTAACTTGGTTGAGGTTTTACCAATGGTCTGGCCTCGTCCAAGCCTCCTTTTGTTCCTCTGTGGGGACATTTTGATTAAAGTAAGGTCCGAACTATGTTTCTCTATAGTGTTTGTATGGTAACCGTCGTGACTATTCAGATCCGATATGGCTTAAACTTGGTAAATTTGGAAGTGAAAATAGGTGTGCAAGAGAGTCATCAGAGGTAGTATGACCATGCAGCAGAATGAAAGAGAAAAAAGTTGTGAGGAGAATATACGTGAAGGGATGCCCTGAAAAGTGGGAGAGGATATTTCTTAGGAGGTGTGTTTGGGTGGGTGAATTTTAGCTAATTTAAAGAGAAATACAACGAGGACATAAGAACATTTATAACAACTGATATTTGAATAAATTGGTGACATTGAGCAAGTGAAAATGCGCAGTGCATTACCATTTATAAAGTATCTATCCCATTAGGGACTTTATGAAGGGATCAAGATAGATACGCCTCTTGGGGGCTGAAGCCTCAAGTGGCGAGGGAAAAAAAGATGGGCGAATATTTGCTCAATATTTGGGGTAAAATATGTAACGTTGATAAGCGATGACCTGAGCCTGTAGAAAAGGAGTTACAGTTGAGATTGTGTGTCAATGATATTTGCAAAAAAAATATTCCTAGATTATAATTTTTACTCCTGACAACCATATTCCTTACAAAATATAGTCATGAATAGTAATTTCCTCAATCGCCAGGAATTGTATCTGTGAAATCTTTGCTTAGATCTTTAGTCCATTCATTTGGTCAGAGTTTTGGGGTAATCGGCCGTTGCGTTTATCTAAGTTCTTTTTGGAACTTTTCAAAAATATTAACTCCTGCGGTATTCTAAGTATCTTGAAGCGTTTCCATCTTTTAACATTTTCCCATTGTTTTAAAAGTTCTTCCTTGCAGTTATGACCAAAAAAGGAACCATAATTGTTTATTTCCTCACAATCATCTTGATTGGAATAGTGAATGAAGCAATTTCGATGCCTGATTGACCAATGTAATGATTAAATTAGTAAAATTAAAAAAAATAATACGTTTTTTTTATTTTATTCAAAGCTGATTGACTGAGGCCAATTATGAGCTTTTAAACACTCATTTTATTGCTAAAGTAAAATTAGAATTAACTTCCGTCTTCTCCGTCTCTCTCGTTCTCTCCCTATCCTCCATCTAAGAGATATACTCCTAATAAAAAGGTGCACTAGATGTTGCACCTTCAATTATGAACTATCACCACACATCAATAAATTACATTCTCATTCGAATTGCAGTTGTATACACACACACACCTGTTTTTATAAAGGAAACGTATACAAATATTTAGAACCGTGAATGATAGAGAAACTATCATATCAACTGCATAAAAAAGGAACAACATACACAAAATCACGAACCCACACATATATATTGTACGTGTATCTAGAAGAGAGAATAATACCAAGCACTAAATATCCTTTCCGCTATCTTTGACCGTAACTCAGTAACTTTCTTTTTTTTTAATGAATCTAATTTATTTGCTTCCCGCAGGCGATAAGGTTAGCTGCATCTTCTCTTGTTTCTGTGGCGTAACTTGGGTCTCTGGTTTCATTTAATTCTTAGAAAATGACTTTGGTTATTATGTTAGCTTTGTTTAGCTTAGGAATTTCGTTTCATCTTTTTATCTCAAATATTTCCAAACAAAGATAAGAGATCTGTTTTTTTAACTAAATGCGCATCAAGTTTCTACAAACACACATTAAAAATAAATCAAATTAAGATAATATTTCAAAAAACATAAAATACAAGTGAAGGGGACTAACTTTTGAATAAAGTTGCACAAATCGAAAACACCATCTGAAAAATAAATATAACTCTGTAATATACTAAAACACACATCAACACGTTTTCAGTGTGTTGAAAGACTTGGATTAAAGTACATGACAAAAAACAAAACCTCCATCGGGATTATTAAAGCAACAGGAATATGAACACTGCACGAAGAACTAACGGACTACAAAACACAAGCTGAGATAGGCAACCTTTCATTAAAAATTACAAGTTACCTGGCAGCGAGAATGGGTTGATCATAGCTGGATCGGTCCATATCTTGCATTGATGTCTCTGAGGCTAAAGGACGTAAGTTGGAATTAAACTTCACTTGCTAATGTATAGAACCAATAACTTTTATGAGCTGACTTAACACATGGTCTTCAAACTCTCTCTAAATGAATCTATTCACATTTATCTATTACATCCTGATTAAGAGGCTCTCTCTTAAGCATTCATTTCCTACACAGCTATTATATACGGTTCAGAAAACTATATCCAATGACTCCTATATCAATCAATCAATCATTTCCTGTGGCACCCATGGGGATGCCTAGGGCCTCAATGAACTCACGCCACCACGCTCTATCTTGAGCTAATGCGTCAAGATCTTCACTCATATTACATACTGGTTAGAAACCTCACGCTTTAGTACTATAGAGATAAACAACTATTACTTACGGTATATGAAACTCTCAAAATGCCTCATTTCATACGCATGCATTACATAGGGATTAGAAAATCACTCCTAATTACAGCTTCTTTAGGAAACTCTATTTTGAGCACTTTATTATATGTATATGTATTAAATACGGCTTAGAAAGTTCTCTCAATAACTGTATTCATGTCATTATATTACTTAGGTCTAGGAAACTTTTTAAATGAGTCTCTGCATACAAATGTATTACATACGATTCAGGAAACTTTCTCTTACTAACTAACACATAAACATGTACTAAACTATAACAACAAGGACTTTTCCTTCGCACATTTTGGATTAGTTGGAATTTAATGATAGAATACGCAGTGAATTTAATACTTATCACGGAAAAGAATGAACATTGTAGTGTGTACGCTTTTCTGGACCGTTGTGTTACGGTAAATGCCAGAAAATCGATATCCCTGAGTCTAAATCACTTTCCCTTCTCAGGCGATGTGCTTTCTGACACTTTTTACCCACAATCCCCAATCTCACCATTCTCTGGAAAATCTTTTCGTAAAACTTCATGTAGATATACCCATGATGTTTAGCTATAATAATAATTAAAAATAAAAATAATAATTAAAATGATATTCTGTAAATGCACTGTACTTACTTATCACATTGGATATCCAAATTACAGGAAAATTGTAATTCAGAAAACAGTTTGGATCAAACACATTATAGAAAATTATAAAATAGAGTCCCTGGTTGATGGAGGGAAATTTAGAGATTAAGTACATGTACTAATTGACTATGTTGCATCTAGAGGTCGCTTCATATGGCAGAACAGTAGTGATCTTAGATCAAGAGAGCCTCTGACCAACTATAACTTGTGCCAGAAAGAGAGGGAGCACAGACCTGTATATATATATATATATATATATATATATATATATATATATATATATATATATATATATATATATATATATATATATATATATATATATATATATATATATATATATATATATATCAGGGGCATTAACTTATTTTATTTAGTATACAGATATATTTAACCAGAAAAATGTTAATGCTATTTTAGTAAGCTCATGTGAAACTAAAGGCGCTGATCTTTTAATTGTTATATTTGAACTAAAAAGTGTCAACGAATTCCGAAACAAATCAAAACACGCATATAAGCAAAATGTTAGCATATATATTTATATATATATATATATATATATATATATATATATATATATATATATATATATATATATATATATACATATATATATATATATATAATATGTGTGTATGTGTGAAACAGCAAACGTCTGCTTCGCTAGCTTTGCTTCTTTTGTCGAAGTAACCCTGCTCGCCCTTTCCTTGCCATAAATTAGAAGATATCTTTTATTCGAATGTCATTTCCATTTAATGTTTTTTATTTTACGTTTCATCGAGCGCAATTTATATTAGTTGATTCACTGTGTTTATTTGGTACATTCTCCCTTTTTCTCTTGATTTTCTCTCAACACCGATCGGTTGCGGACTTCGCATTTATTAACTGAACGTAGAACACTAAATCACTAAATTTTAACCTTTATTCAGTCCTCCCTTGCCCGACCTGTTCAAAGGAGTGTAAACTCTCCGAACTTGATGCCGTTTTTTTATACTCGATGTGTTCGTATATGTAGCCTGCGGACGTGGTCATATAAGATGTGTAATTCAAAAATCATGCACACAAAGTGAAAGGAAAATATCTTGAACGTGTGCGGAGTATGATGAGCTATTCTTCGTTTTTTTTTTACACCATAACCGAGAGATCCAAATGAACTTCAATTTCAAGATCGACTAATGAATCTGAATCAAGTAATTATTGAACTTCAGACATACATTCGAATAGTCCGCCAAATGTTCATTCATGTATAACTCATTAAGGCATGTTAAACATACTCACTCGGGAATATTTCACTGTCTAAATTACGCTCGATTGCAGAGTGATATGATCTTTCGTGTCAAGTTGATTATTACGTCACTCAACTTTATATCATTGATCTTTTCTTCTGTTTAAATTAAAGTAATTTTCCTTACCATGCTTGAGTCTAGAGAAGGACTCATATTTCTATGAGATTAATATCCCCAAAACTGCATTTGTTTGTATGAGCAGATCAAACTAATACACCTCCCCTCAAACTATTAGCCCCAAAATTACACTTTAATAAACTGTGTTGTGTACCCGATTATATTTATATACAGATACGGTTTTAATATTATGTAATAAAAGGTATTTATTATGTTGTTTGGGTCTTTCATCTATTAATAGATTGGAGAATCGAGGACATTTATTGAATTTATGACTCTATATATTTAATGATTAGGGGAGGAAAAAAAAAAACGGATTCTATTCATCTAT
The DNA here is from genome assembly GCA_963969495.1 of Ceratothoa steindachneri. Lineage (NCBI taxonomy): Eukaryota > Metazoa > Arthropoda > Malacostraca > Isopoda > Cymothoidae > Ceratothoa > Ceratothoa steindachneri. The sequence continues at coordinate 64,338,471 of OZ018319.1, forward strand.
CGGGGATAGTCAAGACCCGTACAGAATCGTATGAGGCTTTACGGGCAGAATTATTACAAAATAATGTCTTTTCTTTATATGAATTTTCTTTGAATTGAAAATTTCCAATAAAATCATGACTTTACAATGGAATTTATTGTAAGGCTAATATGTTTTCCAGGAAGCTCCAACACTTGCCATAATTCCTAGATATTTTATTCTTGCTATGGTTCAAGGGAATGAGTAGGCTTTAAAACTGTCATCTATGTGCATCTAATATTTTCGAGCTCCTTTTAGTAATTTAATATATACATCCTGAGCTACTGCAACCCCTCCTCTTTCTATTTTACTTAATTGTCTTCTCTCTAAACTTTCAACATATAAATTATATATTATCAATTAATTAAATATATTTTCTGTAAAATTTGATATTAAAAACGAAATGAGAATAAATAAATTTGTTTCGGGAGTTTTTTAATGTTGAAGATTTTACCACCGATCTGCTGTCACATAAAATGCCTTATTCAGTGGCTATCTACTGATTAACGCGGGATCCAACAGCAGTTATCTACAGTTTTTGTTAAACACCATAAAAGTGACACCCATCAAATCCATCTTGTGACTACCAAAAGATCTGTGGCTTAACCTTGCTAAAAGGGCAAGCAGTGATTCCAGTCCCTTAAGCCGTAGACGTCGAAATAGGTTTATTTCAAAGAATAATGAGATATATTAATATCACGTTTTGTGAATATGCAATAGAAATTTAGTCAGATTAAAGCTTTTATTATCTGGCAGCATTTATTTGATTTGCATAAATAAAACCTTCAGTATTACAATATGATTGTAAAGTGCACTAAAAGAAAGAAAGCTCATCTATCAGAGACAGACAACCAAATTTCAGGTTATCATAGAATAGACTAGAAAACGGTTAACAAGTCCTATTAGAGTGTATATATATATATATATATATATATATATATATATATATATATATATATATTCAGTACTTTTAATTGACATTGAGTCCTTTTTTATTACTCCAAATAAAATTTATATTACTGAACAGATAGACTTCACCTTTTTAATAATCGTATTATATCGGGGCCTAAAACTACTACAAACAATATTCATAGAGATAAACCTATTAGGCATATAAGAACTTGGATAAAAGTTTAACTTTTTATAACAAGCAAGTACGTATCATTCCTTATGACTGCTATTGTATTGATGACATGAGTAAATGTTTGAGAATAAACTATTACATCACTATCCCAACCCACAAGGGTTTTAGCGAACAGAATAGCACAGTTAAAACAAATCTAAATAAAAACTTCCCTTTGTTTTGAATACGAAAGTGTGACTGAGAACTAAGATTCAAAGAGAGCTTGTTTTTTTTGGTAATAAACAAGATTGGAATATATATCGTCAACAACAAAGAGATTCACAGGAATATATCAATGATAATATTTCTTAATACATTGAGAAAATAATGGTTGTGGTATATCTCTGTAAAATATAAGTTATTTTACTTGATTGCATTTAGGTGTATTAGTATACTATGAATTGTATCCTATTCTAATCACGCAGAAAATTTTAAGGACTTTTTGTTCTATGCCGCTGAATTAAATCATTGATTTATTCCAAATTCACTATAAGTCATTAGATTTAGCTTATTTAGGTATAAAAAGTAACCAACTCATGACAAAAAGCATTTTTTTTCAATTTAATTTCTTGGTATCAGATAATCATACCCTAAAATAGCTCACACATTTTGAAGAGGTCAATTGTTGGAGTAAATTGACTGCTTCTTCAGTTACAAAAAACTCTATCCCTACTTTATGAGAAATGTTCCCAAAATTATTTGCACATAATTTAATGTTTGTAAAAGAATTCTATATGAATTATAGTGAGCTGAGAAAAACCCAATAATAGTTCGTTCACCACTAAAATGTATATTTTTAAATATTACATTAAAATCGTACATATTGACTTGGCTTCTTTGAATATTCTATTAATTTTGAAACTGTTTTGCGTTTTTAGCTCTTAATCTATAGTGTTTCAATACCTTCGTTTATCAACTGTGCTGTATCAAACATATTTGAGTTTTTTTGTAGAAATTTACCTCTTGTTTTCCTTTTTAACCATTATTAGTTGTTTTTACATTAAAAAATTACTTTGTCTTAGTCTTAACGATTTAAGAGAGGTATTTTTTTAATACTGATTACTAAGAGCAGAATTAATTGATTATAACCTCACGAAAAGTATAAAAATCTCTCTATTGTTAAAAATTAAGCAATATACTCGTATGAGTAAGTATCTTCAGCAACGAAAATTGCCTTAGATTTAGACACACGTGACATTATTTTGCCGTTTAAATTATGTTTATGGGTCTTCAATGTGTTTAATTTACAAGCATATTTGGCATATATTTGACAAATATGGTCTAAAATATTCATATTTAAGATTTTATTTGAAATTTTTACGCGTTTGCTATTATATGATTATAAAAAGAAGTGCAAGAATAAATTTGTGGTCTTTTAGGTTGTTGATTATCTTACGGGTACTTTCCTATTAATTCTCTTTCAAAAAGATTAGCATGCCATCAAAAAATGTAATTTTTCCTACCTACAAACCACTCTTTATTAAAACTGAATTAATATAATCATTATAACAATATAGTTGGGGCCTTTATTTGTCATTTTCACTGCGTCCAGACTTGTTTTTGTTTTAGTGTGGCTATTATTATGGCTTGATATGTGTAGTTAGAGATACATTGCAGCTACCTCGGCGACGATTTGAATCGTGCTAGTAACTAAGCCCGATGTGTTTTAATTTTGCTCAACTGAAGAGCAGTTGCCAATTTTCAATTAATGATAGTGATGCTTTTTGTTTTGACGCATTCCTGTGGATGGTTCCAATTGTATACTATAGATGCATGATCTGAAAATCCTATGGATGCATCATTTTGTGGGCGGGTTTTGACGGATGCAGATGACCTTCGATAGACCTTTGGGGCTTTTTCCCTGTGTGAAATTATGTTATGTTATGTTAGATGATAATTCAAAATTTAGAATATAATTATTTTTCTTTGATCAGGTCTGGTTTTAGAGATGTGCTGATTTTTGTTAGAATGTATATTAAAAAAATAACTCTATCATCCAATCGTTTATTACTTCTGCTTTGTCACATCTAGTGATGAGTAACCATACATAACCAATTTTATTATTCTTTTCAGTTCTAGATTTGCAGAGTGGTTTGAAGGCCAATAAAGGTCACTATTGGGGATAACCTAACCCGGGGAGTGACATAAGCTTCTCAGATTTGGCAAACGTGGCACTTCTGGTTTTTAGGTTAGATTAGGTTAGATTCGAATAGTATCCCTTTTAGGGGTTTTGTTACAAGTATTCGTGGCTATGAGTTACAATTAAAGCCCGTAGAAAAATTAAGGTTTAAAAAACGCGATAATACCTATTATCAGCATGCTGACACTCGAATAATTTGAGATATTTAGTTAAAACTCACGCTTATCTGTTTGACGCGCTCTTTATAGTCTGTGTCTACCTCCCGCGTACTCATTTTTCTCCTGCCTGCCCTTCTGGCTTCTCACCTGCTTGCTCGTCTTGCCGCACTGCTGTTTTTCTTTCATGATACGCCAAATTAAAATAAATCTTATATTTTGTACCTACCGACTTTTAATTGCGTAATTTTATCAAGCAGATAATTTAATTTGTCAAGATAGTTTTTTTAATGCCCAGACAATGCTGGGCATCTGTACTAGTAGTTATCCATAATCTTACATTTTAAAACTCCTTAAGAAATATTTTTTTCGTATTACATAAAAATTTTACTCTTATTTGTAATCAAATCTTAAGTGAAAACAATTAAATTAAGTTTCCTTGCAACAAATTGAACCGAAAAGAATAGAATTGGGACAAATTTACCGAGGACGAATTCTTCTGGCTCAATTTAACCAGGGACTAATAAACACAGAAAAGAATTCACTTAGACTATGTTGAATAGGGATTAATTCAAATGGAACGAATTTACCCGAGTCAATTTGACCAGGGATGAATTTGCTTGGGAGGAAGTGACCTGTGCCAATTTTTTCAGTGACGAAATCACAGGGTAAGAATACACATGGAGTGAATTCACCAGGATTAATTTGACAAGAGACGAATTGACTAGGGCAAAATTTACTTGGGAGGAGTTTAAATGGTGCCCAACTTGATACGTGGGGTAAACTAAATGCATAAAGCAAGTCTTGTAAAATTATAAATTATTATATCGTTATTATTATTTTTGATGATTCGTCTTTGGCCATTAAATTCGTATGTTAGACAAAATTGCACAACGTGGTTGATTAACATACCTCAGATATTTCCAAGAAAATGGGAGGGTTAGATACTATTATCCTAATCGCATATAATATGATATTATTCACTAATTCATAATGAAGTAAAATCGAAAGTAGCTGAAACTGGCAATTCTGCGTGAAAGAATAATTGGGGGTATTGTTCGTAAGAGGCTTAAACTCTATACATAGAGTATTGTGGCTATTTTATTGTGGTTAATTTGTACTGTCCACAATTTCTTGGAAAATGTATGATAAATAATTTAGAAGGAATTTTACATTACAACTGAGTGTTACTGTAATAATTAAAGTTAAAATGGCCGGAAAATTCAATCCCATAAATATAAGGAAGCCCCCACCAAACCACAGACATATAGCGAACCGTTGTTCGTAGCGGCTGTTCAACTCAATCTTTCCAATGCATTTGATCTTTGACTGCTTACCTCGGCGATAATTTTACCGAAGCACCTAATTAATATTACTATTTATTGAATCTTTGATGATATTCCACATATTTTTCTATCTTTTCAAACTTACTAGCTCTGATCAAGAAGCAACCTGTATCTGATCATACCTAGACTCAGATGTCACTAAACACCTGAACTTCCCAAATCTGGCCCAATCCAGAACCATTTAATCTATCACCTCGCTAAAGAAAATATAGACCTGCTAGTGGGATGCGGTAAAGTTGTAGGTATCTCTTATCTTACAGAATAGAGGTAGGAAGACACAAGGTAACAAACGTAAGTAATTAACCAATGTAACTATAAAAAAAGGATAAGCATGAAATAAAAGTATATAATAAGAGATATAGATAACGTGAATATGGTGCTATATAACTTTCATAAAAAGCTATATGTAAATAGATGCTACTCTATCCAGTTCTCATATAATGTTTAAAAATATCACGCTTCGTATAATAAGTATTGACAGTTAGTTCAATATATTTAGCACTTATTTATTTGCTACTATTTATTTGAAAATTGCAGTAAAAATTATAGAGTATTGATAAAAAATAATAATTGTAATGATTTCAATTATTTGGATGTGTTTAAGGAATCTCAATTATTAGGAATCTGGAGTGGATATTTACGTTTAAGAAATGCTTTTCTCAAATGGTTTATAATTCCTTTAATCTCAACCATGAAAATATTAGTAATTATTTTGCTCCATTAATGTCTAACCTAAAGTCAAATTAATACAGTTAGTGAAGCAGTAATTTGAGGTCATTTACCAAGTTGTTTAACGAGGGGAAATAATATTAATTTAAAATCATTTTCAGCATTCCATATGTGGTATATATTTTAGGACTACCAAAAATTAAAGCTTTAATCTCTATAGAATCGTGCTCCATATATGTACGGCGTTGGTCTCCTAAAGCAAAAGCAGAAACAGCACTTTATTAACAGTGTAACCGAGAATACCCGCAAGGGAAATATCAAAATAAAGGGCCTTGAAATTCCTCCTGGTTTCCATCTGACAAAGAAATCATAATGACATCCATCGCGAATTTAAATTAGAAGCTAAGGATTTGGAAGAACTAATTAAGAGGTTGGGTTCAATGTTTCGGAATGTATTGGACTTCAACCTCTCATTATTATACTACAGCGCTTCACTTACGGGCTTCTCAGCTTTTTCTATCTGTTTTGATCAGCGAGATTAAATTTTTAATGGTGAAGGGTTGAAAGGAGAAAACAAAAGGAGTTATTTTTCAAAAAGTATTTGAGATAAATAAAGTAGTAATATTTGGGAAAGGAAGTAATTTATAACTCTTTTAGTTTCCTGCGACTACTCGCCTATTTTTTGAAAAAACAGTCTTCAATTTTAATTTGTATGAACCAAACACTAATGTATGTATCTTTATTTGTTTAATAATGTATATATCTTTGCAGCTATAAAAAATTCTTGCATTTTATAAACCAACATAACAGAAACTAAAATTTCTCTAACTTTATTGGTTACCTGTTACAAAATAGTTTCTATCCGTTTCAGAGGTCTTTGCCCAGCAAAATAGAAGTATATTGATAGCACTGTTAAAAGTTCCTTCGAATGCGTCTTTATAAAAGTTTATTTTTTATCAATCTGATTCTCATAAAAAGTGAATCATACGCCGTATAAGAACAAGGAGTTCAAGGTGCACTTATGCAAAAGCATCCAACCTTATCAACCTTTTAGGAATTGTGTTTCCTCAAGACAATGCTCGTACACATATTGCATGTGTTAGTACAAGATACATTGAATAATCTAGGTTAAGAGCCATCATTTCGTCCACTCGAAGCTCTAAACATTTCTCCGTCTGACTACAACCTTTGGTCTTTAAATAATCAGATTTGCAATGAAAGATTCTTAAATAAGGAAGTACTTAGCGAGAGACCAATATATTTTTCCCAAAGCTTAAGGAGTTTTATTCGAGAGAAATGGATAGACTTTTATTTTGTTACGAAGAGATGTGAGGAAAGTATGACATGGGAGAGAGTAGCTCCTAAACTAGACTTTTCAGTGTATCTCGTACTCAACCTGCAAAGTGTGATCGTTCATCGTCTGCAAAAACATAAATCCTAGGCGGTTGACCACCGCTGGATGATTTGGATAAGTTTTCCTTGGACTCTGTGCAGGTTCGCAGCGTATATTTCATATTCTTTTGTTTCTAGACCATGAGATTGGTCATAAAAGATTCTTTAATATCGAAACACTCAGAGATAAAATAAAGCATTGGCATATTTATACATATATTTTGTTTAGTAAAGATCTCTGAAACAGAAACTGTTTTATATCAAGGAAAAAATAAAATATGTGAACTTTTCGTACTTGAGATAAAAATAAAACAAAAGTATTACTGTCGCATAGTCAAAGATAAGCTTCTTTCAATCCATTGATTAATCAAAAGAGCCTGAAGAGTACTTAATTTGAAGAGAAGAAGTTTCACTCGGAAGAATTTTTAAAAGACAAAAAAGTAAGAAGAAGTAGAAAATAAATTGGTACGTTTTTCCCACCGATCTGCATCCATTTAAGATAACCCGATTTTTCAGTCAGGATTTACAGTTTAACATGGAATCCGAACTACTGGTGTCTACCGTGTATTTTAGTCGCCTAAAAGTGAAAGAGAATCCGAACTAAATCCACTTGTCTAACAAACCCGATGTGGCTTGACTTTGCTCTAATCGGGTGGAGGTTTTCCTCTCGGCTAAGCCGTTTCCCCGAGCGAGAACTCAAGTATCAATTGGGATCTTATTTAACGAACGAGGTTTGCAGAATTAATACTAGATTTAGTTTACGGATTATATAGAGAATAATGATGCATAAATTTGAAGGCGCTAAAATATATTGAGTTTATTAGAGAGAGTAAGTATTAAATAAACGTTAAATAAGGAAAGTTCTTTAAACCTTTTTCCTAATTATCAAATCCTTCTAAAATAATATTTCGAATTTTAACACAAAAAGAATCAACTAGAAATTATTTCTTTGCAGCTTTCTTCTCACATTAATCCATCCTGTCCTATATACTCCTAACCTTAACCTCATTATGTTTATATTTAATAAATACCCACAAGTTACTCAGATGATACTTTGTTGCTGATCGAAAGAGCTAATTTGCATCATAACAATGTAATCAACAGGTGTTTGTAATGAACCTAAATTACTAATTAAAACTTTGTTCGATGATTCGCAATTACGTAAGATCATTTGCATATATCACCTTAGTGTTTATATTCTTAACATATAAAATTTTAAACATAAATAAAAATTACATACTTTTCTAAGACAGCCTCGCCAAAACCGATCAAGGTAATTTTAGGTTTAGAAGGAAAGTGGTATGCGTGAAAGACATTTCTTTGTTAAGGTAAATCTATAATGAGATATATCTACAAATTTTCTCCTAAGAATAGAAAAATTTACGTAACATAAAATACGCTATTTTTAGAGCGCATTTGAATAGATTGACTTGTAGTCAATCTCGCAAGAACTTAGTGATTTCCTAAAAGAAAATTCAACCTGTTAATGTTTCTATAAAAGTTGCAGCGCCTAGCAACACTAAATTTAAGACGTAGATTAGCATTATGCTAGAAATAATTGGGGAGATTGGAAAAAATTAGGCAACAAAAGGGTTAATATTTAGTTAATAATGTTCATTAAGTTTTTATCTAAGTTAGCAAGGTCTTTAATGCAAATGAAATGGAAACAACATTAAACAGATACTAATCTTCCATTTTATTTACTTTTTGTTTCATTTTTTGTCAACTTTTTTGCTGCAATGAATACGAAATTTATTCATCAATAATGATTAAATTGTATAATTTAAAAACAAAAGGGGAAAAATTACTAGAAAGGTCCTCAACAGTAGATAAATTATATATTAAATATATTCTTCAATACTATACTTTAGCAAATTTACTTAATTTTAATGCACCCTATATTTTTATTTATCTAACCTCAAGAAAATTGTAGCCAAAATGAAATCTAATGTTGATTCTAAGAGATAAATATTTAAAAAATGAACAGTCTTTTATTTTGAATATGAAAAGAACTAAATTACTAGGTAAAACTACTTATTCACTACAATAACTCCTCTTCTCTACCGTAAATATATCTGCTGATGCCATTCACGGTGGAATGTCTGAATGAAAGGTTTCTTTAGCTTAAAGATATAAGAAAAATAATAATACATTTGTTTTCTTCTTTATTAGAAGAAATTGGTTGCAAAAAGAAAAGCCTTGAAGTTATTGCTCTTAATTTAGAATTTATCACTAGCGAAAAGAAAGAGATGGAAACCTATATAAGACTTAAAGTCAGATCGGGAAGTTTCAATTTCTTCTGTGGCGGAAGATAAGAAATCTTTTAAATTAACAAAAGCCATTTCCTCTGGCTACGAACTTGGTTAGTTTGAACTCAGGTGGGAAGATAGGGTGGAAAAAAGACTTATTAATGGAGCAAGGGTATGCAAATACGCCCTTTAGAGGCTCGAAAATGAAATATACTTTGTTTTTAATCTTTCTGATTTCGCATCATGCTATGTTTTTAGCTCCTTTCTTCCATTTTCATTCTCTATTTTCGTTTGTTTTCTATATTTCCCATCATGCTACTGTTTTTAACTCATTTCTTCCATTTTCATTCTCTATTTTCGTTGGTTTTCTATATTTCCCTTATCACAGTAACCTCCGGCTAGTTAGGGGAAAAATTGTTCTTTTGTTTTTCTAATAAATTATTACATTCGGTTTATTTTTATTTGTAGATGTATCTAAAAACTTTTTTCTGTAGCTAATAGAAAATAAATGATCTCGAAGATCTCAAATTTAGCACGTAGTAATGAAATTTCGTTATAAGAAAAAAAGAACCATTTTAAGCAGGACATTAATTAGTTGCAGGGTAAAAAATATGTTAGCTTTGCGTAGGATGACCTTTCAACTAATCAATTTCGAAGCTGTGAATCGTTGCAGGAATTTCTTTTTATACTGTATGAAATGTCAGGACTAAAATTAAGCAGATATTTTTCAAACGATTTGCCCTCTGTGCACTATGTATGTGTAACCACGATAAGGGGGGAATATTAGCCAAGTGGTCAGTCATACTTTATTCATTAAAATACCCTGAATTTATAAATACATTTAGCTGTGACGCCCATACACTGAATCTCTACCATGACAAATCATCTAATTGTAAAAGATTAGTAGATACACATACATTGACAATAACCGATAAGACAAAAAAATCTTAGGAAATACGTAGGGGAGTCAAAAAGTTCTCAGACAAATGGCATAAAATTTTTATTTGTAATAATACTGTAATCATTTTTCTACATAAGCTCCATTAACATCTATACACTTTCTTAATCTATGAATCCAACGGTAAAGACCATCTTTGTAGAATTCACGGGGTTGTCTCTGGCACCAAGTAATGACCTGCTTTTTTGCTTCATCTAATGATTGAAACCGGGTTCCTTTTAGGTGTCCCTTTAAATTTGGTTAGGTTAGGTTAGGTTAGGTTAGGTTAGCAGCGTTTAAAAAGATTTACGTAAAGATTTCGTTACAAGCTTTAAGTATACAAAAATTCAAATAATCATATAAATATATATATATATATATATATATATATATATATATATATATATATATATATATATATATATATATATTTATATATATACATATATATATATATAATATATACATATATATATATATATATATATATATATATATATATATATATATATATATATATATATATATATATATATATATATATATATATATATATATATATATATATATATATATGAGTGAACGTATAACATCAATTAGAAAACTGCAAAGCAACTTCGCCTCGGAAAAATCGTAATGTTTGCAGTCTGTTTATCTATCCTTATATCTTTTCTGTTCCCACTACCCAGATTACCTTTTTACCCGCATATACCATTAGGTCAAGTAATTAAAGAAGTTCGATGAATGAAAATGACAGAGACTCTTTTAATTCGATAAAATCACTGAACTCATTTCTAAATAAAATATTAGACCCCTTTTATCGCAATAAGCGAACGAGGCTTTACACTAGGCTACCAGAGGAATTGTTAATTCACTCAATAGGATGTTAAATGTTGAATATTCACGCAATGGAACTTAAGGATTATTCTTTACTATATGGAGAAATCCATTATAATTATATCTATGGCAATGACGTATGGAATTATTTTGAACAAATGGCCATCCACTTGCTGTATTCTTTCATTTGATAGAAGGAAATACTACAACTGTTGGGATGAGATTACCTAAAATTAAAAGTTGAATTCAGATTACTTAAGATTAACGAAGGTAAATGAAATATTTGGCAAAATAGTAAGCTTTAAACTATATTTTCTCTTTCATATGTTAAGTTATTGTTCTTTTAAAAAATAATACTTTAACATTAATCCTTAACAGCTTACGCTTCATAAAAGATAAAACTAAATTTTTGATAACGAGTCCTCTAATTTACTGCTCTAACATCTGCTACACTTCAACTTAAAATGAAGACATTTTTTTGGCGTTTGACTAAAACCCAAACGAATACTGCCTCTACAACCAAGCCGCATCTTCAAGGCCAAAGCTCGCTTAGTGTATGAGAAAGAGTCTGCGGTTGTATTATGTGCGTTCCTGTACATGTGTGTAGGTTGCTACCATACACCTGACCCTAATCTCGCGGTCGCTCTTTCCTTAGGGCATATACATGAGTAGACGTAGACAGAGAAGGATACAAGGAGAGAACTATGTTAGATAAAGCCTTTATTTCTGGATGGATAAAAGTACGTTGAAAAGATAAGGGAGCAGATATAAGCTGAAATGAGAAGTGTAGGAAGAAAATCTTTGATATTTTTTGTTTTACTAAACCTTAATTTTCTCTTAAAGGTCGAATTTTAAATTGGTAATTCTACTTTTTTTTCTCCCACACAAATGGATATGTGTATATTTTTTAAAGTCTTACTTAGTTAGAAAAAGAGTTTGGGCGCCATTAATCCTTCATAAAAAACAAAATAAATGAAAGCAATTACATAAAAGCTCTCTATAGATCTGTGCATTGCAGTGTTACTAACGAAATAAAGCCTTAGTAATTGAAAGACGAAATCTCTTTAAATCGTATTTTGCTGAAATATATATATATATATATATATATATATATATATATATATATATATATATATAAATATATATATATATTTCTATATATATATATATACATATATATATATATATATATATATATATATATATATATATATATATATATATATATATATATATGTATATATATATATATATATATATATATATATATATATATATATATATATATATATATATATATATATATATATATATATATATATATATATGCAGTTAGATGAAGGAAATGATAAGAATTGCTTAATCTGCGAGAAAAGCCTCTTGGAGTTTCTCAACCCTCATCAAACACGCAATCCATACGACTGGCCAAGAAGACTTTTTGAAGAGATGGCGTTTAACTTAAAAGAAAACAAGAATTTTCTAAATGATTAAAGAATTCTTATTATTGCCCTAATCTAACTGAATTGAGATGTAACCTTATTGCTCATTTTTTTAAACTTTAGTGGAACGAAGAAAATGAGTGAAAACTCAGAATTCTCGTTTCCTGTAAAAGCCATCTCTTGCAAAACAGCTTCTTGATTGAAATTTTTCTTTTTATAACAATGGATATTTCCATAATCGTATGGAAAAATATCTGAAGATGGTTGAAGAACTCATAAAGGTTTTTATTAGCGAATCAAGGAATTCTTACCATTGCTTTGTTCTAATTACATGAGCGAGAATTTTATTGTTCACTTTTCTCTTTCTCTCTTTATATATATATATATATATATATATATATATATATATATATATATATATATATATATATATAAAAGATCCACTACTCTTGTATTATCATACACACACATATATATATATATATATATATATATATATATATATATATATATATATATATATATAGCATGAATATGAAGACCCAGGTGATTATACTAATCATTTATTGGCCGGACGTTTCGGACCTTTACTAGGACCATCTTCAGCGTCTTTATTGTCTAATGAGAAGAGGAAGGAACATCAATTGATAAAACTTAAATGAATGCATTAAAAACAACTAAAAACGGAAGAAGGCAAGTTAAAATAATAAAATTGACAATAATTAAAATTAAAGTAAAAACACTAATAATATATAGAATTAAAGAATAATACCCAGTGGTATTTAAAAAAAAAATAGATAGTGAAATTATAAGAAACTGACTTGATTATCACGTACTAAAAGTTACTGAAGTAAACAAAAAATATCATTATGTTAAATTGTAAAAACACACACCAAAAAAAGACAAGAAACCCGAAAATAAATCAGAATAAACAAAGGGACTGACCTTTAACGTGGGAGTTGAGAAATCAACTAACTAAACATATAACTAAACATTATATATATATATATATATATATATATTTATATATATATATATATATATATATATATATATATATATATATATATATATATATATATATATATTTATATAGGGTGTCTCAAAATATATATACACACTTTAAATAATTGTAATAGTAGGTGTTTATTTAATTGATTTTTTTCTTTGCACAATTAATGATGGTAGTCAGACTAAACTTTGAAGAAAGGAAATTCATTCTTAAATTCTACTGGAAATGTGAAAACGCAGTTGAAGTACAAAGAAAATTTCGGAGGGAGTTTCAAAAAGAACCACCAACGCGCCTTATCATCAGAACGTCCACGAGAAGCGTTCCGGAAGACCACGAACATCGTTATCCCCTACAGAGTAAGAAAGAGTGTTGGAAACTTATCACCAAACTCCAATAAAGTCTGTGCGGCAAGCCAGTCGTGAGGTAGGCATTTAAAAATCATCTGACCATGGAATTACGAAGCGTGGTCTTTGGAAAAGTTAATTCCAAGATTAGTTCATGCTCTTAATGACGATGATCCAGACTGACGAGTGCAGTATTGCGAGTGGTCCTTGGAACGATGTGTCGAAAATGCACAATTTCCAAAAATGATTGTGTGAAATGATGAGGCCACATTAAAATTAAATGGTTTAATTAACCGCCACAATTGTAGCTATTGGGGATCTGAGAATCCGCATGTTATGCTCTAACACCATGTTAATTTACCAGGAGTTACAGTGTGGTGTCACTTATCATCAAGATGATTAATCGGACCATTCCTTCTTAATGCTACTGTTACTAATCCCGTTTACTTTTATTTGCTGCAACAGATGAGAAGTTTTATTTTCAGCACGAATGGACACCCCCACACTACCATCACGATGTCAGATCCTTTCTTGATGAGAACTTGCTAAACAGGTGGATTGGACGGAAGGGTTTCGTTGAATACCCTACGCGTTCACCAAACCTCACACTACTAGACTTTTTTATGTGTATACCTAAATAACAAAGTCTAGGCTATGAAACCTGCAACAGTCACTGAATTGAAAGCAGCCATTAAACTTGAATGCAGGCAAATACCAAACGATTTGTTTCGCGATTTTTGCGTGTTTGCGATTCCATTGCTTCGCGTTGTCAGCAGTATCTGGAACAGAACGGACGTCAGTTTGAGAACAGGCGTTGACAAAACAATAAAATAATGTTTATAGATTCTATTAAATTTTGAAAAAAAATGTAGTTTAATAAACACTTACTTTAAAATTATTTAAATTGTGTTTACATTTTTGGGGGACACCTGGTATATTCAAGGGACGCCAAAATAATTTAAAAACGTGGTAAATTCAATGAATATTTATTAATACGGAGTTTATTCTTCTTTTTCTTTCTAAACAGCGTCGATACTTCTTGGAATTGATTCATACAGCTTCTTCATTGAGCCATTCTTCTTGCAATACATGCTTCAGGTGTTTCACACACGACGGTAGAGGGTAACGACTTCTAACTTGTTGCTCCAAGACGCACTACAAATGCTTACGAATATTATTGGGGCATTTTCATTTTTGAAAAAGTATACACGATCAGTGATTAATATCTGGACCATGGGATGAACCTCATCTTCCGAAATATTCAGATATTCGTTGCTGTTAATCCTACCATGCAATGCAACGATTGGACCAAGAGAATTCCAAGATATGGCTGCTTAAACCATCACTGACCCTGCTCCTTGCTTTACTGTAGGAAGAAGGCAGTTAAAATTAAAAGCTTTCTCGAGCTGCCTCAACACATAAACTTGCCCTGCAGTGGGGAAAAGAGAAATACTGGACTCGTCGGAAAATATTAATTGCTTTTTTTGTTCTCTCGACAAGCCCTTGCGATCTCTACACCAGTTGTGCCTTTTCTGAATGTTTTGATGAGAAACCAGAGATTTTTTAAAGGCGGATCTTCCAAGATATCCGTCTTTATTGAGATCACGGTAAATAGTCTAGGTTGAAACTGGGCTAGTGAGAAATTGATTCGATTCAACCTTCCAGTCAATTTTGGGGCAGTTGTTCGGGGATTTTTAATCACAATGCGTTTCAACTCTCGTCGGTTACTTTCAGTGAGCTTCGAGGTCCTGCCGGAATTACTGTTTCTGTTGGATGCTTTGACCTACTTCTTGAATTCCGTCATGGTCCTTGATATGGTAGCTCTCAAAAAGCAAAGGAGTTTAGCTGTTCTGATGATAAATGCGCGTGAAATTCGAGCTCCAACAATTTACCCTCTTTCAAACTCAGTGAGGTCACGCATCTTAGCATCTATACCATGATCTGAACAAGAAATACAAATAATCATTAAAGTTTCTAAACCAGCTATGTATCTTCAATAAAAAAAACTCATAATGAAATTTGAAAAGATATTCGTAATATAATGGCGCATTGAAATATTGGTGTTAAATTTCTACTGTTCCATTTTTTTGTCCAACCCCTCTCTCTCTCTCTCTCTCTCTCTCT
This sequence comes from Ceratothoa steindachneri, assembly GCA_963969495.1. NCBI lineage: Eukaryota > Metazoa > Arthropoda > Malacostraca > Isopoda > Cymothoidae > Ceratothoa > Ceratothoa steindachneri. The sequence continues at coordinate 64,354,256 of OZ018319.1, forward strand.
CTCTCTCTCTCTCTCTCTCTCTCTCTCTCTCTCTCTATATATATATATATATATATATATATATATATATATATATATTTGTTTGTATGTATGATAACAACCGATCTTTTAATACGATTTCATCTCAATTAAAAGAAGACACCATTACTCTTTTTCCAACAACAGTTAACAATAGACTTTTGTAAAATAGACTACACGCATATCATTCAAGGCAAAAACCTAGTCTTACTCGTAATTCGAGCAATTACGAGTTCACGCTGTCTGAGCTAAAAATCATATTGCGAGGAATTCAAAGGTATGTAAGCATGTAAGACGATCTAAAAGGGTTGTTTGGTATATTTATATAATAATGATTGGTAAAATATAATGAATAATAAAAATAAACATAATAAAATTAAAGAATTTTCTTTGACGGAATATTTAGACTGAATCTTAATATCTGATTGTAATATTGCAAAATGTTAATTGTTCTTGATTTCCTAATATTTGGATAAATTTTCCTATTATTCTATGTACTGTATCTGACGAATCAACAATGGTAGTGCTTGATAATGTTATGCAAATCGAGATCAAGAGGGCTGATGAAGATTTTAAACCCAATTCTGTATGGAAGACGATGAAATTTGTCAAAAAATAAAGTTCGGCCTTAGTATCTGCATAAGCTTCATGTCTCCTGCACATTAAAGATGGAACAATAAACCAACAAAAGTATATGTAAGTACTAGAAACATGTCTACTACCAAAAATAGGAGTATGCTATGGTGATAAGCCATGAATTTTTCAACGGGATTCAGCCCCACTCCACACTGCCAAAAGCTAACAGAAATGGTTTAAAGAAAATTCTGCCGAATTGCTACCTTGGGTAAGAAATTTACCATATAGGAATCACAGTAAAGGTTTATGGGGCACTTTGAAAGACGAACTACACAAAATGCCGATGACGACCAACCAACAGCTTATTTGCTGCCCTATGTAGTTTTGATCCATTCTGACAAAATCAAGGAATTATGCAGGACACTAGTTCGTGGAATACTACGAGGTCTTCACATCCTGATTTGTACTATAAAAAGCCACACTAACTTTTAGAACAATAAATCTGTAATGATCATCGAGAAAATATATCACCTCTCAATAAGTGAATTATGTTTCTTTGACCTTTATATATAAAAATACAGAAATTCAAACTAAGTCAAATGTAAAAAAATATTAATAGAAATTCGTAAACAACAATTTATATGTATTTCTCATTATCTCTAAAAAGTTCAATAATATAATAATAATAATAGTATTGCCAATACTAAAAAATTAAAATAGTCACTCAAAATATTAATTGCCAAATCCAGAAAATGTGCGATATTTATTCATTTAAAGTTTAAACTTATAAGTTGTGTTATTATACTCCATATCAGAAAGGTGTTGAGTTTAAATTATAAAATTATAATAGAATCATGTTTTAATGAAGAAGTTTAGAATAGACATAGAATTTTTCGTGTATTTCTCAGGAGGAAAAAAAACCCGGAACTCATCTATCCCAAAGGATGATCTCCAGGGAATTGAGCATTTCTCATTCTTCTGTGCAACGAATTTTAAAACGACAAAAATGCAAGCTTATAAAAGAATAATATTACCGGTCGTGATATTAATATAAGGAAAAAGATTTCACATTGGAAGTACCAACAAATAGTCAAATTTAGAGTTAATGGCTCAAAGAAAAAAAACATCCAGCCGTTCTGCCTTTAACTTGAATCTTTAAGATTAATTCAGAAAATTAATCTCAAACTAATATCAATCGGCCTACTTCCAGATTGCATGAATCCTATATCCTAAAGAAGACGTCATTTTTCAGCAAGATGGTGTCCCCTCTTTTACTAGAAAAATAACAGAAATTTTTTAGAAGACAATTGTCCTCAAATTATCGAAAATGATGAATGGCCTCCTCAATCTCTTTACAGTAACCCTATTTCCTATTTCAGAAAATATCTTTCTTACTTTGCAACGCGAGTAAGGGCTGTATGTGACCAAGAAAGTGAACATATTGAGCATTTATTCCAGTAGAGGTATATTGATTGTGATTTTTTTAGAACTTATCCTTTGTCGGGAGCAATCAACAAGCAAATTTTTGATTGACTATTTTCTTATTTTAATTGTAATAAAACTTTTATAGATGTTTTTTTAAATTTCCAGAGAAAATAAAAATACATCTGAGTTACCTTATACGAATTTGGTTGAGTTATTCAAGTTTAAATTTAGTAAAGTTTTTGCTCGCCATATATGTATATATATATATAAATATATATACATTAAGAATTTGCAAAGACTCTGAGCTTTAGTAAGTTAGAGAGAGAGAAAAGGTGTGTGTAAATCCTTCCATTAAACGTAACACTAAACTTCCTGTTCCTGTTTCTTTTCTCTTTCCAATTCTGTTCATTTATGTTTTACAAGGAGACCTTGTTACACTTGCAAAAGATACTGTATAAAATATAAATTTATGTATAGTGTTGAATTAATGTTCTCACTACACTTTTCTTTCGGTGTATATTTTACACCTGAAGCTGTTTTCATTTACTGCGTTTTTATGCAGACCCAAGCTCTCCATATAAGACGCTTGGGTTTCGTTGGACTCCAATAATCGCTCGCAAATAACTGGAATTTCTGAGAGAACTTTCTCCTCTCCTTAAGCGCTCGTTCCAATTCTAGCTACTCAGTGTTCTCGACTAATCAGGTTCTTTTAAGCTACTTTTATATTTCAGAGAGACGAAACGTTGCTTCGGGATATAATGTTGATCTCAGAAAAGCGCCACACCTTTCTATGAACACTTTGCCCCTTATGCACTCATCATATGAACTTCTTTTTAAAAGCTTTGGTTAATTATGACCTTAATTTGTTTTCTGTTAACGGTTTGTTATTTCCCGGGTATAAAAGTGAGGGCTAGAATCGATGGAGTTCAATTAGTGTAATTGGCCAACGATCGAACGAATTCGCTTTATTTCATTATTGTACTTTACCCAACTGTGTACCTATTAAACTTCAGTAAATACTTATATTATCCTGACGGGATAGTTGTGAGTTCACTTAAAACTGTAAGTGCATTTTGAAGTACGCACAGGATGTTTTAGGTGGTATGAAAGTCATCAGTTACAACATCAACGTATTTATATTCTCCTCTTGACGCCCCCATATTTGTCGCGATGGATTCGACAAAGCTCTGAGTCACTTGTCTGTTTACACATGCAGATTTCTTTGAAATTAATTGATGTATGAATAAACCAATTCATAAATAAACTCAAAGTTTATTTAAATCCCATCCACACACACCCATACACAATATAATTTTAAATATATGAAGTACCTCCACTTTTCTCTAAAGGATAAAGAAAACGAACGCCTCTCCAGTCCATAAAAATTAAAGTGCTCGTTCACAACGGCTGCTGCAGTTCACGATTAAAGAAATATCTCTCGGCGCCCCTTCAACTGATGTAAGCGCAAATCAAAACGGGGAAAGTCCATTTCATGAACGCCCAACTGAGACCTAACGTAATTTTATCCTGCCAGGCCGGTTCGAGACTTGTTCCTCCGGCTTAACAGGTCGTTGGCCTTCCCTAGGCGAGATGGTCCATAAATTAGATTTAGATTTAAAGAATGCTTTTCTTCGAGCCTGATTCAATGCATAGGACGCCAACTTGCCTGAATCGCTTTAGATGCGCTTTGCTTCTTTAAACAGGTAAAATACTCCTCATGGACGAGAAGAATATGATAGAATAAGGGATATCTATAAGCATTTCGAAAGGATAAATGGTGTAGACATTAGCATACATCGGAGTAAAGAAATATAAAGAAGATAGAGAACCATTTACCAACAGATGTGTAAGACCGTCTGTACCATATGGGTGGGTTAGTAGATAAGAAATTGATTTATAGTCTTTAGATTTCGATATCGTTAGAAATGCTAGAGCTTCGATCTTAATAATAGTTTTGAACCTAGGGATAATATTTTATTATAGGAATATTATTAGTTAAAATATTTTAAAATATAATTTTTAACGTGATACATTGTAATGTGGTGAATTCAAATAAATAAAATTTGTAGTTTACAGTGTTTTCATATTTATTTGGCATAACCACCATATAGCAATAAATATTACTAGAGTAAAGATGAAGATAAAACGTTTCAACTTACTGATTTTATCGTATATGAATATCTGTCAAAAATAGTACATTAATAATAATTTTATCTCTATGGTAATTTAAAGAATTTAAGATAATTGAAGCTCTGATTTATATTATTTTCTCGTAAAGTAACAACCTATAGAATCCATACAACCATGCATACCTCTTCATTGTATATCTCTGAACAGATTTATGAATCTTTCTTTGTCTTTTCAATTATCGAACCGTTCTTTATAATGAATTTGATCATTTATATGCAAATGAAGTATACATTTACCAATAGTTTCATATAAAAATGCTTAAATAACCTGTTACTGGGCAAAAAAAAACTAGTTCCTCCATCAAACCTAGAAGTTAAAGGCAGTAGCTATGACGTAAATCCTCCCTTCTTCTCTTCTTTTGTTTATTTCTCTTTAACTCTCGTCGAATCTGACAACAAGGATTTACCATGATTTTTACCCTCAAAGAGATATACTTATTTTTTATGCAATAATAATTATTACATTACGTTTAAATGTGCTTAATGGGATTATGTATAAGAGGTGTTCATAATTTACCACAGTAACAAAAATTACATAGAAATAATTGACATTTTTAGATATTTGAAATTAAATCAGAATATTTTTTACAGATTGATTTTGAATTCTGGCAGCGCCTACTGTTATTTCTACCTTAATCTCCATCTCTCTCTCTCTCTCTTACACGCTCACGTTTTCATTCTATTTCCTCCTCTCCTGCAAAGACATAACATAACACTCATAATTCCTTTCAGATTATTCGATCTTTCGAGAAACAATGAAGACCTGGAGGGATGAGAAGTATCTTACGAAACACCATCGGGTCGACTTTAATGATTGCCTATATTGCGGACAAAGTGTTCTTCTCTATTCCCTAAGAACATAGGTTAATTTCTGCCCCAAGAGTATATAATCATCGTTAATCACATAAAAACAATTTTTTATTTGTCAACAAATTTGGGATAAAATGACTATTTTTTTTAGTTCCTTAATGTTATTCGTGGCAATGATAAAATTTAAAAAACGTATTAGCTCTTATCATCGCTGAATACTATATGAAATACATGAATAATTCATTGGGCAAATATGTAGAGGTGTCCTTTCGATTCCTTTGTATATAAGTAAAAAATTGTTGAGTAGTTACTAGATAATGCTTGTTTTGTCTGATACAAAATTTTATAGAAATGGATTTATCCAAAAGAAAAGGATTTATAATTTTAGAAAATAATCGAATTATTTCAAAGCAAATTTCCTGAAGGAGATGTAAAAAGTGAATCGTTTCATTACTATTATTTAACAAGGAGTCAATGAGAGGATACTGTTGAAATTTAATAGTTACTTTACCTGTGGGTCATTTATGTACATCCTTATCCCACATGCTCTTTGTGAGATTCTATTAACAAAATTATAATCCTGATTTGATAAAAGTATACTACACGTAGATATACTATGTATAGAGCATGAAGGCTATAGCCGTAAAATTACGTGATAATATCTTAAAATTGTCAACAATTATCAATGTTTTGCTTACAATTTTTCATGTATTTGTTTTACAAATCAAAATTTATATATATGATTAAAAATTTTGCCGGATCAAATTAGCAGGCACAAATTGATATTTTCAGACCTTAAGAAGCTTTCGGTAAAACAAATATACTTGTCCTAACTCTATAAAGGTCTAAGGAAACGTCTCTCCTCAATAATAAAATTTAATACGTCCTAGAATATCTTCCTTGTGCTTGAACACAGATTGATCCTTCTCATTTGATTGTCAAAACATCATAAGGATTTCTTTTCTTCATTTCTGCTTTCTTTACTAAACTGTAATATAGGCATTAATGGTAAGAGTTAAGTAGAGAAATGAGTAGTCACGTTTACTTACCTATTGTAAGATATAGCTTCCCCCACGTTTGAATGAAAAGGAACCCGTGTACTGCGACTGCATAAGTCAAAGTTGAAAGTCCCATTTGATACAGTTCCTTTTAGGATGTTATATTGGTCTATTTGATATAGTCTCTTATTTACCGAGGATGAGGAGCATCCCCTAGGCGTGACCGTTGCAGGATGAAGGTGGCTACTTTTAACAATATTAAGCGCATTTAGACAAACTTGTTTTCACTGCAGAAATTAAGTTCACTTTTCACAAGGACGGGGGGGGGGGATTCCTGCGTAGAGATGACTTGAATATCTCCCGTCATATTCATGGTTAACTGACTCAACCAGATTATCTTAACTCTATTTTTGTTCACTGTACATATTTAACATAATCATAAGAAACGTTCAAAGCAGGAAGAAAGTTAAGGAGTTACTAGAGATGAAGGAGTAATTTATGAATTTAGAAAATAGTATTTGAGAGGGTTTAAGAAAAATACCGATTTACTTCATAGGACGCAATGGTATACTGTTAGCAGTTTTGTTATTATTTTAATCTATTATAATTACAATGGCTATTTTTAGTAATATAAATTAACTGATATTTACCAAATCATTCATAAGGAGAAAATATTTTAAATTTATTCATATATCTATATTTTAATGGGGGGGGGGTTTATTATCGTTAAATATTTGACAATTATCTCTTTTATTTCCCCTCCTGGATTTTGGCTAAATATGTAATACACATTTTCGCCTTAGCTTGGTTCACCATCTTCTTGGCTTGTTTCTTTTTGCTTGGTTCACCATCTTGCTTGACTTGTTTCTTTTTGCTTGGTTCACCATCTTCTTGGCTTGTTTCTTTTTGCTTGGTTCACCATCTTCTTGGCTTGTTTCATTTTGCTTGGTTTACCATCTTCTTGGCTTGTTTCTTTTTGCTTGGTTCACTATCTTCTTGGCTTGTTTCTTTTTGCAAAAAATTAATAAAAGTCCACGGCACTTTTTGATCTATATCCTACAAGCATCGGCAACTATTCTTCGTGTGGTAGTCCTTATAGCGTCGTGGTCTAGTAGCAGGTATTCTTGTAGGCAGGTGGATACTGTTGGTGCTGTGTGAATGAACTTAACCAATGTGGACGATGACAGCGAAATACTATGTGTTTGTCTCGCTGGAGGACTGGATGAGCGAGGCTTTTTAAAGCGCTCACACAGAACTGGTATTTCCAGACAATTTTGATACGAGTTCTCCTCCAGACAATCACTGCTGACCAATATAAACAACCTTGAAACACGTTTTTCAGGGTCAGCTTCGAGATGCCTATGTTTGTGTACACGTGTATGTTAGGTTTTCTCGAGAAAACCTTCATGAATGAATCTTCGGTGCGCGATCCTATCATTAATAAGGAATTGTGAGAACTTAATTGCTTAATATTAACGCAATGCGAAATGTCGCATATAGCAAGGTATAACCATATTTACATTGTGGCATTTATAAAATAAAACTATATATGGTTCATAAGACCTAAATAAAATAGAACCCGTATATAGCAAGGTAAAACGACCTTTATATTTTGACAATAAAAAAAAAGGAATCTGTTTAATTTAGAACTAAATAAAATAGAACCTATATATAATAAAGTATAACGTCTTTTGCTTTGTGACACTAATAAAAGAGAACGAAATATTGTTCATTTAGAACTAAATATGGTTCATTTATAGGAGAAGGCAATCACTTTAAGGTTTGGAAACCCGGTAGATAATAATGGATGCTTTAAATTTAAGATGAAAATAACCGACCTTTGTGAAGATGATTTATATTACGTTGGTGGTTTGAATGAGCCTGAGTTTGAGGGAGAAAGGGTTAAGGGAGGCGCAGGGGAAGCAGTTATTTAGAAAGTTAAAGTTGAAAACTTTAGAAAAAGAGTAACGGGATATTAATTTGAAAATCATGGCAGATTTCATGCTTGAAATACACTCATCACCTTTTAATTAATATTTGAAAAAAAAATTAAGGTATTTCTTCTTGCAAAACCTATGTATGACTTACTTTCCATCATTATTTTATTTTTTTATGTATGAAAAAATTGTGTATGGAAAGTCTCGACTTAAATTCCACTTGATATTTGCGATGAATATCATGAAGCGAGGCAGGCAGAGAGAGAGAGAGCGAAAGAGACGTTAAAGAGAGAATGCGTAAGTGTTATAAGCTTTTAACAGGATATTATCTCAATACATGTTGTTGTTGTATAGCTATGAGATATTTTATGGTTGATTCCTAACCATATACTGAGTTTTAGAATAGCAAAGTTAAAGAAAGAGAGAAAAAGAGGTTGTGAGAGTAGTAATTCGCTTTACTGACCCGATTACCTTAGGAGAAATCTCAGTTTACGTTACGAAATATTTTCGGTTTCTCAGAGCCAAGTTAGTAGGAGGGGCTAGAATTATTGTGCTATTAGAGAAGTTTATATTCTTTAGCTTCTTGATCTTAATAGGATATTCGGTACATCAGTTCAAAAAAATTGCAATTACATTGCTAGAAACATCATTTTTCTTTAATTTGGTTTGTAACTTAGTCATTAATGGCGCTCACGTCTCTATTATGTTCATTCATTAACTATCAAATTCTGAGGAAAGATTTTCTTTCATGTAAAAATGTAGTTTCAGTTGATGCTGCTCCACAATCTCACTGGCCGTGAACAACGAGGTACTGAAGAACAAGAGACAGCAATTCTGTAACTTCGGTGTTTAAGATGAAAGTGATGAGAGAGGAGTAATACTTAACAGACAGATTAGAATTGTTGCTGGAAAAAGGTTCCGTAAATCTTAAAATAGATATATGTAAGTAAAGTGCTGAACTCGAGCGCTAGAACGAACATTGGACATTTTGGCGAAGATTTCCCTTGCAATTAGTGGAAATAGCCATATTATGATTAAATATGAAAAATATGTATAAAAACTATCAATAATGACACTGCTAAGATTTTTAATTTGATTATAATAATAGCTAATAAATAAGTGGAACAGAATTCTAGTTTTAAGTGTATTCACTCTCACTGGAGAGAATATAGCTTGGATATAGTTTATCCCATGTTGAAAATTTACACTGATTTTTACGACATTCTCAACTCATTGGCGTTTGAGAAAACCTTGCATGAAATCATGATTTTAAAATTCATTAACAATCTTTGGCTGAGGAATTTAAGATCTAAACTAGTTTAAGATTTAAAAAATAACCACATATATTTAATGAGCCTTTCTTAGAATTTGATTAAAAGTAACGGTGTTTACTGATATAAAACTGTTATTAAACCTAAATTAATGAGTAGTTAATGAATGATCTTTTATTTCCTATAATACATACTGAAGCAAGGCTACATTTTTAGTGTGTGGAACTTACTATGAGTTTAACTGGAAATGCATACACTACAAATAAGTCCTTTATTAATAAAGTGCTATTTATAGTAAAATTTCCTGAAAAAATTAATCTTAATAGGTAATGAGGGGTAAATACAGAATAAGAGATATAAATAGAAAAGTTATAATTATGGCTATTTTCTGTCGGAATACATAAGACATACCTTCCACAACAAGGTAGTTGAAAGGTCTCATTGTTTTTCCAAATGAATTTTCCTTATTCAAAGAAAGTGATGAAGTTTAATTTTTGGATAAAATGACGTGAAGGAAGATCTGCTTCCTCCAAATAAATTGAGATTGGAAGGTAACACTATAATGAATTTAGCATGAGGTTAGACAATTCAATTTTTTTCGTGAGATCTAAAAAAAGCTTAATGGCTTGAGCGTTTAAAACATTTAGGTAGAAGGATTGGAACATGAGTATTGCCCAAGGTATATAATCATTATATGAAAATGTGTGATGCTTAATTCATGTCAGATATGAACATACGTATATTCTTACAGTGAAATTTACCCCTATTATTTCTAACTTCTCTTCGTTAAAAAGTTTTTAAGAGTTCACACTGTCAAACGTAGGAAGCTTAAATCATTTAGATTTCAAGAGCAGAGGAGACTTTCTTATGGGAGTTTGGCTATGATACGGGTGTTATAGTAAGTAAGACATAAATAAAGATTATGGGATATATATATATATATATATTTATATATATATATATATATATATATATATATATATATATATTTATATATATATATATATATATATATATATATATATATATATATATATATATATATATATATATATATAGAGAGAGAGAGAGAGAGAGAGAGAGAGAGAGAGAGAGAGAGAGAGAGAGAGAGAGAAGTACCGGAACAACAAAAAACATGCATTCTTCTAATTGATTAATAAAACGTTTCGAGGGTAGGGCTCATCATCACACTGCTGAAAACAACATAAACGCAACTAATTTAGAAACTTGATGATGAGGCTGGCCATCGATACGTTAGAAGATTACATATGTTTTATGTTACGCTGGTTCTCTTGTTTATATTCAAATAAGAACCCTAAAGAATATTTCACTTTAATATATGTATATATATATATATATATATATATATATATATATATATATATATATATATATATATATATATATATAGAGAGAGAGAGAGAGAGAGAGAGAGAGAGGGAGAGAGAGAAGGAGAAATAATTTACCATCTACAAGATCGAGAACAGAAAATAATAAGCAAAATAGAAAGTTGCCAAAGAAAATTAATTAAGGCTAAATATGTATATGTACAATGGTCTTGTTCGGACTAAATTTAAGGATTTGCAAAAAAAGAAAAAACACGCAATTTCTCAGCTAAATCAAATCAATTAAAAATATAAAAAAGATTATGCCTGGAAGATAATATTTCACTTGAAGTAGCCACCCTAAGCTAAGCTTTTGAGTTGCAAGCAGGGAGGTTGGTATATTTTGCAATCGAGACCTACAGGATGGCGATTACCTACCCAGGGTTTCAACACAATCTCCAGGATCTCCACATAGCCTTTAGAATTAGCCAAAAGCCCTGCTCATACAGACGCGGTGGCATTGCATTGCCCTGACTGGAGACACATTCACATACAATCATATTTGTGGGGATCTTGGTCGTCATAATACGTTGAATGTCCCTTGGATAATAGGCAAGCCACTTGTTGTCCTGGGTGTTTTTCAAATGGATCTGGCAGAAGTTCTTCTCATCCGAGAAGACCAAGATTGTTCCCCTCATAAAAGGTGGCTTTAGCTTGTTAATGAGCTTCCTTTCCTCCGTCACGCGGTTCTTAGCTGTAATAATTTGTCTCTTGCGCTTCTTGTATGAGCGCTTTATGATTGCGATTTAAACACCCATATCTCTCGCTAAATCCCGAATTTACTTGCTCGAGTAATCTATCACCTTGTCCTGTAGTTGTTGGATGAACTCAGGCATGCGCTCTCCATCCGAACGCTTTTTATGTTCCTTTCTGATGAATATGGTTTCGTAGTCCCAATTGTAACTGCATATCTCACGTCTTACAACGTTTACAGTGTTAATAGAGGGTTAGGGGAGATAAAGAGCTGAAATCCCATCAATTTGTTCTTTTTTTACTATAGTGAAAAGCGAAACGACTTCATTAAGCTTCCCACAAAATGATACGTTGCTGTCATTGTGTTCATCGAATTTCGCCAGTTATTATAATTTTCTCCTCGTCATTGAGTCGATTCTAGCACACATCGTAGAGCCGAGCTGAGCCCTGGACTCTCGTACGGTTAATCTCGTCTCAGCATACGCTACTATCCTTGGAGTAGAGACTTATTTTAATAAGACCCGGAAAGGTGCACTGACCAGCTTCCACGACGTCTTCAAGTAGACATATCTGCCCAGGTCCCGTTTATTGCCTAAGTATTCAATAAGCTGCATAGCCGGTTTTGGAACACTATTCCACTCTTATTCAACAGCAAAATCTGCTCAGCGGCGGAGACGCTGATGTTACTGCTTCAATGGAGGCGGCAAAAGTCTACGAGGCTGACATCGCTGCCATGAGCCTCGTCAAAGAGGAAGCAGAATGCTGATTTTAGTCAACAATCAATTTTGACACTTTTGAAGATGCTCTTGCCCACGCCCAGACCTGATTGAATCGAAACCTTGCCAGGCTCCTCCAAGTTCTGATCACTCTCTCTCTTGAACGCGGAGGCCGAGTGTAATTAATATATTTACCCAAAAGAACAAGAGATTGCTGTTCAAGTGAAATATTGTGACCAATGCTGTTTTAGATTTAGACCCGTTTATGTTTAAATTTCTTTTTTATGTCATACTTGTATTCAAAAATTCAGAAAGAGTAATGTAATGATATAGACTATATAAAAAGTTTTTCAAACCGTTGCGATCGAATTCCCTTATAATATACATGTCTAAAATGCAGGTAATCTTTAGGAATATTATTCAATTCAGTATTATACCTCATTTGACGTTTTAAAACTACAATAAACTATTCATAATTTTCTGATGTGTGGAAAAAATCTGATCTGGAAGAATAAGTGCTCACTCTTGTATTAGGTAATGTCATTTATAATTATCAATGGTGTGCAAGATAAACATCATTAATATCAACGCCTCTTTCTCAGACGAGTCAAAGGGAGGAATTCAGGTTTGTCCGGTCCAATTTCTATCCTGGATACACAAAGGTTAACAGAGAATTAAGCGCCAGTAATGAGCTTGGCATATTTATACAAGGCACGTTTCAGCAAGATGTAGGTATCTGTTTTCACATAATTCAGATGGCTTCTATTTCTTCATCTCAGCTAACTTTTTATCAAATAGAAATTGACTCTTATATGCTATCCAACGCCTATAAATGTTCACAGATACATAAAGTTTCTTGAAAAAAGGAGACATTAAAATTCGTCAAATTTAGCTCTACCACTCTCTCTCTCTCTCTCTCTCTCTCTCTCTCTCTCTCTCTCTCTCTCTCTCTCTCTCTCTCTCTCCATATATATATATATATATATATATATATATATATATATATATATGCAACAAAGCCCACATAGGAAAATTAATACGAGGATTCCAAGTACTTTCAAACTTTATTTCGAGTTCTTTATCAAGGAATGTTGAGCTTCTATTCTTAGATGAATCCAGACTGAACGAGATTATACAAAATACAACACCCTATCACAATTTCACTATAATTCACCATTGATAGCAAGAGCTGTTTCTTTCTGCTTCTTACGACATAAAGACGTAGTTGCTCCATCCTGTGAGTGAACAATTTCATTTGGAAAATTGAAATGAAGGACAGGAAGAAACCAAAGCCTTTGTTGAGAACATAATTTAGGCACTTATTTCAGAAACAGCTGATCTACTCATTGGAAGATTTAACCCGCTCTCTAATTCTTAAGCCTATTTGTCTTATTGCCACTTTCTTTCTCCTTACTAGACAAGTGATATATAAATGGTTATATCCAACAACGAAACACGTCTCCAAAGATATTTGAGAAAGTAAGCCATTTATTTAAAGAGAGCTCCTGCCTGAACAATGAATTGTTACGTGTACCCATTAACATATCAAAGTGATTTAATGAAATGAATGACAAGAATTTAAGAATTAGATTTATCTTTCATTTTCTCATACTATGCTGGATTGGAAACATATTTTTTTAGCGTTGCTACAATTGATTTAATATTTAGTTGCATTTTTTCTTAATTCTTTTGGAAATAAATGGGTGAAAATCTTGTTGATCACATTATTGTACTATATCTTTGACGATGGAGAAATATTTTCATTCAAGTAATTTTCGGCATTTTATATATATATATATATATGTTTCAAAATTGCCTATAATTTAATTTATCTTTAAGTATTTTGTTATTAATATCATTATATATTTGGAGATTAAAATATAAAATGCTATTTTATAAATATGGATGTCTTTGGTCGTGTAAACCTTAATTATGTCTATCTTTAAGTACATTTGTGACTCAGTCACTACTGATTTTTTAATGTTTCATTTGGAAGAAGAGAACGAAAATATTCTTTGTGGTTGGTTCAAAATAGGTAATAAACACTCTATTATATGTATCGGGTTATAAAATATATCTAAACGATTTAATACTTTCCAATAATCTCCCATAACGAAAATGTACTTCCTGTCACGTTTTCATCTACATATATCACCACTTAATAAATTGGGTAGCCGTGACGTGGATCATGTAATTAAAGTATAATAGCGTAGCTGAAATTATATAATTACCATAGGAATGACATTTTAAAGTGTTTTAAGCTTCTTTAAACAGCAAAAATGTATAGGATCCCTTATTTGATAGGTTCCGCTTTGTTATCTTTTTTAAACCCGACTTCGCAACTGTCAAAAAGAATTTTTAGTGTTCTCTAGACCTTGTCACAAATCATAAATCTTAGAAGTTAATAACTTAGCGATTTTGATTACCCAGTAATCGCATAGTTAATATGTGATTTTATAATTCCCCTCCTTGTTTCTATTTGAATGTAACTGTAATTTGGCTTCTAAATAAGTCCAGAGGCTTTCAAACATTGAGCTTTTTGTATTTTTATTTCCTTCTTTATTTCTGCTTTCAAAATAAGTCACCATAGAAGATTTACTCTGAATTTCGTAAACAAATGCAGTCAATACATAAGTTTGGGGAAGTTTAATTGAGGAAAAGATCCGAAATATGCTATTTTTATGGTATGGTAGAGAAACAAAAATTAAAATCGTTCAAACATGTAATTTAAATTTTGCCAACCTTCAAGCGTCTAATTAAAGTAGAAATATAGTGCACGCTATGTTTAGTTCAGACTTATATACGAAAATCATAAATTAAGTATCTAGTTAATTGTCTACTTTAGAGTGCTTTAGGAATTACAAATTTTGTATTAATTATTTGAAATGCGATTATAATAAACATAATTACTTAACGATGGAAATGGAACTAGGAGATTATATAAACTACGCTTCCCCTCCCTATGGTGACAGCTAAATGAGAATCGATAAAACAGGTTAGGGTATCGCTCATTTAGAAAAGTGAAATCAGGTCACGTCTACAGTAATATAAGTTATACAAAATCATAGAAACGGCACTTGTCATAGCTTTTATCATTAAAATTACTAAATAAGTCCAGAGGAGGAATTATTGATAAAATTGAAATTTCGAGCGGCCTGGATACATGGTAATTTGTGAAAAAGTCGTAGTTAATTAGGAATTTCTACCGATAGTACATTAATTCACTAAAAAAATTATCTAAGGAATGAAATAATTGAGGCTACCGTGGTTAGTAGTAATCACAAAAATGCAGTTAATTAAACGTTCTTAAATATCCCAAAAGAAATGAACTTGCAGACAAGCCTAGGTGTTTTCAAATTACATCTTGAGGGACATAAAAAGAATAAATAATAAAAAAAAAATTACAAATAAATGAGGTCTATATCTTAGCTTAAATTCAACTTTATTTTATTAAGAATTTAATGATGGTCTCGACTCAACTAAATTTTATTTTAATAATATTTAAGAAGAAAATTAATGATCTCGTTTTATCTCATTTGATTTGACGATAAGGATAAAAAATTAATGCATAGTTTCTTTTGTCTTAAACTGAACTTGTTCTGGGTTATTTTCTACTGTATAATCCTATCTAAAAAAAACAACGCGATATACTTGGACCCTATCAATACACCATAGTTCATTTGTTTAACAATTTCTTTTTGTTAAGTTTATTAAAATGGAATTATTGCCGACAAAAACAACAAAATATTTCAAAGACCAAGGTATATAAAAGAGATGGTCGTTGTAGGGGAGAGATAGAATAATGCTCCATTTGAAAGCGCACTGATTTATTATTTTTCTGTTTGTGTTTGTTAATAAAGTTCTTTTGACCTTACGAGTTTATTTGTTCGTCGGGTGGTTAAAGTTACCTTATTTGCGTTATATATATATATATATATATATATATATATATATATATATATATATATATATATATATATATATATATATATATATATATATATATATATATATATATATATATATATATAAATATATATATATATATATATATATATATATATATATATATATATATATATATATATATATATATATATATATATATGCAGGTTTTGTTTAAAACCATAGTATATTTCGCTGCTTTTATTGATTTCGTTTGGAAACTTTCAATTTTACTTATTATCTATTTTTAATTCATCGTTTGTAAACAACTTGTCCTACATTTATCTCTTTTTTACTTGAAATGTGTTTGGTGAAAACAAACTTGACTTTAAATGCTGAGCTTTCGATCTATGCGATCATCTTCAGAGTGACTTTGCTCCTTTATTGTTGAAGAATGGTGGAGTCAGAATGAAAAGAAAAAGGATTTTAGGTGATATTTATTCCTCCTCGCTTAAACGATATGTCAAGGGAACAGGCCATTCCTGTGTAAGCGGAATTCTCATTTATGACTGATCGGATTTCTTGGGCATAAGTCAGCAACCGACAAAAGGCGGAAAAGTTTGGGTAAGGTGGCTAAGTTCTGGCCATAATCTGTCAGAAAACGCCTCCATAACCGCTTCCTCTCGACGACGAGGAAGCTTTAAGAAATAGAAGAAGAAAGATAAGCAACAAGAGAGATTTATACCCTATTGCTCCTCTACAATTTTTCCCCTCTCTCATCATATTTTTTTCCGGCTACGCTTTTTAAGAAGATGACCGGATAAACCCCCCCTTCGCTTCACAGTGGCCTTCACGGATGGAAATTGCCATACACAGCCTCGCCCAACTATGTCACTTACTAGAAAAGACATAATTGGGGGCACTGTAGGAAGCTGGTTTGAGGATTAAGCCACAGTGGATAACATTTTATCATAATGATCCATTACCAGATTTAACTTAACATCAACCAAGGCGAATACTTCTGGGCTACAAGGTTGCTCAAAGAGCGTTGGGGGAGATCATCTTAGGAAAATAATACTTTCAATACACACTCACTGATCACCAAATTACACACCGCATAACAGAAGTCTGCTTACCTAATGAGCTTGCCATACAAGGACCACGATGGGGTTACCATTGACAATATGACAATAAATATGGCCAGGCAAATACCCCTTAGGTAACCTAAAGGCCGGGCCAAACCGGAAAGAGGTAAAGTTTTCGAAACGATCTTCGGAAAACTTACCATCGCAGTCATTCGACTAATAGACACCCCAAACGGTTACTCGGAGAACTGCGAGG
Organism: Ceratothoa steindachneri; assembly: GCA_963969495.1. NCBI lineage: Eukaryota > Metazoa > Arthropoda > Malacostraca > Isopoda > Cymothoidae > Ceratothoa > Ceratothoa steindachneri. The sequence continues at coordinate 64,371,500 of OZ018319.1, forward strand.
GAGAAGGTCATCGAGAGACTATCACCAAGGAAGATGGCCTTCTCGCACTCTAGGAGATAAACTTTCAGCCCGCAGTACCACACAAGATCCAAGCTCACCGCAGCATGATTTGTCGTCGACTCGATCCCTGGATCAAGAATAGAGGGCCACAGCCGACTGATCACTGCCGAGGAGTTCCTGCGCACGCTCAAATCGTTCAAGCAGAGAGCTCCTGACTGTACAGGGATCACCAAAATCCATCTGTTAAACACCCCCCCACGCATGCATTAGGTATCACCATCGTAATGAATGCGGTCCTGAACATTGGTTACTTCCCTGACGAATACAAGGTTGCAAAAATCATCTCTATCCCAAAGGGGGAAAAGGTTGTCAGAACAGCGGATAGACTACAGGCCCATCTCCCTCTTGGAAATCATCGGCAAGATTCTGGAAAAAGATCCTAGCCAACATACTTCAGAATCAGCTTAACGAGAAGGGAGCCCACAATTTACAATAACACAGGTTTCGGAAGAAGCGCCTAACGGACACCACACCTCCGCTCGTAAGTGAGAAAATCGCCAAGTGCCAAGTGGATGGAAAGTATATTGACATCGTACTAAGCAACGTGCAAAAGGCCTTAGATAAGGTCTGGCTGAGGGGCCTCCAACATAAGATCCTGAACCGTCAGCTAGACTTAATCGTGGAATGAATCATATGCGACTTCGGATAATGATAGAGGGTCACCAAGGACCAGAGTTCCTCCTTAAGACCGGAGTCCCACAAGGAAGTTGTCTGAGCCCCCTCCTTTATCTAATCTCCATAAATACCTGAAAATTAGAGATCCTCGCCTTCGGCCGCAGAAAATCGGCGGATCTAACAATAGGGCAGCAAATATTCCACTATTACCAAAAAGAGAATGATCTGGGGCTCTACATCACCTCCACTGGATATAGCCACTACTTTATAATGCGGGAAAATCTGGCGAAGTTAGAACTCAACAAACTTCACAGATTTAGAAATCTGAGCTCTAACAACATCAGAAAAATATATCTCATCCATATTCGAGCAACGCTCATATTCCCAGCAGTGGTGACCCAAGCCCTATGTACATCTCACTTGAATCGCTCATAAAGATTCCAAAACAAAGCGACTCTCTGTATAAACAAAGGCTGAAGGAGAGATCAAACACCCCAAAGAGAACTCGACCGGAGAGTCGCCTTGACACGAATCAATCTGGCGACCCAAATTCTGGCCAAAAGAACATGGGAGAGGATCCCGAATGAAACGGCACCCGAAACAGCTGAGGGTCTAAACATCCCGGCGAACAAGGCAATATCCGAGCTCGAAACAATGCTCCGAGGAACAGTTAGCACCGTTTTCCACATAGAAATCACACTGCACAAACAACTACACACTGTATATTAACAAATACACACACAAACATGAATGAATGTGTTTGATTGAAAGAAAAATGATTGTATATATGTAAGTGTATATATTTAAATATATGTCAATTAAGAAAAAAACAAATACATAGATTAGTATAGAAGATTTAGAATAGGTGATTAACTATATTATTACCTTTCAAAATCTTATCTCTCTTGAAATAAGTATAGTACTAAGGAAATACATATATATAAAATTATAAAAAACCAATAAATTAAAAAGGCAGAGAAGAAAGATTCTATAAACAAAATAATAAAAAAAAAATAAATTGAAAATAAATTGATAAAATAAAATAAATATATATAATAATTTTTAAAAAATACTTCGCAGTTAAGGAAAATAAAAATAAGGTTTCAAAATAAGTATAAAAGAAAAGCGGAACGCGTTATAACAGAAACTCCGGTTCACTCATCAATACAAATTACAGGATTTAAGGTCATGGAAAACGAAAACAAAATCTAAATAAATGAAAAGCGTAGGCCTCACTTCCAGGGCAAACTCTACACGCACTCTTCACCCACAAACTATCATCTTATCTTCCACATCATTTTTTTTAACTAATATTCATCAATTCAATTCAAAATATCACCTAAAATTAGTTTCTTTTCATTCTGACTCCACCATTCTTCAACGATAAACGAGGAAAAACACTCTGAAGATCATCACATAGATCGAAAACTCAGCAATTTAAATCAAGTTTGGTCTTTACCAAACACATTTAAACTAAAAAAGTGATGAACGTAGGAGAAGTTGTTAACCAATTAACTACATGATGAACCAAAAAGATAATAAGAAAAATGGAAAGTTTCCAAAGAAAATTAATAAAGACGAAATATACTATGGTTTTAAAGATACAGCTTTACAAATTGCAATTCCTTCTCCTCAGGAAAGAAGACAATAACCACTTTTAAAGAAGTCAGAACTAAAAGCCAAATGTCATACTCGTATGTCAAAGAAATGTGAAACAGAATTGGGAGAACAGTCAATTTAAATTTTATAATGGCTCTTAATCCCTGCATACACATCGTTCATAAAGTTTTAATTTTGGTTGGAGATCAACATGCATGAATTTCTTCCCAGCTGCTGATTGAGATACAATATATATATATATATATATATATATATATATATATATTGTATCTCAATCAGCAGCTGGGAAGAAATTCATGCATGTTGATCTCCAACCAAAATTAAAACTTTATGAACGATGTGTATGCAGGGATTAAGAGCCATTATAAAATTTAAATTGACTGTTCTCCCAATTCTGTTTCACATTTCTTTGACATACGAGTATGACATTTGGCTTTTAGTTCTGACTTCTTTAAAAGTGGTTATTGTCTTCTTTCCTGAGGAGAAGGAATTGCAATTTGTAAAGCTGTATCTTTAATAGGACAATTTATTTCATTTCACTTTTAGAGCGATATGGGTGGCAACAAATTATAAGCGAAACTTTAAAGTATTATTAAAAGCAATAATTATTAGTAATCCAGGCATAAATAACTTGCTTCTGAGACTAGCCATGGAAATTTATATCAGGGGACTTTCAAACTACCTTCTATTATGTACATATGGAAAAAATATTTTTTATTAGATAGTAAAATATATTAAAGAGTTATTTAAAAATGTGTTGCAACCATCATAAAAGGTCATATTTGGGCATACTCAGGCTTCAAAGCATTTTCATAGACTGAAGAAAAGATTTTATTTCTGTTTCATTTTAATTTATTATTACGCTAGTTAATTCTGAGAAAGAGCACCCATTAAAATTCTAATGGCCAGAAGGATAGTTGTAGTTGTAACAGAAATGAACTATTTGCCCGAATGGGTAAGGTGATAAACCTAATTTTAATACAATAATATTATTAAAGAAATATTTTTCATTTGAACTTGAATCAGCATAGGTATATTAGGTTATAAGTTATTCCTACAATGACACAAAATAATTTGCTTTTCTACATAACCAGAGGAATAATAATTCATTTGAGGCTGTCACAATCTTAATACTATATTTGCCTTTCAAGCTATTTTTATCAGACAAACTTTAATTGCGTGGGAAACCTGATTTGGGGAAATTTACTTCTATTAAACTGGTAATAATAATAGTGCTAAATTATTTCTAAAGAACATCTATTCTTGAAGAAATAATAATATATAGGAAAATATATCAATTTTTTATATCTTTAACATGTGAATCAATATATGTAGGCCTACAATCCTAGGATTTACCTACTGCTTATTATATTTTTAAAAAATACGTAAGGGCTATGAGTCAAATGAGCATTAAAACACTTAAAATACTGAAAATATTTTAAGAAAGTACATAACGCTGAGTGTTATGAATTGATCAGAGACAGCCTCCCCCCCAAAAAAAAACAATAACAATTGATTAATAATACAGCCATGAGTAACTAATAGAATAAAGCGAAGAAAACGTCTAAAATTGAGATTCAGGTATCAAATTAACTTATCAAAGGTCAAAATAGAGCGTAAGGAATTAATTGTTCATTTCTAAAAGGCACATTATGTGTTTTGCTTGGAAAGACAAAGATATCTAGCTAGGCATTGGAATAACAACGTTAAATCTGAGACCAAGATAAGCAGAAATTGTGTATTGATTCAAAATCACTCTATTAAATACCCCATCCGCTTTGCTCTTACTTCAACAATGCCATACCGTATATAAGAGTAACATTATATCTTGATCTCCCATTTAATCGTGAGTGATATGCATTAGAAATTTCTCCAGCTCTAGTTACATTTATGAACATTATTAGGTTTTATGCTCAACTTGTATGGGCAATGTATATTTCACTTTTAGTTGTGTCAAAAACAACTGTGATTAAGCCTTGTTTGCTTAAGGAAACTAGTCAGCTAAAATAGTTGGTGCTAGAAATAAAAAGGCAATTTAGGATTGTCATTCATACACAAAGACGTATAGTCCAATCAGTTAATGTGAAGTAGAGTTCGAATGAAGTTTACCTAATCTTCCAGTAATTGAGTGCATAGATTTCGATTGGCATTCTTTTATGGTTATTTCTTAATTAGTTTTAGGCACTACAATTCTCCGAAACTTGTATATTTTAGAGTCAAAATGTGCTTTGGATATTCATTAAAGATCATGTCAAATATAATTAAAGAAAAACTTTTCTTCGTCTAATCCTACAAGCTGGTTAAAATGGCCAATGGTTCCTCAAGATTGCACTTGTACTCAGTGTACATTTGAGGAAAAGAATTATAAATTGTCAGTAATTTCCAACCGTTTGTTCTTGCATTCTCTTTCTTTCGTTGTCTCAAATGTTTATTCCGTTCCAACTGATTGAGCCTGGTTTTCTTAATTTATCTAGTTTACATATTCACTAACCAAACATCATAAGCTTGGTTAGCATATATGTTTCGCATATACATGAGCTTCATTCACCTTAAATTGAGGTGAATTGTGGATTTTTCTCAACGAATACTGTTTAAAATTTGTACACATTCATTTTAGATCTCGAAGTAGTAAGGGAAGAGTCTTTAATTGGGTGGTTTGAAAACACCTTCTCACAATTTTATCCAAGTTTACTGAATGTATGTAAAAAAAACTTATGAAAAATAGAAAATAAAAATAATATTTGAATAGATATTAAACTCATTTGAGTAGTTTGACTTGAGTTAAATATGTATTAAGTAAAAATGTTTATGTTTATTTGTTAATACACATCTTATATTGGTTTATTCGCTAGACCTAACGAGCGCTCCTTAGGTTAGGGCTAGATTCTTAGACAGTAATTTCCCTCCATCTTATATTACTATAGTCTAATTACATCGCTACCTTAATGAAAAATCATCAATTCCTTTATCAATCTGATCTATATTATTTTTCCATTTCTCATATATTTCCTATTCAATGCACTATTATCCATATTTAAAGTTTATCACGAGGTAGAAACTCCATTTAAAAGTTGAGTGGGCATCAATGACCACAATTTATTTTGCCTAATTAAAAATTGATATAAAGATTATTTTAGATAGTTCTTATTTTAAATTCTGTCATTCGACTCACTCCTTAAAAGGAATATACCTACATTTCATTTTTTTCTTAAATATTATGAGAAATGTAAACCGATAAATTTAAGATATATTTAATTTTCGTTTAAAAGTTATTACCAGAAGTTTATTAATCTTTCTCATATTTTGTATCTGCTTAAGGTTTAAAGATCGTAAAGTATAGTATCATATTATATGTTGGCCCAATGTATCCGTGTTTAAAGACCGTTGTCTAAACGCTTATTTTACTAGTTTTGAAATTTCTGTTTCCAGATATTTAATATAAGTTATAAAGTTAATTTCATCTAAGGATGTAAATTATATCGGTAAAGATATAACCTATGCATGTCACTTAATTGTATTTAATAAATCTCTTTTAACAGATATTTGTTTTTTAAAGAATAAATGTAATATTGCATATATTTTCAGATTATCTAGGTATCCTTATTGCATTCAAAAACAATTGGAGAGTTGCTGGTAAAGTTTGAATAACAGAGAAATAAAAATTATATGTATATTTTAAGGAGGAACAATCCATGATTTTATTTTAGAACAAACAGTATTTCAGTTGGTTCTTTATAATTTTTATAGACTTTTATGATTTGGTCATATTTTCTTATGTTTTTATGTTATGAAGGGCTTTGAAACGTGTATAGAGTTAGGGGTTTAATATCAATGAATTCTAACACGACTACTTCTGTCTAATTAGATGCAAGAACAGAATGTTAGTTTGGTCCTGTATGTAAATTACTGCTGTAATTATTTGGTACATTTATAGTGAATTTAATTTAAAGTGAATGTAAACTTTAACATCAATAATGCTTCTTTGTCTTCCACCAGGTAGTACATCTTTAAAAAAATAATATCCAAATTAAAAACCTCTGGTTTCCTTTTAAGTGCTTTGTTAACCGATTTAATCTTTGGCTGAGAGCACCACTATCCTGGAGATCCCTTGTCTTGCTCTGCTTCCAAGTTTAGACTCGTAGAAGAAACCCTATCACAAATAAAGTTAGCATTATAATTTTGTATATACTTGTTGCTATTATGGTCTTCTTGTGATATACTATATATGTGATAAGCAATGATCTATGCAAGTTGTGTCTTGAAAAGTGATTACGAATTCTTCCCTATGAAACGATTTAATGCTAAGTAAGGCTTATTAAGTATCCTATATCAGGTGGGAAACAAAGTAATGTCGAATTTTCTAGAAGAAAATTTGAAATAATATATATTAAAGTAGAACCTTTGTTATCTTTTACAAATGATAAAACGAGTAATTTATAGCTTTTTTTCATCAAGATTATTATAATAATATTGTTCATAATCTTCTTCGATATACAGCCTTATGTACTCACATTCTTATTCTATCAGTTTCAAAAAGTGTGAATGCAAGTCGAGCGCCAATGATTAGCAAATAAAAGGATATACAGAGGGTGGTTTTCCATTCCTAAAGTGGGGATTTCAGTCTAAAGGTAGGACCAAAAAAGGTCGTCTAAAAAAGTTGATTTAAAAAATTGGAAACTTTGATCACAACAACTCTCGCTGCAACTTATAATAAACTCGCAAAACAGTTTACCGTAACCCATTTGACTCCTTTACTCCAAGTAAAAGGATTATAAATGCTTAGGCGATTGAAAAATGGGTCCAGCACGAGCTATTGATGGTAAATCTGCAATAACGTATTGCTCGCTGTGAGTCCTTACTTTCACGATACTTTCGGGCACCATTTGTGGACAGGATTGTTACTGGTCATCAGAAGTGGATTCTTTATCATAAAGTTAAACGCTGCCGTTTGTGGATCAGTTGAGGAAGCAGAATTTCTCAACAAATGAGAGGAAGACTTCACCCTTAAAGACTATGTCGAGTTTATGGTGAGACATTGAAGGAGAGTCCATTACTTATTAGTAGAAAACACTCAACAATCATTAATAATCTTTACTCTAATCAACTTAGTAGTTTGAAAGCTACTTTGGGCCAAAGGTGTCTCTTCTTATTCACGATAATTCCATCCTCACACAGCTTGAATGACCAAAGATCTCTAGCAAAAGCTCTGGTGGGTAATGTTGCTTCATCCTCCATAATATGACTTTGATCCTTCTGATTAACACATGTTCAGGATATTACAGAACTATTTAGATGGCCTTAGTTTTACATCAAAAGAAAATTTTAAAAACGATTTGGTTTTATATTTTGCATCAAAACCTAAAAATTATTACAATCTTACCATTGATAAGTTTAATTAACACAGTATGCAAGATATTAGTAAGAAAAGGAAAAAGTGAACTAGTTTTTATCAAATACTGTTAATGTTACTCCTACTAATGGCTTACCACTTAGGAGCAACACGCTACTACTAACCAGGGCAAATTGTTTGAAAGTATATGTGTATCATACGTGGATAAATTTGTATTAGAAATACTATGATCAAATATTTGCACTTTTTAATTTTTTTCCATTTTTAATATCCACCATTAAATCTGAAATTAATTTATCTCTAACTTATACATAGGTAAATTGAAATGTCCCTTTAACTCTGTATATCTATTACTAAATGATTAAAGTGTACGCTTATGAAAACAAGCCATTTGTGAAATACTTTTTTATCGTTTACAAGCAAGCTGCAATAACTCAAAAACAAAATACCAAACGAAAGCTGTGGCCCTACACAAAGAAGAACGTCTATTCCTAGAATTAGTATCTAGCTTATTAATTAAACCAATTGTAAAATATATAGGAAAGAAAATAGTCAATAAAAAACTTCATTTTGCAAGTTTCATCCTCCCTTTTCAACCGAAGATTTATTTGCTTTCTACTTATATGTCTTGATGTTTAGCTATATTTTGTCAGGGCAATTCTTTCTTAAGTCTCGCTTAGGGTTACTTTTATTTCTATGATTTGAGCGTACTACCAATATTCATAATTTTGCATATCGAATCAAATATGCATTATATTACGAAATCTTAATAATAAATATCGATTTTAAAGAATTTGGGGAAAATAGGGATCTCGTTTGTAGGATCAGAGCCCGTAAAATAATATTTCTTTGAATAACACAGTATATATACACTTCAGTAGTATTAAAATGTAAGAGTAAACTCATTGTCTATCAAATGGTTTATCACTTAAGAGCAACCTGCCAGTACAAACAGGAGCAAATTCTTTAAAAGAGTATGTATACCATATGTGGCTCAATTTGATTTCAAATTGTTGTAATTATTGATGTGGTAATTAAAATTTTGCCTTTGCCCAATTTTCACAATAAAATCAGGTAATGTGTGCGCTTATCATATTATATTATATAATTTAACGCGAGATTTTTATTTTGCACCTATCTTTTTCAATGCCTTACCACTTCATAAATATTTGTTCAAATTATATCAATAATAGCCTCGTGGGTTTCCCTTTATTATATCTAAATAATACACATGTTTATATTTAACTAGATAATGTATGAAATACATATATATGAAGTGAAGTTTAAACTAAGATACCTGTTGTCAGCTTCCATTTAGTGTAATTTTCTATTTTAAATAGCAAAACGTAAGCAGACCTATTCGAGACGTGCGGAAGTTGACTTAATAAATCCCTTCATTGGCGTCCAAAACAAGTTAATCCGGATATTCCAGTTGGTGCGTTGCTAATGGTAACTAAATTTTTATGTACATTTTTTGTGGAGAGAGTATCCGATGACTGTGCTCTCCTATTACTCTTTGTGTCCCATCAAGAACTTTGAAAACCCCGCTCTTCCCTAAAGAATTCTTTCCTTGCAAGACATTGGTGATTGGTGGCTCCCATAGCTGCCAAGACGCCTATGAAAACAAATGCATTTATTATTATATGATCAATGCTTTAAAAGGCAGCCTGAATTCAGATTAGCATTTATATAATTGCTAGGTCCAGTCTACGTCGAAGAATTATATCTTAGTTTTCAAGATCCTTAGGTTTATCTTTGAACTTTCATTTTTCTTTTAGGGTTATCTATCAACATAGCTCGACCTTTACTATCATGAATATTTGCCAAATATGCTGACATCTCACCTAAACATTACGTGTAACGGAATCTCATCTCTCACGAATTCAAATTTTGGCTCTGTCCAGACTCCAGTGTTGGTGTAAATTATAGGAATTAATTTTTCTTTCGATGCTGTTGACAATTTAAGATCTAAAAGTATTTTTCCGTTTCAAAATCATACTTCTATTCTCATAAAAAATTATGCTTTTCATCTTAAGGGCCTTTAATACTCATGTATATAGGAGACATCAAAAACGTAGTTGAGCTTCAAGTACGGTGGTTGATCTTGCTCGTTTTTGTTTCATTTCTCAAACATACGATAGGGTTTGGAATCTGAACTCTGTTCTGTCTCTACCCAAACTGAAACCGACGCTTGAAGGTGAAATAAAGGAGGATAAAATGGTTGGAGGAAAGATAAGCCGCGACGCTTTATGCATTTTAATTACTTTGGTTACCTGTAAACCGTTCACCTCATATCGTTTTACATACATTATACGTACATATACCCATTATGTATCCTTGTATTACCGTCCTTCCCTGTTGGAAATAATGGTTATGTTTTAAGTGCTTTCTGTGAGGAGAGAAAATAGTTGTGAGTATGAAACTTTCTACCACTACTCCCTTTTCAAGCTAACCATCGTGTAATCGCAAAAGTTACATACGGGTGTGGACTCTTGTGTGCGTTTAAATGGCGTATCGTCAGAAGGAAGAATATGTAGTTATAATAATTAACTCGTGTGCATGCTCATTCTTTGCTGTTTGTTCATGTCTTTTGAAGTCTGATTCCTTTTCTCTGTGTAAAAGAGACAGATACACTTTTGCCCTAACCATCAATGCGCCGTGTAAAGAAAGAAAGAAAGATCTCATTAGCATAACAAGCGAAATCTACGCCTTATCTGCTTCAGAAACTTCTAGCATAACCAATCCCTCTAATAATTCAGCTCACTGATATTTAGATACTTAGAGGAGTAGCCGACTCCCTTGGATTTATTACTATACATTCCTAAACGTATAAAGGGGTCTGCACGTTCACTGTATTTACCTACACTATATAGATACAACTGTGCTTCTAGAGAAATAGAGATTCTCGTAAATACAAGCCATTTTAGGTACAACAAAACCCAAACGACCTATTGTGATGGTTTTCTGAATGACCATAAGTATACAATTATGAAGATAATTTAAATCATGAATAAATAAACTCGATGTAAGCAAATAAGCTTGAAGTTTTTATGCATGAGCCGATTCGTTTTATCTATGGCTGACATCGATGCTTTTAAGTGCGTTCTCTTCGAAAGGTCATTCTTAAAGGAATTGAACCAATATTATCGGGGAATTTGTCAACCTGTGCATTTTCAGAAGAGCAAGACACTATTTCTCGGTTTATAAATTTTTTAAATTTTTTGTTTCCGTGTTTTCACCAGCGAGCAATAGAGTAAATTTCATTTTATTTATCTCATGAGCAATTAGCGGTAAATGGAATTTATTCTATTTCGGAATGAGCAAACAAATGAAAGAATAAATGTAAATCTGGTCAAAAGCTTTCCTTGTTTCTCATCCCCTTTCTTCCTTAATGTCAGAGAATACAAATAACATTGAGTAAATGTTAGTACAAAAGGAGAATGTTTAGCTATCTTAGGTAATGTATCACTTAATAATTTACACAAAAGACACTTGTTTTAACAAACGAGGGAATTTATTCTCGTTGGAAAAGAATAAAGTGAGAGATAAACATATGAATAATTATAAAAGAAATAAAGTGAAAATTTTAGTATAATTGGGATGAAATATTAAAAAATCACATCTCCATAAATATCGGTTCGCGAAAGTACACATTTATTAAATCTTCGAGAACAATTTATTCCTTTGCAAAATGTACTAATAGTGCAAACTTGTAAAGTCTTTCTGGTTGAATAAAAAATGTTGCGACTAGAATATTACAGGTAAATCTTATTGAAAGTTATGTCATGTCAAAGAGGGTTCATAAATTGGCAGTACAGATACTGTCAAGATTTTAATACTGAATTAAATGTTATTGAGTAGTGTTTATGCAACATAGGCAAAAATTATTTTTTGTGAAGTTAAAGTATCGTTATCTGTTTAGTTTGATAATTCCTAATATATCAGTACTGATCTCTTAGAACATTAAATGATAAACCAAGGTCTTCATGCTACATAGGAAACCAGCTCAAACCATTATTTTTAGCTAAGCAGATTCTCATGGAATGTCTCGGTAAGTAGAGTCACTTGTTGAAGACCATGCAACTATATCCCTTGTAGGGATGAATTATGAATCAAACACAAAGAACTTGTGGATAGTCTCAATTTCCTACCTTTGATTTAAATAGAAAAAATACGTTTGCTAAAATCCTGACCGTTGCATCGAAATAAAAGAAAATAACTAAAATTTATTATTTTTAATTCATAACCTTTACAATCTGAACTATTAATAAATTATACTGTGTATAATATTATGTTTTCTGAACTCATGTCAATCAGCTTAACTTTCAGAGCCTTTGCTATTATTCCGAAAATATTATTAAATTATACCATTATTACCTATAGCGTAAAATGAAGACACTAGAAACAGTAAGGGAGAGAATGTATTTAAATATTGAATGCTATAGCAGAATTTCTCCATATGGTTCTGGTTTATCTCAAACCTTATCCTTTTGGCCTAAAGAAGGGAAAATTAATTTCCCCTCACATCGATTATGTAAATAAATAGAGGAAAAACGTCAACGAGAAATTTATAGTTTTATCATGTGGGCATCATGTCCTTTATTAAAATATACCAGTGTGGATTGGCTAAATTTTTTGTTTAAAGGTGTGAGAAAGGTTATGTGAACTAAGAAAAATTTAACAGGGTGATATCTAGTAATCTAAGCATCTTCTTGATACACTAGTAGTAAGTGGCCTTGTGCAGGAAGCCCGAAGAAGCTATGGAGATTCTTAAAAACCCAAAAGAGAGCCTCTTAACGAGTAATTCTTTAATAATGAATATTGATTTAAAATTGATCTGTTCCCTTTTGATACCACTTGTCAGGGACTAATATTATTAGAAAAATGTATTAAAACTTCTTTACGATGTCCGTGCGCAGCTTCAAAGCTCCTTAACTACAATATAATAAAATCAGTATTTTGTAAAGTGAAAACTTGTTCTTATAGGCTATAGACGATTTCTTGCGAATTAAAAAAACTGCTAATTATATTACAAAGAACGAAGAAACTAACTTGGAAGAGGAGCTCGCCAAGTCACCAGCTTCTATGGATATGTAGGAAAGAAGGGTAGATTGTTAGTGGCTTTTGATAACTGTATAGTTATTAGTAATTCTTTTTGGAATAATCACTATATTTTTCACGCTTTTGAAGAAAAATTATTGCCTCAGTCTTAATAGCAATTGAATTCAGCTTATTTCGATTTAATACACAAGCTGAACATATAATACATATTTTCTCTTGGCATATTGATTCTATCCTATATAAAACTAAAGTTACACAGATTTGTTAATTCAAAATAAGTAAATAGTATCACTTTGCCTTATGTATGGATTCCATTTTAAACATTGTGTATAAATCTAGACATTTCAACTACTTTTACATAAATTTGTGAATGCATGTGTATCTGCATGACAGGCAAAATGCTTATTCTTTAAAAACACACATTGACCCTTTTTGAAAAACAAGGTTTTTGTTTCATTGTTGAAAATAAAGAATCTGCTACACTTTCTTATGAGTTCCTGTCGGCTTCAATCAAAACTTTAATTAAAAAATTGCAATTTTCTTTTATCTTTACTTCATTCTGAACTTTGTGTTAGAGTTTTGTACTCGATAAAGTTTATCAATAAATAATTTCGAAACCTAACATGCTACTCCGATGTGAAAGGGTTCGACGTGATATTAGAGATATTAAACCAATTTGTTTGCAAGATCTATTTTGTTTAAAAGTTGCAACGCTGTTTGTCATTAGTAAATATGATTGTTTCGGAAATCTTTTCCTTCATATTTTGTAACGGTACTTGCGTTTTTCATCTGAAAGAATGTTTCTAATTCCTTGCATAAAAAGGTAAGTTTAAGCTTTTCTCTTTTAAAACGAGAAGGGTTTCATTGAGATCTAATTTGTAGGATGGTTCTGAGGCTTAATCATTTAAAGAATTTGACCGCATATAAGGGAGAAAATGAAGTACTGTTCTAAAGTTTTCTCGAGTTTATACGGGAATTTAAAACATACACTATAATCATCGTAAAGTGTGATTAATAAAGTAATGAAAAAAAACTTTTTACACATATTTTGAGAATAGCATATCATAGATTGTCATCGTTTACATAAAGAATAAGAAAGAATGCAAGGTCAAGTACTTCCGCTAGTATATATTATGGTATTATTAATGGACACACGTTGGCGGGAAGATTTATTTAGTAGAAAAAAGGGCGCGTGTATGGCAAGTAGAAATATGTAGTAGAAATTAGGGTAAATAAAAGAAAATATATAAGTTTTAATCAGATAAAAAGAAGAAATAATCGTATGGCGATCATCAATAGTTAAGGCTTGGAATAGATAACTCTCTTATTTCCTTTTTTATGCTCCAGCTTTTAGTTCAATTTTTGTATCATTGAGTCTCACTTTGTTTCTTTTTTATTGAATTGATCGTTTTGTTAACATCTTTTGCTTGGTCAAATCATCAAGTGTTATTTTTTTCTATATTTCGATAGCAGCTCACCACTATAAAATAATAATGCTCTTCATTCATCACAAGCCATAGTGTAACAACGATCAATATTAATCAAAATTCGAATCCAAATTGACTACATGCTATGAAATCAATCTTAGAAATTTTATTTTTATTAGTAACCACTTTTTCTCTCGATACAAAGTTGATCTGATGTTAAATTATTGAAAGGAATAAATCACGTTTAGTTTTGCTCTAAATGCTCATGACCTATTTGAAAAAAATCAAGAACTTGTGATCAAACTGATAGAGCAATAATAATAAATTAATGGATAGAAGAAACGGTATGGAATGGAATAGGTCTCTGTAAAACTATATTAAAATTATTTTAATAGAGACAAAATATTTTAAGTGATTATGGTAAATATTAACTTGATTATGATGAGATAGTAAAAATAGAATAAATCATGCAGGTTCATTTGTCAGGCCATAATGAAGAGAAAAACAACAAACAGAAAAATATGATAAAAAGTAAAAGAATAAAGATAAAGAACGAAGTATCAATTTAAGCGCAATGAAGAAGTTAATAAATGGAAATGCCAGTACGTTGAAGGCAAATCCAAATTTAAAATTACAACAAGATCTCAAGTTGCAACCAGTGATGGCTTGCATTGGCTTCTTTAATCGCCAGACTTAAATATAATCGACCTTTTATGGAACCAATTCCCTCCTATGAATCGGCAAAATTTCTCTAGATAATATTCAAATAATTGTATTGCTCAAATTCTTGACTTAGTAAATCTGTTATTAATGATAAAAGAGGCCCAATTCTGTACTAAAAATAAAAACCACCATTGTTTTTTCGACCCAAATATATGTTAGAAACAAAGTGTGAAACTCGCCATTGCATAGAATGCCTAAGGATTAAGCCAAGTTATCAAATTAATTAATCTCTATACAGTTGTTAGGTATTCTGTAAATTATTGGGCTTGATTAATGGAGAGTAGGAAACGTCCAAACTGCAGTAAAGCATTCATCAATGCAATTTTAGGTGATTGTGAGTTTTTTATGCCTAAAAATTAATCACTAGCGCATGCTCATCCGTCACTTATTATCAATGTCATTTTGTTAATATATTTTTAGCATCTCGATTTAATATTATAATTTTACATAATTATCTTTAGATTTCACTCATTTCAACTAGTCCAAATATTGTTTCCTATGGTATCTACAATAACTTATTTTACTATGAAAGATAGTTATTCTTGAGAAAATCGACACATTCGATTAAAATCACTAGATAAAATATATAAAGTAATCATAAATAAACTTATTGCACTCTTTGTAAAAAACTGGGACAGGTTTTGTAGAATACATGAGTATTATATTTAATATCGTTAAATAAATAACCTTTAGAATTTTACATGCATTCTTTACCTCGGCCTCTAAAGTAAATGTGTTCAAGGAAAACGCCCTTCCTCTATAAATTCTTGGGACATCCTGTAAATGGTATATTTAGCCTGCTCAGAGGAGAGAGAATTGTGGACAGTTATCTAAACGTTTTAAGGTTTTTAAATTGGGCAGGCATTTTAGACAACGTTGAAACGCATGATTTAAAAGACGTTCAGAATTCTTGGCAAAACAGGTAATACTAGGCACTTAAATTCTCCTTTATACTAATATCCCTGCATCAGTATCATGTATTCTCCATAAATATATTTTTCGGGTAAATTTACAATTTTCCCCGTTTTTATCAGCTGGAATCGATTTTTTTGTTAAATCGTAAGAATCTGGCATCCAGCAGTGATTTTTCTAGAAATTCTGAACGTTTTTTCAATGCGTTGCCTCGCTTGTGTCAAGATATTGAAATTAAGCAATATTCAATTTTGCCAAAAATAATAGCCTTTACGAAAAAGATCACGACCTTTGTAGACCATCTTCTAATGCTTTTGGCCAATCTTTTAGCTGTATCTTTGTTTTATTAGCTGTTATCTTGAATCTTCAAATATGATTCATCCATCATCGTTACCTACGAGTCTCTGACATTTATAACCTTCTCTCCTGGCATTTGGCCATTCGATACTATAATAGGAAAAGCTTTAAGACTTCAATTCTTTTAATATATAATGTGAGGCTTTGTAAAATTGAGCCTGACCCTCACTTTTCTCGTTGTTTCAGAAATTTTTTCTCTCCCATTCGCGCCTGATTTATGTGACCTCTATTACATGTCGCGACTAAGTACATCGAGGAAACGCTGTATTTTAATTTTAAAACGTAGGAATGCTGCAGATTACTGCCGTTTTAATTGGAAAATATTTTCCGGCTAAGTTAACTTGCTGACTTATTTCTATATGGCTTTAATCCTTAATGAAACGTTAGAATTTCCAGATATCTTAAAACGTTTATTCCTCTTACCCAGTAACTTTACTTCAAATCTGCTTTTGAATTAGATATTCGGATACTTTGGTTGTTTTTCGAGGGCAGCATATGCTTATTAATGAAGTGCTTATAATTCAGCATTGGAAGTCACAAATATGTTTTATTAGGAAATTAAACGGCACAAGCCTTTTGTTTATTATCCTGATTGGTTGCAATGCAAAAATATCAAAAGTATCAGTTTTTATCCTCACACTATAGAATTTTTCCTTATATATTTCAAGTTTAAGCCAATTTAATGGGTGGGTGCGTTTAATTTTACGAAGAAGAACGTTAAATGATTTCTGATTTTATCAGTAAAAAAGTTTCTCAAACTTAAAATACTCATTTTTAAAATTTATTTTGATGAAAATTTGTATTTAAAAGAGAAAGATATCCTTAGTTTAATCTACACACATGACAAATTGTTTCTCTCATTATTGGCGAAATCTATCTGGTGATAAGTCATTAACACCTTAACAAAGAATACTTACAAGGGGCTAAAAAGAAACTATACGCTTAACTTATTTTTGGAAATTCCATTTAAATTCAAATTTAAAAATATCAATTAACTCTTATAATGTAAATTTGAAATTATTTTTTTAACTAGGTCATATTCGAGGTAAATCTCGTAAATATGGTTTAATTAGGGACTGCAATTTAATTGCCGACTCCAAGATTCACCTTAAAGCAGGTGCTCTCAAGACTCCCCAGAATGGCTTCTGTTTTGCCATCCCAGAAATTAAATGTCCATTGAGACCAATCACTACTACCTTAGAAAAATTAAATTATGGTAAATGGAGTGTAAAATTTTGACTTGAAGTTTGTTGTTTCTTTAATATCCAAATTTGGGGAGATTCAGATCAGCTAATCCCCGAAATATTTCTAGGTCTCTTTTGGTAGGACTATTGTATGGGTGTAAGGAGTTAATTACTAGCTAATCTTTCTTCTCATTTCACTAGAGAATATAGTCACGTTTACTCGCCTACCTTGTTTGAAGATGTGTATGGAGAGGGTTTTAGAGGGGCATGAGTGGCGTCGTCTGCACAGATATTACATGTGATGATGTGTTACAGCGCATGAATCCATCCACCTTCGTAATAAGGTGTCTTTTGGCTTAGACTGATAGGGGTCTTCGTCCACTAAGGAAATTGAGGGGAAGACGCAGTATAATTTACTATCATTCATGTATGCGGACTATTTATTATGTGAAAATTGTTCATACTCAAGTTGTAGATATATCGAGTCACAAATTAGGATAAGCTTTAATTGCCATTGGCATTAATCCTTGTGGACATTAATAATGACGCCAAACAAGATATTAATCGAGTAATTTCAGAGTTTTCATTTTTACCAAATTCATTTAACATGTTTTATAAAATACACATATAAAATTATCATTACAAGTATAATATTTACCTACCAGAGTGAGTAGAATTCCGATACCTTCAACTACATTTTACTAATCAAGTGGACTTCTTTAGTGATGTAACGTTTTATGTTGCTAGATAGTTTTATAGTTATTTAACAGTCTAAAATACTCCCTTCAAACTTCATTTTCAAAACGTGATATTAATCTACCGTGAAAAGTAGCCTTGAGGCATTGCTGAGTTTTTTATATCTACCTTTAAAAATTCAAATCTTCCTTTCTCTCTTAACATGTAGTGTTTTTTTTCTCAGAATTAAAGATCTTATTCGGGTCTCATTTTAATAGAAATATAGTTGAAAAAGCGACAAAAGTACATATTTAATACCTATAAATAGTAAATTTGCAGTCTTAAGAACTTTAATATCTGTTATCTATAGCAGTTTTCCAATTCATGACCAAGGCACATTTGAAGAGTACCAAGAAACTGTTAAATTATAGTTAGGCCAAAGATAATTTCTAATTTAAGTAATTAAATTACATTTAAATCTTTTTGTTACTTAGCTTTAATTATTTTGGATATTTTATAATAGAATTTTAATTTATCTGCAAACAGATATTGTGCATCTTACAAGCTTATGTGTAAAAAAGAGTTAACATAGATATTACCGACGAGTAATAATCGCTTTGAGAGCCAGAAAAGAAGAAATAGGGTTTCTAAGGTTGCCCAAACCAAAACCATTTGGAAACCATTGATCTGGATTTTAAGTTAGTA
The DNA here is from genome assembly GCA_963969495.1 of Ceratothoa steindachneri. Lineage (NCBI taxonomy): Eukaryota > Metazoa > Arthropoda > Malacostraca > Isopoda > Cymothoidae > Ceratothoa > Ceratothoa steindachneri. Next base: position 64,390,189 of record OZ018319.1, read on the forward strand.
ATGATAAATATGAAATCATATAGTATCAACCTAGGCATTGATAGGTGCATTTACTCAACCATCTGACCTATGATAAAACTTTGCCTTTATTATATGATGGGTTTTATAATATTAACGAGAATGTCGCGTCTTACATTTAAGATGATGGTTTATCTTATGTATGTATATCGTTGGAAAAGGGATAATTCAATGAGGATTCTACCACTGTTGTAAAATTATTGTAATTTTAGGTTAGAAAACTAGCATATAACTGAATTTTGATTCTAACTCAATATTTTTTTAAGAGAAATTATTTCTTAGACTTTTCAAAGTAGAGTTCCCAGGAATGAATGGATATGTTTTTCCAATAAATAAAACATTCAAGATAAGCAAAAGTAATTTTTATCTACAGTTAAAAAGTACAAAAGGTAGCACTAGTCTACTCAAAGATTAATATAAACCAACCAAATAGTTCATAGCCATAGAGACCACTTTAATCAACCGAATTTCACTTATCTTAGACACCACATAGTCTCTGTACAGCATTATTCAAATGAGCCTAATTTTTGTAGAAACTTACAACATGTGAGGATTATAGAATTTAAACCAATTTTTGTTGCATAAAAGCTATAATTACAATAATATCTGAATTTATACATTAAACAAACCTCTGTATACTATCATGTATATTATATAATTACATGATCGATATAATATATTAGTGGTTATATCATTCCCTACAAAATGCTTGAAAGAATACCTTTAGTATATACGTATTTACACCAAGTAAGACTCCTCTATTTGCTTGGAGAAAGTGGTAGGCTCAGAAAGAGTTGCAACCTTTTTCGATAGCGTCTTATTAGCCTCTACTTTTAGTTAACGGAAACTTGTATTTTACCTAACCTCTTCAGAAATCTTTTAAAATATATTTCTTAAACTACCCTCATTACCTTTTACTATTAAAATATTAATTAAATAAAAAAACATGTCCAAAGAAGAATACACCTCTATATTATTTTACCAGGCCATATTATTAGTCGAATTCCTCAGCGCCTATATTATAGCATCATAAATTAATAAAATCAATGGTTTATATCTTTGAGCAAGCTATCTAGAGATAATTTCTTCCTTCTTGACATTGTCTCTTTCTGTTTCAAACTACTACAACTCAGGGACAATGTAAATGTTAGTCATTACCTTATGAGATATAGCTTTTGTATGAAAGAATTTCAGCCTGTAAGTTGATTAAAAAACAAGAAACTGAACTGACGAGATTAGTAATTAGTAATGGCCACACACCGTAGAAGTTGGTAACACGGTAGCATTTCGTGTAAACAATCTTAGCAGACTCGGAGTCAATGTATATGGATGAAGTTCTGTACAGCGAAAACTGTTAGAGCAAAAAATATATTTTAGCGTTATATTATTATGCCATACTGGTTATATTTTTGGGCCAAGCGTGGTATGTATATCTGACGATATTATGTGTTGTGTACCCATAGTTTTCAATGGTTGTACGCATTAAGATGTTAAGTATCAGGGATATGTTTAATAGCAAATAAATTGAGCGATCAACAAAAGAAATTATTCATAATTACTACTTACCCTTGCAGTCATAAATGGTTAAAAAATTCCACTGTACATAACTTACACTCGAGCTAATCCCGTATTGTATGTATCGTCTTAATAGATTTGGACGTCCAATATTCTGAGACACCTGACCTCCTAGGTCAAGGGCTTCTTCTACTGAACTAGTAAGTGTGGGACGTCGTCGAGAGAGAAGTAAATTAAAATCCCTATAACAACATTCTATCTCTTAGGTCCGCTTTAACAAACACTACGTCCGAAATTGATCAAGATTTTTTATTAGGACATGTCAACAATTCTGACGTCAAATTGAAACAGTGATTGAGGCCAATTGTAGATTCATTGAATATGCGTGTTTGAAAGATTCTCAAAATTATTTGTTCCGATTTCCATTTCATTACAGATTTTCTATGATGTGGTAAGAGTCTTTTTCTACCTTCTTACAAATGACCTCAAAATGCTGACACTCTCTCTCTCTCTACATATATATATATATATATATATATATATATATATATATATATATATATATATATATATATTACAGATTAAAGTATAGCTTACCTTTACAGAAGATTGCATGCCAAGAAAGCACCCTAGAATATTTTGGCACAATATTAAGAGACTCGACTCCTTATATAAAAAAATAATTGTTTCTGTACAGTATCTTACGAATTTGAATATACTCGTAGCTATATCAAGGAGGGAGAGAGGCTGCCCATTTTTGGTGCGAAAGCTGTCAATCAAATGAAAGTAAAGATTCTGAGACTAGTATTTATATCATGGTTGAAAGATGCATTTAAAATTCAGGTGGTCACTAATTTGTTCCACCATCCTCCTTTTGGGAACTTTTGTTAGTTTAGGTCAATATTAATATTTCTCTTTTCTAGGGATGATAAGATTGTTTTGGAGGGGGAATATTAGCGACTTGCATTGAGTGATATCTCGGTTGCATAGTACAACGTTTTGTCCAAACCAAAGGTGATGTTTATAACAGAATATACTTAATTAGATTCTATTTTTCTCTGCTCTCTGCCTAAACTATTTGTATGTGATTCAATTTTTACTGAGAAGTACTAAAACAGGTTGCAAATTTGAATCAAATTTAAATTGCATATCATTTACCAAGGTTTTGTTAGTCTACTTTGCATGCACATTAATCTAGCCCGTGTAATGATGAGGAAGTAGGTAGGCAGATACGTTTTTACTATCTCCATTTGAAGTCGTCTAGTTTAATTCTCTGCAGAATGGCTTTGCATTTTCTTTGCTCTTATGATGGTATGATGAAAGCATCATGATGCCTTATAGAAAAATTTTATACTTGAAATACAATGGGCGAGAAAAAAAGCTGGACTTTATCTCTCATTATCCTATATTTTAAGACCAAATCCAAGCTACATTAAAAATTTATATAGGAGTGGAGACTATAGAAGGGAGAATGGTGATGAAAAAGGTACTCATAAGAATACAAAGGACTGAGGTTGATTAGCAAACTAAGAGAGAGGCGTAAGTTAAAATAAACACTGGAGATATACAAGGGTCTGCATGCTCTGGAAAACGAGAGAGAGGAAATATGGGGGAAAAGAATGAAGGGAGAATATTGGTCCTTTAATTATGTTTTAAAATTAAACCTCACTGTACCTTGAAAATATTGCTGTAATTTTAAAAGAACAAACCCATATTTGGCGTGGTAGTGTATTAGAGAAGTACTTTGGTTTAATAAAACAACAAAAATAGTGAGACAATCTTTAGCTATCCGAATCTAAAAAGAAAGACAAACAGACATCCATGTAGAAAATTAAGATAATATTAGATAAGTTTAGGACTGGTGACAATAATGTCCTAAAACAATAGGAGGGAAACAATAACATTCGATAAATGGTAGGTTTTTCTATTAACTATTGGATGAAAATGATCATTTCTAGTACAATTTAATAATTCATATCTATTGAATTTATTTGATAAAAACAAAGGTTGTTCCCCAATTTCATATTCCATGCAGCTTGAGGAGCAATACGCCTGAATGAGCCTAACTTTAAGAGAATTAACAAGGAAACTTATTTTTCTATCAAAATGCTCTCTAACTGAATTCCTTTTCCCATTTAGTGATTATTTAGTTTAATTTATTCAAGTCCTAAATTATTTTGGGGGGATTTTTCTACTTTAAATAATAATATTTATATATCAATAAACCCTAATTTTCCTTGTTAGTTTGGAAAAGTAGGTTTCGAGATAACATCTCTAAATTACTTTTTAGATGCGTAGAATAAGTCCAGTTTAAAAGTATGCAACTAAAAGTTTTATACGTAGTGAATTAAGTTTAAGAGAAATATTCATTTGTTCAAGTATTGTCTGGTAGGAATTTTAGTTACCGCTATTAGTTTGATGCTGAACTACATTTTCGAAATAGGACAATATTTGATTGATTATGCTCCGATTTTAGGAGAAAACCCAGTTTTACGCAAAACAAAATCATCACCAGAGCTAAGAACCCCTTCATAGCAAGGTGCGGTCCGCTCAAATCAACGCAAATATAATAGACTCATCTCTGAATGGAGCTGCAACTTTTTTTTTTAACGTCCATCTGGCGACTGAATACAAGATAGGGATGGGGAAGGCCATGAGAGCAACGCCTATTACCTCCCTTCACCCTAGCGCTTGCAGAAACGAAACATTTGTGCGCGCAACTTCCACGGTCATTTTTTGTGAGAGTTTCTAAAGAAATTTATCTTCAGGTAATATTATTCCGCAAATAATATTATAATTATATTAAAAAATATGTTGATAGAGATAATATAGAGGAATGAAATGGATGAGTGAATGATAGTAGTGAAAGTGATCATAACGGTAAAGAGAAGGCAGTATTAAACTATTATACAGTGCCGTTAGGTTATTGTTCCTTATCTATTGAAAAAGGTAGACCAACAGTGGCATATCACCTATAATATTTCTGAAACAATTCTCAAAGATTGTGGTGAAGTTAGTAGAAGTGAAATTCGTTTTGAGCAAAGCCCCTCTAACGCAAAATTGTTGGAGAAGTAAAATTTTAGACTGCGGGAATATCAAACGCTTTCGATCAATTTAGGTTAAAAATCTCAAATATTTGTAATTGGGAGAAGATGGAAAATTCTAACAAACGGAAGCATGTTCTATATAGATAAAAACTCCGGAAGAGAATAGAAATTCAAGGAATGGGTAAAAAAATTCAAGAATAGAATACAGGATTATAATGGCAAAGAAGTCTTTTATTCCATTGAAGTTACAAGATAAGGACCCGAGTGCTTATTTGATGAGGTTCGAGTCTCGATAGAGACAATTTTCACTTGGAAACTGCTTCTAAGAACATTCGGACTTCATTAAATTTCGTTTTTTATCTTTCTGGGAAAAGGATTTTCATTTTTGCTTATCTCACACCCTAATTTATAGGTTTCCCATACATGTATGCTAGGAGACTTCGGGCTCGTGGCCGTCGTCCTCTATTCTTTTGCCACAAGTCCTTTTTTGTCTGTTATGCCTCGTTTTCTGTCTATTATATCCCTATTCTTTCTAATATGCCTCTACTTTATGTCGATTAGGTTCAATTTTCTTTCGCTTATACCCCATTTTCTCGCTATTATGCTCTTATTTTATCTAGCTCTCCAATTGTTTTTGTTTTATCTGTCTATACTTCTCCCAATTTGCAGGCACTTATGCCCAGTTTTTCTCTCTGTTTTGCCACTTTTTATTTCTATTGTGGCTCAACTTCTTGTTAATTGTGCCTCATTTCTCTCTATTATTTCAGATGTTTTTGGCCAGTTTTCTGTCTATTATGCCTCGTTTTCTCTGTACTATACATCCGTTTATTCCTATTAGGCCACAGGTTCTCTTTATTATTTCACATTTTCTCTCTATTTTGGTCCCATTTGTCTATTATGGCACATATTTTGTCTATCATACTTATAATCTCTGTCTATTTGGCCTCACTTTCTCTATATTATACCCACATTTTATGTCACTTAGGGCTTTTATGCTTCCATTTTCTCCAGATTCTTCCACTTCTTCTGTCTATTTTGCAAAATTTTCTGTCTCTTATACCCAGTTTTTGGTAAGTTATGCCTCCTTTTCTGTTTATTATATCTCCGTTGTTTTGTATTTTCCTATTTTCTGTCCAATATACCACCATATTTTTGTCTATTGTGCCTCATATACCGTCTATTATACCTCATCTTCTGCCTATTATCACCCATTTTCTCACTGTTTTGCCCCATGTTATGTCTCTTGCGCCCTAATCTCCTCTCTATTATACACATTTTTTGTCTATTAAGCTCCATTTGCTATATACTATACCCCATTTCGTTTCTAGTATGCTTCCATTTTCTCTTTATTATATCTCATCTTCTGCTGGTAATGCCCTCGTTCTCTCTCGATTATGCCTCAATTTCTTTCTGTTATGCTCCACCTCTCGGAATTCTTTTCTTTCAAATTTGCAAGAGTTGTTCTTTTTTTAAAAAATTTTCAATTCTTTCATCATAAAATCTAAACCTGCATCGCGTAAAAAGGCCCTAAGAAAACTCAAACTTGAATCAGAATTGAAAATTGCGAAATAAATGCTCGAGATATCTCCTGAAAATGGCAAACGAATTTACATAGCTACAAGGAACAAGCAAGGACTACTTAGTCACCTCAAAGGCCAGTCCCATTCTATACTAACATGCGAATAGTCCTCTTTTAGACATTGTAGCCACGATGCTCACTCACACAATTTTCAATCCACAGCAGGAGTCCGTCTTTAAACAATATTATTACTCGTAAATTAAGTGTAAATTTTGTTTTTAAAACTATTCACACTACTAGATGTTTCTGTATAACTATCAAATTTGATGACATCGAGAGTACTCATAATCTAATTGGTTCTAGAAAAAGTTCTGCAAAATGAGGTACCAAAACACAAAAATTTGGAAACAGGCTATATAAACAGTTCCTATATACTGAGAAGCAAGCATAGATACATACATACAAGCTCAGTTTATACAACTACAAGGACGGACAAAGCAGCATATGTTCAGAGTTTAAGAAATATAATCCTATTAATTTCCTTTCACTCGGTAAATTACAATCTTTAGTTGTAATTAAAGTATATTTTTCTGTTAGCTTATAGGTATCATATAATTACACTGGGCATAACCATTCATTATCATTACAAAAGCTCTCCCGTTTTTGTATTTTTCAAAATCCTTCCCTATACCTTAAATCAACCTTATTATTATCTATATGTCCTTGTTTTCTTATTTTATTCTATTTTTCCATTACTATTACTGAAATTTACGAGCATACTTTTAATTCCAAAGCGTAGCTGAAGGGTAAACCAAGTGCTTACTGAAGCTTACAAATGGTATTCTACATTATATTATATTCCTTTCTAGAGTAATCTTCGGTAAGGTTATATAAATTATAAATTGATAGGTTAAGGACGTATATATTTAATAGAAAGATTTAGAAACGGTAGCATCTTTTATTTTCTCTTCCTATCTGGTGCATGTCTGGTGATGATTTTAAAAATTTACATTTTCGTTTGTCTTATGAATTTAGAAGTAATACTTGTCTAATGGTTAAAGAGAATGTTTTTATTTTTTTGAGTTATTTATCTTTGTTTTCCTTGCGGTCATATATTTTATGATTTTTGTACTTCAGTGACAAACAGATTTTTATTGTTTCCTTATTATTCTGATGTTTAGCTATTTGACTAATATAGTGTGTCCATAGAAATGCCCCCCCCCCAAAGAAAAAGAGAATTCTTGTAATACTTAAATTGTATGTTCACTTATAATATCTTACGCATTATTTGAAAGAAGATAGTTTCAAGTTTAAAGAAGAGTATAAACTGTTTACCAAATAAAAAATCAAATTTCAGGCACGCATTAACAATGAAATAGAGGCGATTGCATTTACAGAAACAGGAAATAGATTTGAAATGAGTCGATACAAGCGACGAATATTTAATATTAAACATGTTACTCTACTCTCTCGAATGATATATATTTTTAGTTAAAAAAATAAATATTATCATATTAACATGATTTGGGGAATTATCGCTATTATTGCTTCCTTGTATTTTCCCTATCCCACTCTTCATTATCTTTCATTTAAACATCGTTTTTTGCTTGCAATCACCCGTTACACCTATTATGGTGGTTCCTTTTGATTTCAACTCAAATTCAATCAGTCCGCCAATCACTCACAGCAATTGGTTTTGCTTTCCATTTACACATCATCTGCGCACCTTGCCTTGACATTGTCGGTATATATAGCGCGGAGTGAAATACGACCAGTTTCTCAAGCTTCGCTTCTTTCCTTTTCTGACGTCGCCGACTTTAATTAGATTTCCACTAATGAGCTTTATGTCGAAGGCAACATTTTTCAGTCACCTCAAATGGAAAGTCTTTTTGGTTACACAACCTTTGCAAGGATACTCCTGGAAACATACCAAACAAATTCTGGACTGCGGGATAATGATCCAATCAAGGTCTAGCTAATCAAAGATCAGTTATAACTATAGGGTGGCTATATCTCAGGGTTTAAGCTCTCTTACCTCGTTGTACTTTTGGTTATTTTTAAGAGCTTTCAGCTCGTTCCTCTTATATATTTATTATTTTCATTTGTATGGATTTTAGATATATTCCAGTATTAGCGTTCCGTTAACACCTCTTGACTTAGGTTTTCTTTTGTCTTTATCTTTGTTTGTATACAAATACCATTATAGTTTTCTTCTTTTTATATTAGTAACTTTTGACTTTTGACTTTTTTATTGTGTCGCTATGTTCAATTATATCTTATGGCTGTTAACTTTTGTTTTGAATTTTATTTACTTTATGGTTCTTAGCTATCATCATTTTAATTACTTAACATTCTAGGACTTTTCTGTGTTACTTTATTAGCTCATTATTAACTTTTTACTTTGTTTCCCACATTTAATGATGTGTCAATATCTATAGTTTAATGCGCCTGTTATATTAGTTATATTTATTCTGTTTATATTCCTGCTAATTAGTATAGATTACTATAAATATTAATATCATAAGATTTAAAAAAATTTCTTTCGAAGTAGTTTGTAGCATTTAGTGCAGTATTTTATTCATACTTTTTATGCTTTAAGAAATTGATTGACGTTCCCATTATAGACGTAAAATATTTTTAATTTTCCCAGATATATTATAGAAACTTCAAATATTAGGTAATTGAATGTATTTTTCATAATTTCAAGACCTTTTAGGCAGAAATAAAAAATATATTTTTGTTATGTTTATTTATATTACGGAAACCTGCAGACACAATCTTCACATTCAGCCGAAAGTTGGTAGAAACTTTGGGAAATTGACTTGCAAAGTTATTTCCACCCAACCTCTTATAATTTTATCATTTTTGTGGGTTTTTTGGCAGTCCTTTTAAGATTAATTATTTTTATAGCACCTCTCCTCTTCTATTATTTTGTTTACAATCATGCTGTCGCGATTTTATTAAACTGTGTTGTTGTAGCCTTCACAGCGCGTGTATGTTAATCAAATAAGAGGATTATTCATTTGGAATCAAGTCCTACTTTGTTAGGTGTCAAGACTTGAAAAGGAGTTCTTTAAGCTACGAATTTTTCAACCACACAGACAAAGTTCCAAAGATAGGCAGTGTAGCTATATAAAAGCTTTGTTTATTTTTTACCTGAAATCCTTGACGTAAGGCAATAAATAATAAAATATGACTTGCCAAAGTACTTCTACTACTTTGGTGTTAAATCAATTCTTCATACGTTGTTTTAAGATCACTTTCATTTTCATTACAGCTCACCTTTCCTCTTCTCTACTGCTTCAATCACCCATGACTGAGCTGTTCCAAGCACCAGTTCTTACAGTTCATTTAAATTCCTCATCATTCTTAAGGGTACAACTATAACTTGAAATTATTATTAGCCCTCATACGAATTTGAACAACTTTGCTCTTTCGTTTGGTCAGTGGGCATCTACGCTAATAAAAAATATCTATTCTAATATTATTATGCCCTATTGAGACTTAATCCATCCATAATTTATACCACGCCAAATTGGCTGTAGATTTGTCATTATAAGGCAATATATAAAATGTTTGATTTTATATTCACATTTAATCTTCTCTGAATCTTTTAATAACACTGTACAACAAGTAAAAGAAAAGGGAAATGGCCATAACCTTTTCTAGTGGTATCTTTTGCCTAAATCACGAATATAACATCCGTTTCTTTCTGGGATCTTACAGTTTCTCGTAAATTACGATCAAACGTACGTTAAATTCACTTATATCAGTGTATGGATTGAATGGAAACAGGATTGGGCCGAAACTAACAACTCTGAAAGTTATGAACGGATTTTGATATAACTTCAATAGGGTGTTCCTAAGGTATTTTTCAACATAACTATAAAGATTATGAAGGTATACTCAATATTTCTTTAGTTATATGAGTCCAAATCCGTGGTACATTTTATGTCAAGCTTGATAATTTTTTAACTTACTATAAATGCTTACTATTTTTGCCGTTTTATTTAATATTTGTTACTGTCCCTATTTATATTATTTTTAATATACAAGTGTTTTTAATTTACAAGAAACAGCCTAAATGCATGTAGAATGTAAAAATATCCCGGACAGTTTCTGTTATATAGTATGTGGATCAGTTACCTCAAGCAAATACAAGAGACAGTTGACTAAACATATGAAGAAACTTTATGAACTGTACTTTGTATGTAAAGTGGGTAACCAGGAAAAATGCTGATCACCTCACATATGTTGTGTCAGGTGTACAAGTTCTCTCTCTGCCTGGGTGAAAGGCAAAGGGCCTGGCCTCATGTTTGGCGTACAAATGATCTAGAGGGAGCCAAAGGATTATTTAACGGATTGCTCTTTTACTTAACAGATATCAAAGATGGGTATACAATGTGTTTTTTTTTCTGATATTTAACATATCTTCAAGAGACGTATCAATTAAAAAGATCAAATTGAATAAAATATTGTACTTTGCAACAGAAAAGGCAAAAAATCTATCATGTATCCAGATCTTCACTCTGCTATTCGCCCAGTTTGACATTCAAGTGCTATTCCTATACCACAGCTGCCCTCTGAACTACTAAGCGATGATACGAACAACGCAGACGACTCAAAATCTCAAGATACACCATATGTGGTACAGATTGAATCTAAAAAGAAACCACACCTCACCAGCCAACTGTAAATTAATGATCTAGTACGCGCTCTAACCCATACTAAGCAACAGAGTGAACTCCTCGCCTCACGTCTGAAACAATGGAACCTATTGGATGAATCTGTTTAATCTACAGTATTTCGGAAGCTTTCTGCTGATTTTCAGTAATTCTTCCGTTTGGAAACCAACTTGATTTTTTGTGATGATATCAGAGGCCTATTCCATGCTTTTGAGCTGACCTATTGACCAAATGATCGAGGTTATTCATAGATGCATCTCTTTAAAAAATATAAGCGGTTCTGTTGCACATTGGGAACACTAGGCTTTCAGTTCCCGTTGCTCACTCATTCACTTTTAGAGAGACATATGAGAATCTTGCTTTTATTCTAGACCTCATAAGTTACAAGGAGCATGAGTGGCTAATTTGTGCGGGCTTGAACGTAGTAGCGCCAGTTAATGGGCTACAAACTGGATACACCATGTTTATGTGAATCTTTTGGAAGTGAAACAGTAGGGCCAGAGTGTAATTTATGAGCCACTAGTTAAGAAAAAGAAAATCATTTTGCCAACACTGCATATAAAACTAGGCCTAATGAAGCAACTTACCAAAGCACTGCAACATAAAATGCCATGTTTCCAGTACCTCAAATCGATCTTCTGTAAAAAAAGTGATGCCAAGATTAAAGAAGGCATATTCGTAGGCGCTCCGATTCTTCAACTTATAACTGATCAGGACTTTGAGGTGCCAATGGATGAAAATGAGCTAGCAGCATGGAATGCATTCAAAGATGCATGCAAAGGACTTCTGGAAAAGCACTAAGGGGCCCAACGAAGGCGTATAGCGAAGAGCCTAATCAAGTGCTACCAAGATCTTGGATGCAATATCTCAATGAAAATACACTTTCTTCATTCTCATCTGTCCTTCTTCGCAGAAAAGGCAGGAAATGTAAGTGATAAACATGGAGAGAAGTTCCATCAAATTACACCATCAATGGAAAACAGGTATAAGGGAAAATTGTAGCCCTGCGTTGCTGGCTGACTTCTGCTGAAACTTGAAACGTGACACACCTGAGACGTCTTACAAACAAAGAAGTAAATACTAAAATATAGGTTATTAATACATTATATAATGCTAACAAACATGCTGATTAATTATATATTCATGAATTAATTACAATGGACACATCTAATCTGACTTTGGGATCTAAATACTTTTATGGTATCATGGAAATAAGTATCATTTGCATAATTAATAAATCGGGAATTGACAAGAAAATATTACCTGATGGAAATTTTTGTTATCATATTCGAATTCCACATACTCAACTTCATAATAAAATTCGCATGAATTAAAATTTACTAAATTCGAGGCAGTTTTTTTCAGACTTTAGGATGATAGAATCTTAAATTATTTTTCAAAGTTAAAAGATTAATTCCTTTTGTGTATAACGAAATAGAAGTTATAATTAAGATTGGTGAAATTTTCTAACTACAATAACCTGTGGATGATTTCAATCATAGCAGAAAAATGGAGAAGATGTAAAATGATATAGAAAAAGGGAATCAGTAAGAAGAGTCAAAATATTTAGGTACGATAAATTCTTCAATAGGTTTTCAATTGACCGCTGAGACCACTGGCATCTTCTAGAAAAAACTCTTATGATTTTAATTACTTTAAATGTAAAAAATTAACTTTCTATCAAGATATAAATTTACAAAATAACAATTATTCCGATAATGTTTTAATTGCAATATACCATTGAATAATTAAGTCGATTAGACCACATATTTGTATTCCATATCACCCAAAGTTAATACAAATAAGAAAGCTCATAAGAAAAAGGCATTGATTTCTGTGTATGATGTAAATTAGGTCTACAATTAATGTAATGACTTCCATTAATAGATTCATATTCTGTTTTTACTACTTCTTTTTTTGTTCTCAAAATATAATTCGAAGCAAATACTGTAAAGCAACAAATACCTTTTGCAGGAGAAATAATAGTCTAAAAGTGGTTGAGTTCAGAGCCATAGACGGGTCAATCTCCTCGCAAAGTTTCTTTGTTCCTCTAAGGTACCTAGATTAGGGAAGCTGCAATAACCTAACACCAAAGTTATTTACACTCCCATTCAAGTGATTACTGGTATTGCAATTTTCACTCACGACATTAGTTCATTGTCTATATTCTTGTACCTCACTGCGTAGTAATTGAATGGGCAATCGATAGTGCAAATCAAGCCACTTCTAAATCCAGCTGCTGGCCAGCTACGCATCAAATAGTATTCTTTACTTTATTGAGACCAGCTTAGTTATTGTATGAATACACAGCACTTAGATAAGTTCAGCGTTTTCTTTTCCAAATTCAACTGACACTCAACAATCCTCAATTTATATGGCTAAAATAAAACGTTTAGTTTATGACACTATCTCTTATATTTCAAGGTTATGCCTGCCATCTCCCGGCGAATATATTGGACATAATAAACGGTGGAAATGAGCATCCCACTAATCTTTCAAAGCGCCAAAACTTTACAATATAAAGAAATATTTATATATATATATATATATATATATATATATATATATATATATATATATATATTTATATATATATATATAACGGTTATATAAAAGTAATAATAAGGTTACTTAATCCTCTAGAGAAGTTTCTTGGAGTTCCTCAACCCTCTTCAGGAGCGTTACATATACGAAAAGGTGACCATCCACTTACCCCAAAAGGAAATTTCAAGAAGCCTTTTGTATAAACGGAGAAAAGAGGAATTTTAGCCGTGGATCTTTTTGCTCTTTCAATTTATTAATAAATAAACAATAATGTTGTAGTCAATGCGTTGTGGTAAGGGTAATAATAAGGTTGCTAAATCCTCTAGAGGATTAAGGAACCTTATTATTACTCTTACCTAACCGCATTGGCTAGAACATTACTGTTTATTTATCAAATATATATATATATAATCTATGTATGGCATTGCTTCAATTGTTAATATAAGAAATAACCAATTTATTCGAGAATGCATTCGACGGGAGTATAGTAAACATAGTGAAAGTGAATCTCGGTTTGAATTTCTTGTCTCCTCGTGCTACAAATCTAGGCCAAAAATACGTTTTTCCAGTGGAAATTGCCATGAAAGGTCATGGAATGTCGGAGAAGAAACTTTATATTGCTTATGGCATCGGAACATAAACGAAATCTAAAGTATATATAAACCTCACAGCTTCATTCAACAAAGGAAAGCAATCAACAATACTTTAGGAAAATTGCCCTTTCATCAATTTTTATTAGTAAATAATAATATATATATGTTTTGCCTCCATTTGTTAATGCTATTTTCGAATTCTTTAATTTTTCAAAATTAACACACTTGAGGAAAGAAAAAGGTTTATTCTTTTCGGGATGAACTGAGCCATTAAAGCCAATGGTCAGGAACTAATGCTTGATATATCTATTATGACAAGAAATCAGAAACTATCCCTCAGTATTTAAGAAAGGCAAGACTGAGAAACTAATGCTTGTTAAATTAATGAATATTACCAGACCTAAGTTGGAGTCGAGCAAACTGTAGCTGATAAAGTTTAAGCATGAAGGGTTTAATAAATTACTTTATGGAGGGAGAAAAACTAATAGTTTTTAAATTCGAAGGAAACATTTATCATGCTTAATAATTATACAAAAGATTTTTTATACTAATAGCTAGAATTATGTTTTGTAACTGTCTTTGATTTTTGTTTGATTTTCTGATTAAAATTATTTCGAAAATATATTTAAAAATATATATATTAGGATCAGTTTAGCCTCGAAGAAGAGACTAAAAGTTACCTATATTTACTCTTTCTAAACTTCGTTTGTATGTGCGTTTAGCTTATCGCATTTGGGCATACAGACGTTCAAGGTCAAATAAGATTATCAGAGATATAATGAGACTAAAGTTATGCTGCCCAATGCTTAAGCAGCAATGCTCAAATAGCCAATTGTTGGTTTTTTTTTGTACTCTATTTTAAGTAGGTGAATGTCTATAATTCTTTTTTGCTAGTATATATGTATATATCTTTGTCTGTTTTCCTCTCAATTAGCTGATGTCTTAAAGCAGAAATATATACACAAGTACCTGTTGAATCTCCGAGCAGAACAAACTTGGCATACATACTTAGAGTTCTGGAAATTGGAAATCTTAATGCTGTCACATATGCAGCGGCAAGCTATAGATACACTCTTAAAAAAGAAAAGCATCACTTCCTTTAGGAAAGCTGAATCAAATGCAGATCTCTCATTTACATATTCATGAATTTACGAATCACTGCATAATACACCCGCTTTCTCATAATTTCCGATCATTGGTCGAAGTTCAAGCGTATTTAAGAAGCTCGGCTGGGATTGGTGGAATCGATAAATAAATTAAAATTAATAGTAGTCTACAAGAGTAACCCTATCATAAATTTCCTTGTCATGGTTAAAAATAAGGTTAAAACAAAGCACCTTCAAATATTCTTCCTATCTCTGAATGGAAGCCCGCCCAGTTTATTTTGGGATAACTTCGTACTGCGCGTTCAAATCTCTATCTAACGCTTTTGCTTCATTGGATTCGGGTAGAAACTACGTCTCATGCATTGAATGGCCTTTACAAGTATATTAAACAGTTGAATATACATAATATTAATAGCTTCTTATCAATTTTATATAAATATCAAACTACTATTGATTTCATATAATTAAGCTTTGCAGAAAGATAACATTTAATTTGCTGATAAAAAAACTAAAGTTGTTTTTAAAAATTACGTAACCACAAAAATGAGTTTTAAAGTTAGCTAGCATTTATATTTTTACATATATTATCAGCTATTCAAGAATTAAAAATTAAAGATAGAATTTGTTCTAAAGTTTAGCCATTCTCGATTTTTTGCCGGTTTGATATATAAAGCCAGAACTACCTTGTCATATTTTATTGTTTAAAAGTTTTCTATAGCGCATATTTTAAGGAATAATGGGAAATCTTATTGGTTAACGGATAGAGTACTAATGCTAAATATTACAATACCACAACAGCCGTTCTCCTCTGAGTGAAATGGCGTTGTACTTTGCCAGCTAAAAGCTTTCAACTTTATGTTAGGAGTAAAGGGATCAACAAGCCCCTAATGCTTCTAATTATTCTCATGTTTCTAAAAATTAAAGAATGCTAGTGTAAAAAGAGCGACCATTAGCTTTCTACGCTTAGGCTTCAATTTCTTCACCAAAGGCTAGACGACTAATGAGTACAAGATAAATACACTTTAAGTAAAAATAATCCTCAAAATCTAATTTTTCAAAGGTAGAATATGCATAAAATTTAAAAAAAATGGGTGTGTGTAATAAATAAAGTGAAGACTTTTCAGGTAGGAAATATAAAGGTCTAAAATATTTTTAGGCGCATGTGTTTATATGTATTAATTCTCTCCTCACATACAAATGTGCAAACAAATGGTCGTAATCTAATTGTTAGCAAACGTCATGGAGGGAACTCAATGAATAGCGCAGACGAATATGGTTACAATAAGTCGAATACGTTGCGCCAGGTGTGATTCTTTAACCAGCCAAATACCAAACAATGTTAAAGAAAAAGTAGTGAACATCTATCTTAATAGACCAACTTGTTTTGTTAGTTCTAGTGCTATCTTTACATCCACTACGATACAATACCCCACCCAATAATACACTTCAGCTTAGCTTGTTTCAACATGCCCCCTGGGGAGTGAACTTGTTTTGTTTCCCATTTCCACGCAGCACTCACTTAGCTGCTTAGGTTACTGTATTTTCTTCTAACATGGGCTTTTTTAAATCAAGAGATGTTTACTATAATAACTTACCTTTATATAATGTTTTATATGTGCCAAAACTGCTGTACATATGATTCTGCAGATGTTTGCTCTCCCCTTATGTATATGACGAGAGTTGATTTGTACCCTGGAATCCTTTTATATGAATTTGGATATATTGACTTTTTTATGTTGCCTTTATCAATAAATGTAGAGCTTTTTTATGATTCTATTTTTATGTCTCTGACATGTTTATTAGGTTAATTTACCTTGCAAACGAGTCTTTTAAATTTAGAATTATATCCTAGTACATACCTTCTGTGGAAATTAGTCTTTGAATCACTGCATTATTATATGATTCTTAATTCTTATGCCTACTATTCTAAGCCTTCATGGTTTCTTTTAAAACTAGTACAAATTCACATTATCAGTGTGATATAGATAATACTATAGGATTATTCCTAATGATAACAAAGTTGCAATGTTTAGACAGCTTGTACACCGAAGGGAAACACTATCTTAAACTTTGAAATCACCCGACGGAAAAGTCGATAGAGAACCAACGCATTTCTTTAACATCTACCCATATCTTGTTTCATTTAATCTTCTTACGTTGCAGAGGAAATATGAGAAGACAATGGCATTTCCCAACTGACAGTTCCACGCACAGATATGTGTACCATACTTGTAACAGAGCTCAAAAGTGCACAGTAGGAAAATTTGATTATATACCCTTTTACCTTATTTCAAAATCGAATATTTGCCATACTATTTATCTTATTAATTGTATATAATTCACATTAAAGATCGTGACCCAATTGGCAAATAACTAGTTTTAAAATTAATCCTCATAGTATCTCAAAATAATTTTTGGAGGAACTCAAATTACAGTTCCAAAGTTTTAGACCACATGGGCCTGTAGCATTTCCTATATTCCTAATTATATTATATTTCTATCTTTGCAAGTGCTAGTTTTAAAATTTAAATGCATTTTGTATTATATTCTTGTTTTAATTTACCTGAAATATTTCAAATTCTAGAGGGTGAAAAAAAGGATCATTTTAAATATGTTTAAATGTCATTATAATTGACCTGTTTACAAATATGAAAGAAAAGTGTAAAGCAATCGTGTATCTAGATATATGCGGAAATACAATCGGTCATATTCTCAAAATGTTGAACCGCATTACGAGCAATTATTATTTTGAAAGCCTTTAAAATGCTTAAAGACTCAGGCAGTTCTCTTCCAAGAGTAATGACCATCCTGCCCAGATGATTCAAACCCCAATTCTCATCAAGACCATGATAAAAAAGAACAAGTGAAATCCAAAGAGGAGTGCCAGAAAACTTGTTTTGGCAGCTAAAGTGAACCATAGAGTCATGTAAAGTTGTTGAAAGATGATCTAAGCCTTTGTGTATTCAAGATAGATAAAGATAATCTGCTTTCTAACTCAACCAAATAGAAGAGAGTCAAAGAGAACAGCTGCTCCTCAAACAGTTCCTTGAGGAATCGCTGGCGGCAGTTATGTAGAAAGTCAAGAAGATGTTCACTGTCCAGGCAACCAACAACACATGTAACGATCGTGTTTGGTCATGGAGTATAAATAAGATTAAGTTTAAACTGCAGTGTTTTAACAGGAGACAAAAGATAGTTCAATAATGGTGAGGGCCGGCGTAACATCAACGGAAAGAAACATCTTATCTTTATTGAAATGGCGTAAAGTTGAATCCCAAATTTTATTTGGAGATGTCGAAGGAAGAAATCATCCACCGAATGGATGCTACCAGAGGATATACCTGTGTAATACTTCAACAAAATAAAACAACCTGACAAACAGTAAACAAGTTCAAAATTGTAACAGGAAACTTTTCTAGTGGCTTTGGTCAAAAAGAACTTGGTCTCTCAGTTAGCCAGATTTGAACCGGAGTATGGGCGATGCAGTTCTTAAATTCTCAAGTGATATCTGATTGTTACTAATGCAATATATACTAACAGTATATTTTTATGATACTCAAATCTTATCTTAATAAGATATTTAACTACTCTATTCAAGCATGCCTTTATGTTATGTTAAAGTCATTATATTGAAGTTACTAAAGTAATTTATGTAAAAACATTAATTTTTTTAAATAGATCAAAAATATTTTAAACAGAACTAGGTTCAAGGAAGATAAAGTCAAGATAATTAAATTATCTATCAAATATTCGTACAGCGGAGAAATAATATTGTAAAAGCAGTGAAACTAAAGATGAAAATTAACAAATATAATCATATCATAGATTATACAGTAGTCTATGGTGTTTGGTAATAACTAATGATGTTGCTTCGGTACTACACCCTACGAATACTATATTTAGTTTCAGATTCTACCTTGAAAGGAGTCAAGATGCTCCACCTCACTCATTAGTAATTCCTTAAGTAACGAATTCGCTCCTACCAGTTATGAATAAACCATTTGCACACCAAATATTCGTAGCAGAATCGAAAAGCCGCTCCAAAACTAGACAATTACTTAATATTTATTGTGCATGTTTGTATATAAATACTAACATTTGCTTATAAGACAATAGGAACTAAATGCCATAGCAAAGAAATATGAATGATCGAATATGTATAGAAGGATTAGATGTAAATTTTGCCCTAGTGCACGTATGACAGAGTAGCAGGTCTGGAAGTCTTGACTTGTAGAACAAGTTTTCAAAGCTGTGTAATTACAACTCCTTTTCTCAGACGAATGTCTATGCTTCCTAGAAATTCCAGTTATTTTGCAGTTCTTCGACCCTGCACAACTGAAATACATTGTCTCCTTATTTCCATGGTGTTTTATTAAACGAGGAGAACAATGATATATGAACCAAATAAAGAAGATGGGAATATTATTCATATCCTATTCTTGTTACTTTTTGTGTAAGATTATGAGGAAGCATACTGGTTCTTTATTTAATTTTAACCAAACCAAAAGTCATTTTCAGTCCTTTTATATTTATATCATTGGACTTCATGGTTGAAAAAGATGAGCCTCATTAAGACCTTTAATAAGACGTTTTTAATAGTGTGGGCGAGTTTCAAGTCTTACGATTGTTTCGTAACACTGTACCAGTTTTGCGAGACGCAAAACCAGTTCGAAAATTAGCCATTTTAGGAACAACATTTTGACCAGTGCAGTAGTTAAATGAACTCAAAGTTTTACCGGCTTTAGCAGTTTGAACTTTAATTAGTGTGATTTTACGCCAATTTTTTCACATACATTTGCTTTTGCGTGCGCTGTGGAACAAAATGAAAAGAAAATCTGACAGTTATGTTGTAGCTTAAAATTGAGTAAATAATAGCACGAAGCTGTATAGGTTGTGTCACTATAGATGCTTCCTTTGGATTTACACAATATAGAATTAATGTATTTATCATTATTAGAACTTTACTTTGCTATTTTAACTCATTAATATAAAAAAAAAGGTTCTTCGTTTCTCAAAACGTATAGATAATACAGAGACTTGGATTTATCTAAAGGATTAATTATGATGCCGTATTTATAAGGTATATAACTCATTGCGCGTGAAACTTCATATATAGTATATTTTACGTCAGTATTACATGTTTATTAATATTTCCTCATGCCCGGGATGGAAGAGTAACCCCTTCGCAGTTTGCCACGGTGCATAAAATACAAAAATGTTTCCAAAAGAAAGAACAGCATCGCATAGCCATAAATCTGGATGTTGCTGTACGCCTGCAGAATGCCTAATCAAAGGGTTGGCCCTGAAAGCAGTTGGGCCATATAAAAGGTTATTGCCTGCAAATATGTGGTGATCGTATAGACTAAAAGACTTTTGAAAATGTTTATTTCATTTTATAATATCTTATCGACAATTAGCATGAATAACATTGGCTAATTTCTCGTCCAAAAAGAGGCTGTAACAAATGAGTGAATAATATAAGAGCATATTGTTCAGGTTGGTATGAAAATTACTGTGTGGGAAAGAAATCTAAAATCTTCTTTATTTTAGGGATTCCAATGCCTGCAGAAGATGGTTATACATATATAGGATTAGCTGTTGTAAACCTCTTAAATGTACACAAACCATGCAATGTCTACCCGGTCACTCTGGTTTGGCACTTATGAAATACTTACCGACCCAGGTGGATGGGATTTGGTAGTATAATCCAGCTTGAACCGGAACCCTGCTTTTCAGCTACCGCTCGTTGTAATCCGTAAGTACGAAGTCCAAATGAAGGAGAATTGAAAAAAATAATGAAGTAAAACCAAAATATCTCCCTTTAGCCACCGTTAAATCGTTAGAAACACAACCCGCCACAACTTCTCAACGCTGACTGAGCGCCTAAGTAGGAGGAAGGCACATGGACGCAGTTGCCACACGCCGAAAGACTATATCCAGTACGCAATTTGAAATCCCTTAACCATTAGAAAAAGCTCTTCACTCTTTGCCTTCCAGTCAAAGCTCTACGTCGGAATTTTGAGGCTCGACTCTCCTTTGATCAAATCTCGATGATCTACAAGTCGGCTATGGTCAGCTGTTTATCCCCGGCACATTTTAATGCCTATTCTCGGGTTATCTATGTCTGTCATTATTGCCCTTTCTTTAAGGATCCCTGAGTAGAAAAGTTATCGAATGAAATGTTAAAAAATTATTTTGAGCTTTTGTGTTTTTAAGTTAATTTAAGTTTTTATAATGTTAAAATTATATTTGCTTTTCAAGCTTTTCTTGTGATGAAAGTTAGTGCCTGTTTTTTACGACATAAAACAGAATACGGGCATTTACGAGTATTTTATCACCATGAGTATTTATCCTTGCGTTTATGCACGTTGTATTTTGTTTTTGCGCTATTTCAGTCAAATTTAGGTATCCCTATTACTTCAATATGGGATTTTGTACAAAATACAATTTCTTTCCAAGTAAATTTCTTGATATTTGACTGCAATAATACAAATGGTGAAGTTGGAAAGGCTGATGTACGGTAAAATTTCTTATTGAAGTACTTCTGTTTCTTGCTTTTGTGTAAATAAGTACTGAATTCAAGTCCTCTTTACAAGAAAATCTTAAAGTACTGATAGTTATATAGATTCAAATTTCAGTCCGAAATCTCTAAATCTTGTGTTTTGTTTTTCCTATTCGTTCCTTACCATTCCACTAAAAGTTACTTTTAAGATTTCCTTAAATTATAAGTTTACCTTCTTATGCTAACATCTGGTTAGAGTTCATGGGAAATTTCACCTTGGCTCTTATTTAATAAACACGTCTTTCTATAGCCCTAGATCAACTAGTTACTCCCCGTGCTGTTGTAGGGTTAACAGCCCTGAAGGGCGCATTATAAATACCTATTATTATTATTGGGTTATTCTGATTGAAATGTCTTCTTTCTCGTAACCTAAATATACAATTTTTAAGATTTTCTGGGAGATACTAATTTAAACGATTTCAAATAGAGAGACTTAAGGAGAGTTCAAATATTTTGCTTTACCATGCTCTTCATTAAAATGATATTAGTTTTCTTATACATTTATTGTAGAATTGTTATCCTATATTTGTTAAAAGTTCCAAATCTATCAGTTCATTATTTTAAGTGTCCTATAGATTATCCTCGTTGATATGTTTTCACATCTGAAAAAATGTATAATATTGCTTATATGTTTCTTTAACATGATACTTTATTTATCCTATTAGATTAGTTACCTCTTTAACATTTCCACTTACACTATTTCTTTAATTTGTTTACAAAATTACCGCAAAATATCTGTTAGAGATACCTTTGTTTGATTTTTACCTTTAGTTAGTTCCTAGTAAAGTACAAATAAAGTTTATTTTGTGTTAGGAATAATTTGGAATTACATCTTTCTGCTGATAAGTCTTTTGTCAGTTGTTAAAAACCGGACTCTTTTCAACATTTATTGTTTACATCATCAGATTCACATTAGCACCATTATGGGCACTCGGGAATTTGTACAAAATGATTTCTAGAACCTTCCACCAAAGGGTTTCATAGAATATTTCTCAAGGTTTCTTATTTGTTTTACCACAAAATGTTTTTCAGACAATAACGAAAATATTTTCGGGTTATTAACATTAAAATGATTCTAATCTAATTAAAATTAATTTTATATAAACGTTTTCAATTTTTATGCTTTTGATGATACATAATTTGTAAAACTCTGGTAAATTAATTAAGAATGTCTGTTTATGTCTCACATAGATTATTTAAACCCAACATAAGGCAGGTCATTAAATAGATACATATCAATTGCCAAAGGAGGTTAATAAGAATAACTAAATAAGATAAAGCATTGAATGATAATAGTAAAATAGTCAATATAGTTTACTGTGTCGAAAATCAGTGAATCAGGAGTATTCAATACTATATCGAATTGAATCGTGATAGCTCAGTAATGAAAGAGAATGAAACCAGGTTGGCAATAGTTGACGACACTGAAAATCAATATATAAAGAGAGCGAGATGGCAAAACTGAAGACTCACGTGTGACAAACAGTGAATACGCATTTTTCAATTGTGCTATTTAACAAATTAGGATGTTTCAATTGTGCAAGTGCTTAAATCGAGATAATTCAATTGTGCAAGGCACTTAATCACTATACTTAATCTGGACAAATCATTGAATCAGGATAGTACAATACTGCCTGACTGAATAAGGATTGCTCAATAAAAAATCAAAACAGTGAATCATGGTGGTCCAATTGTGTGGCATATGAAAAAATAATCGCAGAAATTACAATATAATGGTACATTATAGCGCAATAGTGAAAGTCATTAGATATAGATAGCTGAAAAGTGCAATACATTGTATCAGGATATCTCAAATAGTCTAAAACCTTGATTTTGATACTACATTGTTGAAATGTAGTAAAAGAGGATTGGTTAAATAGTGCAAGGCAGTGAATCAGCATATTCATCAATTATAAGTAACTTAATCATGATCCTTTAAAATTGCAAGCCATTGAAAGGGGATTGCTTAACGGTATATAGTAACTCAGGATAGCTCATTAGTGCAAGAAATCGATTCAAGGTGCTCAAATTGTTCAAGGCGTTGAATTAAGATCGCTCAATAGTGCAAGATAGTGTTAGAGGAGAGAAAAAAAGTGAAAACATAGAATCAACAAATTTTATCACTAAATGAATGAAAACAGTTGCTCATATTTGCAAAACAGCTGAAATTTATGCAAGTAACCATGACCTTAATAGTGAAAGACATTGAATCGAATTATTTAAACAGAACATAGAGCGAGGTAAGTTTCTCAAAATTTCAAAACCATTTTCGATGTTCGATTAATAATACTAAACCATATCAGCAAAGATCATTAGTTCAAGCTCAAAAGTCCAAGACTTTAAATCAAAATAGTTCAATCGTGTAAGACACGGAAACATGATTGTTCAAGCCTTTGTAAGAATTGAAAATGAAATTTGCGAAATAGATTGAATTAGGTTTAGTTAAGAATACAAGTGAGAAAACCTGGATCGCTCAATAGTGCAGGACAGTGAATATAGTTTAAAGCAGTTAATCTGGATAGCTCAATCGCGAAAGCCCTTATACAAAATAGATAAATAATGCTAGACAGAAAATCAAGATAGCTCAAATTGCAAGATATTGTATAGGAATGGTTCAATATTTAGTTTCTGAAGCTGGTTAGCGCATTTATTTATGGCACATAATCAAAATTGCTTAATAAGGCAGTGAGTGAATGTGGATAACATAATTGGGCAAGAGTATAAATCAATCTATAGTCTAAGAGAGTATAGGTTGGAATATAATAAATCAGGATAAATATTTTTTTAATATTTTAATCTTGGATAGAACATTACTGCAAACGTGTAAAACTGAATAGCTAAGCAGTGTAAAACACTGAATTAGAAAGAATATATATAGATATATATTGTAAAACAGTAAAACTAGCTACTTTAAAAATATAAAACTTTGAATTAGGACTGCAATTGTCAATTTTTCGGAAACTACATGGTGAATTATTCCATGACAGTGAGTCAAGATAGATCAATAGTGCAACAAATTATATTAGACTAGCTCAATTGGGTACGACGATAAATATGAATCGCTCAATAATTAAAGTCACTGAAGCTATAGTCAAAATGATACAGGACTGAATTTGTACCACTCAATAGTGTAAGATGTTGAAACAACATATTTTATTTGGTATGAACTTAAAATATGTATATCGCATAAGTTTAAGAAAGTCAATGTCCATTGACAAATAAAATAGTGAAAAATGTTCGATTAATAGCGCATGATATTAAATCGGTACAGCCCAATGATGTAAGACAATGAATCTGGAGAATTCAGTAGTGCAATATTTTGAATCTAGAAACATCTTAGTTGCAATAATTGTTAAATGGCGGAGAATAGTTAAAAGACATCAATCAATTCTGCAACGACATTGTATCAGTATAACTGAAAAGTGAAAAAATATAAATATTGATAAGTCCTAAGTGCAAGAAAGATTTACATGATCGCTCATCAGGGAACTCTATTGAATTATGAACGCTCATTATGCAAGAGATTGAATAGCAATATGTCAATATTGAGTGAAAGTTAAACTAACTAACACAATAGTATGATAGCCAATCAGTAGGTTTCATCGATCGTGCAAAATCTAAATCAATAGTGGAAGACAGTGTAACAAGCTTAGCCCAATATTCCTAAACATTGGATCGGAAACTAGATAAATCATTATTGAAAACCATCGAGTATAAATGGTTTAATACTATGAGACATTAACTTGAAAGCTAGTTAATGCAATTCAGAGTATAACATACCCCAAATAGTAAGTACGTGAAAGAGCATAGCTCAAAATTTCAAGGGCATTAACGTGGATGGCCTGAGAGGAAATCATTAAAACTAAAGAATGACAACTAGGGTATCAAGATCTATCAATTGTGTAAGATATCGTATATAAATAGTTGAATAATGGAAGGAAAGGATCTTAGTTAACCTCTAATGCAAGATTAGAAATGCACGTTCGCTCAATAGTGCGATGCAGTAAATCAACATAGTTCAATATTGCGACAGTGAATCAAGTAGGTTATTATTCTTCAGTAGTAAATCAGGATAACTCAGAATTACAAGGCGATGACAAGAAATTCTCATATCGGAACTAATCAATAATGCTCTACTTTGAAATCAGAATAATATACTAGCGCAAAACAAGATTTTCTATCAAGTTTCCTCAATATTACAGGAAAGGGAATCTAGATCGCTCACAATTGTAAGATAGTGAAAGAAGATAATTAAATATTGCAAGACAATGAAGGCGAAGAGTTCCTTAAAACAAGTTGTTCAAACTGGATAAGTCATATTTACGAAAAAAGGAAGCAGGACCTATAAACAGTAAAATATGGAAAATTAGGCCGGTTCAAATAAGCAAAAGAATGAAT
This sequence comes from Ceratothoa steindachneri, assembly GCA_963969495.1. Lineage (NCBI taxonomy): Eukaryota > Metazoa > Arthropoda > Malacostraca > Isopoda > Cymothoidae > Ceratothoa > Ceratothoa steindachneri. Next base: position 64,416,176 of record OZ018319.1, read on the forward strand.
CTGCATATCTAATTTGTGTAAGTCATTGAATCCTTATAGCAAAATAGTGCAAACCAAATAATTTTAATATTACACGACATTCAATCGCTGTACGTAAATGGATATGGTAGTGAATCAAGCTGAATTAATGGTGATAAGCCTTATTTCTCGATATTTAGCCGTCGCAGGGTAACGAAAACGAATAATATAGATCAAATCACAAGATATTCAATTGAAGTAGCTAAATAAGGTAAGAAACTAAATAGAAAGATTTTAAATGTTGAAGAGAGTGAAACAATATTACTCAATAGTATATGATGTTAGCTCAAAATATCATAATGTTGCACGACAGTAAATGAAGATAGCTTAATAGTGCAAGGCAGTTAATCTCGATAGCACACTATTACAAACAAAAGAAACATGATACTTAACTAATGAAAGATATTAAATTGTCATATATCAAAAATGTAAGACAGTGAATCTAGACAGATTAATCGTGAAGCGATCGAGTCAAAGTGCTTTCATATTACAAGTAAGTGAATCAGGATAGCATAATTGTGCAAAAACCTCAACTGCAACAGTTCGAGACAGTGAAGCAGGTTTGATCACGTTTTGTAGACAATGAATCTGGATAGCAAAATATTACAAGAAAATAAAGCTGAATGTTTCCACAGTAATAGGCACTGAAATAAAAATGCTCAATATTATACAACTGTAAATCGGGCTAGAAAAATAGTGTGAGACTCTGACTCAGCATAGTGCAATAGTACACTGCAGGGAAACAATATAGCTCAATATCGCAAGTCGTTGAATGTGAATAGATCAATAATGCAATAAATTAAATCTGTATACCTAGAATGCAAGACTGTTGTGATACAGAATTGCTTAATAGAGCCTAGAAGTGAAATTGGTTAGCACAGTATTCTAATATAGGAAATATGGATTGCTAACGGCTGTAAACTATTGGCACGGAATAGCTTAATAATGTAATATATTGAAAAACAATGGATTAATATTGAAAGATACTGAACCTAGAATACATACTGATGTACTGCAATTAATCAGGCACGCCCATTAGTTAAAGTTGTTGAATCAAAATACTTAACATATTTTACAACTCGAATCAGGATAGGCTAAAACTGTCGAGTCAATATAGATATAAAATAGAACAAGATATCGAATCATTATAAATAATTAGTGCAAGATAGTTAACAAATACGATTAATATTTCATGACATTGAATCACTGTCATATTTTTTAAGGCAATGATTCTCGATACACATCAATATTAGGTAGATAATTTAGAAACATTAGCAAAGAAAATTGCACAATAGCACAAGCCAACTACTATGAATCACTCATATTTACAAGGCATTATATCGCGATAGCTAAAAAGAGCAAAGAGGGACTCTGCTTGTTCTTCTGAATAGAGTTAGATGGCATGTTCGAACAATAATGCAAGAATAGTGTTTCTTTTAAATTAGAGCTAATCAAGAAAATTGAAGAAAAATGTTTCCTCTCGTTTCCTATTAGCAGAATGTCTCCAAGAGATCATTTTAGGTGTATATTACTAACTCTGGCCATATCATGGTGTTTCTCGAACACACCCCCACGAATGGGTCGGGCTGCGCAATTTTTAACCGAGGTGATGCCTCTTTGCTTTGAATCCTCATACCTCCCTGAGAGTTAATATGAATCCAGTTTCACCTGAATAAACAGTATTTTTCCGGTTCTCCCTACATTTCACCCTCATATGGCTTAAATAAAGCTGCGTTTCGTCAAATCTCAATGCGGTTACCGAGGGAAATTCTTTTTTCTAGAGACCTGAATAGTAGACAACCTATCTGATGAGACTATAAAGTGAGTTTCAGACGGCAGAGCCCTTTTAGAAATGGTCCAAGGTTGATAATCGACTTCCTTATTAAGTAAAAATTCAGAAAAAGCCCCAAAGGGCCGCTTCTATTTGTCGTGACAACTATGTGTGATATCCTGATACAAACGCAGTATTTTTAAAAGGCTCGGTTGATCAACTCAGAGGCAGTGATCAATTATCAATCCAAATATATTTAATAACTGACCTTTCTCTCATGAGAGATGTCTCAAGCAGTTGGTGAGACTGTTGAATTATTCTACGACCCCTCATTTTAGTGGATGGGCTCTCTTCTATTCTTAGAACATTTGGCCGTTTTGCACGCTTTCCGCTTCCATCGTGATGATTACCCGAGACGGAGGAAAACCTCCGCGAGAATCGCATGGCTATAACTGTTACTTCTATCGACCTAAGGAATTCAAACTTAGTGGACTTTGAAGGGCGATGTCTAGATTTCATTTCTATTTGTAGCTTTTTTGCCGCTCGTCATGGAAGGCATATTTGTATTCCCTCAATAAGATTAATCCCTCTTTCAGAGGTGGGGAAATAAAACAAAGGTATTTGGTGTAAAACCTGAGAGGATCTCATCCAAGTACACGAGAGCAACATCTCGGATCTTGGTCCGTGGTGGAATCTCTTGCAACCGCTTTCTTCAAATACTTTAACGGATATAATGTTTCTCCAGCATCCCAAGAACGTCGCTTGGTGAGCAAAGGCCGTTTACTAGACTTCACCTCTTGAGGCAAGGAACCCATCAATGACATAATTTCGTTGAGCTAGTTGGGTACCTTTCCCGCTTCTTAGGCGAAGAACGCTCATAGTATGTACAATATCAGATTGGTCATGCTTCAAAACAGATGTTACCAAGACTTGGTCTTTCCTTTAACTTTGTTCGACAGCCTCTGGTTGGAAGAAATTGATCAAGTGCCAGGGGAATGGGTGTAGTGTTTACTATTTGTAAGTCTGGGACAGATCACTAAACACTGGTTTGATTCAGTTGAATTGTTATAATCTCTTTTGTTTTCGACTTACAGGAGAGAAATATAAATCTTATATAAGCAATTTCTTTGAAAACAGAGGTCAAATATCCGCTAAACTCTAGGGCTTATGTAGGTTCCGCTCCACATCGTATGCTCTGCTCCGGTTGGAGCGTGATATCTAGCAGGCTTTTCTTCGCAAGCCGAAATTTTTCCCCATATTTTAAATCTACAGAATTATTAATATGCCGCCTGGATATATAGTAAAATCGATACCCTCCATTTTATGGGAGAAATTAAATCTCTGTTTAAAGCTCGGGCCATCAATCTTAGAACGAGTATGGTGATCGACAGGTTAGCGTCACGCACTTCTCGTGAATATCAGAGGTATTACCTAGTTACTACAAGTAAAAGTTCTTGCCACACTCAACGTAGACTTCTTTTCGCTCTGCTTAGTTGTCTACCTTTGGATGCTAGCGGTTTCAGCTTCTTCTTCGATCACCAACGGCTCAACTTCCTCCCTGTATAATTTTGATGGCGATTATGCCGACAATAGACGTTAATCATGTCATAACTCTTTCAGGTTAAGGTCAATAAATCTATTTCGACATTTCCATTAAACATATGATTCTGCTTCTTAGCCGCTCTGGAGGATACAACATTTTTATAATTTCGCCACTCCTCTGATGCCAAAGCTTTTACTCTACTCGGAGATCTGCGTGCAATTTTTCATAAAGTTTACATAATGTGCCACTGATACCGTGACATTGTACAAATGTAGTTCCAAGTTTTAGAGACGATAGATTACGCACTATCTATGTTTAGGGCAGGGACATTACCCTCTATCTTCGGTTTTGGAGTTTTTATGCAATTCATACGAATCACAATAAGCGCTGATTGCTTTTGGGTTATTTGAATTACCGCATTCCATCTTTATCATTTTCCATGACGCCACAGTGGCTATTTAGCAAGAGAGATATTAAAATTTTCTCAGTTTAGTTCTTTTGCAAGAAGAATTTTCCACGAAAGAGCGTGCTGGTGCTGGAGCCAGTTTATAGGCACAGACATAGTGAACAAACCAACGTCTCGCTCTTCCATAAACTAACGGAATGACAAGGATTAAGACATTTTAAAGAATAACATGGCAAAGAAGTTACTTATGCAGTTCCTGGAAACAGGAAGCTACGTAGCATAGTACTGCGACTGTTCCTGTAGATCTATCCCCCAATAATTCAAAGGAACCAAGTCAGTTTTTTCGTCTCCGAATCGAAACGCTCAAATAATGCAACCTATTAAGATGGATGGCTCCCTCGTACCTTACTGTCAAGATTACTTTTCCTTTTAGAATTTAAATTACTTATTGGTTGAATATCCTAGACTGACGGAACTTCATAAGCAATACATGACCCAATAGCGTTACTGAAGTGATCGATATCGCCCTTTCTGACACCTTGGACATGACTCTGGCAAAGCGGACTGTGGTTGGATAAAAGTATTGGATAAGGCACGCTCCATTACTTGAGCGTGCCTTGGAGATATTTGTCGTTGTTTTATATTTTTGCTGTTTGGTGTTTTCTGTTATTTTTGTGTTATGTTTTTGCTTAGGTTTTCTTTTGATTTGACCTAACGTTAGGCATTTTCGTAATTTATTTAGTTTTGCCTGATTAACCTAACCAAATTTACTTTTTAAAATTTTAAATAAATCTATGTCATATTATGAGCTAACTAACACACAACGAGTTACGAAACAAAAAACCTAGCTAACCTAGCCAATAATAAATATAACCCATTTCTAAGTTGACCCAATAGAGAAGAGTCACCTTTGTCTTTTCAAGATGGTCTATAGTTAGTCTTTCCTTTTGGAGATAGACACACACTAACATTCAAAATAATAGAAAGTTTTCCTTTTAAATTGGCAGACTTTATTTGGGGGGTGAGTCGGGGGGGAGGAGGCACATACCCTATATACTTACCGAGATAACATTGATTATAATACCCGAAATATGAGTATGTCGATTTGGAGAATAGGTGCCTCTCACCTAGTGTAACTTCCTCAGACAGATCTGGCACACTATATCTTGAACATATTTTCACTTCCTCTTTTTTATCAATTTCTTCACAGATTTTTTCTTACAAACTTTCTCGACGAGATCACTTTGTTAATGTTGTTTTACATTTGAAGAAACCACACTTTCTTATCTCATAGGAACAAATCTTTTAAAAATTTCTTCCAAAGAATGATCAGAAACCTGCAACTTCCTTGTTTCTGTAAATTACTCACATATTTTGGGATAGGGTAATAAGGTAATGTTGAATTAATATAAGCTAAATAGTGTAATTTTACATGTATTATAATCTTTTTAAAAATTACTTATAACATAGCTTGGCCCTTTGTTGTTCTGTGATATCTGGTAATTCACGATATAAATACAAAAGATTTCCATGTGATCTACTAATCTCCCTTAAAAGTTTGACTAAACTTAACTCAACGACTTAAAACATCTTCCAAACAATTACCCATACTTTAGTCTCTATTTAAAGTTTCATTTATACACGCAGCTACTCATACAGACAATAGAGAGGAGGGATTTGTTTTTTAAGTAGCGCACATCTGGCGACTGAACCAACGAGATATTTCGCGGTAATTATTTTTCAGTCTAATACAAGGCCACATTATAAAACAAAGCAAATCATTAAAAACAAACAAAACAAATAGGGCAGATAGAGAGAAATCTACTGATATATGTATCGAAAAGGCACGCAATCCACCAGATGTAAGGGGAGGCCTAATAACTCAGAAGACTCTAGGCAATGTAGAGAACATTTCTTTTTCAGCTCCGAGCGGTTATGTGGAAATGAAAGCTGGTTGGTGAATAGCCTACTAAGTTAATATTCGTCCATAAAAATAGGCTAGAAGAATCTTGTAAAGAAAGTGTTGGGAAAGGGCAAAGTTAAAATGTATAGAATGAATAAAACCCAGGTAGACTCAAACAAGTGCGTGGCTATCGGGTCGATTCTGGCTGAATGGGTGTGGTTTTCCTTTGCCTGCTTGGAGTAACAGCATTCCCTAAGTGTTCTCTTGTGGTCTAGTGAGAAAATAAGTCTTAACTCTATTAAATTCCAGAATTATCTGAAAATAGTTACATATTTAACTTTTGGAAAACTTTTCACGTTTTGGGCGAATTTGCTTTCAGCAAAACATTACGAAAGTTTATTTAAAATTAATTGATTAAAACTATTATACACTCTTTTTTCCCAATTGTCCCAAACTTTGCAATTACCTACCATCTTTATATAAATTTTCTTTTTCACCACATAAATATTGATAAGATTGTTTTTGTAAATAAATTGATCTTGCATGAAACAGTAAATGGGCATTTAGAAGTTCATCATTTACTGTTTCCATGGTTAGCTCATGTTGAGGTGAGAGAAAGACGAATATTGCAGTATTTCCACAAATTCACAACGAATTGAAAAAAGAATATGGATGTGTATCTAGTTCAGAGATGGGAACGATCTTGATCTTTAAGATCGGATCGTAATCTTGAAGATCACTTTTATTATGATCTTGATCTAATTTAACTTTATTTCTTGTGATCTTGATCTTGAAATTATTTTAAACTTCAAAATTACTTTCAACTTTAAATTCATAAATGTGCCGGTGTGGGAATGTCATTTGTTTATTACAAGCGACATCTGGTGGCAACTTTGTTCAACATCGACTGTTTATGCTTTCTGAACAACTGATAATTTCACACAACCGAAACCGTAGATTTTTCCTTCGCCAAAATGGGATAGATTATGTATATCCCCTTTGATATCCTTTATTAAATTTAGTTAATGATTTCTATAATTTAACATTATAAACATTTGCTATTCATCGCAAAATACTATACTTAGTTAACTTTATTATTAGCTAAAATCTTTCATTTTTTATTAAATTTTTATATATATTAGCAAAATGTAGTATGTTCACGTATAATACAGGGTGACCCCCCAAAACGGGACCCCAACTTTTGATAGGGCTTATTTCTTAATTTTCTGCAAGGATTGAATGAAACTTTGGTGATAACTTGTTTATTGTGTTTAAAAAAATCATATCAAAACATGAGTCTTTGGACTTTTCTTCGGTATTCTAGGGCACGTGTTTGAGATGACCTCCATTTAGCTGTGTGCATTTCTTAACGCGCAGCACAAAGTTGTCCATGACGTCCTTACAACCGACCGACTAATGGCTATGATATCCTCCCAGATGGCTTCCTTGAGTTCCTCGATGGTCCAGGGGCTCTTTGAGTAAAATTTGTCTTTAAAGTAGCCCCAGAAAAAGAAATCTAGGGGCTAGGGTCTGGGCAGTGAGGCGCCCACCTAAAATCAATCTTGAGACTGATCACACGGCCACGAAAGTTCTCTTTCAGCCAATCTCGGGATAGGTTTTAGGTGTGAGAACTTGTTCCATCTTTGTGGAACCAGAACTTCCCTATAAGCGACATGAACAGGGTCTGCAGCTTCCTCTTGAAGGTTTTGAGGACATCAACATACCGCTCCTCAGTGACTGTCATTGTGGCGCCAGATTTGCCGAAGAAGAATGATGCCTCTGGCTGAGATTGTAGTGCATACCGTGCACTTAGTAGAGCGTACGGGCTTGGTGGCTACCTAATTCTGGTCTGGAGCTCCCCCAGAAAATATTTGTCTTTAAGGTGAAAGTGAGCTTCATCTGAGGTCCAAAGGAGGTTAAGGAAAGTTGAGGTCTCCTGAATCTTCTCTAGTATCTTGACTTCCATAACATTTCTCTGCTTCTTATCTGAAACTGTAAGGGTATGTATATGTAGATCTTTATATCCATTACTAGCACTTTCCTGCAAGTTTCATGGGATATACTGAGGGACTGACTTCGCTTGCGCACAGAACGTTTTGGGCCCTGCTGAACTGACTCTCTCACGATCTCGACCAGCTCATCTATATGCTTCCTGGGGCGTCCTGAATGGCTTAGATGGTTGTCACTGGCTTCATTGAGGTTCTACACTGTTCTATAGTTCTCGAAGTGGTCCGCCCAGTCCTGAATTCTGCTCTTAGATGGGGCTTTTTCACATTCGAACTAATACACAAAAGTGTCCTGCACTTTCTTGAACGAGCCTGTCTTGTAGTAATGTTTGACGCAGTTTTTTTGTGCTGTAGCTCTCATTTATATCTAGTTGTATTCACAGGCGTTGCTTTTGTCATGTCCTGCAAGGTAAGAGTTATTAGTAAATGAATGAAGGATATATCACAAAAAGTGTGTGTAACCCTTATAATATAGTCATGATTTATAACCTATTGGTGCTTATTCATAATAAATTGATTCTAAAAATATTTTATTTATAGATTGAATTCGGTAACAATGGTTGCAATTTTTTAACCTCAAGATGCTATCAAAGAAACCAAATATTCTCGGTTATCACCAGGACAGTATTCGATATAATTCGATAACACTCTTACTAATAAGGATCAGGAAAATATTTTGAAATTGTGGACAACAATCAATTTTCTGTGGCACCTTAAGGTCAGTACTATTAATTAAATAATTAGTAATTAGCGAAATTAACATAATGTTTCAAGTCATAAGTGACTGGTGCCATACAAAACTAATTTTACACTTATATAGATGTCCATTTGAATATATTGGTCATTTCGGATATTAATGTATAGATTATACACTAGTAACCAGGGGAGTGAGTTCACAATGAGACATGGGGCACAATGGGACAGCATTGATTGTATCGCTATCTGACAACTCTGAATGAATTACCTTTCCCCACATAAACAACTATCCATTAGTGTTTCTACTAACGTTGTTATGGAAGGTTGTGCTGCTTCAATGTGTCCCTGCTAGAAGTCTTATTCTTTTCTACACACAAGCAATTTTTTTCACAGTAAGTATTGGAGGCCCTCTGTTCCATATGTATTGTAGAACTTAGATGCATAATATATGTTTAAGAAGTAAATGTGTCCATAATGAGATGTTGTTATTAACTTGGTCTTTCATGGTTTATTTTGCAACTGACTATTTGTTTGAAAATTCTATATGCAACACTAAAAATGGGGCAGAGTGGGACGCTGTCCTAATGTACGCCATTGTGATTTAGGGGTATAAACTATATTTTTATACTACATTATATGGAATTTTGAACTCATTTTTAGGAAATATTATATACTATTGGAAGTGAAGGAAACAATTAACATTTTATTCATTTTAATACATAGGCCAACAATACTAAAGCAAATTGATCTTTTCTTTTTAGGTTCAGCTGCCAATATGGTTAGGAATAGAAAAAGGAAGACTAAAATAGGAAGTTTCACTGCAGAATCAATGGAACAAGCAGTGGGTAAGGTTCTTGGTGGACTAAGCCTCGGAGAAGTTGCTAATAAATATTGAGTAGCTCGTAATACATCTCATAGATATGTGCAAATGGTGCAGAAGTCCACCGCAAGTGAACAGTGAAGCTACAACCAAACTATGCCTTTCACAAAATATTTTAGAACAATAAAGAAGAGTCCTTAAGGAACTCTCTGCTTATGTGTTCCATTATGAACTATAGCCTCTCAAGAAAAGGTGTACGTGTGTTGGCTGATAGGGTTACAGAAAAGAATGAAAAAAATAGTTCTAGAAACAGGGCATGAAAAGAAAAATGGCTGCAAAGAATTGGCAATATACGTTTATGAAGCGCAATTCTTCGTTAAACACAAGAACTCCAGAGAGCTGTAGTCTGTTGAGGGCTACTGTATTCAACAAAATGATGTTCAAGATATTATACAAAACTCAAGTAAGTTTATACTAGCAATCCGGCCTTTGCTGATGGTTCTAGTATCTTTTATTCAGATGAACCATCAACCACAACCTTACAAAAGCCACAGAGGGTAGATGCACAAAAGGATAAGAAACAGTTAGTCAGGTAGTGAGTGTAGAGCGAGGGCTGTTAGTAACAACATGTTTCATTATTAATGCCATTGGAAGCCACATTCCACCAGTAATGATCTTTCCACGATTTCTTTTGAGAGAGCATATGATTCAAGATGCACCTGAAGAAACTGTAGACCTAGCAAGCCCTAGTTGTTGGATGACCAGTAAACTCTTTCTTGAAACCATAGCTCCTCATCAAAGGAGAACCCAGCATGGCTCAATTTAAATAATCATGAATCACATCTTTTACTGTCTGTACTTGATATTGCTAAGGAAAATGGAGTGATAATTCTCACGATTTACCCTCATTGCAGTCATAAATTGCAATCTCTTGATGTTGCATTGTTTGGCCTTTTCAAAGTTTATTACAGTGCTGCTATGGATTCATGTCTTCTAATGAAACCAGGAACTCCACTAACTAACTATGATATTGGAGCATTAGTGAACACTGCCTTCAAACGCTTACTGACACCATCAAACATCAAGAAAGGCTTTGAGAGAAGTGAAATATTTCTCTTAGATGAAAATGATGTTCCTGACTCAGATTTTTCACCAAACATAGTAACAGACCAGCGATGCCCCAAACCTGTGAGGCCAGTCATGAAAGTTAACCGGCCATTATTAGAGGAAATAGCTTTCTGTCTTCAAATGAAAGTAGACCGCATCCAAAGTCTGCTCCTAGGGAAGAATAGGGAAGAGCTCAAAATAGGGCCGCAGTCTGATTTCCACAAATACTCTTTAAAAAGAAGCGATTGCTCAGAGTAGACCTAAACTGCACAAGTCTGTACAATACCTCAAAAAAGGAGGATTCATCATCTGAGGATAAATAGTCTTGACTTATCATTCATCTGACAACTTCGATGAAGAGATGGTCAGTGAAGATCAAGAGTTTTCTAAATTAGATAGTGAACCACAAGTAAATGATTTCAATTTGATTGAGTTTGACACAACCCCTAAGAAATATCACATTGGCCAAGTAACAAGAGGAAAAGATGATGAAGGGCACCTTGAAGTTTCATATCTTCGGAGAAAGGAGAAATAAATGCCGTTTTTCTGTTCACTGGCTCCGAACATGTCTCCTATCAACTTCAGTGACATTTAGGCCATCCTGCCCAAACCGAATGAATGTGGTAAAACAAAATAGGAAAAATGAATATCTCATATTTGATTTCAATTTTGGTTTCATCAATGTAAACTCGTTGTGTCCCAGGGTGTCCCAGATACTGTTCCAGTCTGCCACACCCTGGAGCACAGTAGGGCACAAAAATATTTCTTTATTTTGGGGTGATATAGCTTTTTAGTGCAAGTTGTTTATTTCTGTTGTATATGATTAGTGATGGCAAATGGTGATATTTTCTATTCAATAACTGATTTTTGTGATATCTATTTAAATAATCGATCTATAGAGCTATATATATTATTCCGTGCCCCACCTTTCTCTACATTAGAAACTGCCGATATCCAAATATAATAAAACGCCAGTTGTGCCTTGTCTTTCTTTCTTTCAGATCAGTGTCTGTATTTTCTCCGATTTAGATAATGAAGGGCGTAATTGGCTTTTGAATTTAAGATAGCCTTAAAATTTACTGATCATGGTGAAAATAGTTTAGATAGGAAAAGAAATCTTAGAATCTTGTTAGGTATTAATTTTAACTAGAAGTACGATATTCTGATAAATATTACAAAGGGTATTCAAAAAGTCTCCGTAGGATAATAAATTAATTTCTTGTGCAGAAATTAAATACGAATCTTTTAGGTAAATATGAATTGAAGAAGAAATATCGCAAGAGTTTAGCTAAAAAGAAATATGCCAGCGGCAGTCTTCTTGCTCCACCAAAATTGCGAAGAAGTCAAAATTAAACATGTTCCACATTTACCAGCAAAACCAGGACCACCAATATGAAAAGATATCCTTGAAAAAATTATTCCCACGCATGTGATTAACGGACTTCTACCATTAAGCTCAGTTGAACGACAAAAGTTAATGATCTTCTTTAGTGTTTAATAAGTATAACCTTCCATAACTTTCCATAACTAATATAAAATAAAAAAAATTAATCGTTCTATTTGTATTAACATTTCACTATCGCTAGCCTAGCTAAATATTTTCCTATCTTTTCAATAGCTAAGCTCTGATTAAAATATTTTTTTATCTTATTTGCATGAAATTTAGACTTATTGCTTGCCTAGCAAAATATTTAAAAAATTTTGCCATTGTTAATCTATTATATTTGTTTTAAGTTTTAAATAATTTTAGACATCAACCCGGCTGTTTAGTTTCTATCTAGGCACTTCCTGACTAGATCTTGGTCAACAAACATCAGTACATTGAAGGAAGACATATAGGGTCAGCGTAAGTAGGCCTTGTTTTGATTGCAAGGCGATCCTATAAGGGTTCTATTAAAGTGGCTTGCTTACAGGCTTCTTGACGTACGGTCCGAGGGGTATTAACCAATCAAGGATTGTAAGTAAAAGGCTCCTCTGTGAAGGAATTAAACACTTGCATTTTTATACCACTTTGAAATGTATAAACTTACGGTAAAGATTTAATTCGCGCAACGGAATATGCAAAATTGAGTTATAATGACAAGAGCAAGAATAAGGAGATTCGCAGAGCGGTGAATTAAGAGTCTAGTAATTAGTCAATGAATAACTAAATTAATGAATCAATAATGTATTAATAATCGTCATTTGAATGAAGTGTTCTCTTATTTATACCAGGCAGCATTTTGGAGGCGACGCGTAGCTCCGCCTTCCTTGGGTCGCTGAGGCAGTGCTTAGCTATCTATCAGTCAAGCGGAGCCTGTGATTGGTTGGAGTCTAGCCTGTGATTGACTAAAATTCTCCACTTCTTATCGTAATTTGCGGGTCTTTCCCCTGCGAGGGTATCACAGAGACACCGTTTGCTTAAAGATACAAGATGACCTTATCAAATTTTACATTAAGGTGAAACATCTTTTGTTGCCGATTCTTTTCTTCATTCCATACAGCTTTAATTACTCTGTTTGCCCATCTGCTCTCACACTCGGGGGCGATAGCCTTAAATTATGGTATAGTTTCAATCCAGACGTTCTAATAAGATTCCGCTGGTTCACAAACTGTCTACAAACGACCTTATTTTATTGCTCCTACCATTCCATCTTCGATAGTTTGACCTTGCAAAATGTGTATTTGTCCTTCTCTCTCTCTCTCTTTTTCTTTGTGCGTGTGCAGTGATTGTAGACTACAGACATACAAGCAAAATTGGTAACACTTGACCATGTGTGTTTTACATGTGACATATGGTCAACTAATCACCGTAGTTTCATGGAACTCACTGGCATGTTATGGGTTTAGTGTATTATTTTTATATAATTGCTAAATTTAGCAATGGTGATAACTTGTAGTAAAATATTCCAATTATTAGACATGTGCTCTTCAATAATTAATTTGGTGAGGTTTTATTTTCGTATAAATATCGAATGCGGTAGAATAGGGTTAAGTTAACCCTTTCTGCGTTTCTCAGCCGAGGTCGAACGGCTATGCGCGTGAGAGGTTTATAATACTAGCAGATGCCAAATTAACTAAATGTATGTTGGCCAAACAGTCGAATATCTTGGAGGTTCTGGGACAATAGAAAAAAAACAGGTAAAATTTTTTTTTTACTAATATGTAAATTGATATTCTTTTACAAGGTTAAAAGGAGTTTTAAAACAAGCGATATAAACAATAGACGTACACGAGTCTCAGCAGCTCCGAAAAGTGGTCTCCAACAGCTCAAGGCTATGTGCTTTTCATTAATTAAAATTTAAGGTTTGTATTCATTTTGAGCTCCTTGATGCTTATCAATTTCTGCTGACTGACACTGTAGATGCTTAACAAAGACAATGTTTCAATGAAAGAAGCTCTTAAACAGAAATGTCTTTATCTGGTCAAACGCCAATGTATTCTCCTTTATCGCAATGCTTGCCTACGGTTATCACTTTTAACCGAAGAAAAATCTATTGCAGGAAGTTTAAAGTTATTCCTCATTCTGCTAGCGCCTTCTGATTATAACTTAATTAAGGTCATTAATACAACAACTAAATTCCAAAGTTTACTTTTATGAAGGAGGTTAGAAGAGAATATCCAAACCTTATAGTACATCAAAATCGAATGAATTCCCCAATAAAGGTGTCTACTGCTTACTTCAACTATGGGAGAGCATTTTATAAAATCCTGAAAACTAATTAGCTGAAAAATATATATTTTTTATATCAAAATCATTTTTATCTGACTATTTTTTAATTAATTTGTATTTCTGGAGGCTGTTTGCCCAATTCCTCTATGAGTCAGAATGACTCGACGCTTCTAAGCCAGCCTCTCACTTGCTAGATGGAAAGACAGAAAAAGCCCGTAATCTAATTATGTTAACTCATAATTGACAAGCTAAAAAATTCGGCCAAACCGCAAAAAATAATTTGATGCTCTAGATAAAACCAAGAAATTCAGCCAACCCTAGACTCCCAATTATTTAGCTAACTGTAGAGGCTGATATTTTTTTACAGGAAAAATATCAGGCAACTAACTATATCGAACCACGACGCTGTAACAAAAACACGAAAATTTTGAACAATAACTCCACCCAAAGTAACATTGACTCCTTAAAAATCGCAAACAGATTAGCTTAATTAACAACAAGACTACGATGACGTACAGCGAAAGGATACATATATTTAAAGAATTTAATAAAAATTTCAAAAGGTAAACAATGAAAATGGCCGTGAAATTCCTAGAGAGTGATATGATAATCCAGGAGAACAAGCACAAACGAGACTTCCGTATAAAATTTCGGTGTAAATGCTCAAATAACCACCTACGCTCAGCTTATTTAATGCTGCCACCTTGTATAATTATGTACATCGGCAAGACTGTACGCATTTTCATTTTTTTATACTGAGCAGTGGTTACTTGGTACACTAATGCCTTGACTTTGGTACTTACATAGTTCGTGACTCGTCTCGTGCCAAACCACCGCCAGCATCTTAACTCGTGTTTTCACATATAATGCTGGGTCGTGGTACACGGCATTGCGACTAATAGGCAAAGTATCACTGTGGCACTGAGAAAGTTCTTTGTCTACACTTATTTAAGACAATACTGCGTAAATGTAGTAAGCATTCTTCCCCTTTAACGACATGTATATCTATTTTTCTACTTCATATACATTCTCATTTTCTTTCAAAAATATGAATATATTCGAAACTAATAGAGACTTTTTACTAAATAATAAATTGTAAAATAAAGTGTTGAAGTTAAGTAAAAATGTATTGAAAAACATAACTCGAATAACGAACGAAACAAGGTAATAGCTTGGATTGCTAGAATCTGGGAATCCTTACAGCTCTCCTTAGAAAATTATAAATAATAAATAAGATACCCGGAAAATACATGGGTTTGGGGTTGTGGAGGCAATTAATGACTGCTAGAAAACATTTTACATGAGAACTATACTTCCTCATATTAATTTCTCATATATAATTTCTTGCCCTTATTTAATTAAGCAGGTATCCTATCTACAGTTAGCCCCTCTTTCGAAGTTGGGTTTGTCTAGCAAACGCTCTTCTCTTGGGGCCAGTAACTGATTCAAACATATCAATATTAACTGACGTAACAAGAGTTACTGGATCAGTCTACTTTATACAATACACCAATCTATTAGTCATCAAATGAAGTGTTATTATTAAATAAAAAACATCTATATTCAATTGCATAATCAACTTTCTTAAACATATGTGACCTTATCAAATTAGAACAGACAATATTTAATATAGTAATTAACAGTCCAAATACAAATTCTACATTGAAAAATCAAATTAACAGAATAGAAAATGAGTGTATTCAATAGTAGAGCAAACAGTGCTATACACTCACTTCATATAATAGGTTATAAAAATGGTTGTTAAAATGGTTACCAACCGACCGGCGAACTACGGACCGACAAAATATCTCATAGAATCGTGTGCCCGCGACTACAAATAAAGTAGTTGTATCTATTAGACTAATATAACAAACTTACAAGAAGTGTTTATCTAAAAGATGAATTTAACCACGCTCGTTGGGTAATGATATATGTTAAAAAAAGTACTTAATAACGTTTTCCAACACTTCTTTTGTTGTTGTTTTTTAAAAATTTATGCTAAAACATATTTTGTATTCATGCGTAAAAATAATCCTAGAATCGGCCCTAAGTAATGCTACTTTTGCCGATTTGTGATCACTTTGGAAAATCATTCAATGTCATTAGGTGCGGACACGAGAATGAGAAATAAAAATCGAAAAAACTTGATTTCTGTAACAGAAACCTGACTAAATCTACTTTTATTCACGTCACCTCAACGAGCGTAACTATGGTACTAAGATAAGAACGAAATTATACTCCAAAGCCACTATTTACTAAATATATGTTTATACATATATAATTAATATGAATTAATTGGTGGCAAAAAATACTTGGCGTGAAATCAGGAAGACGAAACATTGGAAGGTGAATAAAAAATAGATCTAAGTGGTTTATGGGTGGCTGAATGAATATTAATTAGATAGCTATCAGTTGAAAATGCCTTTTGACATCTACAATTATCGTTTACCTGTCAGTCCCATTTGCTTGGATTATAGAAAAAATGTTATTGCCTCATATATATATATATATATATATATATATATATATATATATATTCTAATAAGCTTACATTGTATGCAGTATTTGCTGAGATCTACAAGAAGGTCTTCATTTTTTATGTTAAGTAATTCATGAATTTCTCTGGGGGCACCCATGACTTAAGGTGAAATAAGATTCACGGGTCTATCTATCATTGTATCGAATCCTTCAAGAAATGACGCTGATTGGAATCCTATCAGGCAGATAATTCACAACTGACGTAGATATGCTTCGCTCTACCGGACTTAATTAACACTTTTCACAAAGAACGAAGTTAAGCCTCAGTGATTGTACTTAGTTATCGACTAAGGACATATCATTTTACTCTGGTCCCAATTGCGGTGATGGTGTAACTTTATTTCAAATTCGGCGTCCTTCTGTTGGTCGTTGCTGTGCGTAACATCAAAGGTGAGAATTATTAGGGACATTTGTTTTGAGTCGTAACTATTCGACCGATTCTAACGAAATTTTTAAACCCTTATGTCGTTTTACATTGTTTTTAAAATAAGATAATTGCCAAAGTTCTCCCAAGGTTAGTTGTGGAATTAGTAAATGCTTTGAAGGTCGTGAAGTCATATGGTCATAGGGCAGAATAATTGAGAGCACGCGACTTAGGTCTGTTGAGCTTGTTTTTTCTGAGTCCTCTTATCCAAACAATCGAAGTTTTCGGTGTAAAGTAATAAAATGCCTTAAGAGCTGATAAAGTTACATTGTCGAGGTATATGATATTATACAATGTTTTGCCAGGTGAAAGGATACAGATTTTGTGTAATTATTAGGTTTGTATCTAAAACAATTTACTTAATCTATATAACGCTATGTGGTTTCTATAGCTATGAATATTCGGTTGATTTATAAAATCATCGGTGTAGGTTTGGTAGTGAATTTATGTATTTTATACATCTAAAGATCAATTATGTTTAGTTTTGTTGAATAAATGTTATTGATCGGACCAAGCTTTGTTTATAATGTTGTAAATAAATGAATAAAACATGACATCAACCCATGATCTTTCTTTTTTGTCTCGTAGAAACGAAATATTGTCTACTTTTATCAAGTTGATTTTTCCTTCACATAATTATCTTCTCTTCGTTGGGACTCGATCGATTTGTTAAAGAAATTTTAATCATCATGGGAGTGTCGCCAGCTCTTTCCACTCTTTCAACACAGTGTCACAATAAATTACGATAGATATTGTGTGAATATACTGTATATTCAATTATCTTTATATAATTCAAATTAACACAATATTCTTGGAAATTTTATTCTTGCGTGTCAAAAAAATTTAGAGTTAAGTAGAATGAGTAGATGTTTTGTAAAATAGGACACATATGGAATTTACAACAAAAATCTTGTTGAGCTAATCTTGTTATCTTTTCAATGAACTAATCTAAACTTTGTATATATGCAAATTTTCATTTTCAGAAATTAAAATCTTTCTTCCATAATGCAGTGAGGATAGCAAGATTTTTCCTTTTACTTGGTCGACCTTGCATTGGGCACAACTGGGAAAAGCTCCTCATTCAGGCTGTATCAAAGAGACCAATCTAACAGTCGCGAAAAGAACTGTATTAATTAGCTATTTTACCATTCAATATTGCTGTCCAACGACATGGGATCGTTTTAACCCATCCTTTGGAGCACCCTACATACTTTGATTTTAATTTTATTATCGATGAGGCTTAAATTCCTATGGAAAGCGCATTCCATAGCTGCGCCATTGCAGATTAATATATTATATATTTTTATGAGTCATTTAATTAATCATATTTTGTCTCTTTACCTCATACCAAAAATTAGTGTAAATTTAGGCACTTTTAAACGATGTTATAACTTTTAGAGGAGAAACAACGATGTAAAACAAACTTACGGGTAGACTTTTATATTCAACAAGCACTAAAAAGTTTGTTAGAAATACATTTAAATTTATTATTACAAATACACTATAAATTTATTGTTAGGAATACATTTAAAAGGTATTGTTAGAAATACACCTAAAGCATATTGTTAGAACTAGAATTAAAATGTTTTGTTAGAAATGCACTAATATGCTATTATTAGAAATACACCTAAAATGTATTGTTCGAAATACACTTGAAAAATATTGTTAGAACTAGACTTAAAATGTTTTGTTCGAAATACACTTAAAATTTATTGTTAGAAATACACTTAAAATATATTGTTAGAATAGCATTTAAGATATAGTTTTAGAAATACACTTCCAGTCATACAAGAGATAAAATTTCCATCAGATATTTTCATCTCATCACAAATCGTTCACTTCAACTAAAACTAAATCTCTTTATTAAATTTGAAATTGATCTCATATTTTAATCCATTATCGTCCTAAATCACTAAGCGTTCCAAAACTCACTTAACTATGAAACATATTTGGCAATGACAAGGTTAAATTGATGCCTCATATATTTAATTTTGGTATATCTCGAACGTGTCTTTTTAGTTTAACGGCTAAATAAACAAAAATCATTTTTGAACCTGTAATCTCGCTAAGTATATGGTGTTGACTTCCGCATATACATTGAATAAGCGTTTGCATCTTTTATGACAAAGTTTTGTGGACACTGGCCGTAGGTTTGACGCAGGAAGAGATAGCTGTCATTGAAGAAGTATAAAAAAGGTTATAACAATAAAGTACATTAAACTATATAAAGTCACCTTGACAAAGTGAGGTCCCTTTAATTCAAACCTGAATTATACAAAGGAGGAAGGATAAACATTATTTTGTCTGTTATTATGTAAAAAGCCTTTAGTTTTATTTAATCCTATCCTGAACTTGGCATTGGTGAGAGGAAAAGCATTTTGCTGTTTTTGTTCACGTTTGAATTAAAACTGGCTGTCCATCGAATATAAAATGGAGCTAATAAGGACGCAAGTGATAAATATCTTGATTCCTGTCTAAGGTTGGAAGGTGTGTTTAATTCTTGTTTTTTACCAAACGATTTACACTGAAGGATTCTTAATGTTAGATCTTAAACAGAGAGGGATTCGCTATTAGAGAGTAGGTGTTAAATTTACATGGATCACGATTCTCACTTGGTGACTAACCATACCTACTGGAATGTGATTTAATTTCGCTTATTTTAGGCTCAAATGTTTTAATCGATTGTACCATAGAAAATTCATAGGAGACAAATGGGATTTAAAAACATACAATGACGGCATTTTCCACAGAATATTTGTAAGGAGAGGTCTGTAAAAAAAATTATAAACATAGTGTAATTATGGATGGGAGATACATTTATAACCGCATATGCTACGGAAAGCGTTGAAGTCGGAGAAACATGCAATCGTTGAGAAGTGTTTGAAATAAACGAAGATGATTAGAAGTCAGAAATCAGTTTAAATCATTAGACATCTTAAAATCTGGAAGCTTGGGCGCCTACCCAACCCTGTGAACAATGATAGATGATAAAGGATAGATTGTCTTTATTGACACTATTCAACTATACGTTTTATATAGAATATTTTGAATTAAAAAACCCTCTAGTCTCAATATATAGTGAAATTTTACTTTATTATTTTTATGGGGAAGGAAATAGCATATGATATTTACGTGTAGTTTACGGCCTTTGGGTAGGCAGATAATTGTAAATTTGAGTCTGCAATTTAAAAGTTTTGCAATTATATAACAATTTACATTCTTCCTGCCAAGGGCATTTCTGGTCTTCACATAACCACTATCAAATTCATAGTGAATTGGGTAAATTAAGGGTAACATGCTTCCAGGTTGGTCATGCAATGTACATAAAAATCCACATTGAAAGATTTAATTTACTCGAAGTTGGCAGGAGCACAGTTTTGTGGAATTGATCATATACTTTATTATTATATTTACCCTTATGATATAATTTTATCCAAAGTATTTGATAGATTTACGTATATTAGTGTGTTGGCCTACTTTCTGTCATAGGTGTTTACAAAAATTGTATAGTTAAAAATTGTAAGGTTATATTTTTTTACGGTGTTCTAATGAAAATTGAGTCACCTAATCATTAGTATATATTTGTTAACATTAAGTAGAAGGTATTCATTTGGTATTTTGTGTCAAGTTTCTCAGTTTAATCGTGTTTATGTCCGTATTCTTGTGTCTTTTGGAAGGAATTAATAATACCAAAATTTAGTCCTCAAATCTCTGATAATCTGCTTTCAAGTTTATTTTTCTCGCCTACCTTCAATTTCTCTTACCATTTTATATCCTCTCTTTCTTCACGGATCTTTACGTTTAAGTCCCTATAATTACCTTAAATTTATGAGTTCCAAGAAAAAAATGCATCTCAAAACGCTCCAAAAAAGATGTTCAAGAATCATTATACACGGAAACATATATGTATATATGTGTATTCATTTACATAAAAATATATCAACAGCAGCACGGTAGGTAGTAAAAGGCCTCCAATCGGATAATGACATTCACATAATAATCAGAATGACAATCGCAAACGAGCCCATGACTATCACGCGCCGATACGGTTCGGGGCGGCGGTGAAGAATTATGATTTTAGTGTATTTTTCCATCAACTACTCAGCAAGTAATACTTCCAGGGCTAAAAGAGGGTAACTTATTTAACGCCATGCGAATGTGAATATAAAAAAATCGCTTTACTGGGTTTGAGGACAAAGAAGTGATAGTATGTGTGCAAATAGAATTTAGAGGCAGAGACACCGGTGTTGTATTTGGTTATTTGTGTAGTGATGTAAGTGGCGCGAGTTGTCTCCACTTAAGGCTCGGGTTCGGCGCACTCTTTAGTGGCAAAATGGCTCTATGGGCACGGAATTTTTTTTACTTTCACTCTTTTTGAAAATCTGATACGAGTAGGTGTGAAAAACTAAGGGCTTATCGCCACGTCTTTTTCTAGACCCAATCCCGCTCACTGTTAAGCAAAACCCTCTAACGCTCTTCAGGACTGTAATGAGTCTTCCAAATTACTCCCGTGCTCCTCTTCTACGGTCATGTCCAAAGATTTTGTTGACTAATCAAACGGTGTATTTAATTTTAATAATTTTGTATCATAATTCTGAGTAAAAATATACAAAAGCTTAGAGACCAAACCCATTTTATTAATATATACAGTCAATTGATGCACGCATTTGATATTTACAATGATGTCGCTTGTTGTTCAGGGCTGTTTCAATTCGTTATGGCATTCTGGAGACCATATTTGTCATAATATCTTAAATGATATTGCTCTAAATTTGTTCAAAGCACTTTCAACTGTTCATAATTGGATGGCTTCTGTTTATCACCGGTGAGTTTGATTATCGCTGCTAAATTCTATAATGGATTCAAATTTGGCGAATTCCCGGACTAAGTTAAAAAAAGTTCGATGTTATTTTAATCCATGAACTATGTTGTTTCTTTTGCTTTGTCTCAATATTCGCAGTACAGGTGAAGAATATAGTTCTTTCCAAATGGTCCTGATCTATTAGAATAGGTGCCAATGAAGCCTCTTTTGGTACGATTTAGAGTTCATGGCAGTGTTCTTGGACAAAACTCTTAGTGCTCCAGTTCCCCTTGATAAGAAGCAGCCCCAGATATGGAGAGTGCCCGGATCTTTCATTGTGTGGCCACAAAATAGAAATTGTAAAAGCGCTTCGCTTTCTTCTCCTAGCGAGGCTTCTTCCAGAAGGTTCAAACAAACTGAAGGGAACTTCATCAGAGAATATCTTTAATAGTCCATCCTTTATATTTCTTACAAGGTTTGCAGCATTTACGTAAATATTTTATTGGTAGATGATGCTTTTAGGCAGCACCTGTCGACTTGAGACATTTGTAGGATAGTATCTTTCTCATTGTGAATGATGAAGCGTTCACATATACTTCTTCTTAATCGTGAGCAAGTTGGTACTGGAAGCAAACTGATCTTCGAACTGGTAACCTAAAGGTAAGTGATCCTGGCGTTCATTGGAAGCTATTTGACGTCCAGAAGACTTGCCCACATTACTATAACTAGACTTATAAAGTCATAAATGATCCTAGAGATGGTGCTCCTTGATAAGCTTAATAAGCTAAATGCTAAATCGTCACGAGCTAAATAAACTAAATAAAAATACCAAATTGTGCTAAGCTCAGTAACATATAATTCAAATCGTGATGAGATTATTAAACAAAAAATAAAATCACAATGAGTTCATTCACCCAAAACAAAAATCGTGGCCAGTTCAATAAAAATTAAGATAATTGGGATAAGCATAATGATATAAGAGTGAAATTGTGATGAGCTTTCTAACCTTTTTCCGAAATCGTGATATGCTTAATCAATTAATAACCAAATTTTGATGAGCTGATTAACCAATAGCCAAATCGTAAGCAACTTATACACCTAAACCTAAGATGTCATGATCTCAATAACCTAAAGGCCAAATCTGGTTGAGATTAATAAGCTAAATGCTAAATCGTGATTTGCTTAATAACCCCTAATCATATAAAATTCAAAGTGTGATTAGCTTAATAACCTAAATGCGCAATTGTCATGAGCTTAATAACCCATAAGTCAAATGGTGATGAGCTTTATCATATAAAAGACAAATAGTGACGAGTTTAATAACCTAAAACATAAATTCTGATAAACTAAATCCTAAAAAGCCAAATAGTGATAAGCTTAAATACTTAAATGACAAATCGTGATGAGCTTAATAAACTAAAGGCCAAATTATTATTAGCTTAATCACCTCAAAGCCAAATGGTGATGAACATAACATAAATGCCAAATCGTGATCAGGTTAATAACATTAAGGAAAATCATGAATAGCTTAATCCTTTAAAAGCCACGTGGTGATGAGCTACATAACTTAAAAGGAAAATCATGATCTTCCTATCACTAAAAAGCCAAATCATAATAAACTCATACAATCAAAGTTACATGGTGACGAGCTCTATAAACAAAGGTCATGAAAAGATGAGCTTAATAAACTAAATGCAAAATCGTGATGAGCTTAATACACTATAGGCAAAATTGTCATGAGATTAATGTTATAATCGATAAATGGTAATGAGGTTAATAATCCAAAAGCCAAATCGTAAAAAGTTAATCATTTAAAGGCCATATCATATTGATATTAATTATCTACAAGCCAAATAGTGATAAGTTAAATTACTAAAACGTTAAATTGAGTTGAACTTAATAACCTAAATGCCAATTCGTAATGAGCTTATACACAGAAATCTAAATCATGATGAGCTTAAAAACCAAAGAGCCACATCAGGATGAGCTTTAATATGCTAAATGACTAATCGTGATGAGCTTTAATATGCTAAATGACAAATCGTGATGAGCTTTAATATGCTAAATGACAAATCGTGATGAGGTTATAACATAAAAGCTGAATTGTGATGAATTTAATCATCTAGAAGCAAATGGTGATGAATTCAATAAATTATAACCCCAACCATTATTAGATTAATCATCTAAGAACCAAAGCCAAATGGCGATGAGCATAATAATCTAAAATCCAAAAGTAATAAACTTAATCTCCTAAAAGCAAAATCTTGATGAGCTTGATAACTGAAAAAACAAATCATGATGACCTTAATAGCCTACAAAGAAATTATTGATGAGCTTAATCATTACAAAGCTAAATGTTAATAAGCTTAATAATCTTAATTGCAAATCCTGATGAACTTAATAACATAAAAGCAAAATTGTATATTTGAAATAATGGTTAGCGAAATTTTTTATCTTAGGAAATCTCTCAGGATTTAATTTCAATTGCAAATTTAGAAATGATCTTAAGCAATGCCATCTTTTCATCAAATGAAAAGTAGATATTGCATTGATATAAAACTTTTATATTAACTACTAAGAATAGTCTTTGACAGATGTTTTTTAAACGTTAACGCCTTCTTTCACCGTTTTTTTGTCTATACAAACGATGTGAATGAGAATACCAGTTTCTCTTGGACCACTGGGGTCAGGAAGAAGTTAGGCTAATCCATTTATTGGTACATGTTCGGGTATTTACTTTTTTTTCACTAATCACTCCTTTGTGACGAGAATAAGGAAATAAGAGTGATAAGAAGTAAATTTGTGGGGAAGAATTTCATATTCGTACGCATGCTATTTTCCTTCAAAAGGACAGAACTTATTAAGTGTAGTAGCTTCATTTACTTTTTATATAAGCTAGTAATGTAACATTAATATTTACTCTCATCACCACACTATTTTCATTCAAAGCAGGTAAAATCTTCCCTTTCCTTAAGAATTTTCTAGTATATTCAATCGTCTTTATTGAAGAACCTTGACATTCATACAATGAGCTACTGGTTACTTCCAAAATGCCTACAGCATAGAACAGACGAACCTAAACACATGCACTGCATATATATTAGTGCTGAATAAAATGGAAAAATTTGCCTCAGACTTACCCTTTGTTCCTCTTGGCAACCAGCCAAAAGATCTCCATTGAGTGAGATTATTTTTAAACACATTTTCTCTCCTTCTTTGCGTTGTCAAAATGAATTCTTAGTCTTCTCTTCGGAATAGTTTGACTTTTCTCTGAGTCAATCATCATAATTGGTAGGCGCCTAAGGGTCGGCGGTTTTGTCTAGCCATGTATGGCGTTGTAGCGTTTTATAATAGCTAGTGTAGAATACTGTAATATAGAGTTTTAGGAGACATATTTTGAGTCTACTCTTGATTTTTGCCAGTCCTTAAAACTAGTTATTATGCCTATCTACATTTTCTTATAAAAGTAGAAGAAAACTAGGGAGAGAAATGACACAAAAAATGGTAGGAAGAGACCTTGAGTAAGTAGGAAAGTTGTGAGGAAAATAAAAATGCGCAAGTAGTCAATAAATTGCGTATCCTAGAGAAGAAATTTACGGTGCAAAGTAACGAGATGGCAAATAAATCTTCTCTTTTTCCAAACGGAACCTTAAGCTGAGTGCATTCTCAATTCTGCCATCTAATCAGTGATTGTTATCTTGGGAATAGTCAGTGAAAGTACTCAGATATATCTTTATATTTTTCCTGTCAAATTTCTGTTTGCATATATATATATATATATATATATATATATATATATATATATATATATCTATATATATATATATATATATATATATATATATATATATATATATATCTATATATATATATATATATATATATATATATATATATATATATATATATATATATATATATATCTATATATATATATATATATATATATATATATATATATATATATATATATATACATATATATTTATATGTAATTTAAAATATATATCTGAATATTATATATATACAGTAAGGTGAAATAAGTGTTAACACACCTTCAAAATTCAATTTTAATAGACTTCCTTCCCATAAAACTTAATGAAGTGTACACAATAGATTAATATTATGGTAAAGTTTAAAGTTAGGAGCAAAAAAGGCATGAAACAGAATTGATAATCAGTAAAATTAAAATTAATGAAAACACTGGTGAAAAAAGTATTCGTGTGGAAAGATGAACCTAACGACATTGATTTTTAAAGTACTAGAGATAAATACAAGTAATAGTGACGGACCAAAAAAGCTTCTAGAGGGTTTAAATAATATGTACAGCAGTCAACGAGAGCTCAGAAAAGATTGAAATGCCATTCAGTAGTCGACGTTCTCGCAGTAAAGAAGTTATCATGAACAAAATTAAAGAACTCTCCAATGAACAGAAAAGGCGATCCTCAAGCTCCATATTGATGGGTTGAGCTATCAGAAGATATCCAAGCAGTTAAAAATACCTTTCAGGATCATTGGCTCTGTTATTCTGAACTAATAATAAGTGGTAACCATCAAAAATCTTTAACGTTTAGGTGCCCCTCAGAATATTTACCCCAAACTTCTTGTGTAATACTTAGAAAGGTTAGATTTGCCACTATGACGACGCGTAAGGAAATTCAAGATGACTTACTGGAGCCATGAACCTCGGCCACAAAGCAAACCATCAGTAATAAACTGAGCTGGCATCATTTAAGGACCTCTGCAACTGAAGAGCAACAGAGCTGCAAGGTTCAAGTTGTACATGATCATTTGGAGAAACGTGCTGAGTTCTGGGATAATGTTTTGTGTTCAGACGAAACAAAAATAGAATTATTTGGCTGTAATGCTGCCGTCTTGTCTTGAGGAAAGACGGCAGTGCCTAGGATCCTAAGAACACCATCGCTACAGTAATGTTTTGTAGAGGAAGCATCATTGTGTGGAGGTGTTTCTCATCTAAGGGCAGCGGAAATATCCACATTATAGATGGAACCATGATCTCGGCAATCCAGAGAAACATCTTAGAGGAACATTTTTTCGTTTTTTTAGAGAAGCTTAGACTTGGAAAGGACTGGATCTTTCAACACGATAATGATCCTAAGCATACTGCGAAACTATTCTCTAAAGACCATTTAAACGTTCTTGAGTAGCCTAGACAGTCACCAAATTGGAACACAATAGAGAACTTGTGGCGAACACTGAAGAGCAGAATTCATTTAAGAAGTCCCAAGAACATCAAAGAATTGAAGGCAATTTGTAAAGAAGAATGGGCCAAAATAGCAAAGGAGTGTTGCAGAGCACTATTAAAGAACTACAGAAAACGATTAATGGCGGTTTTGTACGAATACTTTTTTTACTCCTATTTTCATTAATTTGAATTTCATTTAATATAAATTCTGTTTCATGCTATTTTCTGCACAGAACTTTAAATTTAAACTTAATATTAAAATATTGCGTAAATTTCATGAAGTTTTATTGGTTAGAAGTCTATTAAAATTTAATTTTAATGGTGTACGAATGCTTATCTCACCTCACTATATATATATATATATATATATATATATATATATGGAAAAATATCCCAGAAAAATTGGTGCGGTTAAGGTAATGGCATAATTAGACAACTGCTCTGCTTCAGGTCCAGTGGGTAATCCTATCCTCCTCGAACTGGAAGACTACACTTAAGGATGGCCCATCTACCACCTGGGGGAGGGACCATCCTTAAGTGTAGTCTTCCACTAATAAAGACAAAGTTTGGGTGATTTTTTTCCCTGTTCCTTGTCGATTATCTAACACCATTTGAATTAACGACCATTTTTACATAATTTGAGGCATGTACAGCTGCGCCAAACAATTTTTAGACACCTTGTAATGTTTAGGAAATTATATAAATGAACAGGCGTAAATTTTTATTTGCATATCAATATGAATATAAGACTCAAAATATATAGAATAAATAGCACTAAGCTATATACATATGCCTCAAAAAATAGACAAGAATGGCAAAATACAAAATTTGCCCAAACATGTAGCATTACAGATACACCAAATTGGTAGAGGAAGCCAAGTAGCGGGTCGAGCGTCCTTTGGCAGTGATGAGAGCAAGATATTATTTTTTGAGGTCTGTTTTACACGTTGGAGCGAAACCTGATGGGTGTGATACCTGCCCACTCTTCGGTAATTACTGCCTTCAGTTACTGATTAAAAACTTATTAATGGCGTCTTGCGGCTTCTTTGAGTACCAGTCAGAGTTTTTCAATTGGATTCATATGCATGGACAGGAAACTAGTTCATCACTGGTGATATTGGTAACCTAGAACAACTATATGGTAGAAGTAGATTGGTGATATGAGAAATTATTTGACTAGAAAATCACATTTTTAACTTTTAGAGATGTTTTGGGCTGAGTCCAGCATGATATCTTGTAGGACAGCATGGTGCTTCATTAAATTCATGTTTTTATCCTAAACAGTGAGAAGACTTACCCCTGAACTTGATATACAGCTCTATAACACTACAGAGTGGCCAACATGTTTTACCGTTAGCAGGAAGGAGTCATCGTTTTTCCTGCGGAATCTAACATTTCCAGGGTTCAAGAAATACTAAAAAGTGGACTCTTCGGAACATAAGACACGTCAAAACTGATCTAATTACGATGCAAGACTTCTGGCGACCTTTAGCTGACTTCAGGTCTTATGCAAGCATTCTGGGACCAACGTTTCTGATGAATACATTAACCTAACCACACTCTGTCCTGGCATTTTGTAGCTGGACTGCAGTTTTCTTACAATTCCAAAGGCTCATGCAACCTAGAAAGATGTTGTAACGCTTACTAGGTCTGGCTCGACAAGAATGAGATCTATCTTAGGTGTTTCCACTTTCTCAGATTCTCTTTAACATTTCTGAAATACTAGAATATAATCCACTGACCATTCGAGAGATTTGTCGACGACTGAGATCTTCCTTGTGTATTGTCCCGATCAAACTTGTTTTCTCCACGATATAGTTACGTGATTATGCCATCATCAAATCCTGTCTACATGCAACAACATATTACCTAACAAATATGATTTGTTATATGAACACATTTTGACTGTAACAACCGTATAGTGATAAAATGTTTTCATGCATTTCAATGGCATCGTCGTATCAGATAGTTAAAAAATGTTATAAAAAAGCAAGTCTTTTTATTTTGGTATCCAGATGTGTTGCCCACATGCATGCAAACCTACACTGACATGTTCACCAACATACTCATAGAACAATAAAAAATTCCATGTTTCTCAAAACTTTTTGCTGCGGCTGTATGTATGTATGTATTTAGTATATGAAAACAAACTAGATATTATATATTCCTATAATATAGATATTTATGCATTAGCTTCAGGAATTTCCAGGGTCCACAAGCTAAGATTCTAGTCTATTTAGTAGAATTAGTAGGATTACAGACGTTTATTCAGTAACCAAATTCATCTGTTAAGACCCAAGAAGTGAAGTAACAATGGCGATTTTGTAGTGATTAATTACTAACTATTGATATATAGATTACAAAATTTTAGCACATTTGAATTTGAGTTATTATTACACTGTAAATCTTTGATTAGCTCATTTCAAAGCAAAAACTGCGTGGATATTGTGTTAGGACTATTATAATTTTACTTATATCATTTTGAAACATGTCTGACCATAGTAAGGGTTGTTTTGTTATATGTACATAGACAAAATTTTGTCCAATAACGCGATTAAGTTTCTATAGTTACCCTGGATGTTGATTGATGTCGGTATCAAAGTTGTCAGGGTCATTATATTATTCTTGTTCTGCCATGTTTTATGGCAGGCTGGGAGAGTGCTATATGTGCACTTAACAAGATGCCTCAGGTTAATATAGCAATAGCTGGCCATTTCTTTGCAAATTCATGTCGTCATTGACGACATGTAAGTCACTATATTAGTAGACTAATCTAATTTTTTTTAAAGATAAATTTAAACCTTCTGTATTTACCTTAAAATCTTACTTTTTAAGTATATTAAGTTTGTTTCACCGTCGTATAATTGACAGACAAATGCTTCTTAATTTGACTAAATACATATATTGTTATAGGTGAATTTTAGACTAGAAAAGTTCCTTAATTATTCTTATAAATAGATTCAATATCATACAATCTTTTGTATGCGCACATTGCCCATTTGATCTTTTGTTTGATTGCTGGTGGTAGCTGCAAATAATAATTATTGGAGTGGTTGTTTTGATACGTTATACAACCTCTTTTATATAGCGATGTAAATTATAACTAGTAAGAAGATATAATGCCGTGATTGACTTATTTTCTACTGTCGCATTAGTCTATTTATTAAGTTTGTAAAGTTTGGCGGTAATAAAATGACCTTCCTTCTAGCTTGATTTTCGTAATTAAAGTGTTTTTCCATTACTCTTAGCAGAGTCCTTTGATTTAGAAGATCGTAAGACATTGTTTTGTGATTTACCTAATTGAGCTGATATAGTGAGGAGAGAAATTCTATGGAGTTCTAAAAGGAGAATTTAAAAGGTGACTTTCTAAAAGAGGAATTCTAAGATGGGAATTCTATGAAGGGTTATTCTAAAATGTAAAATTGTGAAAGAAAAAATCAGAGGAGAAAAGATAGGAAAGAGTAAAGATGAGATTTTTTTAAGCGGGATTTTAAAATAAAAATTACAAAAAGAATTATTTTAAAAGGAGAAATACAAAGAACAGAATTCTATCAACAAAAAATCAAGGGTAGAGAAATATGAGAGTAGGTATATATGAAAAGGAATTCTAAGGAAAGGGAATTCTAAGGAGCAAAGGTCTTGAGAAAACTTCTAAAACAAAAACCTTTTAGAATAACAATTTTACAATGAAATTTCAAACAAAAGTAACTAATAATTTTAATTGATGTCGTGGTACACCACTCTATACTATAGACTACTCCTATATTATGTGGAGAGTGACTCAATCACCTACTGCAACGCAAACCGTTGAAGGACTGCTCGCAGGGATTAACAATCGACTAGGAGGTCACACTTGAGGTGTTGGGTTTCAAATTCTTAATAATTAGTCAGAATCTATAAATGGTTGGCGAGATTACTTGAATAGGCCGAGAGTATTGTTCAAGATTAGTTAAAAATGAAACAAAAAAAATATAATTTTATTTACAAAGATCAAAATAAGAATAAAAATAGGAAAAGGGGAATTATTTAAAATGAAATAGTCTCTTGATAATTATTATGAAGAGGGATTCTCAAATGGAATTAATTGTTTAGCCTCACTAGGCTCAGATCAATAAGGGGAACTTGACAATACTAATAATGGAGGGGGTTTCAATCTTACGGATTTGTGACTTCGTGGAGGCTACTTCTTGCGAAGAGGCAAGTGAGGCACGGTCCGAATGAGGCAGGTGGAGAACGATCCAAACCAACCCTCCGATAAAGATAGCCAATCTTCAAAAATGACGTTTGACGGAAAAATGTGGGATTACTCGTAATTCCACTCTTCCAGGTAATCGATTGAGATTTTCTTCGGTTTGATTAAACGAAGGGAGACGGTTGCGCAAATTCAAAGGTTTGCCGTTCACAGAAGCTACCAATGGACTGGGGTAGAATAATGGCGGAGAATTTCTTGCTTGTCGGATAACCTTCACAGGACTTCGATGAGACGATGAGGATGAGGATGGCCTTGAGGTGCGTGCTGGACTCCTCGAACTACAGTCAAAACCGACTATTTGTATGCTCGATACTGAGGTCGAAGCGGGGATTTGGAGAAAGGAGTCACAAGCTCCACACTTCTTAATCCGGAGGCAGAGTCAATTCATCATTTAACAGCAAGGTGAAAGACACAGCGGCTCTTTCTTGCCTCGTAACAAGGGGGAGGAGAAGGTGGGGGAGTCTCGGGCCGATTCCGGAGGATTAGGGAATATTTCCTCAATGCGCTCAGGAGTCGAAAATTCGTGACTGCTTCCCAATAAAAAGTGACGTTCTCCATGGTGGGTTACAATCGCACATGGTCTCCAAATTCTCAGTAATGGCCCCGATTCAAAGCCGATATTGTTGGCACAGCTACACGATCAGCTCTTGGACAGAGAGAGCAGTGAGAGGTTTCTCAAGATGTTACCTGGAAGACAGCTGGCAAGAAAATGACATAACGTAGATGAGATTGAGCTGAGTTTAGGTGCTATGTAAACAATAACTTCTCTCTATACAAAAAACTAAAGTGTTCGAATAATTTTGGACATTTCAAAATTTTATAATATTGATACTTTGCTGTTAAGTTTAAATTTCTTCATCCAAATTTACCTACCCTTGACCCATACGTAGTTGATACATGTAGATTATCTTACACCAAATTTGAAACATTGGATTTTCTATTGCAACTATTATGGAGGATCTTTTAGAAACACAGGTCTTCTGATCTTTTTGGACGGTTCTCGATATCACAATATCCTTTAAAGGATTCGGCTTCGTTGTTGAAATGCTTTTTTTCTCCGAAGAGAACTGTGTTCATTGGACCTTTCGCCTCTAATTCATTTATTTCTTATATATTAACGAG
The DNA here is from genome assembly GCA_963969495.1 of Ceratothoa steindachneri. Lineage (NCBI taxonomy): Eukaryota > Metazoa > Arthropoda > Malacostraca > Isopoda > Cymothoidae > Ceratothoa > Ceratothoa steindachneri. The sequence continues at coordinate 64,448,441 of OZ018319.1, forward strand.
GAAGTATAAGGAACTAATCCTTGTAAGCCTTATCTTCATTATTTTTGTCATATTATAGCTTAGATTAGCTTGTATTGAACTAGATTACCATGAAATTTGTTCGGTAAATCTTTGATATAATTTTAACCGCCTCATCACTTCGGTTCTTCTAAGTAATGAGAATGTGATCTATTTGATCCTAATTTTAGATTTTTTTTTTTAGAGAGAATGCGTATATTAATGTCGTCTACGATTTTCTATCACCTTCGTTATAATTAGATTTAAATTGTACTACTCTGAATAAATATCACTTAATACTATTAACTAAAGAGCGGTTAATATATTTATTTACTTGCCCTAATACAGGTCATGAATGTTTTGCTACTCTTTCTATTTTCTAGATCTTTCTACTTATCTACCACCTTTTGTCTTTGTTTTATCTCCCATTTATTCACAAATCAATCATTGATCGCATCTAATTCTCCGTTTAATTTTCTTTCATCGTCAAAATCCTCCAAGACACTGCACTCATTAAGGCCCTCAAAATTTGTGACGGGTATCTCCAATTAAGTGCTACTTAATAAATATATTTATATTATAATCATGCATATATCTGAATCCCTTCTACGTTGGATATAATTGTTAGTTAATTCAACAAATTTTCTTTGCAGCACAATTCATAGCGTTCTTTTAAACTTAACAGACCAGTAAACATACGAGACCAATAATCTTCAGAGACAAGTAACCATCAAAGGATTAGAACCTCAGAGAGAAAAGCTAATGTACTAAATTTTTATTAATTTTATCCCTAAAAGTAATACTTTGGTGCAACAAGGATAGGCGTATGTAATATTTATTTTTAATGAATTATAATAATATGAAAATAATAGGTTAATATTCCAAAAAATATTTCCTCTCTGTATATATTTTGTAGCTTAAAATTGTAGTGGGTGGAATTAAATCCAGGAATGAATATCGAAGAAATCATTCCGATGGGGAGATTAATGTGTGTCTGAAGAGATTTATTTAAAGAATTATTCTCAGAATCATTTGTAATAGTTTTCTACCATGTATTACATACATTTCATTACATTCTATGAATGTAAAACTCCGTTAAAATTCTCGTCAAAAGTAAGAATGAATATGCAACATTTTTGTACAAATTGTCAAGGTAATTGTTTTGAGACTTTTGCTAATAAATTATAGTAATGGATAATCAAAAGATAATTATTCAAAATGAGGTAAGTTTGATAAAAGCCGGAAAAAAATAAAATCAAGAGGAAATACAGATTAAAGAGTGTTTAAGCGATTCTTTTTAGAAATTATGTTCCATTAAAAACATTTTTTATGCTAACCAAATTTGAGTTACATAGAAAGATTTTAACAAAGAAATCTCTTTTAGTTGTAAATTTAGTCGCTAAAAGCTATTAAGCTGGTATGTTGCCTCTCTGTGGGGGGCTTAACGGATACCTATATAGTTCTCAAGGGTCCGATTTAAAAGACGGTAAACCCGGATATGGGTCCAGTATCTTGAGAAGCCAGGATTGCAAGGTTTGGTGAGGGCGACATAATGTAGTAGAACGTGAAAATTCAACATTAACTAAGAGACTAGATGAGGTAGAAGCCTAGCATCGTAAGGGAAGAAATACCATTTTTTTTCCTATGCTCTTAAAACTATATAATCTCAGATATTATAATTTTGAACAAAAATTGTAAGAAAGCTAACTCATATCATCATTAGTCAAGACTTCTGTCTTCTATTTGAAAGCTCGATAATGAGTTAAAAAATATATATTCCTACTTGCTTCTCTTTATAAATTTTTTTCTGATTTTTTTATATCTCCACGATGTCTCAAAGATTTAATTGAGAAAGTCAAGCTGCTTGCTTCAACTTATTCAGTTTATATCCTCTTCATCATTATCATTATCATCATTATCATCATCATCATCATCATCATCGCTAACTCTATAATTTAGGAAGGCGACTTTTTTGAGTATTTGAATGATAATTTCATCTTAGTTTGGTTATGACAGGTTTTTTTATCAGTTATTTCTAATAATTCTTCTATAATATTAAAATTAAAATGGTGAAGTTCAGAAATAAATATAAGTATCGAAATTTTGTGAAATTTTGAAACCGAAAGAATCTCAAATATTGAAGTGCAGAAAATGTATTTTTATATATCTTCTTCTATAGTTATATTTTAGGAATGTGATATTTTGAAAGGGGGGAACTTTAGTTTAGAGTTCCTTTTTAAAATTATTATAATTGACGAAGTTCAGAAAATTTATAAAAATTTAACCATGGCAGCTTTTTTATATATTTGAAATTTTAATTTTAGTAGCGAAGCGCAAGCTCCCTCCCCCCTAGGGGTGAGTAACGAAGCGCAAGCTCCCATCCTAGGAGTGAGTGGCGAAGCCATTGCCTGGTCTTTAAATATTATGGGATTAAGAAGAGTAGAAACATTGGCTGACGATTAGCGCTCATTTTTCCCCAAAAATTGCCTCAGTGAAAGTGAAAGCCAAACTCGTAGCCATGACGTAGTGCTTGGCTTCCAAAACTTACGAAACAGTTTCTACTGACAAGGAGAAGGAACAAACGTGGTATATTGGCACCTAAAACAGGTTGCTTGGGTTTGATTGAGCTTGCATGCATTGAACAGAAGTCCATTTAGAGAAAAGAAAAAACTGACTTCTAAACTTCCAGAGCTTTGGGAGCATAGCAGAATTTGCAAAGAGCTAGGGAAATTAATACGACAAAAAATACGAAGTAGAGACACTAAGGCGATTGTTTTTTAACACTTACCTCTCTGCGGCAATCCTACAGCCCTTCTTATATATAATCTATTGCATTTTTTTTAATTTCGTCGGCGTGGCCAAGAGAGGCGGTCTGTTGTCTCGGCAGTGACAGGCCTCCCTACATATTCATACAGGCTTCCTCTATTTTTGCTATCCGGTGAGTGAACAGCAGGCAAGAAAACAGAGTTGGACGCCACGGATTATTTTCAGAGTAGAGGAATCTTTAAATCAAAGAGGACTGGTTTTAAGCGAGCCAAGATTTACCATTTTCTCAAGAGATAGAAGGCTGTTATAATAAGTCAAGCCTTCTAATATTAACTGTGGTAAATATGTGGATTAGCGGCCCGGCCGAAAAAAAATTTGAGGCGTAAATATTATCGTTCACCCGTGTCGGAATATTCCTGCGCGTTTGAGTCCTTTTTGAATTATTATTCTATAAACAATTAGGATTATATACTGGGGGGCTGAGCCCCCCAGACCCCCCCAATTTAATGAAACTCAGGATCATCGTAGTGTGGTCCCCCCCATTGTGTTTACCCCCATACGAGCCGTCTACTTAAATGTACTCCAAAAACGTTAAACATTTTGGAACACAGACGAAATAGTACGTCCCATCGTTCGCGCCGATAATCTACATATTTGCCTTAACTGTTTTAAACTTAGATATAATACATATTTAAAATAATGTCCAGAAAATAAAACGAAAATCGGTGTGATTTTTGACCGCAGAGCTATGTATACTAGATTTTATTAATAGATAGAGCTCAGTACAATAAAGTTATTGTAAGGAGAGGATCCCTTCTGAAATAAGTCTATCCGTTATAAATTTAATAATTCTAGATGAATGTAATATTAGGAATTAAATTAGCAAAATGTAAAATAAACAATATATAAATTATTGTTAAATTTGTTTTAAACACGTAAGTATTTTAACTGTTAACCACTGATATTAATTTACCACTGCGCTCTATAATTCGATGATAGGGAGACTTTAACAATGATGTTTATAGGAATATTTCGAAAACATTCTTCAAATGTGGTATTCAATTGTTCAAAAATATCTGAACGCCTGCATTTCATTGGAATTATTTTCCATAATTTTTAAGAGAAATAATCTAAGGTCACCGAAACTAGTGTAAGATAACCTAGATGTATAAGCTAGGTATCGGGAGAGGCTATGCAAATTTACTTGAATAAAACGAAAGTTTTTAACAGATAAGCATTTTTTGAGAATAAATTCAGTGGAAAATATTTGTATAAGTTATAAGCAATTGGTATTTAATATGGAAACCTTTATTCTCGATGATGGTTTGGCATCTTCTGTAACATAAATTGAACCAACTGTTGATACTTTTGCACAGTAATCTTGCTCCTTTCCAATTAAAAAAATCTGAAGATGTCTTGAACTATTTTCAAATTCTTCGCCTTAGAGAAGTATATGCGTCGGCAAAAATTGTTGACGTTTCTCTTAATCCGTCATTAGGTTCATGAAGTAAGGCCCGAATTAAAGGGTTTTTAATTTTTTCATTTTCCTGCAAGGAGTTAACTTTTCAGTAATAATCTTTTTGTCCAACGCAACAATGGTTCTCTCTTAGTTCGCAGGAATAATTAAAATCTCTTTTTCCCTCCTTAAGTCATGTAGAGCACAAAGTTCACACAAAAAGACTGGACTCTGAGAAGGTCTCTAGAGTGAGCCTGCAACTCTCTTTCTAATGGGGTACTTTTTACATATATTTGTCTGTTTCGATCTTTTGGATACACGCTTCAAAGGCAGCCAGAAACTCAGGTACCTGAAGTGTACTTGGAAAAGATCTCTTGTATGAGCCCATAACCTTTGCTCTGATACAGGTATTCATATCTTCGTCTGTGTCGAGCTGCTGGATAGTTAGTTCTAAATCAGGGAGAAACTCTGATGCTTCGGCACTATTGTTCTTGAGGATCAACGCTTTATTTAGGACCCATCTTTCTTCTACGTAGGCATTTTCCACAAGTCAGCGAAATTCTCACTGATCAAAACTGCTCGTATTCAACGTTATGCTTAGGTTATTAAGGGGTTCTCTACTAAGTTGGACAACATAAGATACCTGGAATTCCTGTTCTACTATGGATTTTTAAACCCTGGACAAGTTTTTGACCCCTCTAGCGAGAGAATTTATATGGGCTAGCCGAAAATAACATAACCTGTAACCATTTGTTTACACAGATGTCTCTCTGTGAAAAACTTTAGCTCAATAGGTCCAGGCATGTAATAGCAAGACCTATGGCATTTTTTGAACCCTCTTGGACGGAAATGTATGGGGGTGTTTAAATCTAACAAAATCATTTAATTATCTTAAAAAATGTACAACGGTACTAAATTTAAGCTCAATCGCTAAGAAATGTGGCCGCAAAACCCATGATATTTTTTCAGTCCCTTGAGGATTGGATTAATATAGCTTAAGGAGAGGAAAATAATATAAAATATAACATGAAATAACAAAAATAAATCTGCACCAAATTTCGGCTGAATCGCTCTAGGCATGTGGACGCCAGTTCCCTAACATCTATTCCGCCCCTTAAGTAGGTGAATATATCTGGTGTGGCGGAATGTAACATTACCTTTTACCTTTAATATACGAAGACGTATCACTATGCCAAATTTCGGCAGAATTGGTAGATATTTAAAAAATCAAATATGGGAGGACGGGGATCCATTTCCATAGATCACCTTATAGATAATGAATCAAACTTCAAAAGCGGAAATGCTAGAGGTTTGCTGATTGTATGAAGTTTGCTAATTTAATTCGCTGAACGAGAGGGTTGAAGTAGCAAATTTGTGACAGTAAAACCACCTAAAATCGCCAATAAGATAAAACTTGAGTCTGTTATTTTAACTTTTTATTCTTTCAAATACTTGCACCAGGTTTTAATTTGGTTAAGGACTAAATTCCTAAATTCAACGATAACTATATGTACATATAATCATTACCTTCATAATATTAGATTTCATCTTGGACTATGATAAATTGCGACATCTTTTTTTTACTCATCCGTCACTTGCAAAAGGTAACGTTAATTCATCTTAAGACAACAAAGACATATCACACAAATTCCTATTCTTTTACAAGGTTTCGAATTTCAACTGAAATATTTGCAAAATCAAATCTTTATTTCTCCTTAAAAGATTCTCCTCTACTGAACTCACTTAAAATGTTTGGATAGGGGGAGAGTGACTGATACATGGAAATCTAAGCAATTGGTACACTACAAAGCTCGGCTAGAAAAATATTGCCGGAGAAATTAGTTATGAAGCATACTGAATAATGAATGCCAGAGATTCCTTTAGTTTGTACAGTAGATTTCGTAAATGAGCTTAAATATTGTATATAAATTATGAATACAGTATTATTTTTTATTTTTTTAAATGTTATAGGAAGCAGAATATTCATAGAATTGATTACAAAGTGGTAAATTAGGAAAACGGAAAATTGCATAGAAAATAGATAACCATAGTAAAATTAAATAGAAAATTTTTCTCACCAATCTGTTTTCATATGAGATGATTTTCAGTTCCCCAACCGACGACTAACCAGCACAGGTGAAATTGATTCCATTTTTTCCTATTTGGCTGGCTCGTATCTCATAACCATAATAGGACTAAAGGCAATGTTTTTTCCGCCATTTCCCATACTTTGTCCTTTAAAGGGATGAAAAAATGTCATGAGTTTAGTGGAAGCGTGTCTTAATCAATTGAGCTGAAATTTGGCATAGTGATATGTATTTACATATTAAAGGTTAAAGGTAATGTTACATTCCACCACTCCAGATATATTTACCTATTCAAAGTGCTGAATAGATGTTAGGGTTCTGGCGTCCACATGCCAAGAGCGATTTACTGAAATTTGGAACATTGTTGTTATTATAAAAGAGCAATATTCTAAATTTTCAAGTCAATTTTAAAAAGAGTATTTGCTAATAAATCGTAACTTTACTCTTTTAAATGATATATAAATTTTAATACAGGAATAAAAAAATAAACATTTATTGCGCTTTCTTATACATCCCATTTTCTGGATCTACGAATATATCTTTCACAGTTGCATGTGTTGTGATCTGCCTAAGAAAGTGTGGGTAAATAAATGTTTTGTCATAACTTTCTACACCAATTTAAAAGAAAAAGGAAAGAAAAGGTAAGTGGTGCTAGGGGATTATTTCTGTTTAAAAATAAATACAGTTAGTTTCAATAAAAGATTTTTAGTTTGATGTCGAGGAAACCTCATCAAGAAAATGAAAATGAAGCCCTTAGGATTAAAGGAATAAAAAAAATAGCTCTTGCATTTAATTTCTTCGAATGTAATAGAAATCTCTATTATATTTTATCAGATGACTTAGAATATCTATGTTTTTTTTTGCCTCTCAACTTGATCCGATTCGGGTAATGCTGACTATTATCCATAATTTAAAGAGATACTATTGAGACAAATTCTTGAATTTGTATACTTAAGAAACTTACTAATATGATCTTTTCCTAAAGGAGAATGTTAAGCTAATATTGCTTTTCGACTTTTCTTGTATTTATTTAGAAATCTAGACCATACTACATATAGGAAATTGAATGCTAAGTTTTTGTTACTTATAGAAATTCTAATAACCTTTTTTCAAGTTTGGATGGAGACGTAGACGGAAATTGGGCAGTTCAATCGAAGATAAAACAATAGCCCCGGTGTTATGTTAGGGAATTATTTGAAATTTTACTGTCCCGTTTTGTCTAAGAAGCCATATATTGCAGTATAAGGATAATCGAATATTAGAGTAATATTGGATGGAAATTTCTCTCACCTTACCAAGTACATAATAAATGGAGTTGCTCTGACTTATAACAACAGTTGAAAATATAAAATGTATGTTAAAGGAGAAGGACCTCAGAATGAGAACCCTAACCATATCCAAAGTCATTGATTTTAGTCAAGAGATAAGCAAAAAAAGGAAGAAACATTCTAGAGTTTCGGCATAGTTTGCCCAATGGGTAGGAATATTTATATCTCTCCTAACGGGCAGCTCTTCCTATTAAAGTAGGATTCTTTATAAACTACAAAAATTAGTCCTTACATTTTCTGGTAAATTTATATGTATAGATCCACTTCATAGGTGTTGCGTATATATTTTCAAGGCCAATTTATCCTGCATTTATTTGTTCATAACTCCCATCAACTACAATCAGGATTTTCGAGCGAAGTAGTAGCAAATAACTATATAGCTGATAGTTAAATCAAGTAGATATTGAAGGTGATTGATAAGCTATGTAAAGCTGGACTCCTAAAAATTTTCTTGACTAAATAATGAAGTTTACGAAAATATAACCGAGAACCAAAGCAGTATTAATGGAAAATAGCGATAAACTTAGTGGGGGAAGAGGCGTATCACCAATTTCGCTCATAGTGTGCCCATTTTTGATGAACTGCTATATCCACCCCCCATCCTACAGTTCAAGGAGCAGATTTAAGCATAGCTTTAAGGAGTCTTGCTCTATTTGCTGCTGAAAATCGATAGAGGCGACCATCTCTTTTCTGTTGATCTATATTAGCTTATATATGAGGAAAATTTGGTAATTCTGGGTATTTTTCTTAAAATCGATTTGTAATTTCATGCATGAATTGTATGACTTTATAAAATACCTCCATATGATTGGGATTAGGAGAGCGCAGGTGGTATTAATTAAAAAGAACTTAGGGTTTATTACTAATACAAACGAAATAACAATCAACACCTCTACTTTAAACTCCAACACGGTAATTTGTTCTCCAAAACCCTTCTCAAAATTACATAGCTATGAATGACTTTACGACTGAAGTAAAAATTTATTTTGCTGAATAATTTCTATTTGAAGGAGAAAAATGACGGTAATTGTTTATTATACTCATCATTATTAGTACGTGTTCATACTACTGAAACCAATCTACAGTACTGTAGCACAACGCTTTGTAAAAATTGAAAATTCTCAAATCGAAATTCATTGCGCGTCACAATTTAGGACTCATTAAAAAAATATTTCATTACTATTTTAAGATGGCCATTTTAAACTTCACATTTCCTTGTACAACGATTATTTATTACTACATTTTATATTTTGCTGTATGCCTAGGTCGAAATGTAAGAATAAGATGATTCCAAATAAAATTGTTAATATTAAGCAAAAGAATAAGTAATGCGATGACACTAAAAATCATAAATGTAACCAAGCATGTTAGAGGAATTTGATGATATTCTACTTAAATGGAAGAGAAAGGGTAGATGAGGAAGTAATCGTTAGAGCTATTAGGCGGAGAAGAATAGGTCGTGAATGATTAGAATAAGAAATGAATATAATTAGAAATTAATTGATTATGGCAAATTTAATTATAACACAGGCCTGCGTTTGAATTTTTTTTTTGTTCCCCAGGATTTCTTTGTGGTTTCTTAATGAATTCAACCTCCTGAGCTCAAAAATGAATGTATATTTGTTCAATCAGGTCAGATTTTCTCAGTACAGCATACACCATTTTCATTGAGATTACCTCATTTTTTCTGATTTAAAAAAAAAAAAAACTTTCTCTATCTAATAATGCATTATTACTGTTATATCATATAAACAGGAATACACGTATGTAAACTATAATTCTTTTAATAAACAAAAAATAAAAAAATGCAACATAATAAAGAAAATAATTATAATTTCGAAGAACAGACGCCCTTGACGATTTTCGTTTGTGCCTGCCATCTGGTGCATCACGCTTCAAACACCAACAGTAGTCAGCAAGCATGTTTCCGTTCCATTAACACTGGTACCTGGATTCCATTGTTTTTATGTCCTGGTGGAATCTTTGCCCCTGTTCTTTACTGTAATCCCCGCAGTTGTCGGGAAAATAATCCAGATGGGACTGTAAAAAGTGTATCTTTATAGACATTCGAGCTCCCAAATGTTTGAGACTTGTTAAGAGCTGATTGACCAGGGCAACATATTCTTCTAGGCTTCTTTTATTGCCTAGAAAATTGTTAACTGAAGCTTTGAAAGCTTTCCAGGCATCTTTTTCTATGTCCTTCATTGATGCATCAAATTGCTGATCAAGTTCCTGATTTGAAGTCCATCAAAAATTCCCCTATGGAGCTTAGCGTCACTGATTTGTGGAAATTTTTGAAGAAGAAATTTAAAAGCTTGGCCTACTTTATTAAGGGTTTTGACATAATTTTTCATTATGCCAAGCTTTATATGCAGTAAAGGGAGGAGTATTTTTTGAGGAGGCACTAAAGGTTTAGCTATCACATTGTTTGATCTAATTCTAAATGCTTCTCGCGGAGGCCAAACCTTCTTCTCATAGTGCATACTATCTGCACGACTGTCCCATAAACATAGGAAACAGGGATGCTTCGTGTAGCCTGTTTGCGTCCCAAGCGCAAGAGACACTACCTGAAAAAAATTTAGCACGGTATGTAAATTCAGTGTAATATTTCTAAAAACAAATTCAAAGTAATATTTCTTAAAACAATAAGAATATGAATATGTACTGAAAAATCCTCTATGCCGATGCATTAAATCATCGTATTGGAACTAATTGGATATATGTACATCTTATTTTGAGTTTATTGAGTTGTGTTGTATACCTCCTCAATTAGGATAAGTTTCCCATTAACCCAATAGGATGCATTAACCTATAGGGACACACTTCAACAAAAAATATAACTCAAAAATGACTCATGACTTCCAGATTAGCATTCTTGTAAAATTTAAGTTTACCAAAAGGTGTATACAAGTATTGACAATTAAAAATGAAAATGTCAATATCAAAAAGCTTAGAAATGCCAAGTGTAAAATGATCTTACCTTTAAGTCACCACATATCCTCCACTTATAGCTAGAGTAATTTATTGCATCCAGCAATTTTTTCATATTTTCATAACTTTCAGTAAGTTGGATTGAATGGGCTATAGGAACGGAAGCTATCTTGTTACCAATATTCAGTAACACAGCTTTTAAACTTCTACTGGAGAAATCTATGAACAGTCTCCATTCTAATGGGTTGTAGGGAATTCCAAAGGCCTCAACAAGTCCTTCAATATTGGCGCAGTAGACTAAAGAGCTGGAAGAATGCTGTAAAAAATAGCTTCGAAACTCTTGTTTTCTATTTCTGTACCCCCCTAAATGTTGTTTCTTAAGCTAGAAGATTACTTTCACGAAGTCGAGAGCCAAGAAGTTGTGTATTCGCCTTTGAAACCCCCAGATCCCTGGTCAGGTCATTTAACTGAACTTCAGTGAATGGTCTTGCGACCATATGATGTGTGGAAACCTGATAAGACTCAGATGTGTCATAATCTTGGTCAACTTCCATATTAATCTCTTCATGTACCTCTATATGTTCAGGGGGCGAAGGTATCGGAATTCCTGGGCCATGGGGCAGGGGTTTAATGGCAGAAGGAACATCCGGATATGCCACACTATGTTTATTCTTCTTATTTATACCTGTGGAAAATATAATTGCATATTACATAAAGGAATTGATTTGGAGTTGCAGATAGTACATAAATGTTTAGTAAAGGATATGTTCATGCTGAAGTGAACTATGTTAGTTTTTAATTTTATGCTAAGTCTTTGCATAATAATGACATTTTCAGGAGCCAGTATAATACAGAAAGCTTAAATACTTTACACAATGCTCACCTTTAAGATTTGTCATGCAAAAATAGCAGTCCGTAGTGTGGTCCTTGCCATCTTTCCACACCATGGGAACAACAAAAGAGAGGGATTTCTGTTTGCCCTGACTCCAGCATCTTAAACTTATGTAGCATCCCTTGCATCAGATATGTGGTGCAAAACTTTTATCTTGATCTCTTAGCCTTACTCCAAAATATGCATGATACAAAGATTTAATTACAGGAGGGATTGTACTTTGCTGCTCGGGAAAAGTCACTTTGCCGCAAACATAGCAAAATCTGTCGGAGCTATTCTTACATTTTCTGTTCATTTTTAACTCAACCACTATTATTATTATTCTTATTATTATAATGCTAAGCAATTTTTAACCTGCAAAATATAAACCTATTTGCATAATTACTTAAAATGTACACAAAATTTACTGCAAATAGAGCAGTGCAAAAACTTTTGAAATTTGATGTAATATAGGAGATGTATAAACTAGAAAATTATTATCACCCCCTGTATCGCAAGAACTGGAGGTGATAGAGAAAAACGGATGACAGATTCGGATTTAGGAGGTCAATTTTATTAAGAAACACTATAGAAAACCTAAGGTACATTTTTGACGCAGACGAGTGTAATGAAAGCTCACAAAATGCAGAATTTAAAAATCTAAATTATATTTTCCCTAAATGAATCATAACCTATGGCATTATTTTAACAACAAAATATGTCAAAATACTATTTTCAAGAAATTTGTGTAATAAATACAAGTTTAAAACACTGTATCATTAATATGAAATTCATTATAAAAGATTCGTAAATTTTAGCGATTTAAAACATGTAATAAGATATGCAGTTGCATATAATGTTTATGTTTATACCATGTTTTTTTAGCAAAATTAAACATGTTACATTTTTAACCTATTAAATACCTTAATTTCAAGTGTCATCGTGAAAATACAGAAAAAAGCTAAAAATAAGATTTTCCTGAGGTAATTGGATAGAACTTTAGGTAAAAATGTCAATGAATACCTAAGCGGATTTTTTTTTTTAAGCGTAAAATAGTCTTTGGATTAGAAGCTCAAGTTCAATATTAATTATCCCGCAATTTAACGATTTGATATAGCAACTACGGAAAAAATAACTAATCATTCAAATTGCTAAATTTGTTTTCTGCCTTTGACAATGAATAGCGGGAAATTAGACCGGCAGATGATGTTTCTCAGTAAAATATACATATATATATATTGGTTTTAGTTGAGAAAAGTTAGATGAAATGTATGAACGAGAAACATGAAAATTAGAAAAGTGTTACTTGCACAATAATGACTATCGCCGGGTATCAAAATGCCGACATCATAAGTGTAGCTCAATGTACTGTTAGCCCTTTAACTGCTTGTAAGACGTGACATGCCTGCTGCAACGGAGATTGAAGCTGTGGCCAGTAAAAACGGACATAGCAGGTGATCTAACTGCTTCAGGAGGCCGGAATTCAACAAAAAAACTACATGAAAAGTTTAATGAAAGATCCAGGCAAAGAAATGCTGGCTCTGGTTGGAGAAATATGTTTCGGAGTCTCCACCATGTAGCTATCCCTGAATAATGAACTTCGTTACCACTCTAAGAAGACGGGCAAGAGTCAAATTGTGACAGCCATTGACATGGAAAACCACTTGCAAAAGGCAAAGCTCCTGAAGAAGCTGAATCATCCTTTTGATCCGGGTACGAGCTACGAATAGTTCTTCTCAGATGAAAAGAACTTCTACTAGGAACAGTTTGACAATGCAAAAAACTAAAGGTATCTTGCCAACAATGCATGTGCCATTCCATGTATCATAAAGACCAAGTTTTCCTATACTGTGATGGAATGTGGGTTTCTCCTGTGAGGCTGACGTCAGGCCGCCTCACATCTTTGAGCAGGATCTTAGGCTCAATTCAATCGGTTATATGGAGCTGTTGGAGACGGTGGTGCAACCCTGGCTTAAAAGGGTTGATGATGCCATGCCAAATGTACCTTTACAAAAGATAAGAAGTGGTTTACCAATAATTTATACGCCTTTACAGCCACAATTTCTGGCCTTCTAGTTTGCACAATTGCAATTCCATGGATCAATCTATACATTTTTAATGCATCTGATATCTATATATCACAATTTTTTTATAGTCTTAGGATTTGCTTCAGCCACTAATTGAGTAGAAAGAGCTTGTGATTACGTCATAGGGTGGAGTAGGACCTAGCGACATACATAAAATTTGCGAACCGCTGCTTAGTGCTCCTTCAGAGCTCACTGAGAAAAGTTGTCTTCATGTATTTTCTGGAGTGCTGTTTTGCTTTTACGCCAGATTTAACGCCCCTATAACTTCACTCCTTCAAGTCAGAATGGGGAGATCTAAACATTTTATGGTAGAAAAAAGTCGAGCCTTGGCTTTATTAAAAATTGGCATGTCTGTGATATGTTTGGCCGCATATCTTAAGGTCACGCTTATATTTATTTACAACCTGCGGAAAGCAGCCGAGTCGGTATCTTGAGAGACATTACCACCGATGAAATCAGACTCTGGCGGCGATAAAAAAAACTAGTGTACGAACTGACAACTTAAAAGGAAACGGGAAGTGATGTCTGGTCAATCGATAACTGTTTCGAAAACCAAGAAAAGGCATCCCAAACTCCTGGAGACGTCGCTATACGAACAATCCAGCAAGGATTTGAAACCCCCTCGTCGCCGATCCGCCACATGAAATGGGAAAGGCTGAAGTTCTGTAGGAAATATCTTTACTTGCCCTATAAGCAGTGCAAAAAGGTTATGTTCAGTGATGAATACACCTTCAGGCTGGTCAGGAATGCTTCAAAGATGGTGCAATGTCCCATTGGGGTCTCGCGGTTTCACCCCAAATGCACCATTAAGAGTGTTTAGCACCTCGACAGTGTTATGGTATGGGGTGCTTTTAGTGGACACATGGGTAAGGGGGACTGTTTTTTCGTCCAAAAATGAATCCATGAAAAGTGCAGATTAGGTGGAAGTGTTACGCAATCATTTGCTGCCTCTCGGGAAATACATGAGTGAAGTACATTTCAGCATGATAGCGCCTCTGCCCACAAGGGCGCTATATATATATATATATATATATATATTTCATGGCTTTCACTCGAAAGAGTATTGAAAGGTCTCTTTTTTCGTCGGTGAACGCGTTCGTGACTTACTCACCAGATGAGAGAGCCACATATTCTATTACCCACCGGACTTCTGAGTCCAGGGCCCCTTTGGTATTCAAAACAAGCCTGTGCATAAAAGTGTTTAGCCAGGGAACTTGCAGCACTCTCAGAGACCTTGATCAGAACAACGGTTGTTTCAGGCGTACAAAAGATTGCGACGACTTAACCCTTAATCTGATTGCAAACTTCCTCTGCCTTTTTGACCGTTGATCAAATGGAGGAGGTCCGTCCACTCACTTCGCCATTGGAGATTTTCCGCAGTAACCATCTAACTAGGCTTAATCTTCGCCTCCCGTTGACACGTCGCCGCGTCGACAGCTCGTCCACGAACCCAACGCTTCCGAAACGCATCTGCTGCCATGCTTCTCGTAATGTAAATCGAATAAAGTATAACCAAATACTGGTAAAGCGAATAACCTCAACTATTTAACCAGAAAATCTTCCTTAGAGCAGAAATGGAGCCGTTCTTTCATCTAGACGCCGATTGCTTTTCAATGACTAAGATTTTGCGTATCAAATGCTTAGAAAATAGCAGGAGAAAAATACGAGGGAATGCATCATTCTTGCGACCAAAACAGCATTAATGGTAAGCAAAAATAAACTTCCATTTTGTTTTTAGATAAGCAATAGAACAATACATATATATATATATATATATATATATATATATATATATATATATATATATATATATATATATATAAATATATATATATAAATATATATATATCGTGAACCACGCTTATAGCTTGGCAGGGAATGCTAGGTTTTCTCCGTTCTCTGTATATCAATTTTAATGAAACTTTTCCCACCTCATCTGGACAATATGGCCACACATAATTTATGTATTCATTATTCTCTGTTACTTCCTTCAATTTTAATTTCAGATTAGCCGTTTTTTAGGGAAATCACCTTAATAGCATCTATCCTCTTAAAGAACAATGGGCCGTCGCAAAGGCTTCAACTATAAAGAAATACAGGTCCATGGCAGTTAAAAACTTTCTTAAAGACAATAATATTAGTGTTTAGTAACTTCCCCGACTTGAATCCCTTTTAAGAAAGCCTCTAACATCATAATTAAACAAATTCCGAAGGAACAACCGTCTAACATCCAAATAATGAAGGAGACACTAAAGAAGTTGTGCTCAGTATGGAGACTCAATACTTCACTAACCTGGCCAGTTCTATGCCCAGGACACTGAAGATGGTCATCAAAGATAAGGGAAATATGACATAATACTAATATGTGAAAATAAAAACCAGTAAGTTGACTTTACTTGTTTTAGTATCCTAAAATTGTAGATGTATATTCATCGCCTTCTAGTGAAAAAGAAAAAGAATTGTAGTCAGTCATGTTGAAGTAGATATGACACGACGATCTAATCTGGATGCAATCCTGAATTAAGAAAACTCCACGTGAATGTATTCGGGATGAGTATACATCAAGGGGTATATCAGTGTCACTTTGGTCATCGGCATCGTCAAATAGGACACTATGGATCTCTTGAAGGGTCAGTCTGCCCCCTACCATGACAAAACCTGAAATTGCGAAAGAAACCTTTTTAAGAAAACGCTTAAAATCAGAAAATTATCCCCCCCCCAAATACAAAATGGTGCTTAGACAATGTAGCCGCATCATCAACACAATTTTAATAGGCTAGAGGATCAAAATATTCCCCCAAACGTTTAGAGGGAGCATATATCTCATATACTCTTGTGGAGCTAGTAACAAGAAAAACAACATTTTCTCACTCTGTTACTTTTATTCTCTCTTTTTTTCTCTCCTTCACTTTCCTTTTCTCTTCCTATTAATATATATATATATATATATATATATATATATATATATATATATATATATATATAAGTATATATTTATATATTTTATGTGTAGATGGGTAGCAGTCTTTCTTGGATGCAAATTTTGTTGAAGACTCTGGTGTATTTCGCCTTAGTTAATTTCCTTTGGCAATTTTCTATTCCTCTCACTATCATTTTTATTTTATCTTGTAGATGGTAGATCACTTTTCATGTATTCGCCTCTCTTTTAAATGAATAGGTTTGGTAAAAACCAACTAAATTGCTGAACTTTCGATCTTATTCGATCATCTTCGGAGCTTGTTAATATATTATTGCCTCCTTTACCATTGAAATGTGGAGTCGGAATCAGAGTGAATGGGAGAATTGGACATTGGATAAAACAAGTTAGGAAGTATAAATTAGTAGAACAAAAGTAAGAGAGTAAAGTTGTGAAAGAGTGTTGACAAGGATAGTTAAGGTAAGTTTAGTATAAGTTTGAAGTGGGTATATTTCCCTGGTGGAGGGTAGCTCTAGCAATGTAAATCTCGTCTTGTGTTGTTTTGTGTGTTGATATTGGTTGGCATTCAAGCCTTTGTAGTAACTAGTAAAACTCGCTACTACGGTAAGTCAAATTTCGGTGAAAGTTATCGTAAATTTGGGTTGTCATAATCGGTTAAAGTGTTACATGTTTGGGTTGATGTTACCGTTCGGGTAAGGTCTTCTTTTTGAATTTTTGGCTAGCATTTAATACTAGGCTCGCAATGTAGCGTATATGACTTTGGTGAGGAATCTTCTATTCTTGGTCGATTTTGCTCCTTGGGGGGAGGATGGAGGAGTCTTCCCTTTGCTGGATCTCTTCTTACGGAACTTTGCGTCCGTGTAAACAATGTAAGTCTCGGTTGAGAAAGGGACAAGGTTGCAGACGAGAGCTTGCTTCATCGACAATATCTTCTTGGCCTACGTCGTCAGGAAACTGGTTCCCATTGGCAGCATATACTCTGAGGTTTAGCATCTTCGAGTAATACATGTACTGGAGAGCTTGATTCTTTAAAGACGAGGACTTACTCGGTCGACGTGACTGCGAGGCCTTTTTGGGGCGGGTGTGAAAGAGCATTACTCGTGTCCAGAGCGTTTTGGCCGCTGTTCTCGGTCTGCGGTTGGAGGTTCAATTGAAGAACCTTGTTTGACGGAGGGTTTTTCGGGAACCACATTTTTTCATGCAGTTATTCACGAGCATGGTGTTCAGTTTCTTCGTGAATGTGCCAGGCTTGGTCAGATTAGCAATGTGTGCATGATATATGGAACACATTATTTTTGTTGATTTTTCGTTTTTGATTTGCAGGTACGTAGGTGCAGTGGCAACACTATTCTCTGCGACCGTTGCCTTGGCAACTTTCGCGTAGGTTTGTCCTTTGCTTTTTGTATTTGTTCCTTCTTTATTGGGCAGGTCATTACCATAGTTCTGTGTGGGCCACCACAATTGAGGCATTTTTTTGGAACGAACTTTTACATTTGCGCCAGGAATGGCCTTCGCCGGCGCACAAAGAACAAACTGTGAGTGTAGCGTTGGGGCAAGTGGCGGTGGTGTGTTCCTTGTACCATTAGCACTTAAAGCACATTTGCAGGCCAACGAACTCCTCACGCTCAATCTCATCGGGGCAGGTGTGGTCATCAAAGAGGAGAAGGCCCTTTTCTTTTGCCTTAATCGCCATTGTGGTTTCTGTAAAGATAACTCTAAAAACCTGGGTGTAGTCTTTCAATTTGATTATTTCGGCTACTTTTGCCCACTGATGATTCCGAAGAATGTCGTCCGTGATTTGGTTTATTGTTTGGCCTCCAACTTAAGGGTCGAGGCATCGGCAGATCACACTTATATGTGTGCGTACTTTTTGCGGTGTCTGGGTTGCGAGATCAATTTTTCGAAGGGTGTCTGAGGCACGCGCGGGAGGAGAGGGCTTCGATGTCAGCCGCCCTCGAACAGATAGCCGCGTAGCCATCTGGCAAATAAATTCGCCGTGGGAGCGCAATATTTAGCTCGCCGTAAATTCTCTCGAAGACCTTGCTCCTGTCCGGTTTTTGCAGGCCTGGCAAGGTCCTTAGGGCAATATGCAGCGTCTCCCTCATCTCTACGCCATTACGCCCAAGGGTGTAATTTGAAAGGGAATCTGGGGGGGACCTGAGTCTGTAGGTGCGTGTAACTGGATTTGTATGTAGTTTTAGGGGTCTTTTATGAAAATATGGAAGAGTGGTGTGGATAAGGTGGAAAAATGTCCAATGAACAAAAGGAAACTTTATCTTTAGGAAGCGCAGAGGAGTCCTTCTTTCCTTCTCTCAAATAGCCTCCATCAAGTCAAGTCAAGGAGAAAACAGCTACTTTCGAACGTATTGCTGCTGCTGGAATAATCGGTAACGCACAACAAAACGGTATTCAATCAAACTCATTCGAATAAAATCCAGTCCAAATTTAAAAGAATTTGATTTTACCGTACAACGAGTATATAAGAGAACAATCCAAGCGTCAAGCGCAGTCAGAGGCAATGAAAAAACCCCATTTTTAGGTGTTATTTATTCTGCCTGATCATAACGTTAGAGAAAACGAGCCAATCAGGTGAGTGGAATTTTAAAATAACTTTAATGCTCGAATCCAGCTTAACGCTTGACTATTGATGGCCGGCTTTTATTCGTTTATTAAAATGGCTACTAAGATGTTCAAAGCTTTATTTTCTTTTTTTTTTTAATTATGGTGTTGTCAACTAGAATGTCTCTCGTTAGATTGATGTTATGTGCGCTCTCCATATGATTTTTATTTCCTTCACTTTGCAGATGGATCATTAAACGTCTCGAAAGTGTGGTGGTTGTCATAACAATATATTTAGTTATTATAAAGATTGCAGTCTTTATTGGGGCAGATGAATTCGTAAACTATGTTGGCTGACTTGAGATTCGAGGAGTTTTGGCAGCTCTTATTTTTCATTAGGAGATTGTTGGCTTTTGTTGTTTTATAGTAAATAATCAGTTGAATTCTATCCATTTGATTCTTAACCTTGATGTTAAGGTTAATAATCTCTTTGATGTTTTTTTGGATCGATTTTATAGGCCGTAGAGATCTGGTTTCTGTAGTATAGTTTGATGTTGTTTTCTGGGCATTGATTACCTTTAGTTTTATCCGTATCTTTGAAGCGATTATTTAAAATTGATTGGAGTTGTTTGTCAATCATGATGTTGGGGAAACAGTTGTTCAGGAGTGTTTGTTTTACACGTGAGATCTCTTGGTGGAAAAGTTCTCACGTAGAGCAGCATTTATATGTTCGGCGGATGTATGAACCGACTACACTTATTGTATATCTTTCAGGATATTCGCTATCCATTTTGAGGCATCTTCCCATTTCCGTACTTTTTTATCAACTTTTATGATATAGCTACCATTGATGCTTTGAGCCTCAACGTCCAAGAAAGGGAGTTTATTGCCCGTGCTCAATTCATAAGTGAATTTTAACACGTAGTTCTCCTTAAATTGTTGCTTGATGTTTATCATATGTTCTTCGTTTGGACAATGATGTAGATGTCGTCTACATATTGGCATTATGTGTGTGGCCCATTTTCATTGTTGTCCAATAATTTTCCTTCAAATTGACCCATATAGTAGTTGGCGAAGGTTGGCCCTAAGGAAGACCCCATAGCCACTCCATCCACTTGCGTGTATAGATTACCGTCCGGTGTTCTAAACGGAGCCTCTGATGTACATGAACGAAATATGTTCCGTAAGATGTTTGGTTCTAGATTTGGAAGAGACATTGCAGGATAGTAGGACACGTTTTTTTTTATAATGATGTCGATGGCCTGAGCGATAGCCACATTCGTAAATAGACTTTCCACATCAAGGGATGCTATTAGTCCTAGCGGTCTTGTAAAGTGGAGTATATCAATAAATTTCTCCCTGGATTTTATGCTGTACGTCGAAGGGATGTACGGTTTTATTACTTCGTTTAGGGTTTTAGCTAAACAGTACGTTGGTGTCGTGACTTAAGAGATGATGGGTCTCAATGGGTTGTTCGGCTTATGAATTTTTACATTTCCATACAGATATCTTGGTGTGTAATCGCCAACGAACTTTAAGCAGTGAAGTCCTCCGATAATACATTAGCTTTAGTTAATTGTTCATTTATCTTCTTTTTTAAGGCTTCGGTTGGATCCTTTTTCATACGTTTAAATTGTGGTATTGTTTTAACATGAAACTATATATATTTTAATTATGTAATTAACTACCCATTAACCTAAATGTACGTGTAAGTTTTATCCGTCGTCTGGGATCAAACGGAGCAAATCCTGTACCTTTACGGCCGCAGTGTCGGCTGAAATTTTAATACCGATGGGTTTTGGTCGAGATGCCCTTTTTCCTTTCCCTTCGTGTCGGGAAAATCGCCATCTTTGGAATGGATGCATGTAAGAGAAATGGACGCCAAGAAGAATACTCGCTTAATTTGTTTCATGAATTCCTTCCCTATCTATGTTTCCTAAGTATAACTCCACGTGGAGTAATCTTTGAATCCAAAGAGAAAAATAAAAGTAGAAAGAATTTGAATATCCGTCAGCCGCTCCACAGGTCCAGTTAATTGAGTTGGCCGTTAAAAGCTTTTACCTTGCCGATGAAGCACTAATCTCCGAATTCGAAAAAGTGCTACCTATGTTTCCTACCCACATCGTAAAGCCCATTAAGACTTACGTCAGGCGACAGATGCTAATCCATCTGGCCGCCAAAAGTGGCTAGCCAGTCGTCTGAATCTGACAATGAGGAGAAACCAAATAAATGGCCGTCATATAAATACTATGGGTTTTCGAATATCGGCAGATTGAGTTTGAGAACCCTTCGCCTCCAATTCAGATCGTGAGTCTGTTTCCCCCAGTATTTGGTATTCGCTTATACTATCGAGGTTGGATCTCACCAGGCAGATCCATCTCTTTCGTGAAGGCCTACTCTCTTCCTAGCAAGCCTCAAATTGTTTCATCCCCGAAGGATTGGCCGGGATTCCTTTCATCTCATCTGAAACACCCACAAGGATCTCTAGTTTCCTGTGTGAAATTTCGCGCCGAGCCACGTCAGAGTCTCGATTTTTTTAGGTTACACTTCTCTGGACTAGAGGTGCCATCGTCCGTCTTAAAGGAGGATCGGCAACTCATCTTCTGGTCTCCCTCCCCCCTTTATCTTCGTCACCATCAGGATATTTGGCTAAGAATCAGAACCATTGTCCGTCTCTATGTCCCTCGCCGACTCGCTTTAGGATTCTCCCTTAAGGTAAAACGACCCTTGCTTGTATCTCCCGTTAATCGACCCACTTTCCGACATATAAATATTCCCTCTGTATAACTGATTTATAGTATCCTATTTAAAAGCTAATTACAAGTAATTAACGTTACCCGATTGCCAATTAATCTATATTCTGTCAATATTGTCCTTATTTACATTACCTATATTTCCCGTATGTATATATATATATATGTTAACTAGTGACTTATTAAAATTATTTCGTCGGTTTTCAGTCTTTAAATATATCCTTGAACTGCAACTTGGTAAACTCATTAAACCCTATCGGCCCCTGTAGTAAAATCGCACTCTTATACCTCGTAGCCAACGGATTATTCTTACGAAGTGAACGTACTTGTACGTAGCAAAGGACCTGTACGCACATTAGAGGATATATGTATATATAATGTATATATATATATACATATTCTCGTGGCATTTATCTCTTTCCTTCCAACCAATAGATACATATATGTATATATAGAAGTATTGTCGGGGGAGGTGACGTATTCCTCGACACATTAGTTTATCAGAATAATTTTTATATGTATTTCTTACCTTTATTTAGACATAATTTTCTTCATATTTTATGGATCATTTATATTTTTTAGTCAGTTTTTGGATGTTCTTTAGTTATTATTTCTTTTAACTTTCATAGTATCTTATACTTTATCCATTATGTGATTAATCCTAAGATTCATGTTTTCTTTATTAACAATCCAAACCCTTCCCAACCCCCCTAAACTTTTTGTCTGCTTTAAACTTTATTGGCCCAGACTTCTTCAATAAATCCGCAGAGTTCTTTTCGTTTCTGTTATTGTTGTTTAGAAGTGCGGGTGCGAAGAAGACTTCTTTACTCATTCCGACCGCCTGATAGGATTTAGGAAGGACGCTTTAATCCTATAGCCTTTGCTGTAGGCCATATTAACGTAACCATAATTAATGGGTCCGCGTCCTGTTTGAGACTGTTCTAACAGACAAAATTAGAGCGGAGAGAAGCTGTTGCTTGATGTGTGAATATTATAGCACTCTCCTCTCCTAGTGCTCCATGCAATTGCTAGAAAGTGGAAGATCTATTGCAACTTGACCTCACAAGGAATGTATCCAAGAATTGCATCCAAGTTGGGTGGTTCCAATCCAGGATTTCATCCAGGTGTGTTGATCGTGTTATATCCACTTGGAAATGACGTCACCAATCTACAGCTCCTTCACTCTTGCCCTACGGGGTTGGTTCAGTTTTAAACGGCCAGCCTTGCCTCTCGGGCGCTCTTTTCATTTCTTTTGGTATTTAGCTTTATTAGATTTACTTGCGATTTTATGGTTTTCTATATAGTCTGTTGGTTTTAATCCTATTTAATATGATATCAATATTTTAGCATATGAATTACTGAAGTAAGAAAAACCTTTTTTTACTCTTACAATTTTACGGTTCTTACATAAAGGATGGTCACCGTACATCAGCACAATTTAAATAGTATACCTTCTTTCTTCCTTAACCCCCCTTTAAATATAAGGACACACCCATCCTAACATCAAGTTTTTTTCCATGCATAATTTGCCAATTTTGGAGATGGCTCTTTAGATTTTGTCTCCTCAAGGAAAATTCTCGGCAAAAGACCATAACCACTCCTTTTACGAGCCCCTAAGAGGGTATAAATTGTAGTAGTATTTTATACCTTTTTGTTATATTATCATAAATATCTAAGAATAATATATCAAATATAATTAGAGGAGAATTAAAATATATGGCTAGAAATCCCCAAACTCTTAGAAGTCATTTATTTGTAAGTAGGTATTTTTCTAAAAGTAATATAATTTCTTCCAGTTTGTACCGCAAGTGTTCATCTTTCCATTAAATTGTATAGCCATGTTTTCAAAAAGGTTTTGAATTTGATTTTAAAAGTTCTACTATATTAAACTTTCTCGAAAACGGAATAATCCTGGGTAACCAATACCCCAGCTCGAACTGGGGTCTCATTCAAACAACATTCACATGTGAGTTTGGCGGTATATAATGGCATAATCCACCTTAGACTCCTTAACTGCAAGTAAAAGGTTCATCTGACCAAAGTTAGCATATTGACTTATTTAAGTCAATATGCTAACTTTGGTCAGATGAACCTTTTACTTTCAGTTTTTAAAGAAAAGGCCCGGAACTGTCAGTACAAGAAGAGTGCTCTTTCTTCAAGACGACAGCAGGAAATACCATACAAAAGCTTAACACTTTAGATTGCTACTATCCACACTTAGATTTAACAAGAAGACAACAAAAAAAGCGATCGAATCAACTTTACAGAACTTTTTACAATCAGATGGACTTTTTAAAATATGGTATTTAAATGTAGCAGAAAGATGGAGTTTTGTGGAATTAACTGGTGGCAATTATATTATTTTTTAAGTTAATAAATAAATACTTCTTTAAATATAATTAACTTCAAAGATTTGATTTATTTCTATCCATAAAATGATAATAAACTGTAAAAGAAGGCCGCATTAGGTATGGGATCACCTAATATTATTCATTTGTTTCTATACTTAACCAAAACAGGACATATAAATATAAAAAAAATCTTCGTTTCTTAATGAGATACTTATTAATAAAGACAAAAGTGATTGGAATTTCTCCCGATGATTTAGAAATTATGTTGTAACTATAAATATATATTAAGGTATAATAATATAACATATACAAGGTAAAATAAACAATGGCTAACATAAGAAAACCTTTTAAGTTTTTGTTTTATTCATAATTTGCTTGTATTTTTTCATATCTTAGCGAAGACAAGGCAAAGAGGTTTAAATCTCTGTTATTTTCCTGCGAAGATCTTTCTGTATATACAAGAAAGGACTAGGAATTGAGTTTCTATTTTAGAGATTTTAATGTTTACTATAAAATGGATAAATAAGGATCTAATGGAGTTAACTAGGACAAACCTACTTAATTGAAGAGAAATGCTGGCAGAAGAGGAATAAATGAGGTCAGGATAAGTATAATAAATGATTTGGTGAAAACAGTTATGATAAACAATGATATAGAATACACAACAAAATCTGTTGCTAATACATTCAGGAATGGGTGAAAGAACCCGTGATACACCCTTTTGTGGTCTACGATGTTTAGTAAACACGTATCACAAATTCTAATGCAGAACCAGAACGAAATTTCGTAAATCTTAAGAGATAAAATAATTAAAGAAATGTTAAAAAATGATGCAAATAATTTAAAAAACATAAAACTTTAGTAGTGAAAGAAAATGCCGCTGCTTCTCTATTCATAATTTATCTTTCTTTCCAGGCCTTAATTTAGCATTATTATATGGTAATTGTTTGTTTCAATTATGCAAAAATAGCTGATATCTTATATAGGAAGTTTTTTTAATTTTTAATAAAAATCGCTTACAAAAACATTAACCAATTTCATAAGAACTAGAGTAATATATTAAAGCATAACTAATAAAGCGATATTTAACCCATTATGACCAATCATCTAATGTTATATATCCTTTTTCTTTTTTCATCTCTTTAAATTTGTCTACGTAAATTATTTTTTATATCACTTTTGCTTCTTTATAACCTTGCACATTTATTTCTTACAATTTTCTGAACTCTATTAACATTTCAAGGCCATTTTATCCCTCCATCATTGTTGTTTGTTTGGAACCATTGGCTCAAATTGGGAATGAATCGGTAGTGGGTAAATTTTCACAGCAAAAACTATGAAATATTGCATCTGGCAATTAGAAAAACTTTGTCGATACGTTTTCTTGAGATACAACAAATAATATAAAGACTTCTGTAAAGTTTAAAGAAGTAAATACCATACCAGGAAGTTCATGTAAAATTGGAAATAAAGAAACAATCAATATATTGCAAAAGTGCAATTCAACTTGTTACGATTTTTCTATTAATTGACACATACTAGTTTAAGAGACTTCACATTGGAAAGATAAGGAATAATTGATTTATTTCCTCGTCAGCGATTTCACTTGAACTAGACGGTAACAGATCATGCATTCGTAACGTTATTACGTTTGTTAATTCCAGTTTCGGTCATTGCATTCTTCTGTGATGTTTCGTCGCCATTGCATCAAGTTGACATAGAGATCTTTCATAATGGTCTTTCTCTTTTTCCTATTTGTCGGATAAACTGTTTATGGGGTTTACAAATTACCATTATGTTTTTCAAACCACAAATTTATATAATTTTTACGTTTTAAAAAAAAATTCTATAGTTCTCTAAATTTTGTACTTAAATGGAGCAGTATTTTGTTTATAATCATAAAAGTTTACACAGTAACATATAGTATTTGCAGAATATCTCATAAATTAATATAGATAGCAGCACAATATTGCCATCTGCTAGATACTATAATATATACGTAAAGTAACCAAATTTTCACATTGACATCAAAACACCTGCTCTAGAAGAGAGGTGCCATTAAATTAATTTGCAATTTTCGAGCAACATTCTGGCATGTCTCATGTAATATATACCTAAAAGCAATATAATTTAACTCGTATCTATTTACCGATTTTAATAAAGATTAACAAAAATTAATTTGGAACATTTCGCCTTAAACTCAGGTTTGCAACCTGCTTTAACTGTGTAATAACAAAGGATATCACCCGAGTCATAAGAAAATCCATACAAAAAAAAGAATATATGTAAAACTCAATAGTAGGAAAGATCGCATAATTAATCTCGTAATTTTTTTTATTTTTCATTCAAATTACTTAATAAACACAGATAAACAATTAAACCGAGAGTTTATAAAACATTTATATGTTTGCAAAATATGTTTTAATAGATTAAAAAAAGGAATGCAGAGATTAGTGTCAAAAGCTTTTAAAATTTGATTAAGATCTTGATAAATTGTGAAGGATAGCTCCAAAGAGAATCATTTTGAAGATATTTTAATATTGTACATAAATACTGCATCATACAATATATAAATAGACAGTCTTACGACCTTTATAAGGTTTGAGATCATCTTGCAGATAATTTGCTCCCTTATATTGTCTCGGCTTTAATTTCATGCCCATTTATGCTACTATTTTTTAAAAAGTTACTTAATTCCATCCACTCTATCTTAAAATGGCAGTCTTAAAAAAAATTGTACGTTGTTTTTCCTCACAAAGAAAAGATAAACAACAGAGATGCTTGAAATGTCAAAAATGTTAAATTTTGAAAGACGTTGCGTTAAAAATACATGTTAGTGCAACTATCCCTAATATTAGATCAGTACACGAAATCTCAGCTAACGTAGACAAGAAAACATCACGATATTACTTCTTAATAGAGCAATGTTATGGATAGTTGAGGTTTTTACAACTTAATTATTCTTTAAAGCTTTTCTGGCCGACGTTTTTCACATTACACTAAGATTTGGCGTATTCAGGTTCGTTATGTATTTAACCTGAATTATTTTCGAATTGTGAGAAAGTCTGATATGGCAGCAATGAGTTTCTAAATATTTATCTTACACTGTTAACTTTTTCATACTTCGGAAACTAAATAAATATAATTTGTAACATGTGTATAATTGTTTATCTTAATATAGCAACTTAAACTAATTTGAAGCTTATATCGTGCTGCCAACGAAAAATAATTTAAAATCGTAACTCAAATATAAAAGAACTAATGTTTACCTGATTAATTTTTTATCCATACTGTAACCAAGTTCTTCTTAAAGAAATTATTTAATCAAAAGATTATTACTTTATTGGGTTTTTTATATCCTCTTACAGTCGTCATTGTAATATTCCATTTTTTACCTATATAACAAACCAATGAATCTTATTTTAGCGCTTCTTCCTTTAACTTCACTCTCTATTACCCTATATGAGAAATGCTACAATAAAATTCATTAAAATATCCGATGTAGTATAAAAACACAAAACAAACTACTTCAAAATAATACTTGTAACTGTAATGTGATAGATTAAAACTACACTTAAAATACTACTGAAGGAAGCAGCTCTCAGAACATGCAGCATATAATTCATGTCAGTGTCATGTCAAAGAGATAGGCTTGTGATAAGGGAAGATAAGAATTGGAAATAAAGCACATAATCAGCTACGTAATAAAATAATCCTGGATAGGTTTTATTTGAAAAATCTGTAAATGATTGATGAGATAAACTAAAGACTTGCTCTCGGATGACCCTGCAGAGTAGTGTCAAGGAGAAATGACTAACCATACTGTAGCTAATATCTGAAAGATCGCGTGACCTTTTGCTCTCCTATGTCTTAAGATACGTAGTCTGCACACTACTCAGCTCAATGATTTCCAAACATTTTTACTCTTCCCTAAATACACCACATTTTCTAATAGACTTTCCTTGTAAATTTATAGTAGTGTGTCACTTGTTTTTTCTACTCCTTCGTTTGAAACAATAATCAAAACCATTTAATTGAATTTGTAAAAGAAAGATGATTAATTTCTGTTTACTATTTAAAGTTTGTGGGACAGGTATGATACTACCACACATTGTCAAGGTGTATACGAAATAATTGCCAGGAGATAGTGAAGGTTCATGGGGTCGGGCGTATCTATATTGAACGATCCGAATGCGGGTATCTTTTCCTTAATTGGCAAAGGAACAGAGTTTTATCCTTTGTGCTAAATATTAACTTACTCATTCAGCACTTTATAATTTCATTTTATTCAGTCCGAAACTTTGATTAATCCCCATTAGTGCTGTCCGGTCTCTCTGTATGAAGTGGATCTTCAAATGACTCGTCTCCTGGTGAAAGCCATCCGTATGCCTTTTATGTAATGCAGGCACTGATTTTATATTTAGGTGATGGCATATGGACCATGTAGATCATTTGTGGGGTGTTGTTACCAATTTGTAACTCGTAGAAAAGAGCAACTTACCACCGTATTTTGTGTGTCCATTCTGTTTGTACTCGTTACCATGGAAGTCTTCTTGTAGCGTGGGTTTCATATTATAGAAAATGATCATGAACTGCTGGTGGGCTAATAAAATGAAATACAAAAACTGGTGAAATATTTCCTTTACTTCATTGTTGAGACACTCGGTAATTATTATTCATTCCCACTAATGAATCAACTAAATTTGCACTGAAAACATGAAAGTAAATGACATGGAAGAAATCTGCACTGGAAATACGAAGGTAAATGACGTGAAAGAAATATAATATAGATCAAAAGCATGGCTGACTATGAGAAAAATGACACCTTTTTACAGATCCTCATAAATCTTAAATACTGATAGCAGGAGAGTGTACTGGGAACCCTTTGAGCAATGTAATACAAAAGTACACTCAAGGTTACGGACTTCAGCCTGGTTACGTGGTAGTATGCATGGAAATAACTAAACTTTAAAGATGAGAGAACTACCGGGAAAATTCCTCGAATATTGTATTGATTATAGACTCCACATTTATGTCTCATTTTGAAGGAACTCATGTAGCTCCATTTATTCTGAATAGCTATAAGGTTTCCCTTCGATGGTATGACATCACGCCATATCCTACATTTCACAACATGAAAGCTTTGAACTTTTATAGAGATCAATTACCAAGATACATTCCCATAAATAACCCATAGTACTAGTCATTTATGTTCATCTATACGGGTGATTTGAAAGGAATTTTGATTGGTTTCTTTAAAAGTTTACGGTTATAACTGAATAAAAAAAATCGGTCAAAGGCCAACCTGAAGTAATTCTCGTAGGAATGATTGACCTTATAAACAAGGGTATCAGGATATGAATGGTAGTTCATTCTTATACGTCATCACATCAGAGTAACAGGAGACTAACTTTTAATACACAACTAACAGTTACTTCCCTCTGAAAATTTTTATTTCACGCTTTTCCCCTTAAAACGTTATTTTTCTTTCTTATGTATACAATGCTTCCACTGTTTTCTCGTGCTCTTTAACTCTCAATTTTATCTTTCATTGTATATATAGATAAACGTATAAAATAATCTTAAAAACGTATAATATGCATATAAATAAATATATTTTTTAAATAACAATATAAAATATGTATGCTTAAACAATATACAGTTATAATCATATTAGTCTTAACTTCATGAACCATTATGGCAGAGAGCAAAGAATTTAAAGAAACCTACAAAAAAATAGTAAATCGATGCCGATTGATTTAAAACAATAATTTTCGTTCTAACCAAGTAATTTATAAAATGATAGGAATTGATTTAATAAAATCAAGAGGTATTTTCACATTCTAATGCAGATATATATGAAGTTTGTTTTTATTATACATATTTAGTGACAACGAATACGATATTTAAAGGAGTGAAGTTTAAGCAAATATTATTTTAGCTATATCAGTTTGTAAGACAGTTGCCCTCATAAATGCTGAGAAATGAACTCAAGCTAAGGATATATATTAAAAGACAAATTTTCCCTTCTTAAGATTTAGAATAAGGGTAATTTCAATTTTATTCACACTCGAACTTTTTTATGTTAAAATGTTAATTGTTAAGATTTAATTTACCTATATTACGTTTGATAAGGCCAAAGCAATTGATCCTATTTTTTTTTTTTAAATATCGATTGCTATATCTTCCTAAGGAAAATAAGAACATATTATTTACTTCTTAAAAAAGAGGTTAACATTTTGCAACCCTTCTAAAAATATTTCTTCTATAGTTCCCAAAATGTGAAAGGATGAAATTTTATCTGTAGAGATGGAATACTTTGTGTTGAAGTACCATTTATTCACTTAGAAGGAGTAAAAAGTCAATTTAATTCCTAATCTGATAAGAGATTTCAAATATATTTGAAGGACCTATATAATTTCGAATTCTTTGTAACCTGACACCAAATGTAGGTCAGTAATAGCTTGTACATTGCCAAGCTCTTCCTTATGGGAAGAATAGCTGTTTACTAAGAAAAATACAAAGGTCTGCATGCTAAACATCTTCTCACATTCCTAACTGCATCTTGGGACAAGAAATTGAAGACGATAGAGAATTTCTAAGAGATAAGGTCTGTGAGAAGAACAGAACTATATAATTCTTCTCTATTTCTGCATCCCAAATATGGATGAGAATTGACGAGTGAATAGTTGCAGTCCTTAAGAAATATGAAAGATGGGTGAGACATGACTTTTGCTTCATCTCCTATGTTAGTATGTTAAAATTTGCTTCAGACATCTCATATAATTTAATTTTGGTATTGAAGTTAATATACAAATTACTAGCTAATATTAACCTATATTCAGGTATAGGGATATACTATTAAAGTCTCTAAACTTTCATATATTTTTTGATAGTTCCCTTCTAAGAATATATTATCTTTTATTTATCTAGCCCCAAATTAGTCATCATTCAATAAGCCACCTTTTAAAGAGATCAACAGCGAGCAGAGAATATGAGTTAATTTTATATAGCGGAAAAGATTACATAAACATAACCTTAATTTGATAAGAAAGAATCATATTAATCTGGACAGGCATAAAGAATCATTCTGAAAAACATCACAAAACCTAATTTGACAATCACAAAACATTCCATTCCTAAAAAAACGATGTCACGCAGATTCAAATAAATAGTTATAAAATAAAGCAATTATATGCATATATTTGTAAGAGCATATGAGTAAATATAACATAGTGTGTAATCTTCGAGGAGCGGGGGAAGTGGGTCGAGGTAGACTCACGTGAATTAACGACAATACTGGGAGCTTGAGGGATTCTGCGAGAAATGTACAAAGTCCAACGTGACGCGAATAGCGGGTACCGACGGGGGCGGACAGACGATACTGAGGGCAGGAAGGACAGCGGATGGATACTGCTTTCCAACTCTGGCGCCGGAGGATTTATAGGATCGAATGGGGTTTTCGACCCTCCATCCGAAGGGGAAAGATTCTAGTGTCAGACGAGAATAGCCTCGGCCTTTTAGCGCGAGGGCAAAACTTTCTTAAGCCGGCTAGACGAACTTTGTCCCACTTCAGATGGGACCCTCTGAGCTCTCACACTTGTCGCAAGTTTCTGTAAAGGCGTCAGTTCAGGTCATCGTGGCGTCTCACAGCCTTTCATAATTTTGCATCTCCATTAACACGGACGAAAAAGGTCTCCCAGGTGTCTGTTGTCTCTCTCTCTCTCTCTCTCTCTCTATTGAAGGGCGAGGCGGCGCCTATCTTCCTCTCTCTCTCTGATCTCTGACAATGTGGACTGACACGTATGTGTGTTTTGGTATGCTTTTTTTCTTATACATTGTCAGCTAACTATCACAAGATATACTTAAATTGGCTCCGAATGCCACATACAAACCGACATATGTATTGATAATTGTTTCCTCTTTATACTAGAGAAACCCCAGTGAAGAGGTAACAGGTGCCAATGGATGGGCAGAGAGTGAGAGTATCCCACTTTGCTAATAGACATATGCATGCGGAAATGAGCGATATGTTTCTCTACCTCTTAGCAAATTCCTTTTAAGCAAAATATCAATCGATTTCATGGCTCCCGTGTGACTAATTGTAACTAAGTGATAAGAAAGGATTTGCTATAAGAAAATATTTGTTTTTAGACTACTAAGTGGCACTATCATGACAATTGACAATCCAACACATCAGTTTGTATTGGATGTGTCTGATTGTTAGGGACCGCGTTTTATTAGTCCGAATGTTTGCTCACTTTTAACCTACGTTATAGTTGAAAGTGTTAGGCTGGTTTAGATTTTACAGACGATTTACTGGTTAATATAATTTTATAAAATTATTCCTAATAGTCAATCTTTTGCTACCTAATTTAAATAAAGGATAGCAAAGACAATAAGAATGCTATAGCTATATGTATATTTGGATAGGCCTAGAGAAGACGATCATATTTTAGTCAATATTTATTATATGTTACTGTTACTAAAGTCTAAATGATCAAAATTAGCTTTTATCATGTTGAAAATATGCAATGGAATATTATTATTGGCGATAAATAATATACCATAATATTTATACATTTGAGGTTAACCTTTAGCTATGTCTCTAACCCGGAACCGCTTGCATAAACACTATGGGCGTCAACCCCTGATTTGCGGAAAATTTCATTTTTTCCGCGCTACGTCATCATGCCTTATACAACTTCGCCATTATGCTGGTATATATGTATAGTCAATCGACTAAATGTAAATTTCATTGAACATCTGCTTGGCCAAAATGTGATTTAGATTTTTGGAAACTTAATTGATTTTGGCCCAAAATTAATATGATTGATTTATTGTGGGCAATATGATTTTTTGTAGGCAAAATGATTAAAGAAAAGAAGTGTTGACTGAGCATGTATTCAACTTAACAATGGGCAGTGGTCTCTTTGTTGAGTGGAAATATTCATTTTATTTTAGATAATTTCTAAAAGTTCTCTTTTAATTTTAAATATGAACTGTAAGATATGGTTAAAATCCTTTGAAAATTTAAGTTCTACTTTAAATGTTATTCTAGGATGTGAACTTATTGCACATTAACGCTAAAAATCTACACTTATACGAATTCACTTTTTTATAGCGTTTCATCTGTCAGGAGATCAACCCTCACTTAAGATGCTAAAAAAACAATATACACCGATCCATCTGTCCGGTAATGAGCTATGCCTTTACTACATGCTACAGCACATTGGACTTCACGATCTTAAGGATGACCTCTGAGGAGATGATATTCAATTCACGTGTGTCTGATATGCCCGAGGATGAGGAGTGGCTTAAAAATCGAAAAAGAGTAGGTTTAGGGCGTTGATGCGCATCAATCTTTTTGCTGTAGATATACAAGGTCTCCATAAATTCTGGTAACAAGCAAAATACATATTTTGAATAAACAAAAATTGAACTACATTTTATTTCATTTTACCTTAAATTTATCAAGCGACCAGCAGTTCATTTTCACCCAAAAGAGTTTCTTTTTCTAGCAACTCAAGTTTTAATTTTTCAAAATTATTTTATTCTCACTTCTTTCTCTCAGAACATCTCCTGGGGCAATTTTCTGCAAATGGTGGCCTTCTTACTCTGCTAATAGATTTTTAATACAAATAAAAATAAAATGCATCTATTGTGAAGAGGGTTTTACACATTTCCGCGCTTTCGATTCATCCCTTGCCATATATTATCCAGTTTATCAACATCGAAACGAGTTGGGCCCTATCTCCGTTCGATGAAATGACAAAAACTTTAATCACTCGAACAGCATGGCACCATTAAAAAATTCTTTTTATTTATGTATAACTGTTCAACATAGTATAACTAATAAGAAAAGAGGATTAGTAACACGAAGAAAAAATATATGCTGTATGATGGAACAACTAAACAAATCGTCTTGGTATGAAAGGTTAAGTTATACATGAAACGTAATTAAGCTTGTTAGAATACGTCTTGCAGAGTCATCCTCCCAGCATAAATGGAAAGATTAATGCAAGAGAGAAGAGATAAGATTAATCAATTAGCATTGTCTGAATTTGAGATTACCTTCGCGATTACTTGAAGTGAAATTTGTACTATGGAGAAGCAAGGTAAGGACTTAGTTGTTAACGGATCATAAGAGACAGCGGTTCAACAGGTCATAATCCTGTATATCACAGGATTCCAAAGTGCACAGACTGTTCTATATCTTCCTGTAAGTGATCCTAATTTGTGATCGCAGAGCAGCTAATTAGTTTCCAAATTTAGATTATTTTAACAGCTGATACCTAAGATTTATAGTAACAATCTTTTATCATTTATTTCCACTTATTTACTTACGCAAGCAATTACCTGGTAATGCAAAAGTCCATTTACACTTGTTGTAATTCTCGTAAGAAAGGATACAATGATAGTTTTGATGCAGTTGGATAAGTTTTTATTGTTTTAGCATTTAAATATATTTTTAAATTGTAATAATAATCAATGTAGCAGCCATCGGCGGTGAACACGAACTATAGACGAGACCTGAAGGCCACGCATACGTTGCGAACAACTCCTTATTCATGCTTGTCTACACGCGGTTGACCTAAGACTTCAGTTTGTCAACCTGGCTGCGGTGCACGTTGCAGTCAATGGGATTATGCTCCTGACCGGGGCGGGCAAAATTCCATCATTAAAGGTTCTTGTTCACTCCCAACTACTCTTGCACGGTTCCAGTTGTGTGTGCCTTCTTTATGATCTTCCTTACCCACAGTAGGAGTTTCGTCGCCAAGATGTCCTTCTAATTGGCCACTGTGAGTATGTTACCTGCCTCGACAACATGGGTGGCATCTTTGCGCTATTTAAAGCCACGACGCCGAGCATCATCACGGAAGCTGAGTGCTTCGTCTTGGAATCGTAGTGGACCACGGAGTCATCCTGACTAAGCTTACCACGCGGTTGTTCAGCTTTTTGATAACTGGATCTACCGTAAAGATTTTCTAAGAGAAAAAAATGAAAATTCGATTGTCATGTCTCACCAAGTCTTTGAGAAGGCGACGAAAGCTCTTCCCGCGTTGTTCAGACATTAAGTCGATGAGCAGAGGCATATCTACGCACATAGAGCTCTTGTTGACCTTCTCCTTGACGTTCCTGGACACTACTGCCACCAAAAGGTTCTTCTTTCGCGAGGCTAGGCATTTTGGGCTTTGCAGCACTTTCGAATGCATTTCTCACAGCCAAACGGTAAATAATTTGAGGTCTTCCTGAAAAAACTCGATCATTGAGGTCTTTCCCGCTCTTTAGCTTCTCTGTCATTCTGTAATATGTAATACAGATGACGTCGAACCACTTGGTGATGTCCAAATTAATGTTGGCCCTGCCCAGGAAAGCAGAGATGTTGATTCTTTTACATGAGTTCTATCTCAACACGCATGCATATAATCGAAAAGACATTTTAATAAAATGTGTCGAATATTAGAACTTTGTTTGATGGAAATTTTTCCTTCACACACGCAAATCTCTCGGAAGATACAAAAAACGAGTGTAACATAACTTTTGCAAAATGGGTATACAGCAGCTTAATAAATGTGTCTTACCTATACTTTCGCTTAATCCACAGATAAAGCTTTCAAACGTATATATTAGATTGAGGAATAAGTTCTTGCGTTTTTTTAATGTTGTGTTGATTTAAGTTTTGTTGACGTAATTTGTGCACATATTAAGAAACAATAATAAATAATGAGAGCAAAATTTAAAAAGGTTAGGCTACGTCTTTGTCGTAGAATGACTCCCGACGATACCATATATATATCACTATTCGTTGAGGGAACTTCCTTAATTATCTTTAGAGTGCGTTTACTGTCTGGCGGCCGATATTATGTATCTTCGATATGCTTAAGAAGTGGAACTGAGCTCAAGGATAATAATATTGCTATCATTAATAAAATAGAGTTTTATTAATAATAACTATAACAATACACAAAAACGGAAAATATTGACATAAACAGAATGGAAAGGGTCGTGGAGACTCGGGCTAATCCAAGGATTTAAGGGATTAAAAAAGGTAAAACAAATATAGAGTTAAAGAGATGGGATGGTTCGATAAACAATTTAAAACACAGGATAGAATTGACAAAAGGGATCAATACTCAAAGGTGAAGTTTGGCTTACGTAACTTTGGCACTAGTGGTGCAGTGGAAGGTGGCGCAAAGGACTTTCGGTCCGCTGGCGAGCTCCAGCCGAAGGGGGGGAATAAAAGGATCCTGACGAGGCGTCTTGGGAAGGAGAACCGTTTCTCGACGAACGGCTGGAAGAACAATGGCTGTCCTAGGTTGTTCTCTTCTGAACAAAGGGGGGATGAGAACCGTCTCTTGTCTACGGGCTCAAGAACAATGGCTGTTCTAATGTTGTTCTCCTTTGAACAACAGGGGGGGTGAGAACCGTTTCTTGGCGAAGGGCTCAAAACGAACAATGGCTGTTCTAGGTTGTTCTCTTCTGAACAAAGGGGGGGATGAGAACCGTCTCTTGTCTACGGGCTCAAGAACAATGGCTGTTCTAATGTTGTTCTCCTCTGAACAACAGGGGGGGGGGTGAGAACCGTTTCTTGGCGAAGGGCTCAAAACGAACAATGGCTGTTCTAATGCTGTTCTCCTTGAACAACAGGGGGGGATGAGAACCGTTTCTTGGCGAAGGGCTCAAAACGAACAATGGCTGTTCTAATGCTGTTCTCCTTTGAACAACAGGGGGGGAAGCCTTGGGGACTTGGCGTCGGAAAGGCTCGAACCTTTGGCACTCAAGGAATATTGTCCTCCTTCTGGACAAGTGATGGTGAATCTCGAGGTCGAGGTCCCTTGGCGCACAAAGGGAGAGAGGGTCGTGGTGATGTTTCGCGACGAAAATCTGGATCTCCAATCTGATCTTAGTGGTAAAGTTTCCATATAAATAGCCAGGACATCTCCTTGGCGTGGGGGAAAATGGAGTGAAAGCTTGGAGGGAACGCACAGCCGGGCTGGGGAACAATGCCTTATCCGTTCATAAGCCTAACTCGATCTGGCGAG
Organism: Ceratothoa steindachneri; assembly: GCA_963969495.1. Classification (NCBI taxonomy): domain Eukaryota; kingdom Metazoa; phylum Arthropoda; class Malacostraca; order Isopoda; family Cymothoidae; genus Ceratothoa; species Ceratothoa steindachneri. The sequence goes on from OZ018319.1 coordinate 64,485,611, forward strand.
GTCGGCGTATGGGGGCGAATGGGGGGACGATAACCTCCTTGTTTAAACATTGGCATCCGGTAGCTGAGATAAGACTCGAAGCCTCGAATCGAAGATGCACGTGGGCAGCATCGTGGTTTTAAATAATACGGGATAGGAGTTGAAATTAAACGCAGCTTCAACACGTTCTATCACACCCCTCCATTCCAGGGGAAAGTTGTCGCTTCGAAAAAAAAAGAGAGAAGGGACAACGATAGAGTTCCGTTGTGGGGAACTCGTTTTCTTGTACCAACCGTACCTTCCTGCACCTAACTAGTATTACCTCAATACATATGATCATTTTGATCTTTAGATTACAGGGGAAAATAACCTTTAATACAACTTAATCAGAGAGAAAAAAAAAAAGTGCATGGAACAATGAAATGATATAAACTTAGTACATACGGGACAAAATAATTTATACGTAAATTAATAAGAACAAATATATATACATACAAAAATTAGACATTGAGCGTTACAAAATTCAGACATATACATTAATTAATTATATTACAAAAGAATCTTAAATTAAGTCGTACAAGACGGTATATACCTACATGGAGATACTAATCCTATGAATACAATTATTCTACGCTATTCGGTAACGCATTTCTACTGAGGGCGTCAGCGACCTGGTTATCGGAACCTTTTATCAAATTTATTTTAAACTGATACTCTTGCAAGAGTAAACTCCAGCGCATGATGCGGCCGTTTGAGTGTCTCAAATTCCTAATATAGGCTAAGGGACGGTGGTCGGTTCCTATTTGAAATTCTTTACATATCAAGTACAGCTTGAATTTGTCTATGACCCAGATAATTGATAGAGCTATCTTTTCTTTAGTGGCATATCTCTTTCCGCGTGGTAATAATTGACGACTAGCATATGCAACTGGATGACTCGTTCTGTCATCCACGTATTGAAGGAGTACACCTCCAATGCCCTCGTTGATCACGTCGGTCTTAACCCCAAAGGATTTTTCCGGGTTGGGCAACTTAAAAATGGGGGCAGAAATGAACTTACTTTTGAGCTGATTAAAATGGGAAACAGCGACATCATTCCAACGTAAACGATCGGAGAAATTCTTTTCCTGAAGGGGGCATAGGGGGGCCGAAATTGCAGCGAAATTCGGAACAAATCGCTGATAGGGAGAAGCTGATCCTAGGATCGATCTTAATGGCTTCTTTGTAATCGGGAGGTGCATGTCGGCGATTGCCTTAATCTTGTTCTCGTGGGGACCTAACCTGCTTCGTCCTATTTTGAAACCCAAATATTTGATGGTTTCGTGAGCAAAATGGCATTTGCTGGGGCCAATGGTGAGGCCATTTTCACGCAGTTGCTCGAAAAGAAATAATAGGGCGGGTAAATGGTGATTCCATTTAATTAGTTCTTGTAGCTGACTCTTCGGACGTGGTGTCAGCTGCGCGTCACTATCCAGGTCAGAGGGTTCTAAAGACTCGCCTGGTAGGGAAGGAGGAGGGTAATCGGCATCAGGTTGGATGCACACTGTCTGGATTACATTAAGGGACTCCGCGGGGCAATCCTCTTCAAGCGCCGATGCTTCGTCCAGTTCTACGAAGGTATCTCCATGGGCGCGTTGGGGGTTCTTTTTTTCTTGGGGTCCAGGGACAGTCTCCGTGTCCTTGTCTGGGGCCTTATCACCTAAGGGTGTTAGTGATTCACATTCCTCTTTTGCCGTCCTAAAGTCCTGGTTAGGGGTCTCCAAGAAATCGGACGGTATCGGGGTTCTGATGGGAACGGGCTCCTGGGCTTCTTTCTTATCTCGGCCTTGAGGAAGGGCGGCCTGAAACACAGGGTCGAAACTTACTTGGGGGCTCTGTCCTATAAGTACGGAACAGAATTGTATGGGTGCTACAATGACTTCAGCCCAGCCATTATAATATTGACACTGCAGGTAACATCTAGCGACGGGGAATCGGTTCGCCCGCCCAAGTTGGTCATGTACCACCGCAAATTTTTCGTGGTTAGAGGCCACTGGAAGCAGTTCGTCGGACACGATGAAACACATACATCCTGTGTCCCTGACGAGAGTCAATACTCGGCAGCTGTCCACGCTGCCCTCCTCATATTTCAAAGTTCCCGCTGAACTTTTATCAAAAACAAAATTTAGCTGGTGGCCTGACGGATGGGGAGAAGTTTCTGCTTGGGTCTGCACCACCGGGGGAGCCGGGGTTGCATTAATCTGGTGAACTTGGTGGGCTGGTCCGCTTTTAAGCCTAGAATTTTGGGGGCAATTCCAGCTCATGTGGTTTTCTACACCACAGGTGAAGCATATGGTTGGTCGCTTCGGGAAGAGAGATGGAGGAGAAGTCTTAACGGGAGGTTTGGAGTCCCGTTGTTGGTTTTGGGGAAAGAAGTTTTGGGGTTTTACGGGGCTCGGAAACTTTGTCAGCTTTCCTGGGAAGGAGCGCGAGTCCGTCCTTCTTTCTTTTCGTTGGATTTCTTTTTCTCGTTGTATTTTTCCTTCTCGTTCTTCTCGTTGGATTACTCCTTCCCGTTCCTCTTGTCGGATTACTCTTTCCCTTTCTCTTTCTACCTTTTTTCTTTGAAATTCTGCTTTAATCCGAGCTAATTCAATCTGAAGCTCAGCTTGTCTTATCCGTTCCTCTCTTTCTCTTTCTTCTCGTTGTATTTCTCTTTCTTCTCGTTGTATTTCTCTTTCTTCCTCTTTTCTTTGCTCCTCTTGAATGTACTCAATTAGTTCTTTTCCGGAGAGTCCCAAGGATTCTCCTTGCGCTTTAAAGATTTCAAACTGAGTCATCTTTGCACTTGGGGGCGCACTAGTCAACCAACTAAAATTCCTTGCAACAAGAATTATGCCTCTATAGAATTAGCCTACCTAAATATGGGCACTGACCTATTCGTACTTGGTTTCTCAATCTAAATAACCACTGACTAAAATCACCAAAAAACACAACCAAATTATTATAACAGTTCCTTGAGCTACTCCAGCTTCTTAAGTTTAAAAAAAAAGGGGATAGCAATCGTTAAAACAAAAGGGAACTACTATATTCTATTATTATAACGAATAAAACTATGCTTTACTTGACTGAGACCAGTGTTTGCAAAGATATAGCGTTAAACCTTACACACCTGATACCAAATTTAAATAGTATATATATATATATATGTTGTAGAATGACTCCCGACGATACCATATATATATCACTATTCGTTGAGGGAACTTCCTTAATTATCTTTAGAGTGCGTTTACTGTCTGGCGGCCGATATTATGTATCTTCGATATGCTTAAGAAGTGGAACTGAGCTCAAGGATAATAATATTGCTATCATTAATAAAATAGAGTTTTATTAATAATAACTATAACAATACACAAAAACGGAAAATATTGACATAAACAGAATGGAAAGGGTCGTGGAGACTCGGGCTAATCCAAGGATTTAAGGGATTAAAAAAGGTAAAACAAATATAGAGTTAAAGAGATGGGATGGTTCGATAAACAATTTAAAGCACAGGATATAATTGACAAAAGGGATCAATACTCAAAGGTGAAGTTTGGCTTACGTAACTTTGGCACTAGTGGTGCAGTGGAAGGTGGCGCAAAGGACTTTCGGTCCGCTGGCGAGCTCCAGCCGAAGGGGGGGGGGAATAAAAGGATCCTGACGAGGCGTCTTGGGAAGGAGAACCGTTTCTCGACGAACGGCTGGAAGAACAATGGCTGTCCTAGGTTGTTCTCTTCTGAACAAAGGGGGGATGAGAACCGTCTCTTGTCTACGGGCTCAAGAACAATGGCTGTTCTAATGTTGTTCTCCTTTGAACAACAGGGGGGGTGAGAACCGTTTCTTGGCGAAGGGCTCAAAACGAACAATGGCTGTTCTAGGTTGTTCTCTTCTGAACAAAGGGGGGGATGAGAACCGTCTCTTGTCTACGGGCTCAAGAACAATGGCTGTTCTAATGTTGTTCTCCTCTGAACAACAGGGGGGGGGAGGGTGAGAACCGTTTCTTGGCGAAGGGCTCAAAACGAACAATGGCTGTTCTAATGCTGTTCTCCTTGAACAACAGGGGGGGATGAGAACCGTTTCTTGGCGAAGGGCTCAAAACGAACAATGGCTGTTCTAATGCTGTTCTCCTTTGAACAACAGGGGGGGAAGCCTTGGGGACTTGGCGTCGGAAAGGCTCGAACCTTTGGCACTCAAGGAATATTGTCCTCCTTCTGGACAAGTGATGGTGAATCTCGAGGTCGAGGTCCCTTGGCGCACAAAGGGAGAGAGGGTCGTGGTGATGTTTCGCGACGAAAATCTGGATCTCCAATCTGATCTTAGTGGTAAAGTTTCCATATAAATAGCCAGGACATCTCCTTGGCGTGGGGGAAAATGGAGTGAAAGCTTGGAGGGAACGCACAGCCGGGCCGGGGAATAATGCCTTATCTGTTCATAAGCCTAACTCGATCTGGCGAGGTCGGCGTATGGGGGCGAACGGGGGGACGATAACCTCCTTGTTTAAACATTGGCATCCGGTAGCTGAGATAAGACTCGAAGCCTCGAATCGAAGATGCACGTGGGCAGCATCGTGTTTTTAAATAATACCGGATAGGAGTTGAAATTAAACGCAGCTTCAACACGTTCTATCACAGTCTCCTAACAGCGTAGACTATTGAGCTTTTGCTTAGGCTATGTCTTGAAGTTGAGTAATAAGTCATTGCGGTTTATTTAAACGTTGTGTTAATTTAAATTTTGTTCTGTACCCTCAAAATGGAATGTCAAGTTGAAAGAAAGGCACATTTTCGACCCTTGTTGTTTTTCATTTTCAATCGAAACGGGAACAATGCAAGCGCAGCCAAACCTCGTCGCGATATTTTTGCTGTGTACGGAGAAAATGCTTTATCAGAAAGGACAGCTCAATGGTAGTTTTCACGTTTCAAAAAACGGTCATTTTAATCTTAATGACGAAGAACGTTTTGGGCGCCCCATTAAGTTGGAGCAAGATCGATTGAACGACCTTCTTCATGAAAATCCTTGTCATTTGACTAAAGAATTGGCTGTACAATTGGCGTGTGATTAGAAAACTGTAGTGAATCACCTTCATTCGATGGGAGAAGTTCAAAAACTTAGTGCATGGGTTCTGCGCGCTTTGAGCGAAAGCAACAATCTTCAACGCTCCACGATTGCGGCAGGTTTGCTTGCTCGTTACAAGGCTACTCGTGTATATAAGGACATATTTCTCCACCACATCATCACTGGCGACGAAAAGTGGTGTGTTTATGTCAACATGAACCATCGAAAACAATGGTTTAGCCCCAATAAAAAACTACTTCCGCGATTAAAGCAAGGACTTCATCCACGAAATACGATGCTCTGTGTGTGGTGGGATTGTAAAGGCATCATTCTGTATGAGCTCCTTGCGAACAACAACATTTTTAATGCAGAACTCTACGTTCCTAAATGTATCGACTCGCCGAAGCTATTCGCGAAAAGCGACCTCATCGACGTTAAGGATTCCTTCTGCAACATGACAATGCTCGTCCTCACATTGCCAATATGACAAAAGACGCCATTCAAACGCTTAATTGGGAAATCCTGCCGCATCTTCCATATTCGCCATACTTGGCTCCATTGGATTTCTATCTATTCCGATCGCTCTGCAACAATTTGCGCGGCGTTTCGTTTAATACTGATGTGGAATTAAGAAGCTAGTTAGACGAATTCTTCGAGTCAAAATCCAGAGATTTTTATTGCAGAGGCATCGAAAAAATAGTTGACCGTTGGGAAGAAGTCGTAAATAACAACGGAGAATACATTATTGATTAAATTTCATATTGTTATCAATTAAAAATGAAGTTTTTCTAAAAGGGTTAAAGGTAATGAATAAATTTAATAAAGCCGCAAGAACTTATTCCTCAACCCGATAGTATAATTCTAAAAGGAATGACTCTCAAACTTAATGTAAAGAAAATAATTTAAAGTGACTTTGTCTGTTGTAAAGTTTTCTTGATTTTAATTTTTCTTCCTTCTAATTTACTAACTCAATTCCTAACACTTCTCATCTTGTCTCTCCAATATCGTTTAGTTTCTAGCTGAATCTTCTATACACATATAGTGTCGATCATAGAGACTGAGGGAAAAATATTGTGTATAAAGCTGATTCTGAGGTTTGCTTAATCGGCGATCATTTTATTTTTGTTCTCTAACCCTTTTTCTCTTACCATATATCTACCTAACCCGTTCCTAGCTGTCATCCCTCCACCATATGAGCCAATATATTGCCAAGCTATGACAATAGAAATTTCTTACTCTGGTACGAATATTCCTTTCATTATACCCTCTTCTTCCTTAACCAAATCAACATGCCTTTTTATTTCTTCTCTTCACTCTTAACTAAAGAAAAATATATTCTGTATATTCTTATTCCATGACAGCTTTATTTTAGAGCTTTTATTTTTAAAAAAATCGGGCGAAAAATCTCAAGAAAACATACGAGAACAAATACGCTGCGAAAGGCTATAATCTGTCTTGAAAAGATTCAGTATAAAGACTGAACTTTCTCTTAAATCCTAAGGATTAAGAGACCAAAATCTTCTATAGAGGAACAAATGCCACTTATGGGTCAAGTCAATGTTAAAATGCAAATTTAGTCATGGTTAGTCATCGGTTTGGAATGATAAGTACCGCAATCTGGTAAAAATAGGTTTTCGATTGTTGATCAGGTATTGCATTTTCACCCTCAAATAAATAACTATTATTAAGTAAAATTATTTGTCATACTAAAAATAATGACCGACTTTTGTTTACATTGTAGAAAACAAAATAATTTCTTGTTTGATATTTTTATAATTGCCCATTGTTTAAGAGAATCCAACTTTAATAAGTGGACAATGTCGTTTCTTAAATTTATGCAAATGCTCACATAAATATACATGGTATTCCATGGTTAGGAACGTAGACAAATAAAGGACGGGATGTAAATTACTCAGAGCTAAATAAAATGTATATCAAAGAAGCAATTTGGCATTTATTTAAAAAGCTCTCACTATATTATTTTCTCTTTCGTTGTGGTTATATAAATGTCCGCATCGAACAAACTAGCACTACCGCTATCATTATGTTCCCGTCTTCACAGCACATATATCTATCTGTTTTATGTTGCATAATCCTCTCGATGGAGTATTGCAGCCCCAAGGTGGACATCATATCTGCCTCAACGTGGCGTGGAAGCACCAACCGCTCTATGAGCGGTGGTGGTGTCAAAGTACTCCAGCACGGAACGCTCATTCGTCCATTTAGGCTTGTCAAGTATTGTTATTCTAATCTTTACATTCCCTTCATTTTCTGTTGGGAGGATCTCTTCCACCAAAAGAGGAACTAATGGCGCAAGTTACGTACTACTCATAACGCTCGTGCACGTTGGATTTCTGACGTCGGGGCAAGGATTCGAACGCGTACTCATGGTTTTAAGTGGTCTTATGAGCTGGCCGCCCATTGGGCGAACACGCTGATAGTCACCGTCCCGGAGGTTAGTAGTTCTACACGCTTCATCATGCGGATAGTCACAACGCCACTATAATTTTTTTCCCGCCTTCACATTACAATACGACCCGAAAATCCCAACCCCTCTCCCCAAAGACCGGCTCTTGGTAGATTCGGGCTCACTAACGATTGTCCTTCTGATCAGTATGTTTCTTTCATTATCTGTTGGCAGATCTCTGCCACCACCCAACTGACAAATGGCGCTACCTACCTACATCCTTTCGGATTATCTTATGTCTGTAGGTTCTCCTAGGTAGCTAAAACTACCTATCATTAATTATAAGAAATAGAGAGAATGAGCTTCAACCGAAGAAAACTTCCCTAAAAGCGAAATTAAATTAAAGATTAACATAGTTATTTAAGTCTACAAATATTTCGCCTTAGCTGATAATCCCAAGCTAAATACCATCAGGGATAAGTAGTCTATACGATAAAAATTGAATTATAATCCAGATCTCTGTAAAACAAGTAGGATTAACTTATTTGTATAGGTCCTCTTATCGAGGTATTTAGATGGTGAATCTATTTTTAGAAGCTCTCAAATGAAGCTAAAGTAATGTAAAAGCTGAAAGGAGCTGCAATGAGCCCCAATGCAAGTGAAGTTGGCAAGGATCCCAATGTGGAGGGAGAGAGAAAACCAATCGATTTTTTGTCTCTGGTCTCAGCTTTAGAAGAGGAGTAAAGTAGAAAGTATCGACCATTACAAAAGGGTCTCAAAATAACTTTAAATCAATCTTTGCTGCCTAAATTGCAAACCGCTTTTTTCTTGTTCCCGGCAGATGTACGCTGAATCAAGTCATTAAAAATGCTTTTCATTTTAATCCTATGGTGTTCCTCAAATAATTCATACTCTTCCATTGAATTACTTTAATAACTAGTTGCCACAAAACATTAATTTTTTTCCTTCATTTGTTCACTGCTCATATTCCTACATCTCTTATATTAATCGCGAGTTCAATATAGTAACAGTAATAATACTTTATTTGTTGCATGAAAGAACACAACAAATATTTCTGAGTATTTTTAGTGCCAATGAAAGTTTCTAGATTTTATGATCGAAACTTTAAATATTAATCCTACCAGACCTTTGTTTTGGCCTAATCTGTCAGTCATTTACCCCATCTGCCATGATATCATCAGATAAACGCAAAAATTCTGAGAAAAATAACCTTAAAATAAATTTGTTCAATTAGCCGTTCATTTTGTAATAAATCGAAATAAATAATATTTTATTGTAATATTCATCAATCACCACACGAGTTAATATTTTCTTTTGACGTATTAGAGGGTCAAAGAAAGGTTTGCTGTATATTTATTTACGCCAAATACATTATAGCCCATTATTTGGTTCCTGTTAGTTGGTAATTAATGACGTGGTTCTTAGTTATAGACTTAGAGAAAGGGAATGGAACATAATTTAAAGTGATGGATAGAACAACTCTGCTACAACTATTTAAATGTAAATTGTAGCCATGTTTCACACATGCTAATCATAATGCATATTACAAGGAAAATTTCATCAATATTTATGGCATATTAATACATTATACTTGTATATTAGTATATAGTTTGGTATCTGGCTCCTAACATTCTAGCCAATGAGAACCATGAATTGCCTTGATGGCTTGAAACGCCGGCAGATAGCATACGCAAAAATATCTATCCATTAATAAACTAGAAGGAAATTAATACATTATTATCTTTGCTTTCATGTTTCTTTATATCTTTAGGATGTAAAATGAGAGAGAGACTGGCAATGAGAATACCAGGAGCTTCTCAATAACAATGAGGAAATACAACAACATATTAGAGTCTTTGGAACTGAGGAAATTCAATTGGGTTACTTGCATACACAGAAGGAAGATTTAAAAGGAAAATCAGCATTATATAGTTTCACTCAGCATTCTTGTATTTCATCTAGTCTTCTTGGACTGGTGTAGAATCCTGGTTGGTCTTTTTAACTTTATCGTTGACAGAGATATTTGAATTTTCCCACAAATTGACACATATTTTCATTTCGAGGCAGGTTGATCGGAATTCTAGAAATTATTGGTCTTTTTATCTTCCGGAATCAGCATATCATGGCAGTATTCCTAGATAAGCAGGGATGGGGTATATGTTCCTGCAACGTAGATTGGGGAGTTTAAAGGTTGGAATGTTGTATGTGAAATTAGTCTTTCATATTTTTTAAAGCATGGCCTTGGAGCTACAGTCTCAAAGAGCTCTTTCACTTGTGATTGAGAGTTCAATGTAAAATCTAAGCAAAAGTAATTTAAAATAGCAACTGCTGCCAAGTCGACGGAAAGGAGATTTCATCCGGTGTATAAACGCTTCTGATGTATTTTAAATTTCCTTAGCTGGGAAAATGCATTTCCAATTTGCAAGACAATAGCCTTCAAAAATTGATTAAACACTTGTTTTTTTTATATTCTTTTCCCCTAAAATTATATCTTATTCTTGGTTTTATTATATTCAGTCCATACTTTTCTTTTATACAAATCTAACATCATTTGTTCTTACATCCATAATAAAAATGGCATCGAAGCAAATCCAAGCTATGTATCATATATTCCTCCCTATATTAAAGAAACTTACTAAAATATATATAAGAACGCTATGGTCAAACCAGTTACATATAGCATAGAATCATAAGCTATGCTACAAGCTCCATGCGAGCCGCTAAACTAAAGGACAATGGGTTTCGAACTCACTTTTTTTCAATACGCCCTATACAATCGAACTTTAGCTTACAAATTTCTCCTAAATTAAATTTCGCCCAACTTAACTGATCCAGCATACGTTACATAAACCTTTATCCACCATTTATGGTGCATACTTTCAAACATGTAATCATGCACATTTCTGAATAGGTATTTTGCATGAGCTATTCTATGAGCTTATATTAAAACGATATTTTTTGTTAGCTCATTTAATAGACTTGGGGCATCATATAGAGTGGCAGATAATCCAAGATTATTATTCTGAAATGCAAATTGTCCTACAGATGAAAAAGATAATTTGTTCCACTACTTGATGAAGAAGAGTTGCGCCCTACTTCGATAATATTGGAAGAGAAAAATATAAAAGTAGGACAAAATAAAGGTTTAGAGATAAAATTATTTAGTTGTGGTTTTACCACTAAGTTATTTTATCTTGTTCTGGATTTTACAAACAATTCAAACTCTGGATATGAGTTTTACCACATATTTTCACTCATTGAGGCTGACTACCGATTAGCTCTGTTATTAAGGGGATTATAAAAATTTTCACTCTTTTAATTTTGATTTGGTATTTAACCCAGATTTTTACAATTTGATAGCAGTTTTTCCACCAATTTGCACTAATAAAAGGTGTTTAAACACTGTTTTCTACTCTTGCTCTGGGGTTTACCACAGATTTTCCTTCATATATTCTTGATAGTTGAATTATCCCCAATTCATACGGTTTTATAAGCGATTTAACCACCGATGTTTACCACAAATTCTACCTGTAGAAGGTGTTTAAGTACTAAATTATACTATTGGTAGAGGTTAAAGGGTCGATATATAGTCTTTGGCTTATAACAGGGCTTTAACCAATGATTTGTAGTAATGAGAGAGGTCTATAGAAAGCCTTCATATGGATTTTATCAATAATTTTCCTTTTTTTAAGGTATTTCCTATTGATCTGTATTCATTTCGACGCTCCTTATATATCAGTGGCCGCCCGATGTTCCTTAACCTCGTTTTACTCGTAGGCAGTTTAAAGGAACTGTTCTCGAATTTAAAGCGCAATACCAACGCAAACGTATCACGCTGAAATGTTGTAAGGAAAGAGTTGTGAAGAAAGTAGTGAAGATGGAAGAAGTGAAAATGCGTAGAAGAAATAGATGCAAGTCTTCCTGAATGCAGTGGAACCAGAGGGTGCGAAGGTAGAGGGAGTGGGGCTGGGAGGGCGTGCAGATTCTCCAGTTGTTGCAGGGGCATTACCCATGCTAGTTTAGGGCAAGAGAATCTTCGAAAATTATATGAGCTAGAAGCTAGCTGGTTGAAAAGATTGCTTCGATTATGCACAGGCATTTCCTTCCCTTATGATTATGAACCACTTAAAACTGTATGTTGTCTATTTGAATGGTATTAAACGATAACAAGGTAAAATTATGGAAATATTAGGGCATCCCCAAAATTTATGCGACTAAGATAAATAAAATTAAAGTATTTTAATCGATTTTAATTAATTATATAGTAATTATTTTATTCTACAACTTTTTCCCATATTATTTGTTACAAAAACCCAGAAAAATTCTTTGAGAAAGTAATTGCAATAAGGAATTTAAGTTATCCAGTGAACAACAAATGGAGACGATCACTAATCTCTTTAGTAAGTTCTACCTAATTCATTGGCGTCCTCTTCCGAGTCAACAGCAGCACGATGTTTTCGAATGACCTAATCTATAGGAATCGTTTCAGATGGATTTATGAAATAAATTATGCCCTTCCCCCTAGTTAACTTCCACCAATATTATCGAATACATAAGATAAAAAGAACATAGAATAATGGTAAAAAGAGGGCATGAATCATTTTAATAAACTGAAAGCAAACTCGTGAATTTAAAATGTATAAGAAATATGTGTATTATACAGTAAAATGCTAAAGTTCATGAAATAGTTGTATAGTATCCTGTAGCAGGTCGACGTGGATATGCTTCCAAAGGTGGAAGAAAGACGCCTGGAAAGATCTTAATAGATGTCCACACTTTTCTAATATTTGAAGAGCCGGATCAAAAGTAACAATAGACTTGATCACCACGTGGCAGATATTTTCGTTGCAACTCTCCACACCACCTTTCAACCACTACTCGGTACCTTGGGCCGGATGACACGATGCATCAGCCTCCTGGAATATCAAATCTTTGTAAGAGTATTTGAATTCCATGAATAGTTTAAAAATGATAAGAGAGCTGTTCAACGTAACCGTCACCGATACTTTTCGTGTACCAGTGAACCGTACTTATGCCATGTGAATCCAACCCTCACTGGTATGAAACTACCGCCAATCTGCATGGTACCGTAAAGTCAGCCCGAAAAACTGAAACCGTATTTCATACGACAACGCTACGTTGTTAGTCTTCTAGGGTACAATTGGCGAGGTCATAACGACAGGTGCGTCTCTGTCATGTGTAGTGGTCTTATTATGGCTACTTTGGTTGTTCTTCTGCTCCGATATACCATTTCAGGTTAAAGAAGGCTACATTATCTGATGGATATGCGTCTGTTATCTTATGCATTAAATGTGGAGGTGAATTGAGTCAGTGTTGCTTGTCTGTTACCGAGAGCAATTCTAGCCAGAGGAGGTTGTTAACTATCATTAAGCACCCGAAGTCGGTAACTGCGATTTCTACGGAGGGTGGTAATGACTTCCATGAGGCATTTTATGTATACAAGTGTTACTATAGATAAAGGAAAAGGGAAGTTGATTGTCAGAACAGTTTCAGAAATAGAATGTCCAATCCGTCTGGCACACTTTATCTTTACTTGTTCGAATATCGATAATTCACTTCGCCTTGTGATGAGAGGATCCATACTGAATCGATAGATGTAAAATCCCAACTGATACGCGCCTCGTAATTTTCATGGCGTCAGTCACGGTAGATGACGGTGCCCCCACCCCTAAGTCTCTTTGCATACTGATATCCCGTCACTCTGGGCACCAGTGTACTTCCGTAGATAAGAAGCAAAATAGGAAAATTACAGTCTCCTAATATAAAGGCTTAAAACCATCTAAAGGAATACGAATGCAAAATGAAAACCCATGAAAAATTACGTTAAAACCTTTCCAAAAATTTAACAAAGTTAAAATATTAATTTAGCAGAAAAGCTAAAATTGAAATTCATGTTTAACAAAATGAAAAGTGGGAGAGGCTTATATCTATTAATGGATGAAGGGGGATGGGCTCCACCCATTAATGGACATAAGCCTCTCCCACTTTTAATTTTGTCTTTCACAAACTCATTGGATCCTCCATATGGCAATGAATGTTTATTATGTGCAGAAGGCGACCCAAACAATGGGTTAGGCATTGCTAGGAAAAGAAACCCAGTAGCAGAAAGTTTGGTTTAATTGAGCCCTTAACGCAATGTTGTGAATGAGCGTGAAGGTCCCGGCCCCATCCATTCATGCCTCTATTGAGCTTAATGCGCGCCTTCACACCTTGTAGAAAGTGGTTTGTAATAATAATAAAAGTAATAATGAATTCAAATTGAAAAGTCCGAACCAAAGGGAACCTATGCATCAATATGTTTTTGAGAATAGTTTTTAAGGAAAGTGAAGAAGTTAGGGTGAGTAAACGGTAGAGCCATAGCAGTTATGAGACGAAACTATTTAAAAGGTTTCGAATTAGCAGGATAGAAAACACTTCTGGTCGTGCAAATCCATCACAATTATGGCAGATAGATCTGAGTGTGGCGAGAGGGTACACAATTCATCAGTAGATACCTGCAGACAGCAAGGATACCCAGAGTAAAGCCGACGGTCTCTTATGGACAGTAAATACAGCCTATTAACATGGCGAAAACTGAGTGTCGTATATTTCACTAAAAAATGATGATAGCAATAAAAGGAAACGTCGAAATTCTTATTAAAGAAACCAGATTAATGTAATGATCTATGGATGTATGTATTCAGCACCCTTGGATCGGCGCCGTGTGTTACAAACTCAACCGCCTTATTCCCCCTCCTTTTAATAAGGACACAATCAGATTCAAAGTAAAAGGCAAATGAAATAAGAAACTAATAAACTTAATAAATAAAATTGATTTAAGCGAGACAATCCTATAAGATCTAAAGCAATCTAGAATTAATCTTTGGCCAACAGAATTTGGCGAAGATTTTGTGATAAATCGCCTATGTCTGTCTGTTTGTGTTAAAAATATCTCAAAGGGTTGTGGAAGGATTTCAAAGCTATTTTGTGAAGAGATGAGCCAGCAAGAGTTTATTAGATATAAGAATCCAAACCAGATCTGGATTTGAAATCAGTGATTCCCTTTTGGGCGTTTTGGATTGCTTTTTTATTTCTTCAAGTTTTAATAGTGAATGTCAGATGAGGGATGTCGTGAGACACATGAAAATACTAAAATATTGAAGGCGTTTAGGTGAACAATTATAAAAGCATATGACTAAGACATTCGTCGGAAATCATGCCTTGAACTGCTAAGCACAATATATTTTAACATATAAACAAATAAAAAAGAAACGCAACAAATCACTAAATTTGAATATATAAAAACGGAAGAAACATAAAAAACATAGAGTATATTTAAATTTAGAAAAAAAAACAGAAGAAACGTAAAAAATATCACAGAATATATAAACATATGAAAAGGAACACGAAACACAAGAAGTGCAAAAAAAATCCCGCTGTACACCTCTAGGGAACTGAACAAAGAATGAAGCTAAGAATAGACAAGGATAAAATCACCAAATTTGTGCCGAAGGCCAAATCATTTGTAAGGATTTTTTTGCCAAGTTAACTTGCCCAAAAAGTTTTGAAAAATTATTTTTTAAAATTATGTGCGTATGTATGAGATTAAATTATGAAGTCAGCATAAATGTTTTTGCAAAATCATTCTACCCATTCCCGAGATTCCTTTTTTTTTTAATGATTGAGTGTATAATTCATCGCAAATGCGAGATGACTATCTTGCTTAAATTTAATGAAAAGTACTTAGATTTTTTTTTTAAAAAACGAGAAATAAAATTTATAGGCATAACAATTTTAACATGAAAAGTGTTAGGCGTTTATAAATTCTTAATTGCACAATTATATTAATAATTTAAGGGAAAAACTCTTAGATTTACATAAAATCTTATCTGAATGTCTTCTTTCTGATCAAATCACATTTCATCTAACTTGCTAACATATCTACATTTACCTATATTTTCTAGTTTAGATAGATAAAGAGAAATAAACACTTATTCAGATCGAATGGAATTACAAATTATCACAAATCATAGTGAAATCAGTGAGGAAGCATAGCGAAATTTATATACCAGTCAAACAGAGTTAGACTGATGGCTTCGAGATTGCGTCCGCCCGTGTTAAGTAACCTTTTTAAGCAAACCAAAATTTATTGGTACATACAAGGAGCTATATCATTTCATACATGCTAAGCCCTATTAGGAATATGGCTATTTGTTGAAACTAATTTTATTCTATATCTCTTATATTATTTAATATTTATTCATTTTTGTTCAGAAAGTTCTCAAATATTTTGTTTATAATTTTGGTGCTTGAAGACTTCAATAGTTCTTGTGGTAGACTAATCTAAAAAAAATAACGATGCAGTGCTGAAGACAAATATTTCATCGATGTTTTGAATTTACACTTCCATATTTTGTTTAGGCAGGATCGAGGATGTCATTGCACAATTTATATTTGCCCCTTCCCCCCTTCCTTTTTATTTTCTGCTCGAGAGAAAAGAAATTAAGTAGTCTAAGCTTCTCCTCGTACCTAAGATGTTTCATAGCCTTATTATTTTGGTAGAGCGACGCTGAACTTGTTCTATTTAGCTTATATCTCTAGTTAATTGGGGCCACCAGGAAGGACTCTTTGCATCAAAGAGCATTAAGCTGTGTGAATAGTTCATCGAATGGGATATCGTTGTTCTAATGGCATCATGGAATAACCATGCAAGTTATTGGATCGTTGGTTGCACTCTTGTTTTAATGTTCGTATACCAGAACTACAACAGTTGTGACGCTGTGTTTGATTCTACCTTACCTTTGATACTAAGAACCTCTAGTTTGTAAGAGAAAACTTTCTAGCATTCTCTACACATTCTATATAGACTTCCACTTTTTTTTACAAACCGTCGAGTAAGACAAAAACTGTCATTTAGACTGATGTATTTATATGTATTGGAATATTATCATACCGGAAAACTCCTTCTTTTAGACACTGGACCAAAACTATCCATCTAAACAAATCCTCCCATCTTACATATTAGCATATCGCAGAAGTAATGAAGCAGTTCATCCAATAAATTTGCTCTTTCTGCACTCAATGGAATCATAATAATTTGTTTCCTTGTTTATTTGAGGATGTCACATTCATGAAGCATTGTCCCGTGATATGGTTTAAATGGCCTTCGAGCCAAAACATAGCAGTAAAGTTTATGTTGCCTGCCTATAAAAGCTAGGGAATGAACATTGATCATAATTAATTCCAACTATCTAACATGGTTGTTTTTTTCAAAAGTTGTAGCAAAAAAAACATCAAGTGCTAAAATTCTTTTAACAAAACCAAAATTATTGCCGATCCAAAGGCTATAATGGTTCTTTAACTAAGTAAATTAGTGAAATATTTAACATATTAAGCTTGAATTAAACATAGTGAGATAATACGGATTACGGAATTGAATTCAAGCCTAACTTGACGGACTCCCGTGGCTTTTGGTGGTCCTTCCACTTAATGGCTGCAAAAATGCAGTATTATGTGTGCTTAGAAGCAGCAGAACACAGGAAAAGTGAATAGGTTGTGAAACATGTGAAAGATGGGCACATTTAAAGTGTGCAAATCTACGGGGATTCCGTTGAAGCTATCTCTAAGAGAAATTGGTCATGTGATCCCTGTTATCATGGAATGCAAAGTATAAAAGAGAATATTGCTATATTGAATAAGCGCATGGCAGATTTGTTTGCTATTGTATCTGCAAATATCGTGGATGACCTGGAAACGATATCAGGGGAGTTGGAACGAGTTAGCTCTGCTGCGTCAGCTACTGATTTGGCTGATGATGTGGAGGGTGCTGCTTGGACTGATGTTGTGAAAAAGAAAGTTAGAAAAAGTGTGAAGAAGAACCTATAGACTGTAAAATCTAAAGATGTTACCCAGAAGGTGGTAGATAGAAAAGGAGATGTATCACAAGCTTTGGGAGACACACAGATAATTGATACAAAATTTACACAGGCAAGAAACATTGTTATATATTTTGAGAACGAAGGAGTAAGAGCTGAGGCGGAGCAGAAACTTAAGAGTGTTGCTAAGAAGTGTAAGGAAACTAAAGCAAAAGATAATGATTTGTAATTTTGGTAAATATGAAGAGGAAGATAATATCATTGAGAATCTGATTGCAAGAAATAACTACCTAGAAAATGTTGAAGATATTAAGAATGAAATTGAAAAGATGTTGAGTAAATCTGCTGCTGGAGGTACAAAGCATCATATTTTTTTAAATGTGATCCAGTGGTAAGGAAACTGATACACAAGCACTGAGACAAAGTCAAGCTGGAGTGGGGTGTCTACTCGGTGAGAGACATATATCATGTGACCGTGTGCTACCATCCCAGCGTTTTAGGCATATGGAGAGAAACTGTCCAGCAAGGTGTAATGGAGAAGAGCCAAGATGTTTTAGGTGTGCTGGAGATCAGAACGCTGAGGATTGTAAGTCTGCTAACATGAAATGCATCAACTGTATGAAGTTTAAGAAGGCTGACGTGAATCACTCGGTCACTGACAGGTGCTGTGAGGTATTGATGGAGGGAATTAATGGGATGAGAACTGAAACTGAAAATCGATATTAATAGTAATGTAAACATAAAAGGTGTTTTTTTTAAATGTCCAGTCTGTGAGTAACAAGACTTTTGATATTCGTGATCTTATAAAAAAGGAATACTTTAATATGTTTGCATTAGTAAAAACCTGATTGAGTGAGTGCAGCAACGCTAAGGTTCAGGAAATGACACCAGCAACTCATACTTTTTTGCATGTCCCACAGAATGATAGAAGAGGTGATGGCGCAGGGAATTTTGTTTTTAAACTTATTTATAAAAATCAAGATGGATGCAGTTGCGGGTAAAGAAAGTATTGAGCACATGTAAATTAGTTGTGAACTGGGTGGATGGAAATTTATTTTTATAGTGGTCTATAGTTCACAAAGTACAAGTGTTGGTATGTTTATTGATAATTTTAGAGTTTATCTGGAATAAGTTGACACAATAAGTGCTAATGTATTTATTCATGGTGATTTTAATCTCTGGATTGCTGACATAAATAACCATAATACTACGGAATTCATGGAGATGATGAATGTGTAGGGGTGCGAAGATGTATCAGAGAGAAAATTCCTTCCAACGCGAGAATATAAATAGCCCATTAAATTACCAACTCAGGATGGACTCGCCGTAGCGTGATGGCTAGAGTGCTGGCATTTGGATTTAAAGACCCGCGATCGAAACTCCTTAGTCCACAATTTTTACGAAGAAAATTCACGAAGAAAACGGAAATCAAGGAAAACGATTTCAAGGGCTAACTCATCTCAAACTCATCAAGAATCAAGAAGAAATCATAACGTCATCAAGAATCAAGAATAAATCATCACGTCATCAAGAATCAAGAGTTAATCATCACGTCATCAAGAATTAAGAAGAAATCATTACGTCATCAAGAATTAAGGAGAAATCATCACGTGATCAAGAATTTGGAGGAATCATCACATCAAGATGAATGCAAGTTAATATGAAGATACATCAAGAAAATAAAACGAAGATCAAGAACTAACCCAGCCAACTTAAACGAAGAAGGAATCTCAGCCAATAAGAATACCAAGAGTCAAATAAATGGAAGACAATGTTTCAAGGGGCAACCTCAGTCAAGAAGAAATAAATGGATTCGAATATAGAAATCCAAAGAAAAGAAGGATATTGATAAATAAGAAAAAAGTTATAAGAAGTAGAGCTTCCGCCATAAATGCACTGAATTTTGCTAATAAAGTATAAAATGCTACATCAATCAGCGGTCACATAATTGACCCAGGTTTTGTAACATGGAACATAACCTTATCCAAAATGTGTATGTTGATGATATATGCAACATTTCCCCAGTGCATATGCTTTTACGGTTTGAGATTCCTTTTGCGAAAAATAGCAAACAAAAGAAATGGATTAGGTTCAGAAGGAAGAGCAGTCTTGTACCAGAAATATTGATAGATAAAGTGATCCAAAGGATTTCAAGTAGAAGACAAGAAGTCTGTGTACATGTAAGGGTAGAGACTGAAAAATGTATGAACTGCTTCTTGAACGTGTAAACGGTATAGCAAAGAATGAATACAATAATGAATGTCCAATGATTGAAAAGGAAATCATGGCAAAAAAAAATGGACCTTGGTTTAATGCTGACATTTTACCAGCCGAGAAGGAAAAGAGACGTAAAGATTACGGACTGACAGTGCTAGAAGAGAATATCATGATACCAGAAATGAGAAAAATACTCATAATAAGCATAAAATGTAAATACTATAGAAAGAAGGCTGTAGAGGCGGGTTCAGACATCAATAAGTTATATGTGGTTGTAAAGGGTAGGCCCTCTGATTCCAATGCTTTCCCTTTCTCATCATAGTTTATCGTGTTAATCGCAGGTCTACCTGCTTCGAGGCTACCACTTTTGGCCTAAACTTCTGCAATTCACCAATCTAATTGGCGGAGGGGAAGTGCCTCATATCCCCCCCCCCCATTTGTGCCCCACTCTTTTTTTCTCCCTTTGGACTGAGGGATGAAAATAAGGCCGTGAGTCCTTTTAAGTTATTGTGTTTCGAGAATTCTGCCTGATTGCTCTGCTGAATGGTTGTCCGTCCCTTACCTTGACGTTATTAATTTTTGGAGACCCGTACTGGATTCCTTCGTGCAGCGAGGATTTTCTGCCATTGATTCCTGCCAGAGTTGTCGCTGCCCCTCTGTCTGCTGCATCGAATTGTGCTCTACCAGTTACGTTTGAAAGTGTTCTCCTTTGGGAAGCCATTCACATTGGGCACGTGGAAGCTCTCCTCCAGTCACCTCGCCATCTTCTCTTTGGGGAATTCTGAAATCGCGAATTCCTCCCTTCGCATCGTTGGGCCTTCGAATCATCGTTTCCCGTGGTCTCGTCACCTTTCGCCACGATATCGCCTTCTGTGTGTTTCTCCTTGCCAAAGACTTGGGTTAAATTCCCTCATCGTCGCCGAGCCTCTTCCACCTGAGCTTCCGACGTGGATTATTGCTTCACTGTTCTGGTATCAGGTATTTTGGAGTATCTCTTTCTTCTTACGTCCCTTTTAAATTAATTAATTGTTATAAGTGTTAATCATGTAATTTTAGGCCTTCTGGTAGGGGACGTAAGACAAGGAGGTTATTCCGGGAGCACCTGTCACTAGAGTAGCGAAGCCTATTTTTATCTTCAACGGCACGTGTCGTTTTGGCTTTAAACTATTTATCCATATAACCCATTTCAGTATGCGCGAATATCTTTTTGGTTAAAACGACTTGTGGTCGTGTGATGGTGATAAGCATTTGTTACTTTTATTATTGTTTGATGACCCAAGTATAATTTGTTAACAGTTAATTTATTTGATTTTAATTTTTTTGTAAATAATACTGTAAATCCTTTAAGTGTGTATTTATTTAACCTCTTGCGAATACCTCCTAATTTAGCACCATCATTATAAATTCTAGTGAATTTCTGGTGAGCCTTTAGATCCCTGATCTTCTATAAACTTATGTGTTTATTTTTCTTTGGGCCGTGTGAATCGGGTTCCGCGATAGCCTTTACAGTGGTACTAGACAATCTAACAGGAAATGAAAAGAAAGTGAATTTCCCGGGAGGTTATGCTGAGAAGGAGCTTTCAAACAAGTCTTAGGAAGCTTTTGACCATAAAATAAAGAATTTTGTGGATGGCTTTGCACAGAGAGATGTAAATCAAATGCCTTATTATATACAAGCCCCGGAGGATAGATTACTACGTTCTTATGAAGTGGACATAATAGTAATCAGGAAGATTGTACACCGAGTGAAGCTGACACATTGTTAAAATGATCCAATACCTATATCTGACATTATTAGAAGTGAAAATATCAATGATATCTTACATATATTTTCTGAAAATATGAATCTCAGTATTGAGACTAATGTAATTTCCAGATAGTGAGAAGTTGGCCATTATTAAACCTATTGAAAGGGTAAACTAGACACACAGAATCTAAGTTCCTATGTCCTAGTTTCTAACTTAACATTTCTATCAAAAGTACTGAAAAACGTAATTTTAGAGCAGTTATTGGAACAGCTGCTGGTGGTGAATGCTTTACTGGATAGCTAGTAGTCTTACAGAGGTCTCTACTCCACTTAAACTGCCCTGTATGCCGTAGTAAATGACTTACTCATGTTGGTGGATAAAGGAAAGTGTGGCATGCTGATATTATTGGATTTAAGGGCTGGATCGACACTGTGATTTGAGAGTTATCGGTATAGATAAAGTGGCTTTGGACTACTTGAAAAATTATCTTAAAAATAGAACCTATTCGGTACAAATAGGGAGATCATTTTGCAGAACTCTTTTGTATTTATACTATTGAATTATCTCACTTGCTAAAGAAGCACGGTGTTAATTTTAAATTTTTCACTGATAATACTGAGTTTTGTATGTCATTAAACAACCTGGAAGAGGCAGAAGAAAAAGTGAATAAAATCTTATCAGACGTGAAACAATTGATGGATAGTACGATGTGAAACTCAATGCAGATAAAATTGAGTGCATGATTGTCGGAAACAAGAACGACCTTAGACGACTAGGCATTTCGAGCCTGCGAGTAAACGGAATAACAAAGGATGCCAAGAATTAAGTAAAGGACTTGTGTGTAATATTTGACTGCAGTTCTACATTCAACAGCCAGATAAATCGAGTGGTTAGAGTAGCAGGATACTTCTTGAGAAACATTGCATTCGTTAGGAAGTATTTGGACGGCCAGACCATAAAAATGTTCCTTCACAATTACGTCATTAGAAAGTTGTATCACTGTAACTCCATCTATTATGGGTGCCAAAGTATCAATTGAAAAAGCTGCAATTTATAATTAACAGAGCAGCAAGATCAATAAAAGGGCTACCTCTTCGTGAAAGAATAACTCCAACACTCATAGACTTGCATTGGCTACCAATTGAAGCAAGAATTGTCTACAAGATCTGCCTCATCACCTATAATGCTTTGAAATTTAGAAGACCAGAATATATAAAGGATTTGTTAATAGGTTTCCACTTGGATACCCCCCTAATAAGATACAGCACTGACTAACATCGACTGGAGGAGCCAAGATGTAATCTAACCATGGGTTTCAGAGCTTTTGGAAAAAATGAACGAAGATTGTTTAATAGGTTACCATTAGACATCAAGAATAGCGAAAATTTAGAGATTTTTAAGCAAAGACTAAAGACTTATCTCTTTGTGCAATGTTACGACTTAGGAAACTTAAGTATTACATATGATTATCGTGCGAAGTATCGTTGATGGAGGAACTGCAGAGCATCTTTGGAGTAAGGCCTTGAATCAACATCAACAAGTAACAAGTAATTAATGAACCTAACGTGTGCTTGTCTCCCTTATTAATGGTAGAAATATTCTTCCGAATAATTAGGATTTTATAAGGTATTGCCAGAATTGCAGTTCGCTAGATTTATACTCTATTGCAAATATCATTAATGAAATTTTTTTAATCAAATAAACTTCTTTGAATGATTTTAAAGATCAATAAATTAAAGTAAAAGTTCACATCACCTTTATACTATGGATATTTAATTTACCTGTGTTGTATGAATTGTTAAATGCATTTCGGTCCTTTTCCAATGAATTAAATTATGTGAGCTTCAAAAGTGAATTCAGAAATTGCCTTCAAATCAACTTTCTTCTTGGGTTCAGGTTTGGCTCCATGGGTCTTTATGTTATTCTGCGATGAACTTATGTTTCCAGATAGTTTTTATTTAACTGATTTCTGGCTTCACCTGTCGTCATGTAGTTTAGAATTTAGTAACCCTTTAAATAGGTAGTTAAATTACAAAGAAGCATTGGTGGAAATGTTCGTGAGAGTTAGCTGTCAGGTAAGATAATTAACGTAGCTGTTAATCTTAATAATCAGATTTGCCTTAATTGAAAGAAATAAAAGGTGAGGTTATGTAATGCCTTATGAATTTGGTTAGATCATAAACATCGAATAACTTTGCGAAACTTTCTTTAGTTGATACATTGCGTGCCTTTGCAATGATCAAAGTCATTTATTCTAAGGAACTTTAGCAGTGTATCAAATAAACCAGTTTCATTTATATAAACCCGAAAAAAACATTGGTGTGAATTACGCTGCTAAACAATTTATAGATTATAGAATATTGCATTCTTTGAAACACCCCGAAATAGCAACTTTTACTTAAACCTATCGTCTGTTATGAAAGTTTGATAGAAAAAGAAACTGTGGTTTCTCACACAATTTCTTTAGCAGAATATTATTAGAATAATGAATATATTTGTGGAATTAAATTTTATATGAGATTATGAACAAATAAAACTTGTATTTGATGGCAAAATTCAATTGGGAGGTAAATAGTCGAATTTTAATCAGTACAAATCTTTAAACACTGAAAAATAAATGCACTGTAGATATTCAAACATACATATTTTACTTATATAGTTTTGAATACATTTGCAAATCGTTATAATGATTGACTTTTAATGCACAAGACATATTATTTAGACTCATAGAGGAAGTAAATAGATATCTTTGTTTTCCTTATAACCCTTTGGAAATGAAAGTTTAGCTACTTAGTTACATTTTGCATAGAATTATTTCTGTCTGAAAGTGAAGCTTTATTTAGCCACTGCTTTAAATAATGCAAATTATTTAACAAGTCAGATTGTGTTATGCCATAAAACTTATTTTAAGTTAATATTTTATTTTTGTTTCCAGCAGGTGATTAGTGTATTTAATAGTAGTTTATTAAATTAGGTCGTTATTTTACTTCACAAATTAATCTATTTGCACTACTAAGTTTTGACGTTATATATTTAATCAGATAGATGTATGTAGAGTATGATTAATTAGTAATATCGATTTGTGACAATTAAAAACAAGAAGAGGAGGAAATTATCTCATCCACTAATTCATACAGCTTTCCAAACCATGCCAGATACTTTTACATGGTCAGCTGTAGTATTCTGTAGGTACCAAACTTTTATTATACTTTCGAGATTCAGACGTATATAGCGTCTTGAAACTAATAAATTGTTACTGATAAAAGAAACAGATGCTGTGTCAAATATCCTTCCTCGAGGATAATGTTAAACTAAGTGATAGGATTATTAGGCTTATTTTGATTTTATGGCATTTCCTTAGCCTCTTCAAATCGTTCTCTTAAAAGATCTCCTAGTAACAGGATGACCTATGGTATAAATTCTATGTCAATGAGGTCCTAATTCGCTTAATATTTTCTAGATTTCTCCAAGATTAGTATAATTTAAGGCGGTATATAATAGTTCACTAGTGATGAGGGTGTCACTAGGTCCCTACTCAGATAGGGACCAAGATAGAGTGCTATAATCGCTACGCCCCGCATTCAATATAAGACTAATACTTTTTTTGTCCGACGTATTTTACCTTCAAATGACCCAAAGTCTATTCTTGAGAAGCTGCATCACCATGTGTTATGCAGTTTCTAGAATAGCCATACCTGACTATACAATATATTGTATACAAAGCTCCATCTTATTATTCATAATATTTTGGGTAGGAGTATTTAATTATATATTTTTTTAAATCCTCTTAAATACAGTTTGGATCTTAATTAATATAGTTAAAGGTTACTTAAATTTGGAGCTAACTAAGTCCTAACCATGGTCTAAAGTTTTGACCTTTAAATTTTATTGTTTGAGGTTATTCAACTGCATCATTCATATGGCGATGATACATTGGCTAGCAATCAGGTCTTAGGAAATTTTACGCTAAAAATAAAAGTTAACAACTTCTGCAGTTTAATCGGGCTGTATCTCAGCCTCCTGAGCAAATGGGCTATAGATTTCCATTATGGGATTAATAAAGATCGGAATTTTCATAATTTGCAAGGTTCTGCTTTTTAAACCATTTTTTATGATTAACTACAAATATCAATCAAATGAATATCTAAAGTTTTCTGGTAGATTAAACTAGCATTCATGGTAATTCCATCCTGGTTACCTTTGCTCGTTGACACCTGGCCTTCGACCAGATTAGAAAACTTGTGGGTCATCACCAAAATGCATATGAATCGTTTAGTGTTGCTATTAAAAATTTGGTCAACAATTTTTGTCTATATGAGTGTTCTAAGAACTAAATTTTTATCTCCTAAAACCTTTAGCTACCAGGCAATGGCTTTACTACCAAGATTAAAATTTAAAAGCTTAAAAAGAAGCAGCCATGGTTAAATTTTTATAAATGTTCTGAACTTCGCTAATTATAATTATTTTAAAAAGGAACTCTAAACAAAATTTCCCCCTTTCAAAATATCACGTTGCTAAAATATAGTTATAGAAGATATAAAAAAATAAATTTTCTGAACTTCACCATTTGTAATTCTTTCGGTTTTAAAAAATTCATAAAATTTCAATACTTATATTTTTTTCCGACTTTACCATTTTGTTTTTTATATTATAAAGGAATTATTAGAAATAACTTTAGGTGAAAACCAAACTAAAAGGAAAAAACCTTTATTAATTTTTCACCCATCTTCAAAAATCCCGTTATACAATTAAAGAGTTAGTGATGATGACAGTAGTAGGAATTATTTCAGTCATATATATCATATATTTCAAAGACCATAATTCAAGTAATATATAACAGAACCTATTTGAGTATTTGTTGAGATGTGCTGCCAATTTGCCTTGCATTCTCAAGTCATAAACCACACTCGTCCAACCTCGCAAATGTTGTTTGCTAATTTCATTTTATTCAAGATTTAATCGCATTATTTCAGTGTGTGGATGCTAAAAAACAAATACCTAAACTAAAATACCCTTTATTTGGCAAATTTGCGTGATAACCACTGCCTACTTTTATTTCCTAACTACTGCCCCAGTTATAACTCAACTTTTAAAACCATGGATATTCACTCAAAGAAAGAATTATATAATAAATTCTCCAAATTCTAGTTCAAAACATAATAATACGTTCTTAAGTGGTCCAATAACTAGGTCAGTTATTTGAGCTCCAAATTTTAATTTTTCATGTATTGTTACTGCTGACCATTTGTCACACGATCGACATAGAAGTATAAGAGGCAAGAATAAATTCACAAGGTTGGCAAACAAGAGTATTAAATACCACCAAAAAGAACCTTTACTACAGAGAATAAGTCTGCGATTCACAATTTTTCTTGTAGCTCGAAGGAAGTAGATGTGCAATTTTAGGATTTTACCCCAATACAAGCAAAGTTTAAATAATCAGGAAAGTTTAATTGAAAATTAATATATATTGATATACAAGCGAAATTTAGTTTTTATCATTCTCATATTTAACTGACCCATTCAAATATGTGCACCAAAGTAATACAATTTAATACCATAAGAGAGCCTAAATTTTATCTGGGGTATGAGATGATGTGAAAATATTCACTTCAGCTCATGAAGTAATGTATATATAACATACTTTCGATCACATTAATTTACTGGGATAATATAAAATCTTATTTTCCAAACTCTAAATTTCAAATTACAGTCTAAGATAAGGGAGTTAAATTAATTATATGTAGAGGAAATGGAGACCTCACTGAGAGGTGGAGAAAACAAAGCATAAATTCATGAAATTACATAATCTAATTTTTGGGAAAAAATCGAAAGTGGTTTAAAGAGGGTAGTGTAGTTACACAAAAGGGAATGTCCCTCCAATAACTTGAGGCGTTATTTTAAGAAGATGATAAATAGTTATTGAATTTATGGTTTCCCATGGTGCAAATAACTTACAGGTACCTTTGAATGGCTAAATAAGGCTTCTGCCACTAGATAACACCACCTAGCGCAAAATCCGATGTCAGATTTGAAATCTTCAGGCGGAATAACCATATATACCATGGTCATATGGGTCACTTCATGGCTCTAAATGGGTACAATTGAACTTTACTCGTTTTGAAAAAAAAGCGATGCCTTGACCTGGCGCTTCGCCGCAGGTAAAGGTGCCATTAAAATACGTACGGTTACATTTACAAACTGTAAGATGATTGAAATAAGAAAGAATATGTCGAAACATTAGTACTTGTTTTCTACTGCACAAATTCCAATGTGTATATATCTGTTTCCTTCTTTTTCTTCTTCTCTCTATCTATCTCTCTGGCTTTCCTACCAGAATATTAACTTCCCTTTAACACAACGTTTAAGCAATGTGGAATTAATAAAATAAAGTTGCGATGTTCTGATGTACATAATTAAAGGCAATTTCACGCCGTTTAATTATAAAAGCCACAAATCCACAAAGTAAAGACATCGTAGTGCATCGATTTAGATTTCGACGATGGAATATGTCTGCACATCTCATCTGTTATGGATTAACAGGTGGTTGTGGGAGTTCAAGTCTAAAACGGCATGGTCATTAAGAGTGGGAAAATGGTAACTGTCCAGGCTCTGAAGGTACAGCTGCTACGGCCTTGCTTCTCTCTCGGGACTCAGTTAGCCATGCACACCGCTCCTCTTTAAAGCGTTTATGGGCCTTCTTTGTCAGAGCACGCCAACATATTCTGTCCTGTGCACATTCCTCCAGTTGTTTTGGAGCGATTCCGGTGAGGTTTGTGTTCACATTCACACAGTCCTTGAAACGCTTGCTAGGGCTACCATACTTTCGCTTTCTTGACAGGAGATCTCCGTACAGCAGCTGATTCGCCATTCTGGAGTTGTCCATTCATATGGTATACTCTGTCCATCGAAGCTGGCTCTTCATGATCAGGGCTTCAACACTTGTACACTTGTGGTGTCCGCCATGTCGATGACCTCAAGATTTTTAATACGGTCGTGTCATTAGGTTCCGAGTATCGACCTAAGACTGCGCATGTGGAACTGTTCCAGCTCTCTCAAGTGTCGACCTCTGTACAGTGTCCACGTCTCACATTCATAGATGAGACTGGTGAGGACGATGGCCTTGTATACTTTGAGCTTTGTGGATTGTCTGATATTGTACTGCCTCAGGACTTGCGTTCTCAGACGACCAAGAGCTTGGCTCGCATTGCAGATCCCGGCGTTGATCTCCTTATCCAGGGTTTCATCGTTTGAGATGACCCTGCCGAGATATTTGAACTCCTCCGTTTTCTTAAGGTCAGATCCCTCGATGAATATTGATGGGTGGCTGGCTTTGGAGGCAGGAGCCGGCAGGAGTAGGACCTCCGTCTTATCCAAGCTGATGGTCAATCTAAACAGACGTGAGCGTTCACTGAACTTGTCGACAATGAGCTGGAGGTCAGACTCCTTGCGAGCCATGAGATTACATTCGTCGGCAAGGAGTGCTTCTAGGATGATTTTCTCAATAGTTTTGGTCTTGGCATTCAGACATTGTACTAAATTCTTAAAGATAAATACATGATAATAGTGCTAGCACTAATATACTGGTTTTGTATAAACTTTTTTTAATTTTTAAATTCCATAAGAGAGGGGTGCTAAAGATTTTCAGCAGGACTTATGAGTTTTAAAGATATTTTGTTATTTAGATATAATTTGGTTCTACTTGGTATTAAGTGACATCTAATAATTATATATATTTCACTGTTCACTGTTTATTTCTTATTTTATAGGTTGAAATATATTCATCAGTGTACTGAAGATTACTTGGCTGTCAGCTCTACCATCCTTACCAGTGAGAATTGACCTACAATGGCTGTTAGAGTTAAAACAAGCGTGGAGACATTTACACATGAAAGTTTTAATTTCAAATGGTGGAGTTTTGTCCTTCTGAACTCTCAACTCTGCGTGAAGTTCTGAAATATGAAATTTTGCTGAGAGAACAAAGTAGTTAAGATGTGAGATACTACCCGACAGCCAGTCATGCAAAGAACATTTACCTTAAAGTTCTTGAAAAGTGGGAGCAAGCGAATGCGTTTTTGTACCCCTCGTTGTAAATTTACGAGGAATAAGCTTAAACAAACTACAAGAGAACTGCGAACAGGCAAAAAACTTGGAGTAAGACAGATACATGTCAAAGAAGCTTCCATTTCAAAACTTGACAAGCTTTTTGACATCGTCATTTGCAAGTGTAAAAGTGTTCTTTGCTGCAAAAACTAAACTAAAATCATATTAATTGTACATTCTCTAGGGAGACGAAGATTCTTATAAGGGAACTTTCTTGCAGGTTAGAAATAAAATTTTAATTCTATTAAAGTGAATCAGATTGACTCACCATATCAATCCAGTGCAAAACAGATAAGTCAAACGTAAAAGTGGGAAGAAGGTGAAGGTAAAAAGTTGCTAAATATAGCAGAAAGGCTAGTAGACCAATGTTCCAATGCTATCAAGTTAAATAATTTTATCTCCTGATAAAACTGAAGGACAAGTACGTGATGGTCAAGATCAAAAGGATAGAAGTTATGAAGTGACATTAAAGATAGCAAGAAATCTACAACTTCCGTTAAAACTTAACAGTACAAGCCATTAGAAATACAAGTGATCCTCACGCGGTACACACACTCTCTGATATGCTCCATGCTTCTGGTCAATTGCTTGACGAGTTTAAAGTCAGCCGATTTTCCATCCTCTGTGCTCGTCATCAACACTGTAAGGATTGATTTGCAGATCGCAATCAAGTGTTTTATTTTGAATGGCCCTTAACACTTCCTTGGGGAAGAAAAGTGATGCCTGAACTGAAAGGAGACGAGAAAGTGTACAGGCTCCCCATCCCTTTGTTGGGAAAAGCCATTGAACAGTTGTTTTGCGTACCCATGTTGCCAGCTGGAACTGGTCAAGCAATGGCGGAAGCAATATCTGAAGCAGTATCAGATTGGGATTAGGAGAACTGGATTCTTTCCCTTTGCTTTGACACAACTTCGAGCAACACAGGCAAAATGAATAGCGCCTGCATTTTGTTTTATCAGATGATAGGGGAGAAACTGCTACACTTGGAATGTTGCCATCATATTCACGATATACTGCTGGAAGAGGTTATTTTCGTCATCCTCTCCAGAGCGGTATATTCAAGAGATTCAAGTGTCACTGGCACTAAATGTCTTTGGGTAAAAACAAGCTAGGGATCAATGAAACTGATGTTGACATTGCTATGACGAATATCACAGACAACCTCATTAGTTTTTGTTCACAACAACTGAAGGAAGTTCATCCTAGGAAGGATTACGGGGAGCTGTTGGAATTCCTATTAGAGGAATTCACTCTGTCAAACGAGGGGCAATGCATCGCGCCCGATCTATGGCACAAGTAATTTATGCACTGAAGATCTTTGTCTTACGGGATGTATTCAATCTAACCATCCGCGCCCTGAAAGAAATGAAGGAATTCTGTGTCTTTGGAGTGAATCACTATGTGAAGTGTTAGTTCTGCTACCATCTCCCAATAGCTACGCCAAAAAGCGATCTGGAACTCCTGAAGTCGTTTGCTGTTGCTAATAACAGAGCCACACAAGGTGCCTTCTAGAAGTTGTCCAACATACTTTTGTACTTGAGTAAACAGCAGGTGGTACTGGCCTTCTTCAATACAACTGTTACTGTGGCTGCAAAGAAAGGCATGGTCGCTGCTATGGACAACTGAGGAGAACAGGAGCTACTCAAGAGGTTGAATGTGGTTCTTCTAACCATTGCAATGAGAAATTTGGGTAATTTTGTCACGAAGAACACTCGGAAGTTCTTAAATATTCTAGATCTCAGTCAGGAGTTCTTAACTGAAGATCCAAGTACTTGGGCCCACAACTGAACATACATCAACGAAGAGGAGATTGCGAAGAGCTTGACGGTGATTAATGACGCGCGGAGAGAGGCATAGCGCTTATCCAGTAGTATAATGGAATCCTGTCAAAGACTGAAGAAAAAACAGAGGTTTATTATGCAAGTCATCAGAGAGCACTGAAAGCTGTTTCCGTACAGCCGCAAGAGTACTGTTGTAAAAGGACTCGTCGGACTGTAGTGAAGCTCTGCCACATCAGACATTATTTTGTTGTTAGAATTTCACCTTTGAACGGCAGGGTCATAGTTTTGCTTTACTCAGTATTAAAACTGTTTAGAGTGTTCTATGTTCTGCTATTAACCAGTGTCCACTGTCAAATATTGTGACTAGTGAAATATAATGATGAAAATGCTGTAAGTTTAAGTTATCAATAATCAACACTGTATTTCATGGCATTATGACAGTTAAGAACAAAATTCAGTTTCATTGAGCAGACCGTAAGCGTGATCCAATCTCAATAAAATTTGGCCTACTTCGTTTTTTGATGAAATGGAATATATTAATAGGGTGAGAGGTAATGATTTCAAAATTAAAAAAATATGAACCACACTAATATTTATATATATAAATATATATATATATATATATATATATATATATATATATATCCTCCTTTACCGTCCTACGAATTTACTTCGTTGGTAATGATTTCACTCGTTTTATTTGCTGAATACATGTTTTTAAAGATCGGTAAAATTCTATAAACTCGAGACAAATGGTTCGTTTAGTATAAAACACAAATTGACAACCGACACTGCAGTAGCTTCTGGAGGCTGAGCATCGTACCTAACCAGGAATGAGCTTTCAAAGAATCTTTATAACATTACAACACAAGGAGTGTATCAATCAATTTTCTTTTATTAATCCTCTTCTACCCTAACGGATAATCAATATGAACGATGCCGTTTTCTGTGACTCTAACGAGGCTTACTCTAAGAAAATTGTTTGAGACTTCTTTTATGAATGCATCTCAGCGATCGTTTTAATGTTGTCAAGGAACAGTGTCCTATCTTTGGTATGCTAACCTAGCACTCCAAGCTTGTGCAGAAGCTGTGCAATATCTGTATAGCATACCAAATAATTCTCTTCAGAGCAATTACAGCGGTACTCTAGGTGTCTGTTACAATGAAAGGTTATGCGAGAACTGTCAAAGAGAAGATATTTTCTGTAAATCTGATGCCAAAATTTCGGCCAAGGACTTTGACAAGCTTAGATCCCGAACTAGATCATTTTACTACTTTTTAACTTTGACTTATTATCTATGCATTTTATATCATTTTGGCATTTCTTAACTATGCACATTACTTATATCTATGGTACATATGTATTTGTGATTGTTATTATACCTAACTGACTGTTTATTTATCGTTCAGTCGTATTAAATTGCATTTATATATGTATATGGGTGAGAATATTTCAAAGGAAATTATTTATATGGAGGTACTCTGCTATTGCATAATATACATAACACTATCCTTAAAGTTTCCTCTACATAAATTACTCTTATGCACGCATTTACAAATTTTAAAAATAATACTTCCATTCGCGAAAATACGTAAACTAATACCACGATCAAGGCTAAGATAGCTGAAGAATTCTTATGGCCAATAATTGTCGATTTGAAAGTTAATAAAGTGAGATAAAGAAACCGCACGTTAGTAAATAATTTCACAACCAGGAATAAAATATTAGGAAAGCGATGCAATTGAAGAGATGCAGGCTTGTACATAGGCGTAAAGTTACTTCTTTTGTGGTCTCGTTGCCTCAAATGGTAGATCAAACTGCTCTTCCAATGTGCAACTGGAACTCGATCTAAAGGCAAAAGAAGGTTAAAAATGTTAATAAGTTGAAAGAGGCAATGGGTTATTTGTTGTGGGTTGAGAACTGAATAGGAAATTTTATATATATCTTCAAAAGACATAATTATATTGGATTTAAAAGCACTCCTTTAAAAGAAAGAGAGAAATGGATGGTATCTAACCTGAAAGATACTATTGGTATGGATACTTAATCTACTGCAAAAAGCAGTTTAGCATCGGTGGTCGTGCAATCGATACTAGAATATACGGGAGAGGTTTGGCTTCATAGAGATAAAGAGATTACGGCTTTGGCCTTTGGTGGTGACTGGAATCTTAAGAGTTTCTAGGGAAGTCTGAAGCTCTTCATGCCAGAAGGCCATTTATTCAGTTCTGAACTAATATGCTATTACGCAATTTAATGAAGCCTTTCTTTCGTATTTTCTCCATCTTCAAAGACGGAGGCATTGGTGAACTCTTAGACCTGTCGTGACTGACAACAATACTTCATAGAATAAATCATCGCTATTTACATCTCCTTTTGGTCTTTCCATCTACGTGATTTCGATCCACATCGGCATAATAAATCTAAATATATAGAGAATTAAAATATAAATGCAGGAAAAATATAAACATTTACATATATATCTCAAATATACATATACAGTTCTCAGTAAAATAAAGTTTTTATGATTGAGATGATACAATAATTTTTCATTTTCTTCCGCTCCTTAAGCAAGGCATTATAATTGGAAGAACATTAACATGGATGCAATTTACAGTTCCAAACGAATAGATAAGAAGGAATTTGCTAATGGCTTTGGTCAAAATTTGAATAAATTTTCTGGTTGTGAAGACTGATTCGTGAGGAAAGATGATGCATTAGTCCTGTATTAATGCGAAGACAAACAGGTGTTTATTTGCTTAGTTGCTCAACTATTTATGAGGAGTAAAAGAAATGAAAAATCAATTTTAGATATAATGGGATGCCTTTATCTTTTTGGTAAATCTTTTGTTCATTATATTCACTTTCATTGTAGAGTTAATATTCTCACTAAATTTATATGAGTTTGTCAATGTGTTTCATAAAAACTTTTAATCTTCCTATTTCATGTCTCAGAAGAGCTTAAATAGAATAGAATGTTTATCATTAACTTAATGAATCCATTATATAATAATAACTACGTTATATAATTACAGCCATGATGTATAAATTAAAGGCTTAATTGAATAGTTTTACCATTAGAAAGTTTTGTAACGGGTTTTGTATGGAACGTGCAAAAGTTATAAGAATTTAACGTGTGTAGTAAGAACATATTGTGTATAATACAATAAAATGTCCCTTTAATAGGTTCATCGGACCAGGAAATAGCCAAATATTTCTTAATTTTTAAATCATTTCACAAATAATGATTTGAATTTTGGAAAGTGAGCAATATATGTTTCAATAGTTGCAGATTTGTTTAAGAAGAGCCATCAAGATACTATTTGTTGGCACTTTCCCCAGTAATTTTTTTTTAACGAATTATTATTAGCAATATTGCGGTCGTATTAGCCACCTTCATGCATTTATTTTCTTGCTTTTGTGTTTGCTAGAGACAAATAGGCAAATACTATTTTCAATTACTTAAGACCAAACAATTGAGGCTACAGCACGAATCATCAAAATTTCATGGACTCTGAGATCTAAAGCAATTTTGCCTAATACAGAAATGGAAAGAAAAATGAAGGGATTAAATAAAAAAAAGTATTAAATTACCTAAAATATGAAAAGATGCCCTTTTCCCCTAGGATGTCATTTCACTCTCTCTATAATCCTGTAATCAATTTGTTTTAAGTTTAAGTCATCCAATGTCAGTTTCTGAGAGAGCATTTTTGATAGAGGCAAATATAGATAAATTACTTAATCAGAAAACGGAGGTAGATAAATATTTGATTACTGGGCAGTTGTAGCTACCAAAAAGGATTTTTTGAAATAATTTTCTAATAAATTGTAAAGGTTGAAGATCTAAATAATCTCACCATCACAGTTACAGTGAAATATTAGTTGTAACTGTGGAAGAGAGAATTTCTTCATGTTAGCATCTTAACTTAACCACGTTAAAAATCACATTGGCGTGAAACTAACATCGTATGTATTCCAATTTAATTCAGTTAGAACTAGCACAAAATCTATGAACTATTTACTACTAGTAACTAAATAATAAGGTAACTTTTTGTGCCTACTTACTTTTAATATTTTTTATAAATTCACTGAGTGTTGATTATCTTTATAACATACGAATTTACATGGAATAAGGAAAGTGTAATGAATAAATGCAGAAAATACAGGGTGTCCACAAAGTCTGGGTACATAGGGGATAAATACATAAATAAAAATAAATAAAAGTAAATAAAAAATAACATAAATAAATAAAATATTAAAATTCCTATGTACCCAGACTTTGTGGACACCCTGTATAATTAAGGAAAATTAGTAGATTGAATCACATAAAATAAATGATGTGCAGAGTAAGGCTGTTGTTTGTACAGGCAATTTGGATGAGTTTCATGAATGCTCCCGTAGCCTCATGTAAGAACGAGAGGGTGTAATTAAAACGATTGCTGCAGAACCAAGTTTTTAAGTAGAATGCGCGAATTGCATGAGAGTACATGGCGGTCTGAGCAGATTAAGTGTCAAGGAAATTACAGGAGAGTTTCTTTTTCTGTTTAACTTATAACGAACAAATATTTGTGATAATCTGGAAATTTTTAAAATTATATTTTATATTGATCGTATTTGCTTTATTAAAAAAACAGAATTTCAGTTTAGAAATTTCTTTTTCGAAAGTTTTTGAATTGGTATATAAATAAAGAAGTGATGCAACTAAAAGTGAAAAATCTATGTGAAATGTTCTGCAATCTAGCCATTGCTATTTATAGAGGATAAAGTAACAGAAGTCGATTGGTTAGTGAACACTTACTATGTGGCTACGAGGTTAAGAAACTTGTAGCTACAAAACGTAACGAATAAAGAATTCACTATTGCATAAAGCTTAGTGGTAAGTCTCTTGAACCCTTATTTTATTAAGGGAATCACAGATGTTATTTACTCCGCACCGAAATCAGAGGATTTGTAGCGTATTGGATAATATTAAAAAATTGAAACGATATTGAATTAATCGCCAAATGAAATGGCCTATTAGGAAAATAGCCAAACTGCAACTCAAGTTGCAAAGCCTATCTCATCGAGCCATTTACTCAAACTGTGTTGAAGCTAAAGGAAGACCTCTTTCCTTTCTCTCTACCACACACTCTGCACACGAAATCAAACACAAATTTGTTTCCCTGAAATACAATTATTCATGTGATTAGCCCCGTAAAATATATTTTAAAAAAGAAAAGAATCTAATGAAAGTAACTAAATATAAACATTAATCCCTTCCATATATACAGGGTGTCCTAGAAGTTGCGCACAATCATGGTTTCCAAAAAAACACCTTTATTGATTTCAAAAACACATTTATTGGTTTCAAAAACATATTTATTGATAATAATTGATGTAATTTATTTTCTATATTTAAGATTGAATTATGGCTGAGAAACTAAGAGTAGAAGGAAGAGTTTTCATGTAAGGAAGACATGGGCCAACACCGCTTAGTAGCTGAAGAATTCTACCGCAATCACTCTGAGCGAGATCCATTGAGCCATACCACTGTCTGTTGTTTAATCAAACGCTTCCAAGAAACTAGTTCAGTTGCTGACCGTGAGAGATGTGGGAGACCGAAGAAAGCAGCTGATGAAGAAACATCGACTCTAATCTTGAGAAATGTTGTTAAAAGTCCTGTGAAATCGGGCAGTTGAGTAAGCGAGGAGCTAAACTTTAACAAATCATCAGTGCATCGTATTCTCATGAGAAACAAATTTCATGCGTACAAAGTGAATTTTGTGCGAGCTCTTCATGGTCAAGACAAAGATAGACGATTGGAATTACGTGACTGGATGCGCGAACATTTGGTATCCTCAATATTCTTCAGTGAAGTAGCCATTTTCAATTTGAATGGCTAAGTAAACAGGCACAATTTGCGCTATTGGTTAGATAACAATCCACGTTGGAATTAGAAGGGACACCATCAAACACCCAAGATATATGGTCTAGGCTGGAATCTGGGAAGAGGAAATCATTCTTCCATACGTTTTCAATGATAATATCTCTGATGAAACCTATTTAGAGCTCCTGCAAACCTTCTTGTTTGATTACCTTGAGGATGTTTCCATAGGTCGACGATAAAACTTCTTTTTTTCATCGGGATGGAGCTCCAGCACACTTTTCTAATTGCATGCAAGACTACTTGAACCAGACCTAGCCTAACAGAGGGATTGGGTGGAGTGGTCTCGTGGAGTGGCCACTCTGATCACCAAATCTGACTCCCCTTGATTATTTCTTTTGGGAACATCTCAAATCTGTTGTGTACCGGAATGAATCGTCCACACACTCTTGATGATTTTAAGAATGCAATAACAACTGACTGCCAAAAGTTCACCCTTGATACCCTCAAGAGTGTGAAAGACAGTTTGATGAAGAAAATGTAGGATCGTTTTATTGCAGAGGGTGCTCAATTTGAACATTTGTTATAATTATTATCAATAATGGGGTTTTTGAAATGAATAAAAGGGTTTTTACCTGCGGCCAAGCGCCAGATTAAGGCATCGCTTTTATTCAAAACGAGTAAAGTTCAATTGTACCCATTTACAGCCATGAAGTGACTCATATAACCATGGAACATATGGTTATTCACCCTTTATATTTCAAATCTGCCATTGGATTTGGCACTGGGTGGCGCCATCTTGTGGTAGAAGCCTCATTTAGCCATTTAGCCCTTCAGAAACACTTGTAAGTGATTTAACCCATTGAAAACTATCAATGCAATAACTATTTATCATCTTTT
This sequence comes from Ceratothoa steindachneri, assembly GCA_963969495.1. NCBI lineage: Eukaryota > Metazoa > Arthropoda > Malacostraca > Isopoda > Cymothoidae > Ceratothoa > Ceratothoa steindachneri. The sequence goes on from OZ018319.1 coordinate 64,523,576, forward strand.
GACAAAAAGCTGCAGGTCATTGAAGGGACTTTACCTCTTGTTTTTGAAAACCAGTATGGTGTGCAACTCCTGGGACACCCTGTATATTAGATAAAATCTTTCGGGTTCAAGATAAATTCTAGCCTGAGATCACAATGGAATTAGATCAAGCCTTATATAATGCATGTGGGAGATACCACTTGATTTAGGTGAATCTAATTTAAATTTGCAAGTAATGTAATAAACGAAAGTTGGAAACAAGGGATCTTCCTGCAATTGTTTACACGATCTTTTGCGTTGAGACCTGGGCAACAACGTGCACCAAACGTAAAATTGGCTTAAAACACGAATAAAAACCACCAACGAGCAGTTAGAAGAAATGTTCCGCTCTCTGAAATTGCTTCACACTGTAGCACAGAGGTCACGAGATGTAGTGGCAATAGACAAAAGTCATCAGAGGAGAGAAACCGAGGAGGAAATTTTCTGTAAGTCTGGCAATCGGACAATGATTGCAAATAAAATATTAAAGCTACCTATGTCATTCATTTTCTCCTTAGCATAGGTCTTGTAAACTGCAGGTAAGAAACCCTATCCTTTCATATGAGAAGCCACGATAGGATTAAAGGAAACTCAATTTAACCTCTGGAAAGAGGTACAGATAAGATGCTATAGCTTTGGCAGAGCTCTTTAGCACGTCTCCTCGCCCACACATTGTAAATACGAAGTACTACAGAAATTTAGAAATTTGTCGCATTTTATCGTTATTATTGATTAAATATACAAAGGCTGCTTCCATCTACCCCAATTTGTGAGGTATCGCATTCATATATATGTGAGGAACGGAAAAAGAGGTTGAGCACTAATTGATACTTCTCAAATACGTCACACTCAGAAAATGCCTTAGTTCATCTTTAAATTTAATTTATTATTTTGTTGTTATTTTGTTATACAATTTCACATTTTATTTATTAAAAAACACTAAATTAAAATAAAAATAATTACTATGCAAAGAAATTCGAGCTTACGCCGCACATCTCCCTAATGAGGGCCAAATGAGGAATCACCTAGCCTAATTAGGCTATCATTACTCTGTTTTACAAGTACTAACCCCTTCGTTCCTCTCAAAATTGCTATTTATTTCTAATACTTGTTAATAGCCTATCCTCATTCTCATTTGTCGTTCTTATTAGAGAGATCTGCAAAGTAAGCTCAAACTTTTCGCATTGTAATTCTTATTTTCTCAAGGAATTCTTCTTAGTTTTTTTTAGACTGATAAAATGGGAAATGTTGAATAACAAAGTGGTAATTAAATAATCAATTAAATATATATATATATATATATATATATATATATATATATATATATATATATATGGAATGAAAAACTCACAAAGTATCACGTGAGGGTAGCAAATGAATGCATTCATATATATATATATATATATATATATATATATATATATATATATATATATATATATATATATATATATATATATATATATATAAGTATATATAAGTATATATATGCAAAAGATCACACAAAAAAAATGAAACGATGATTCTGAGTTCATTTTCGAGGAATCAGCAGGGAATCTTCGTTTCATTATCCTTCTAGCTTTGTTGCATTTATTGCTTACTCACACGATAGTTATCCATTATATGAGCACTTGAATTTACATTAGTCAAGTTATGCAAACTACAACTGCAGTTTGCCTTCCAGGTATAAATGCTTACATGTGAATTCTATGTTATGTATCTTCCAAGTATTTTCATTATTTCTATCTTCACTTAATCATTACAGATATCTCCTTACAAACTTATTGGGTGATACACCCGCTCTAATATTACTCTGGAGATTCGAAGAAACAACAGATTTTAAGCGATATTGTTAAGGTCAATCCTCTTGCCGCGTTTCCTTGTAATTTATATAATGAGAATTTCCAAAAAATAACTTTTATCCTAAATAACATCTAGCAATTGTGTCTATTTAAGATAATTAGATGATATTTTATCTTGCTGATGCTACGATATTCTTCAAAACTTTAGTAATTTATTTCAAAACTATAACAACATATACCTTGCTAATAAATTTAAGATGAAATGAGACACAAATATTTTTTTTATCATCATCAAACTTATGAAAGGCAATCGACTAATAGTGCATTCTGCATTCCGTAAACCAGGAAATACAATTACTTATGTATATTTCTATTTGAGGCACGATAAAAACATTAAGAAATCTGTCATTCTGTCCTAAAAAAATTATAGTACCTTGTAGCGCCCAATTGCAGAGTGGAGTAAAGCCAACAAGGATCCTCACAAATGAGCACCCTGTTGGCCGTATGAAATCTTGAAATTAGGTTAGCAAATCTAACATTGAAATAATATATCATCCTGTAATAATGAATTAATGTAAGACAAAACAAATACTTTATAAATAAGCGGGTAGAAACATTATCCTTATTGTTCATTATTGTCATTCTGATTAGTATATAATTAGCCTTATTATTATAAGTCCGTACCCCATCCTCAAACCGTGCTTCCATAGTCCTGCAATTTGACGCAGAAGGAGACTTACAAGAAACCCTGAGTATTGACAATGATAGTCAGCCAAAGAAGTTAGCACAGAAACAAACCACGGTGAACTCAACAATTTTACTTGCCCAAACTAAGGTAGCCATAAATCAAAATTAAAGCCTACAAAACCGCCATTTTTCTTCCGAGTCCTTCCTTTTGCCAGGCAACAACCTGGTTGCCGTTCGAACCCAGCCTACAAGCGGATTACCCAAAATAAACCTTTGAAGACAGCTCAAACTCAACTGTAAGAACGCCAACACAACCACTATATCTGATGACACACACACACGCACACACACACACCTATAATCTGTTCTAAAATTTGAGCTTAACTTTATTATGTACTTTTACTTTGTTCATCTTAATTTATCTCATATGTTTTATAATTTTCTTTTATTTCCATGGGAAATATATTTATTTTAAAGCGAATGATTCCAATAAAAATTCTTACTATAACAAAACAAGGTCTTATGACTAAAACTCGTGCTGTTACTTATCTGATTTATGACTTACGACCTTTAAAACGTTTAATAATTAACGGACTAACTTGGCGACGAACTTAGCAATTATAACATCAGAAATAAAATGTAAAACAACATAAGAGTTTCAAATTTCGTTAGAATCGGTCAAAGAGTTATGATGTTATTGCCAAAACAAAATAATTCCCGGATTAACTTTGGGATGTCCACGACAATATAGCATTCGGAAGAAAATGTAAAACAGCATAAAGGTTTTAAATTTCGTTTAAATCCGCCGAATAGTTACAATGTTAATACCAAAACAAAGAAAAAGAGCAAAACAGGGACTGACCGACTTAGTGAGATGTAAATTCGCCCTCGACTAAAAATCGATTAGTCGTTGGTATTTTTAATAAATCCCTGGCAGACCATGGAAGGACCTTGCAAATTATATCATTTGAAGTAGGACGTAACACAGCATAAGCGTTTCAAATTTCGTTAGAATAGGCTTAATAGTTACAATACTATTACAAAAACAAGAAAAATGAAAACAGGGACTGACCTACCGACATGGTGAAATGTTGTCACCGCGACATGACTCGCACGCGACTAAAAAAATACCTTATTCTTTTAACTCTTAATTAAGTGGTTTTTCTTAAAAAAAACTGTGTGCAAATGGTTTTTAAGAATAATCATTTTTCCAACTGTCGAAGTTTATTTCAGTATATTGGGAAAGTATAAAAGAAGGCTTAAGAAAAACCAGGACAAGGAATGTGCTTGATTATAACGCTTGAATTGGAGTTGACAATAGTTAAGATTTCTAAGAAAAATACTCAGAGTCAAGAGAAGAGATTAAAACATATGAGTTTGGCTTACCAAAGATTATAGCATCTAAACACAGTCAGGAGATAGTAAGAATAGAGATATTTAGGTCAGGTGCCAGTGAATAAAGAAAGAAAAGCAGAGGAGAATGGCTAAAAACTGAAAGAGAACGAGAGAAAATAAGACAGCAAATAACGAGATAATCATTTGTAATGAATTTTGGTATTAGTCCATAATTTTTTTAATTATCAGGGGCTAATTATAAAATCGAGAGAACTACTTATAAAAGTAAATAATAAGATATTTCTTACAATTAATATTGTAATTATCTTCGACCATTTGCATAGACAAATCAGCGTTGTTTTTTCTTCGTCTTACATTATATTTATATTAATTTAATCATAAAACTAATGAGTTACCAGTTTTTATATAATAATGTTTAAAACAATCAAACTTCGACTCATATATACGACCGAGTTTGCCTATATACAAAGAAAATATTGCAAAGAAAAAGCAAGCAACAACAAACCTTCGATTATTAGGAAGTTGCATGCTGACACTATCTAAGCCAAGTTTACTAAACTTCGCAGCAATGATCATTGATGTTCGCTTATTTGGTGGAGCACAAACAAAAAATATTAGTTCCTTATAAACGTTTTCAGTCATAGGTTTGATTTATGTCTAATTTGAGCTTAAAAGAATCAACTGTAGTGCAGTGAATGAGTTACAGGGGAGACCATTCCATGTATTGAAGGTTCGATGAAGAAATTATTTTAGATTTGTGCGAGGTAAACGGTTTACCTAAAATTTAACAACCGTCCTGTATTAGTGGTTGTTACTGTTCAGCCTTCGACGATTTAAAATACCTTAATTCGGTTACCTATCAGTCTAACGCTGGGTTAATGCGAAAATATTTAATTCTTTAAGTAGGCCTTCGTACTTTACACTCGGTGTCATTTTGGTAATGATAATAATAATTTTGGCCTTCTGATTTGTTTGAGTTAAGCTCTCTTCCTAAATTAATCACATCGTTTTCATTTACGGTCATCTGATGCAAGGCGCCTAAATCTACTATTTGGCTTGGCCAACGGATAATACTTATGTTCTCTTGTAAATAGTGATGCCAAGAATCCCCTTTGTTACCCAGAGATGCTCCAATATTTGAGTTTTTAGGGTTTGTTTTAATTTGATTAGCTCTTTATCTCTATGCACTCTTTGCTTTCATGATATTTTTGCTTTGCTATTAACTAATAACATTAAGTAGCAATGGTCTTGTTATATTAAAAATGCTTTGAAGATCTTGCTTTTATAATATGAGCACTTTTATCTTCCATGACTACAGACCACATATCTTCTCCCATCATAGCAGCATCCGATTTCTCTTGGTATATTCTCTACATTCTTGCAAAGTCCCGATGGGATCTCTTACCATTCTCCTCAATGAAATCCCCCAAGTTTTCATGAAATAAAACTAGTTGCAAAGGAAAAATCTACACTTTAAGGGTTTCAATAAGATTTGCTTCTAGCTACTTGTATTTTGGCCCTTTATTATTTCCAAAGAATCAATGAATAACATCATGAAATGCACATCATGCTTCTGTTTCGAATTTTTTCATCACTGTTTAAAGTTTCTGAATTCAAAGTTATGTATACTCGTGGTCCGAACAAATATACCACTCTTGGACTTAGCCTAAGAAAGCTTTAAAAATATAAGACATACTCCTTAAAAGGCTTCTCCTCCAAAAGCTATTGCATTTAGATACTCTTTTATCAATCACAATTTTATATAAAGGGGGATAATAAAAGCTTAAGAGGCTCCAAAAGAGCCTGTATGGCAAAGTTTAACTTCTCTTGGTGCACTGCATGTCAGTAGACCACTGAACTTTACGTTAATAATGATAAGCAGCTCTTGTATCTCTTCAACTAAGAAGACATGAATATTTTGTGTATTCACTTTTCAAGCCAAGTAAGAACGAAATTAGCTTGAAGTTTCCACAATCCTCCCATTTTTATTCATCATTGTTTATTTTTTCAAGTAGATCTTTATCATTATCGTACGTAGTCTTCTTTCCTCTGTTTGTCTGATCATGTTTTAATCAAACAGCAGTAAACCTACCATTCACATCATTGCCGAAAGACAGAGACCTACTAATATTAAAGTAAATTGTAAATTCCTTAGGTCGTTTCCGGTACCTAGATGTCCTACCCTCTTACCCTATTAAATTTTATTCTCTCAGCCTAGATGACAAATGTTTAGCTCATAACGTATCCCACCGTAATTTCCTGAATATATTCAGCTAAATTTGATTTATAAGTTGGGATAGTTACTCATTTTTACCAAAAACACTTTATCTATTTCTTTGTTTCTGATATTGGTGACTCTTCTGTTTGAAAACCCATTAAGGCTTCTGTAAAAAACAAGAGAAGACTAAATTTAGCAAGTTGAACCAAATCATCGATGAAATTAATACTACACTATCAATAAAAATAAAGTTTATGTAGAAGTTGTTAACATAATAAAGAAAAGCTGCTACAAATAATCCTGGCTCTGGATACTGAAGAGCTTGTGTGAGTTAAAACATTGTGTACTATGTAACATCAATTGTTCTGAAAGAGCATCTATCCTCGTGGTTCTTTGGTTCTCTCCATAAAGTGGAAATTTAAATAGGCTTGGCCGTTCTTGCATCCCTCAACTATGCTTCTAGATTAGACTAACTGTTACAAAATATCGTATAAAAGCTCCATGGCTTTTCTTGGTCAGCCTTGGGCATTCCAATAGAGTCTATTTTTTGCAGAATTTGGCACCTTTCTCAATTCTTATGTTTTATATGCTTTATCCCAATAACATATCAACACACGAAACATAATGTATCGTGAGAATGTTTTCATCGTATAGTAGACATAATAAAGAAAGCTAAAATTATATCATAGGAAACCATCTGAAACAGAGATTTTTTTAATTAAGGGGCTATCTGGCAACTGCCGACTAAGGCATAAGTTGCCGTAAACAAACAGCCTAATTTAGGCTACTTTAAAAAATTAAACAGAAAACAATAAAAAGAAATAACAATAACAATAACAAAGCAATAACAAAACAATTACAAAAACAACAACAACAATTAAATCGGGTTAAATAAAAGGGAGAAGGCCGGCCTCCCCCAAAAAGTCAATAAGTCCACCAGTCAAAGAACACGCACTCGTCCCGAGAACAAGGGACAGGCGGTAGCGACCCCGCCCATCCCGGTACCGGGACAGGTGTCGTGCGCGAAGATCACCCAGACTGGGACATTCGACAAGAATGTGCCGAACAGTCTAAGGGACGACGCAGTCGTTGCAATAGGGCGCAGGCGAGCGCTCCATCAGATAGCGATGCGTCACACGAGTGTGTCCGATTTGAAGACGACAGAAAGCAACCTGAAGCCGCCACGGCATTGGGGGATAGGTCCATGGGAACAGTCGCGGCGCAATGGCACGCAACTTTAAGTTCCCTTCGACCGTCTCCCATCTTCTTTGCCAAGCAGTCCGAAGAGCTGCCCGTATTCCTGCCATGTAGTGGGTGTGAGGAAGAGCGAAACGCTGGTCCGGTCGCAGAGTCGTCGCGGACTCTTTGGCGCCCTCATCGGCGCGCTCATTCCCCGCAATTCCTACATGTCCAGGAACCCAGCAGAAGATAATCTCGACATCTGCCCGGCTCGCCAAAACCGTGGCGTCACGGATATCGCGAACCAGGGGATGCGGAGATTCCAATGCCCCGAGAGCACTCAGGGCGCTTTGTAAGTCGCTATACAGTAGATCACAATCCGGTCTCCGAACCGGGCACGTCGCGTAATCTCCCGTACCGAGTGGTGTATTGCCACCAGCTCAGCCGTGAAGACAGACGCAGCGCCTGGTAGAGCCCCGCTGACTTCAAACAGAGGGGTTACGGCGTGGAAGCCGACCCCCTCTTGGGACTTGGAGCCATCCGTATACACTGGCACGGTACCAGCGTGACACGATGTGTGCTCCAAAAAGGTTGAACGCAATACTCCCGGCGCAGTACAAGCTTTGGGAGCAGAGGCGTGGCGACAAATAGCCAAATGTGGTACCCTCCAGGGTGGCGTCCTGGGCAGAACCAGGGGCGCCACCGGCCCGAGAGCTATATCTACCTCTCGAAGGAGTTTCCTGGCCCTAAACCCAAAGGGCTTAGGGTATGACTGGCGTCTCTCGGTGGCATAGGCACCATCGAGATCAGCTGCGGATGCAGTGAGAGCTGTTGGCGACTGAGGGAGGCGCCGGGCTCGCGCATACAGGCGAGTGATGCACTGCACGCGGCGCAGAGCGAGTGGCATCTCCCCAGCATCGACCAACAGGCTCTCAATGGGGGAAGTGCGGAAGGCACCGGTCGCAAGGCGAAGGCCGGTGTGGTGGATTGAATCCACCTTCCGCAATAAACGCTCGGCTGCGGATGCATAAAACTCGCATCCGTAGTCGAGCTTCGAGCGAACAAAGGATCGATAAAAAAGTAAGGCAGTAGCCCTATCAGCGCCCCAAGCGCTGAACGTCACGGAACGGAGAATGTCCATGGCGCGGGTACAAGAGACCCTAAGGCTGCGAATATGAGCCTCCCAGGGGAGGCGTCGGTCGAATACAAGACCAAGGAAACGGTGCGACTCAACCACATCCAGGCGTTCCCCATTAAGAAACAAATCTGGGTCAGGGTGAAGCCGTGGATGGCGGCAGAAGTGCACCACCTTAGTCTTGGCCAAAGAAAACCGAAACCTGTGCGCTTCGGCATAGCGAGAGACGCGGTTCAATGCCTGTTGGAGTCGACGCTCCAGAGTTGGCATCTGGGCCGCGCCAAAAGAGATCGAAAGGTCGTCCACATAGAGCGTAGCGAGAACATCTTCTGGCAGCACCGAGGTGATGCCGTTGATGCTCAGGGCAAAGAGTGTGACACTGAGGAAACTTCCCTGCGGGACACCCTCTTCCTGCTCCTTTGGGGCAGAGAGGGCTCCCCCCACCCGTACGCGGAATCGACGATCTCGCAAAAATTCAGATATAAACATTGGGAGGCGTCCCCTCGCCCCCATCGTGTGGAGAGTCTCCATGATACCGTATTGCCATGCGGTATCATAGGCCTTCTCCAGATCAAAAAACACCGTGGCGTAGTGCTGTCTACGAAGGAAAGCCTCGCAGACGGCATTTTTCAGTCGGAGCAGAGCATCCGACGTGGAGTGAAACTTACGGAAGCCGCACTGTGCAGAAGACAGATGGCCTCCGCTGTCCAGGAAATAGGCTAATCTAACATTTACCAATTTCTCCATCAACTTGCACACGCAAGAGGTTAGAGAGATTGGGCGGAAACCGGTCGGAGTAGAGTGATCTCTCCCCGGCTCTCGAAAGGCGAGCACAGTAGCGATTCGCCAGGAGTCTGGGAGAAGACCTTCCACCCAGATCCTGTTGAACAGATCTAACAGAAAGGCCATGCGTCGCTCACCCTGGTGACGAAGCATGGCGTACGGGACATCGTCCGGACCATGGGCGGTGTCCGCGCACGAAGCGAGAGCGGAACGCAACTCACTCACAGTAAACTTGTCGTTGAAGGGTTCTCCGCCTCTGGAGGTAAAGTCCAGCCGGCGGCCTTCCGCGACATCACGACGTGCATTGAATGCTGGCGGAGCAACATCACGGCTAGAGAATGCAGAGAAAGCGGTCGCTAAGGATTCCGCCACGGACGCGGGGTCCGAGATTGCGGTCCCATTCTCCTGGAGAACGGAAGGGGGGTCCTGCGAGAACTTGCCCCGAATCCTTTTGACTCGCTTCCACACCTCAGCTAAAGGGGTCTTCCCGTTAAGTGAAGACACGTATGCCCGCCAAGAAGAGCGGCGGGCGTGCTTCGAAATATACCGGAACCTAGCCCTAGCCCGACGAAATTCAGCGACAGTGAAATCGTTTGGGCGGAGCTTATAGCGCATGTAGGCATTACGCTTCTGTTTGAGGGCCGTCTCACACTCGGCCGACCACCATGGGAGTGGTCGGCGTGCAAAACAGCCAAACGTCCTAGGAATAGTAGTCAGGCCCACGGCGATTAGGTTGCCGGAGAAGAACTCAACGGCCTCATCTACCGACCTAAACTCCTCGACTGAGATAGAGAATTCAGTCATTTCCTGAAATGCAGGCCACCGCGCCCGTGCCAAGCACCACCGAGGTGGTCTCTCAGGCGGCAGTTGCCCTGAAAATGATATTTGAATGGGAAAGTGATCACTACCATGGAGGTCATCGACCACCCCCCAATCAAAATCAAGCTGTGCATCCGAAGAGCACAAAGATAGGTCAAGGCAAGAAAATGAAGCGGTTCTCGGACAGTGATGCGTAAACTCATCCACGTTTAGGACACCCATCTCAAGCTCTTCGATCAGATCGGCAAGGACTTGTCCCCTGGGATTTATGGTGTAATCTCCCCAGAGAGGATGCCTGCCGTTCAGATCTCCAAGCAAGAGATAGGGCCTCGGAAACCGTGCCACGACGCGGCGGAAGTCCCCCGCGTCGAAGTTAGCTGACGGTGGAATGTACGCAGAAATGATAGTATACCTCCTATCCAGGTGCAGCTGCACAGCCACTGCCTGTAAGGAGGTATCTAAAGAGAAAGGAAGAACGGAGACATCATGCCGGGTGTAAACCGCGCATCCCCCAGCCCGGCCGTCCCGCGGTGGTGGGGTTGCAAGACCCTTATACCCCGGGAGGGCAGGCAGTGGGCACGCGCCTAGCATGGTCTCCTGCAAAAAAATAGCTAACGGGGAACGGGACGAGGCGAGCCTCCGCAGCTCCTCCCAGTTGGCCCGGAGTCCACGGCAATTCCATTGAAGGAATATGCCCTCCAGGCCTAGCTCGGAGGAGACGCGGGGGCCCTCCTCGAATTGAAGACCCTCACGGGAATGGCCGTACGCTTCCCGGGGGCAGAACCCCGGGCGCTGTTGGCCGGACAAAGCGCTGGAGGCGCTGTCGCCTTCGAGGACTTATTGGGGGAGGTTGACCTCGCCATGCGAGTCTTTTCCTCCCTCCGCCTCGAAACCTTAGGCGGGCGCTGCGGATTCGGAGGCGGGGGGCCCTCTTTTTGAGGAACCACCGTCTCCGAGCCACTCGATCCACCTCGTGGCGTGGGCGAAGGAGCTGAAGCTCCTTTGTTGCTGTCCTCCTTTCGGGGGACAGCTTTAGGAACCCCCGAAGATGGCCTAGCGACCATCTTCAGGGGTGTTGCCTCCTGTGAGTCTAACGACTCTGTGGAGGCGCGTGGCCGTTTCGCCTTACGGGAAACGGTCACGCTGGGGGAAGAGGGGGGAGCCCTGGTTTTAGCCGGGGCTGGGTGTGAACCCTTTTTGCCGCCAGCTCTACCAGGGGAGTGCCCGGGTGTAGTAGAGCCCGCAGAAGGGCTCCGAATGGGCGCGGAAACAACCGTGCTCGTTGGCCTGGATGGGCCAGGAGCAGAGGGTGCCTTTCGAACTACTGAGGCATATGACGTCCCAGGCAGAGCTGGGCGCGCCAGGACCAAGTCCTTAGCCTCGCGGAATGAGAGTCTATCCTGGGCCTGAACGGCCAGGATTTCTTTCTCCAGGAGATATGCACCACATTGCTTCGAAGAAGCAGGGTGCGGCTCTCCGCAATTGACACACTTGGCCACACACGATTTGGACTTATCGTGTGCGACCTTGGAGCAATTTACACAGACTTCGGGTGACCCCGACTTTGCACGTCTACATGAGCGATTCGTATGGCCGAAGCGGTGACAGTAATAGCACCGCCGCGGCAGTGGCACAAATGCCTTCACGCGGTAGCGGTACCAACCGGCACGCACCGACTCAGGGAGCTTGTCACAGTCGAACGTGACGAAGAGTGTAGGGGTGGGTCTCGAAGCCCCTCCCTGTTTTCTCATCACACGTTCGACCTTGACCGCCCCATGGTCGGCCAGCTCTAGGGTGATGTCCTCAATGGAGTAGTCAACGAGTTCCCTCGCATAAACTACTCCTTTCACAAAGTTCATGGTAGAGTGCGGCGTCACACTCACCGGGGTGCCATGAAGTGTCCGAAGAGCACTTATCTTGGCCGCCTCGGCGGGATTCGCCGCATTCGCCAGAAGGCTGCCGTCCAAGAAACGGGTCACCTTCGGCTCTCTACCAATTGCACTAGCTAATCCTCTCCTCTGATGGATCATGTTGCCCTTGGATAACATGGTGCCATCAGTGGAGCGAATAACGAGGAAGCGTTTGAAGCCAGCGGGCTCGAAAACGCCAGGTAACCTCTGAATGAGGGGCCCCGATGTCATCGAGGCTCCGCCCTGTGCATTCTTCGTCTTAGTCTTGGTCAGGAGCTCCGCACACGAGGGGGTAGAGGGGCCGGATTTACCGATCTTGGCTTGGTCGCCTACCAAAGTGGCAGCAGACCCATCCGTCCCCGCAGCCCCCGCGGATGGAGAGGAGCCCCGAGTCTGTCTTTTTCGTCTTTCTTGTCTTTTTCTTCTTTTTAGGAGAGGAGGGCGGGGAATGAACCCGCTTCTCACCCCCGCCGGTAGAAGCCCCCAGGCCAGATGGACCGGCCTCAGCCAGGTCCTTCTCTGAAATGGAGAAGGTCCCGGTGGGCGCAGGGGATTCATCCGGAGGAGATCCCTCCCCTCCTTGTCCTGCCTGAGAATCCACAGCCGTTTGATGAGGACCTTGCATAGGGGCGGATTCGGGTTCGGTGCTTGGCGCCAAGCCCAGATTCCCCCCCATGGAAGGCCCTACCGTCTGAGGCTGGTTTTCCTCAAGGACCATGTCTATCACAGGAGGGGCCTCCAGTTGGCCATCCCCTCCCAGGACATCGCAGGTCCCCTTGGCAGCGTCATAAGTCTTTAGTGGGGAGGCACAGGCCTTGACCCCGGCAAGGTTTAATATTTTTGCCAGCAGGTCTTTTGAGGTAAGCGACCGAAGGGGCCTGGCTTCCCTCTCCCCCCTAAGGGGGTTTGCCCTACCGAGCCGCTTGTACGAGGGACGGTCGGCAATGGGCTGCCTGCTGGCTTTCTTGGCAGTCCCCTTAGAAAGCATAGGAGGGACTGCCGCTGGAGATAGGGAGGTGCCCGAAAGCACCTCCAGAGAAGGGGGTGAGGGGGAGTCCCCTACACCCGTAGGCGTAGGAGAGGAGTAAGCCTCCTCTCCGGTTAAAGAGGTATGGAGGGTCCCCTGCGCAAGCACAGAGGGGGGGGGGACCTCCATCTTTTCTGTGGAGCTGCACGAGGGCGGCTCCGTTGTTGTTATAGGGGGAATTAAGGGGAGATGTTGTTTTTTTTTCATCATTGGGCATGGTGACCCTCTTTGTTTTACGGGACGCAATCGCTCACCACCTCTTGCAGTAGCCCGCACTGCAAGAGGTGCTTACAGGCCCGGCAGAGCCAGGCACCGCCATTTGGGACCACCTCTCCCGCCTGGTGGCCTGGCAGTCCTTCGGCATGGCGGCTCCACCTTGAACACGGCGTAAAACGGATAGATTTTGAAGACGAGAGGAAAAGGGATGTGAGGAAGGTATGGGGGGGGATGAAGCAGGTTGTTAAAAGCCAACCACCCCAGACCGGAGCTCAGGGGTTAGGGGACATTGTCCCCTCCCCCCTCAGCCCCGATCCGGGACGATTGGCTGAGAAGAAGGTCAGCTTCTACCCTGTGAAATTAGAGGCTGACCAGAGAAAGTTGTGGGAGAGGTTGTATGAAAAGCGACGAGGTAGGATAGGAATACAGGCTATCTGAAGGAAGGAAGAGAGGCTAAGCTGGGGCCGGACGGGGCGCTGGATCCCGTCAGCACGGCGGCCAGGATGGCAAATCGCCGCGCCCCTTACGGGGTCTGAAACAGAGAAAATATATTAAATTGTAGAATATATAAATCCTAATAAAGTGCTGTTTATACTAATTTAAAAATTAATGTGTTTATATAACGGTTAATGACACAGAAAAATTAATATCTTAGGATTCGGCGCAGCAAATTGATTAACAAATATTAGAGAAATTTTAATAAACACAACTTTTGCAATAAAAATTGTTGAATAGTTAAACCATACTTGAAAAGCCTACAGATATTTAACAATTTCAGGAGTCGAGAGAGAAAGAGAGAGATAAAGCTAGAAATACGAAAAACCCAGCAGATTCTTACTATTGAAAGGGAGAGAATTTTAGGTTCTATGCAAAGATTTTCTTACAGACTTTAGACATTTTTGAACGAAATGTTAGGGTATCAGATGAACCTCAATTTTCAAGATTTGGGAGAATTCGTTATCTAGGACTGGTATGGTAACGAAGAGGAGTCGACGGAGAAACAAAAATAAACGAGAATGTTTGACTTTATGATAATGGTAGAAACTTTGGCTTTTTAAATATGCCTATTTTTCTATTTTTTTTGTATTCGTGGCTTGAAGTTCAGAAGTGCTAGTAATACGACATAGTTTTCTCTTTCCTGTGGGTTAAAATCTTATATATATATATATATATATATATATATATATATATATATATATATATATATATATATATATATATATATATATATATATATATATATATATATATATATATATATATATATATATATATATATATATATATATATATATATATATATATATATATATATATATATATATATATATATATATATATATATATATATATATATACAAGTATATATATATCTTTTAATATGACACATCATTACAAAAAAAATCCCAGGAAAAACCGAGAATATGTTCAAAGGAAACATTATTTTACACTCAACGGAAAACAAAATAAATGCCTTTGCAGGTTGAGATATTTCTCGCAAGTTAGAACGTATCGTAAAACCAGAACTATAAAAAATCTATATATAGCTATAATAACTTTGAGAATAGAGAAATAAAAATTCAATAGAGTGTATGAGTAAAGCGTAATTAGAGAAAATTGTGAGTGTTTGAAGTAAATTTCATGGAAAATTCTGGACCCAAATTCATAAATAGACTGGAGTCCGGTTGCTTTAAATAAACCGGTTTATTTAATGAGAGTAAAATTATAATATTTATTTATAGGATTAACACGTGTTTTTGGCTATTCGTTTAATCCTGTTTCTCATTTTGAACAACTACAGTGTATTCTACTAATGAAGATAAAATAATTGTTTAAGTAAAACACCGTTACTTTCAGTTTCCCAGGTAAACTCTTTAATTAATTTGAGCAGTTATATTTTTCTTAACTGTTTGTAATAACACAATTAAGTAATGATGGTAATGTTTGCCTATTTGGAAGTTAATATTTGTCATCGAATTTTGAATCTCTGCTACGTATAAGTGGGGAAAATACTCTAAACTATTGTTTTTAGCTTTTAATATATATATATATATATATATATATATATATATATATATATATATATAATTGAATATAGAGAATTATTTAATATATCTTTTTCTACACTTAAAATATATTTATAGCATAAGGTTCATTTTAGCATAATTACGATTTTTGTAATTTTCAAAGACATAAACGTTTTTAATTATTAAAATGCCGCTCACCGATGTCATTTCCGACACCCTCCACGCTGACGCAATCAGCGTCAGCGTCTAAAATAAAATAAACAAAGTTAATCTAAAAAAGATAAAATTAACCTGAACAGAAAAGAAACTCACGGCTATTACAATTATTCCAACCAAAACAATCTTACCACATAAGAATCCCGAACACGTTGAAGACTCTAAGGAGTGAAAAACAAACAATAACAAACGAAGAGAACTAAGTAAAACATTACAGTGCAAATTCACAAAGAGGAAACTCCAAGTGATACCAAGAGGAAACAAGAAAATAAACAGATAATCACTTACTACAAGCAAAGAAACTCAGGCATAAGCTCAAATGCATAGAAATATAACGGCATGAATTCTACAGAAGAGACACAAATGCAACAGTAAATAAATGAAAACAAATAAGAGAGATTAGACGGAACACCCGCCAAGATAACTAGAAAGAATAAAGAGATAATATGAATAACGGAGGGAGTGACAGAGATTGGTGATTCTGCCGCAAACTGCCGAAAAGTTGTTCAGAATGACTGGAGAGATGAAAGAGGAATGACAAATAAAAAAATTAGGGACCGTGTTTCCGATTTAATGTAAATCAGTAGGTGAAAATAATAGAATATTCCATTCGCTCTCTTCTGTGTTCCTGCTTGCAGGAATGTCAAGTTAGATCAACTTCTTCTCTCCTACTGATTTCTATTTTCACCCATGATTATTCTTCTCCTATCCCTCCATGGAACCCTACCCTATCTTCTCCCTCAAGCCCACTTAACATGGATTCTTTCGCCTGCCTTCTCGCCTGCGAGAGGGGCGAAGATCCTACGGACGATACTCTATCTCTCTTCCACAATAAACTGCATTAGTAGGGACAGTTACAAATGCAGTACAGCGAACCAAAACGTTCATGGCGAAATTCAAGATTTAGCAAAACGAGCAGTAAAATAAATGCAAGTAAACAGGTAACCTAAAAAAAAATAAAATACCAATAATTACAAGAGATATATTCGAGATTCTGAGTTAAATTTATGTGATGTGTATAAGTACTGGCAAAAGGCATGAGGCACAAAAAAGAAGAGAAGAGTGAGAAAAGATAAAAATGCAAAGAAAGACGAATTTCAAATCAACTAATCAACGTTAATGGAGGAAAGGCGAGGAGAGCTCAACAGGTGTATTGTTAAAGCATTTCTTTATTTTGTGTTATAATTCCTTTGATATTTTAATGTTTTTGTTGAATAAAACGAAACTGTATATTTTTGCACCACAACAATTTATCTATGGTAAACAAGGGCCAATGGTTATTTCTTCGATTTTGTTCTTATGACAAGTAAAATTTTGGTAACCAGGAAGATATAAAGGAAACGCGAAAATTATTTGTTAATGAAACAAAAATTGCTAGAAGAAAACTTTGAAAATGGTCTTTCATGAATATTCAATACCAATTACTATTTTCCGCTGTAATTATTTTACACTTAGTATACATAATACAATAAAATCGGGATTCATCGAAAAAATCCATCAAAAAAACAACCTTAGAAAGTTCATTTAAAACCATATTTATTGTATGTACACATTAACTCTTTTTAAAAATATATATGAATAAAATATAAAATATACAACTATGGTCATCCATACAATTCCAGAGTTCCTGTCTTGTTACTTAGGAAAACATATACGTTGGTCATATCACAATGGGCTACGGCTGACAACGGCATATAAAGAGAATGTCTCATGTCCGCCTAATAAATTACGAGCTATGTCTACCTTTAAGGAAAAAGAAGATACGAAATAATATATATTGGTCGTGTAATCCACGCTCAAATTGTTAAATATGAAAATCTCCTTTTCATTATCTCTGTCCATAATTTATTTCTTCGGAAGATTTGTTATTTTTTAATTTATTACCAATGTTTGATTAAATTAAAATAAATTAAGGCAGACTCAGTGTCTGTACTAGAAAATTAACCAGAATTTTTGCTCATTGAATTATTTAAATGCACCAAGACATAAAAATGTTTTAAGTCAATTTAATATAATTATTGATTAAATGAGCACAATATATAATGTGTCTCTTAGAAAATGATTTGAATGATACTTGCATCTTTGCAACATCCAACTTCTTCTTTTACATCTAATTTGTCTGATTTTTTGCGAGTCAAATGATTAGGAAATACATGTATAGTTATTAAATGCATTCTAAGCTTTAAGAAGATGTGAACGGTGGAGGATAAATAATGCCTTGTACTAAGGACTTATAATCTCATTTTACTTTAAGAATATGTAAATAATAATATTAAGGCTTAATTGACACATTATTTAAAATGACATTCAAAAAAGAGATATAGGAAATAATTAAATATACTAATGGAATTTTTCAACTACATTTCCATTTAAAAAATAAGACCAGGCAAATTTCTCTTGCTTGATGAGTGTGTTTGACCAAATATTGATTTTTTCTAATTCTTAACAAATCTTTAGGTAATGGAGGGTGCATTATGGCTGCTTTGCCTTTTTCTATCTACTTTGTATATTTCAAACAAAGTTTCTCAAATTATATCTACCCGTCAACGAAATGGTGAGGATTCGTACCTGTGCCGTGAAGCACTCTCGCTTTTCACCTCTCCCGCTCTACCCAGTCGGCAAGAGCGCACACTCTTTTAAATCGATGCATCATGATAGTCTTTTAAGCCTAGCTTTGTATGTTCGCCTCATAGAAAATAAGGAATGAAGAGAAGATGCAGAAGCAAACGAGCTAAATGATGTATAAAATTCACAATAACCGTAAACGTATATTAAATAAAACTATATACGTTAATATCCCCAAATTTTCCTTGTTTGCAAGCGTTGATAAACATAAGTTTGAAAAACATTTGATGCTGGCCCATGTTGAGAGAGTACAACATGTCTCGGATAAAATTCAGAAAGGCAACGCGCTACTGGCGCTACATATGCACTAACATTTTTCTACTTTCTCTTGGTTATATAAGTAAAATCCTATGTACAGAGCGTCCCAAAACCATATATTCATTTTTAATACATATAACAGGCTAACTATTTTACAGATTTAGAACATTTTTATTTCTTTTTCTAGTTAAAAAAATTTAAAAAAATAAATAACCGATAATAAAATATGTTTTAAACGTGTTAAAATTTTCGACCATGGACAATAATGCACCACTGCGTTATAGGATTCACTGATTGGCAGACTTGATAGAAAAATGCTTGTAAGGATATTTTTAAATGCTTCCTTAAATATGCTCTCTAAATATTTGGGTGATGGATGTCTTATAATTTAAACGTCATTTTTCAAATGATCTCATAACAAAAGTTATGTGAGTTCAAATATGATGAACGTGATAAATATTTAATACTACTCCGTTGCCTCGTCGGCTGAGCTACCAACGATCAAATATTTCATTAAAGTAGTTCCTTATATCGAAATAGTGATCCTCTTGTTGAGAGCAAATGCCTTAATCTATGTATAAAGAGTGAATTTCAGAAAACCCTTTTCACAGAGGCATATTGAGGTAGCGAGGAAGTAGTTATTTCAAGTGCTTCTGTCTTTATTCATCATTAAGAATGAGGAAATGATAAATTAAGCAAAAACTATGTGAATATCACTTTCTCTTTGATTGCGTGAAATTTTAATTAAATGAGAGCATTGGTATGTAAAATATGGGCATGTAGCCCACACTGTGTATTATGTTAGATATGTTGTATATGGTATTTGGGCGTTTCAAAGGATCCAATTATATAAATCAGGAGTTCTCAACATTCTAATGTTATATCTCCAGTAAGTTATTAGATCATCAAGGAATACTTGAGTTCATTTGTAAATTTTATTTACAAATTTATTTATTTTTGACCAAAATATTTTAAAAATTTTAGTTTGAATATAAAAGAATTTACAGGGATAAAGATTCGTTTAACACATTTAAGATTTTATACGTTTCAAATACATAAACGTTTTCAATTTTTTAAAATGATGCACACCGATGCGATTTTTAACTTCCGTAGCGAATTTTAGCGAAAATACATTGATTTTGCTAACTTTGAATCTTTCTGCGTCAATTTCGACCTAGCATCTTCAACTTTTGTTTCGATTCGATCCCTTAGACCTACGCTTTTGTGATCTAAAGGGAATTTACACATTCGTCTTTTGACGATATTCAACCAATACCATGTTTTTTTAGATCTGCAGATGCTTTGCGAATGCGAGCTTTGCCAATAAACCAATAGCATTTCGTGTTACATTCTCGTGTATTTCCAACGATCTACAGCAGTATTTTATTCTTAGTTTATATGGTATAATGTCGTGCAGCGGCTGTGGTAGGTTGGGATTAAAGGATTCGAAAGGGCGTAAAACCCAGTGCGAAGTTTTCGTTAGTGCGTTTACGGGCACGCAATTTTCTAATGCCTGCATTCAAACAAGTGCTAGCCTTTTATTTTCTAAATCTTTCCTGCGCAAAGCTTTGATTCAAACTAGAGGCCTAACAGGATTCAGCAATCGACATTTACATTAAAATCTGGAGATAGGCTTTCGAATTAGGAATATTACGAGTTTTCTTTAAGTTGCGGCTTGTTGGGCTGCAATCTCCAACAATCAACTGGAGGTATGAAACCCGAAGCCCCCCATTTCGAAAATACCTAAAAAATATTAATTTCTAGCGGAAATAGCCTAAAGTAGGCGTCGCTATCATCTTAAATTACCAGGGTAGGTTCGATCTGGTTCTAGGTTTATTAAATGATTTTGATGTGTTTTTCTTATGTAGTTTTATGTATAGTTTTCAGATCTAAAACTCACTTTCGCTGGAATGCATACTTTTCCTAGTTTCGACTTCGGTTGATTATGGCAAAGTATGCATTTTCGAAAAAAAAATGAGTGTCAGATCTGACAAGTACACAAAACTGCATAAAAAAGACTTTTAAATTCGTTTGCGAAACTTTGTTAAAACGAATCTTTACCATTACAGGACCATATGTTATCTAAATTTTTAATTTATCTATGCTCTAACAAATAACATAGATTTATATAATTATTTGCTTTTATAATAAATTTTTAAATAATAATTGGTAAAATTTTACCTTTTTTAAATTTATTATGCAACAAATTAAAAAAAATTATCATCCTTTGTTTTTGTAATCTAATTTTCAAAATTACATTGTAAAATTTACTTTATATTAAATTATTTAATAAGAAATTGCTTAGATTGATCTATGCATTTGCTTTTTGTAATATTAAGAAAATGTTAAGACAAACTAAATTGATGGTCTCGAAGGCCTTGTGGGAACGGCGATGGGTTATTAAAGTCTAGGGTTAGGGTTCGATCTCAAAAGAGAACGACTCAAACTTCAGCGCATGTAGAGTTCTGGATACTAAAACTTTCTTCTCCTGTCTTCTAATTACAACACTGACACCCTTTTTTCCTTTTTTCCCAGGATGTTGTATCCACAACATAACCTCCTCTCTCTTCTTCCTAGTTGACGAAGTTTACTATCTAAGAGCTGGTTTGTGTCAAAGCAAATACTCACACATTTGGTGCACTCAGGTTGACCTGATATTGTCATAATGATATTTTTGTTAATTAAACTATCTAGTAGAAGGAACCCGGCTTCACGACCATGGAAAGACGTATGGCGCAGCATATTAGCAGTATTACTACTAGTTTACTACTTCATTAAGCAGGTAAACAATGACGTTACAATCGATGTACAATGATAAAACACATGAATGAACTAATAGCACATAGCATATAGAACATATGCGAAAAATATTTTGCTGTAATCGCCTCGCCTTTTGCTCAAATCACTCCTTGTCACACGCCGTGAGCAATACACACTCTCAATCTGCAACCTCTCCATTCCCGCGAACTGCTGCCACTTGACCTAAGCAACCGAGAAGAATTCTGACCTGACCCTTTAATTAAGATAATATATTTGAGTCTTAATTAACCAACTAGTCCAACGGTATCCAAAATACTTGTGGACCCAGATGTGCGGCAGGAAGCATCAGCAACAGGGACTTTGTTTTAGATAAATCTTTTACGCAGTTTTTCCCTACCTGGAGCAATTCTTTTTGCATGTTATCTGGGAAAATATATTCCCTTCTCCCACTGTCATGAAACTCAAGGTTAAGGATGCATTTAATAAGTTAAGACGAAATAATAGTGTCGTTTAGGTTAGCCAGTTCCTAAATCTTTGGTAGTCTAATAATCTTTTGTTGAACTTATCCAACTTCTTCTTGTTGCCAGCTTGACCTTTTCAGACTTTTACAGGGGGCGGCAAAAATACCTCCTACATTTTAAACTTTCTCCTATGTGTTGTTAATGAACTTATGCAAGTGCCAATGGTGTTTTTATTTAGCTAATGACAAACCATATCGCTTGGTGAGGGTATCTGAAAAAAAATTCATTAGCTAAATGAAAACATCTTTGGCACTTGCCTAAGTTCATTAGAAACACATAGGTGAAAGTTTAAAATGTGTGAGGTGAAAATGTGTGAGGTATTTCTGCCGCATCCTATATTATCACCATGTGAAAATAAACGAAATACTAACTAGAAATAATAAGACAGTCCATGACTGCTCTGGTGTTAATAAAATATATGATTATTTGATGAGTATCAACACATATGATAACAGTCATAAAAAGAAGCTTTCAAAATGCTATAAAAAGACCATTAATTACTGATGATCATAAGTACATCATAAAAATTTATTAGCATATATTAGGATCCTTTTTTTAGGAGGACCAACACACTATAATAAATTGTTTTGGACATATCCCATTGTGTTAACAAAACTGATCTGGAGACAGTGGCACAACGTCCTGCTGGGCCAGTTCTTCCAAGCTAACAGACTCTTTACTTACTCAGAACTACGGTTTAAACGTAAACCAGCACGATACTGTTGGTACAGCTAATTATGTACCCAGTTGTCTCCAATCAACCATCAGTAAAGAATTCAGAGTGAATCTAGTTACAATAGAGAATTGGATTCCGATGCATCTTTTATACACTTTTTTTGCAACTCGAACAATTCTTTGTACGTGGAATTTGGGTTAACCTCGCCGCTAAGTTAATATAATCATGAAATGGAGATAAAGAAGCATCAAACTGATATCATTCTATTTTTAAGTAGTGATATGAACGTGTAGATGAAATTCATGTGATTGAACCGTAAAATTGCAGATTAAATGTTTAAATACCCCAGAAGGCCACATCTTTAAAACCCTGAAGCTTTGCAAACATAAGCTTAAGAATCTCTCTTCTAAGATAATGCACCAGAAAATGGAATTAATGAAACATCAAACTGATATAAATCAATTTTTAAGTGGTAAGATGAACCTGCAGGTGAAATTCATACTATTGGATTTTAAAACTACACAATTGATCTCTTCTCCAAGTATTATATTCATCATTTATGAAGTGTACACGATCTTAATATCAACTAAAAAATATTTCAATATTTGGCTGTTACGGTATGCAAAGTGACAAAGAAAATAACATTTGCAGTAATTAAGTCTTAGATGTTAAAAAAAATACCGTGATTAATAAGAGAGAATTTGATTTTTATATCCAGTAATTTAACTGTCCACTTTAAAGTCCCAGGTTTGTTTTCGCTTTCGTATACAATAAACCATTTTTAGGGGTTCTATGATTTAAACTCTTATTTGATATGATTTTATTTCATAGCGGGGACCAATCTACAGCGTCTGGCAACCGCTCTAAAATCGATTATATTCGAACTCCATCCGTTATCTAACCATACGCAATGTGTCTTAACTTTGCTGTAATCCGTAGATATCTATACACTAACGGAGATACATACATTACGTTGGGACATATATTCATTAATTAGACAGTTCGTGGAGCATAACTAAAAGCAATACTGATTTATACATTTAAAATCAAATTGATGGTCAAACGACCAAGCAAATTTATTTAAAAACTACACGCAGGAAAATTAAAACGCTAAGATTTCCGAACGGCTTCTCTACTCAAAATTTCTCCTAAAAACATTCAAGATAAATCGTGCTGAGAGTAAGAAATTTTAAATAAACAACTTCACAGTTACAGTATGAATAAATATACCTTAAATTTACTTAAAAACTTAAAATAATTTTTGCCAAACAGAGAGAATCAGAAGCTAAAGTTGTCAGTGTCCGTCGACAATCTAAATTAAATTGGTGTCTCGCGGCTATGCGTGAAGTTCCTCATTAAAAGAAGCCATTAGAAGCGGACGCAGGGTAATATATTTCATTAATGTCAATACCTGCTAGAATACAGGTATTTCACCAGTTTAGGGCAGTTCTTTAACGAAGGATAAAAGTTTTAAAAAGAAGAAGGATCTGTTTTCTCTTAAGTTACCGCGTAAAAGGTTAATTGAAAAGTTAGATTAACCATCTTTATTTAGAGAAATTTAAATGGAATAACTCGAGGGAAAAATAATATTTAAGATTTAAAAAAAACAAAAAGGAAAATTAAACGAGAAGTAAATGGCTGTTTATGCCCCAGGGTACACGGTGACGTTTATGGAAAATTTATAGTTATTATTCTCAATTATAGAATTTAGAATAGCATTAATTAAGAGGGAAAAAATAACAGTAAACGATAAACAAAGAGAGAAGAAAACAAATAAGAAAAAAACTTGCCCATTCTCTAATAGAGGTTGTTGTGTTTATTGAAAGGGATGTAATGAATATAGCAAAAATGAAAATTAAAATAAATAAATATAATTCGGCACAAATAGGAAAGAGGAGTTTATGAAATGGGGAGGAATTTTGCCAGATCAAAATAATGATAAATGCAAGAGAAAAATATAGGATTCATTAATATAATTAATATATCATCAATTTTCTTTTAATTGATGGCTAAATGTAGTAACGAATAACCCAATGTCACTATATTTCACTTCAGAAACTACCATACCTAATCAGTGGTCCACTTTACTGAAAATAAACTATTCAGAAATATACTTAAAGGAACATTAAAAGAATAGTTCTATAACGGATTTTCTTGTCTCTTCACTCGAATTATTTTCAAGGTTTTCTAAGAATTCGACAGCTCGTAGCCTCATCAAGATACTTGGCTTGCCTATAAAACTCGACCTGGAACTGGGTTAAAAGTTAATTTTCATGGTGTTGTGATATCAACGAACTTATATATACATATATATATATATATTTATATATATATATATATATTAAACTCCACATCCAAGGAGGCATTTGTCAGCCTCTTGAGAATATTTTCCAATTACGACAGATTACTATTCATTGATGATCAAAAGGTTGTAAAAGAGCGAACGCAGAGGAGAGACTGTCAATTTACCCATACATTTTGCCGTCAGGACCATAAAAAGGTGCTGAATTTGTGGATGCGTGGAGTAGAACACGTAATATGTTTTCGGAAATTGCTAAGGGTTCATAAGATGGAAAATTCTTTCAGTGAGAATCTCCCACAAGATCAACACCTCCATATAATAGACTAATACTACAGAGCGAGGATGAACAACAGCTACAAAGAAGATGAGAAAATCCTCAATGTTTCACCGACTGATCCCACAACCAAAATACATCTCATCATATTTTACAAGACAAAGAAAACGTCCTTCCCGATCATAAACAAACCTCTGCCTCCACAAAACAAACCAACTACAAGAGGTCAACGTCGATTACTAATATTCATGTCCTGTCGGTGACACGATGCACCGCAACTTTCGGTACATGGGCGTTACCTCCATTACGCTCTCCAAAAGAATGTCAGTACATCTATAAAGTAGCGTAATAAGACCTCACTCAATAGAAGAAGACTCTCTGCATCTGACCAGAGCCACCTTAAACGATAACACCTGCATTATCTACCGTGCCCCCCCTACTTTTCCCGTCTGAAGATGGTTGAAGCAGTATTAATTTAACACTATAAACCAGGAATCAATATTCAGCCCCTTTCACACACTTCACTGCCTTTACAACGCAGGCAGCGATGCAGCGCGTCGACGAACAGACACTTGTTGTTATTCATTTTCAATAGAGACGGGAACAATGCAAACGCAGCCAAAGCTCGTCGCGATATTTGTGCTGTGTACGGAGAAAATGCTTCATCAGAAAGGACAGCTCAATGGTCGTTTTCACGTTTCAAAAACGGTCATTTCAATCTTAATGACGAGAAACGTTCTGGTCGCCCTATTAAGTTGGATGAAGATCGATTGCACAACCTTCTTTTTGAAAATCCTTGTCAATCGACTAGATAATTGGCTGTACAATTGGCGTGTGATCAGAAAACTGTAGTGAATCACCTTCATTCGATAGGAGAAGTTCAAAAACTCGGTGCATGGGTTCCGCGTGCTTTGAGCGAAAGCAACAAACTTTAACGCTCCACCATTACCGCAGGTTTGCTTGCTCGTCACAAGGCTACTCGTGGATATAAGGACAGATTTCTTCTTTGCATTATCACTGGCGACGAAAAGTGGTGTGTTTATGTCAACATGAACCATCAAAAACAATGGCTTAGCCAAAATAAAAAAAAAACACTCCTGAGATTAAAGCAAGGACTTCATCCACGAAAAACGATGCTCTGTGTGTGGTGGGATTGTGGAGGCATCATTCTTTATGAGCTCCTTGCGAACAACGAGATTGTCGATCCAGAACTCTACGTTCAAAAAATGCATCGACTCGTCGAAGCTACTCGTGAAAAGCGACCTTATAGACGTTATAGAGTCCTTCTGCAACACGACAATGGTCGTCCTCACATTGCCAATATGACAAAAGACGCCATCCAAACGCTTAAATGGTAAATATTGCCGCATCCTCCATATTCGCCAGAATTGGCTTCATCGGATTTCCTCTGTTTCGATCGCTCTCCAACAATTTGCGCGGCGTTTCGTTCAATACTGATGTGGAATTAAAAAGCTGGTGAGACGAATTCTTCGAGTCAAAATCCAGAGATTTTTATTCCAGATGTATCGAAAAACTAGTTGAACATTGGGAAGAAGTCGTAAATAACAACGGAGAATACATTATTGAATAAATTGCATATTGTTATCAATTAAAAATAAAGTTTTTCTAAAATTGTTAATGATAATGAAAAAAATTGATAAAACCTCAAGAACTTATTCCTCAATCCAATACGTTCAAGTTAGTTCTAGATTAGTGGAACTTTAGTCTATTTACTATGTAAATTTCGATTATTAGTCGGGACCCATTCTGTGTGTTTGTGTATTCCATTTACCGGATTATAAAGATTAACCCATCTTAACCGTGTAGGAAGAGTTTTAGTGTACTTTTAGTGAGTTTATTTTTAAATATCTACAAGGGGCGCTCAATAAGTTTTGCGAAT
This sequence comes from Ceratothoa steindachneri, assembly GCA_963969495.1. NCBI lineage: Eukaryota > Metazoa > Arthropoda > Malacostraca > Isopoda > Cymothoidae > Ceratothoa > Ceratothoa steindachneri. The sequence goes on from OZ018319.1 coordinate 64,550,285, forward strand.
TGGTAGGGCAAAAGAGAGGAGGGGGGATGGCTGTCTGTGATGGTGTTACGACAAGTTATAACAAGTCAGGATCTGCAGTCGCACGCCCCTGACTCGCCCATTTAAAAATAGTAGCTGATCGCAGATCGTCAGTCACAAATTTTTGAACAATGGAGAAGGTTGAGCACCAGGCAGTGATCAAATTTTTGATCAACGAAGGCACGAATGCAAAAAAGATCCATCACGCATGGTTGCAGTGTACACCCACACCGCCCCTTCCTATGCAAGAATTGCTCGCTGGAATAGGGAGTTCCGCCATGGTCGTGAGTCCCTTAAAGATGATCTCCGTCCAGTACGCTCGTCAGACGTGACCAACAAGGACAATGTGGCTCGTGTGGAGAGGATGATCCTCGAAAATCGACAGGTGAAGTTTGAAGAAATCAAGCGAGAAATTGGAATATCACATGGAAGTGTTATCAACATTATCCACGACAATTTGGCCATGACCAAGGTCTCTGCCCTTCAGGTCCCTAGAAACCTCACGCCCCATGATTGACTTCAAAGTTGTCAAAGTACACCAGGCCAAAGTTGCACAAGCTGCCCTGCGCGAGGGCGGATTCGAGGAGCTCAACCATCCCCCCTACAGTGCAGATCTGGCCCCTAGCGACTACTTTTTATTCCGCCCTCTCAAGGCTGCACTGCGTGGACGCCGGTTTGGGGACGATTTATATGTACAGCTCGCTGTGCAGGAGTGGATTGGACAGCAGTCGGGAGAGTACTCTGGTTGTTGGGAACTTGAAGCCTCTGGGACAAGTGGCGCAAGTGCATTAAAGTCGAGGGTAGTTATATTAAAAAATAATAAAACACTTTTACTCATATCTCGTTTCCTTATATCCGAATTTTAGAACTTATTGACCACCCCTCGTATTTTGGGGAAAAGTTATGCTTCACGTATATTGGCGCGTAATTTCGTAACGTCAATAGCCCAGTTCGCGTGTTACGTTCCTCCTAGTAAGCCAACAAGATGTCTTCTTCGTTTGACCGTTTCAAGATTTAAGAATAGTCATTGGGACTATCGGGCCCACAATTAACTTATATTCAGGAATAAGTGAGAAATTAAAGAGAATGGAGAAGATCAAAAGAACAAAGTGAGATAGAAGAGCGTAAGAGAATAAGGCATCATGAACTGGGGTTAAGTCGTAATCAATTGGAGTTAATGGCAATCAACTCCCAGATCAAAACTCTACAGTTCCAGTCAGTAAGATTACCCATCTTTAAAGAAGGAGAAGACTTTGGATCATATCTTACGAATTTCGAGAAGATTTTTGAAATCAACAATTGGGACATCGAGCTAGATGGTTTCGCCAAATTGCTTCCCCTCCTAAACTCACAGTTGAGGGACATATTCATTTCACTTCCCTCAGAGTCCACTGTGGACTACTCTACGCTCAAGTATGAACTCTTAGATGCCGTAAATATGACCTCACACTTCGATCATGCACGTTTCCGTCAAGAAAAGATCCGCCCTAGTCAGACCTTTTGACATTTTGTCTATACTCTCCAGAAACACCTCCAGTTTTTGTTACATGCTTGTAAACTCCCCCAAGGGTACGAGTCTTTTCTGGACTTCGTCCTAATAGATCAATTCTAAGCTTCCCTTACACCAGAGAGCCGTGTCTTCCTAAGGACAAGCGCTGCTCTACGTTCAAGGAATGCATGGAAGAGGCTGATGTTTATTTAAGTAGCCATAACCTATTTCCTAAGGTTAATAAGAAGCTTCACCCCGTCTCCTCCCATGTTTAAGATTAATATCTCTAGGCCCCCTCCAAGAAATACCCCTAAACTCGTGAAAGATCAAGGCCCCTCGTAACCCAGGAACCTCCCTCTTTCGAAACCAAGAGACATTAAGCCCATAATTACCACTCCATCCAGCCTCGTTATTCCCCAGAAGGCAGATAATCTGTGTCACGTGCGGAATAGAAAGTCATGTACGCACAAACTGCCCTCGAACTTCTTAATTTAGAAGCGTGTACTACCATCAGGTACACCAAGTTAGTGCCACTCCTGCTCCTCCCCCGTCTCTTTAAGATACCACTACGTCTCTCTCGTCCACCAACAACTCTGATCACCGAGTAAATTTTCTCTTTAATAAGAGCTCCCCCGGTGGTTTGAAATTTTAAAATGGAGCCGTGAAGGATGCCGTCTGTTCACTCTTGTACGTGACACTGGGTGCACATGCATCGTGATATCTGAGAATTTACTTCCCTCAGTCAGTCCTGACCACCAAAAGTTCGTTGTGATCCATGATTACTTCGGCTGAGCGAGTCGTTTCCCTATTGTAAAATGCCACATCGAATATGAGTATTTGACTGGTTGGGTCGAAGTGGTAGCAACCCCAATCAGGTTTTGCTGTGTACTGGTTGGTCAGAGCTATCAGGTTACCAGTAACCCGGTAGCAAAATCCGTGGTAACCCGTGCCTAGGCTGCCAAGGCTTTCCTGGAACCCGTTCCTTGAGAAAACCCCGTCGATCCGGAGATCGATACCCTCCAGAACGATGAATTTGTCTGCGCCTATAAAGGGTGCACAACTCTCATCCCCTTTGGGAGAAAGCCATAACTCAGAAGCAAGAGTCTTCGCGAGGTGGAAAGAGCCTCTCATACCTTGTCAAGGATGAGTTGTTACATCTTAAATGTTCCGACGGAACCGAAACTGAAACACACACCTTGTGTGTTCTCCGCTCTCACGCCCTCCAAGGCCTACAGATTTTTCACGATAGTTTATTCTCCGGTCATATTCGTCATAATAAAACCTCTCAGAGTGTTTTTAGCTATTTTTATTGGCGAATGGCAGCCAGAGAAATTGCAGAGTACTGCAAATCATGCGATGCTGCTAAAGAACATCTGCAAAAGGTCGCGTCAAGACAGCCCCCTTTCCTAAAAGCCCGATCATCTCTGAACTTTTTTCTCATGTTGCCATTGATCTTATTGGCCCCATTCATCCCCCGTTTAGTGAAGGACGCAGTTACGTCCTCACTTTGCTAAACTTCGCTACCCGTTTCCTGAGGTAGTTCTCCTGTAGCGCATTGATAGAGTTTGGTGCGCCGAAGCCCTCATTTCAATTTTCTCTTCGGTATGAATTACTAAAGAGGTATTGTTGGATCGAGGAAGACAATTTCCCTCTGAACTTATGAGGTATGTCGGAAAGCTCCTTATGATAAAACTTCTGTTTATCACCCCATACCACAACGCAGCAAAATGAGTTTGCGAAAAAGCTAAATGGCAGATTGAAAGCAATCCTCAGAAAATTGTGTAGCGGTCAGCCCCGAGAATGGCACCGCTTTTTACCCGTGGCATTGTTTGCGTGTCGTGAAATCACCCAGAAAACACTAGAAATCGCCCCTTCGAATTACTGTAGAGGCCTCCTTGCTATTTTAAAGGAACCTTTCATCAATCCCCGTCTGGATAATGAAATCTAATCCTCCAATTCGTATCTCCTAGACCTCCGAAAGCGCCTCGAGATATGTACTAACATCGGGTACCAAAATGCTGAGGTAAATTTGGAGAAAAATCGAACTTATTTCAATTAAGAGGCGAAGGAAAGAAGATTTAAGCCTGACGAAGAGGTGCTGTTGCTAATTTCCACGGATAGTAACAAACTCCGGAGCCAGTAAAAGGGCCCCTTTTCCGTTTTAGAGTTAAAAGGACCAGTGGATTACCTGACTCGAACCCCCTCATGAGATAAGGTTTTCCACATCAATATGTTAAAAAAAATATCACCGCCGTGCGTGTACCAACAATATTGGGGTCCTCAATGAAGGGTCCCCGTTGGAAGCGGTGGATCCTGCTGACACACTCAATGTCGTGCAAGTAGTATACATTGAATAAGATGGCGATTAACCTATTCCATCTTTACCTGGACGCACGGAATCATCATCTCCCGTGCTAGATGTCTACCCTAGGCTAGCTCCTCTTCAAAAGAGTCAGCTGCAGGAATTGCTAAATGGATTCGAAGATGTCATCTCCGAGACCCCCGGTTGCTCCAATCAATTTGAGCATAACATCGTCCCTACTACTCAAGAGCCTGTTCGCTCGAAAAATCAGATGGGCCTCCAGAACGAAAAGGTCAGAGCCATTGTCGAGATGCCCCTTTCCCGCACGAAGAAACAGCTGACGTCACTCATGCGATCGGCCTCCTTTTACCGTAGATTTATCTCTAACTTCGCGTCTATTTCCGCCCCTTTAAGTGCCCTCCTTAAGAAGAGATCCCCAGATCCCCTTTCATAGAATCCGAAGCTACTGCCAAATTCCAGGTGATTAAGGACAAGCTAGCCTCTGCCCCCATTTTGAGGCTCCCTAATCCCTCGAAAACCTTCTGGATCAGGACGGATGCGAGTGAAAAAGAAATTGGATGCATGTTGCTTGAATACTCCGACGAAGGTGAAAGCCACCCAGTGGCTTACGCGAGTCGAAAGCTACTGTCCCTTGAACGTAATTACTCGGTAATAGAAGCTTTAGCTATAGTATGGAGTATTACGAAGTTTAGCATGTATTTAGTAGAGAAAGAGTTTATTGTCGAGACTGACCATCGCCCTTTGCCGTACCACCGAAATACTAAGAGCAAGAACGGACGTATAATCCGATGGCCTTTGATACTCCAACAATATCACTTTTATGCTGTCTAATCCACTAAATTATAGGTCTCCTGTAAACCCGTCAGCTAATCATGTATAAATTATTATTTTTTTAAATCTGTACATATATATATATATATATATATATATATATATATATATATATATATATATATATATATATATATATATCTATGGTCCCTGTAGATACTTATTTAATATAGTGTTTGTTTGTTTTTATGTATGTTGTTGTTACACTACCCTTTTAGACAAAGTTCTTATTTTGTTCTCTAATCTAAGTGTAATTTTTTTTTGTATACCCATTTACATTAATTTTTGCTCAGATCAAGCCTGTCGAATACAGATCAGTTCCGCGTTTTTTTATCGGGCTGTCGACTCAATAATAATTTCTCCTATCCAAAGTTGCGTTGTACTTGTTATTCCCTGTCCCAGAAAAGTTCCATCGTATGCAAGGAAGGGGTGTAAAATAACAACCTCTAACCCCCCCTCCCCAATTTATCGAAGACCACGTGCTATGGTATCACCCCATGGACGACATAATTTCCTGTTCGAGCATTCTCGAATTTTCGACTACTGAGCACATTGGGAAAATATTTCCCAATCCTGCGAACTCGTCTCAAGCCTCCCCCCTTCCCACCTACTGAAGAGGCGAGAAATAGCCGCTCTGACTCACACCTCGCTGTTCGATGATAAATCGACTCCGCTTCCGGATTAAGATGTCTGGAGCTTGTAACTCTTTTCTCCAAATTTCCCTTTCCCCTCATAATTGGGCATACAAATATTTAGGTCATTCTGTAATTCTACGATTCCAGCCAGCATCTCAAGGCCGTCCGTATCGTCTTGTCCTGTGAGCATTCGTCAGATAACAGACTTCTTCAGCCTTGATTCTACCCAAGTCAATTGGTAGTTTCTGTGAACGGCAAGCTTTTAAATTTGCGCAACAGTCTCCCTTCGTTTGATCGAACCGAAGAAAATCTCCATCGATTACCTTTGAGGAAAGAAGATTCCTCTTTCAGTGGAATTACGAGAATTCCCACATTCCCCGTCAAACGTCATCTTTGAAGTTTGCTATCTTCATCGGAAGGTTGGTTCGGATCGTGCCCCACCTGCCTCATTCGGATCGTACATGACTTGCCTCATCGCATCGTTCCACATTTGCCTCATCGCAAGAAGGACCTTCCTCGAATTCATCGACACGTAAGACTGAAACTCCCTCCATTATTACTATTGTTAAGTTCCCTCTTTTGATTTGAGCCTAGTAACATTAATCAATTAATTCCATTTGAGAATCCCTCCTCAATAATTATCAAGAGACTCTTTCATTTTAAATCATTCCCTTTGCCTATTATTATTCTTATTTTGATCTGTGTAAATAAAATTATATTTTTGTTGTTTCATCTTTAACTAACCTCGAAAGATACTCCTGGCCTATTCAAGTAAATTTCGCGACCCATTTATGCATTTTATTTGATTATTAAGGATTTGAAACCCAACGCCTCAAGTGTGACCTCCAAATCGGTCGTTAATCCCTACGAACAGTCCCTGAACGGTTCGCGTTGCAGTAGGGGATTAATTCCCCTCCCCCCATAATATAGGCGTAGTGTGTGGTACAGAGAGGTTGTCCCACGATATCCAATGTCGAATATTTATCAGTGGACGGTTCAGTCTTTCTGATAACTTGACGCACTTAGTTCTGTGAAAGCTACTCGCCGATAAAGGAGGCAAAATGAAAAACAGTGCAAAAAAGCCAAAAACGTGATTGTTCTTACGGTAACCACTATCCTTCCAAACCTCCTGTTGCTAAGTACGGGGTGATCCTCTAAATAAGGATTATCCACACTTCACGCTATCTAGCTCCCACATTTTTTTATCTTCTCAACATAACGCAACGTTACTGTGCCCAGACCTGCTTGGTAGTACGGTATAGTGAACCCCGGTAGGAAGCCATTTATAGGGCGTGAAGAAAGGACTTCCTTACCGATACCAGCCGGAGACCTTTGAAAGGCATCTAATAGTTTAGGCTTATTTAAGTAAGAGGGTTTTGGAGTGCACCGATAGGAAAGTATTTAGGATATCAATAGTACACAGAATAGGGATTAGATCTTTAGATTCTTCCCCTTTTCAGAGTAGGAGAGGGAAAGTCACCCCCCCCACGAGGACCGTGGAATCGTATTCCATCGAAGGCCCCCCCCCCTTAATACTTATCCTATCCTAACAGAAAGAAAAAAACACTACAGGATGTAATACAAAGGATCTTTACTGACATTCAGATACCCCTTATTAAGTGTATCAAAGTTCCGACTGGATTTATCGTCATATGTCCAGAAACAACAAAGACGTTGCAAAATTCTATCATCAGCAGGAATTATTGCACTTAGAAAGCTCGATTTAGAAGCAAAGACGCTACCACAGATTACGACTAACGTAAACGTGGTTTGCAAAAAAAATATAGTAATGAGCCGGTATGTATTCACGATAAGAAACTAATGAGGAATGGAAGTAAGACAACCATGGCTAAAATATGAGGAGATCATAAAATTCAGAGAACATACACAGGTGTTCAAAATCGTGTACTAAAATACCGAAATAGCCTCCAAAATCATAGAAAAAGGACTCGTTGCATTCTGCATGAGTATTTCTAAAGCAAACATCATAAGAGATGTCTTCATAAATATTCAGATATGCTTCCGATGCTATGCAATATAGGACCAGATAACTACAGAATGTGTGTCTCGGAAGGTCACACCTTTAGAGACCTCAAGAATGCCACCAAGAAATGTATAAACTGCTTATTACCACATATGACTTTGGCCATCTCATGTACTAAGAGAAAAGACTTCCTAAAAAAGAAAGAACAGTTTAACTGGGAAAAAGTTGTGGCAGCAGCCAAAACAAACCCAGAAGGGAAACAAGAGGAACATAGATGGAAAACTGAACGTAAAAATAATTACATGTACTCTTCAAGCACACATAATGAACATAGTGATTCCAGAAAGCTATGCAACCTCACTTAACGAGATGCTAACTAAAAATTGGCTTAAACTAATGAAGTTCTCCAAAGGAGTCGACTCTTCGGCGATATTTAATATTAATATAACCAAAAACACCAAAAAGATTTTATCAAACAAGCCAAAGAAAACTAAGATTAAGATGAGGATACAAATAACGACGCATCAGAATCAGGAACCAGCACCGAAAATTCAGATTAAGAAGCCAGAGTGATAAGAAGGAAAATACAGAAATCTAAGAAATCTAAATCAAAGAGGAGTAACTTCCCAAATGAACAATCAACGGCCCCATATATCTCAAGCTCTAGTTAAAGAAAGAAAGAATATATTATCACAAGAAAAAAAGAAAAAAACCCACTAAATCCCAACCGCACGTGAACTCCAGCACCAGGAAAAAGAACCTAAAAAACTTTCATCATAGTCAGATGTAAACTAGAAATCATACTGATAAATACAAACGGATGGACAGACAAGGAATACATGTACGCTGACAATTTTAGAAAACTCGATCCAGATATAATTTTAATATTAGGTCATCCAATAGACTTAGAGAGAAAAACAGATGAAGATATTGAACTACAATCTCTTTTCAACTAACCCTTCAAGTAAAAGATTAGACGGAGACGCCATTGCGGTCAAAAATGAACTCGATTACAGGACACCCCAAAGCCTATTAGAATCCTACGCAGCAGTAGAAATACAGCGTGAACTCACCAGTCTCATCATAGCAACAAGATATCAACCTCCATGTAGAGACAGCCGCCCGATTGTTAATTTCATACAGATATCCAACAAGAGGAAGCCAGTCATCTTTATGAGAGACTAACACCCTCACTGTACAGAAAATGGATACACTGACACAAACGGCGTGGGAAGGAACCTGAAGGCAATGCTAGATAGGGGAATAGTCCCATTTTAAACCTATATCAACGATAATGTAGCATCAAAACCAGATATATGCCTGTCGAACTTTAGCCTCTATTTTAATTACCACTTAGAACCCATGCGCATACTAATAGGTGACCACATATGTAGCATCACTGTTAACAATCAACCATCTATTCATTCAGAAACAATCGAAAAAGTGGAAGGCATACCATCAGGCTGACTGTGGTAAGTATACAGAAATCCTAAGAAATTATCAACCAAAGACACTCGAAAAAGTGCCACTAGAAGAAATTGACGAAGCACTCAGGGAAATTAGACGAAAAAAGACAAGAACTGACATTGAGGCAATCGGTAAAAAAAAAACAGAAGCATACAGACCTTCAGATGGACACTTAAAGTGATAAATAAAAACGTGGAAATAAGAGAGACTTCAGAACGGATACGCATAGAAGTACCAAACAGAGAGCTGTACACCCAACCAAAAAGGGAAAAAGAGAACCAATGGCATTAATAACGGCGAAGCAAGAAGAACAGTGCAACGAATTAATTCACAGGATAGATGGAGAAGGATTACCAAAAGAATTCTAAAATGAGTGGACATGATCAAAGATAAGTTAGCAAAACAGAAGATCAGACTCAAGGATAATTTTTTTTTTTTTTTTTTTAATTAAGGGGCTATCTGGCGACTGCCGACTGCCGACTAAGGCATAAGTTGCCGTAAACAAACAGCCTAGTTTTAGGCTACTTTAAAAAATTAAACAGAAAACAATAAAAAGAAATAACAATAACAATAACAAAGCAATAACAAAACAATTACAAAAACAACAACAACAATTAAATCGGGTTAAATAAAAGGGAGAAGGCCGGCCTCCCCCAAAAAGTCAATAAGTCCACCAGTCAAAGTACACGCACTCGTCCCGAGCACAAGGGACAGGCGGTAGCGACCCCGCCCATCCCGGTACCGGGACAGGTGTCGTGCGCGAAGATCACCCAGACTGGGACATTCGACAAGAATGTGCCGAACAGTCTGGGGGGCGACGCAGTCGTTGCAATAGGGCGCAGGCGAGCGCTCCATCAGATAGCGATGCGTCACACGAGTGTGTCCGATTCGGAGACGACAGAAAGCAACCTGAAGCCGCCGCGGCATTGGGGGATAGGTCCATGGAAACAGTCGCGGCACAATGGCACGCAACTTTAAGTTCCCTTCGACCGTCTCCCATCTTCTTTGCCAAGCAGTCCGAAGAGCTGCCCGTATTCCTGCCATGTAGTCGGTGTGAGGAAGAGCGAAACGCTGGTCCGGTCGCAGAGTCCTCGCGGACTCTTTGGCGCCCTCATCGGCGCGCTCATTCCCCGCAATTCCTACATGTCCAGGAACCCAGCAGAAGATAATCTCGACGTCTGTCCGGCTCGCCAAAACCGTGGCGTCACGGATATCGCGAACCAGGGGATGCGGAGATTCCAATGCCCCGAGAGCACTCAGGGCGCTTTGTGAGTCGCTATAGATCACAACCCGGTCTCCGAATAGGGCACGTCGCGTAATCTCCCGTACCGAGTGATGTATTGCCACCAGCTCGGCCGTGAAGACAGACGCAACTCCTGGCAGAGCCCCGCTGACTTCAAACAGAGGGGATACGGCGTGGAAGCCGACCCCCTCTTGGGACTTGGAGCAATCCGTATACACTAGCACGGTTCCAGCATGACACGACGTGTGCTCCAAAAAGGTCGAACGCAATACTCACAGCGCCGTACAAGCTTTGGGAGCAGAGGCGTGGCGACAAATAGCCAAATGTGGTACCCTCCAGGGTGGCGTCCTGGGCAGAACCAGGGGCACCACCGACCCGAAGGCTATATCTAGCTCTCGAAGGAGTTTCCTGGCCCTAAACCCAAAGGGCTTAGGGTAAGACTGGCGTCTCTCGGCGGCATAGGCACCATCGAGATCAGCTGCGGATGCAGTGAGAGCTGTTGGCGACTGAGGGAGGCGCCGGGCTCGCGCGTACAGGCGAGTGATGCACTGCACGCGGCGCAGAGCGAGTGGCATCTCCCCAGCATCGACCAACAGGCTCTCAATGGGGAAAGTGCGGAAGGCACCGGTCGCAAGGCGAAGGCCGGTGTGGTGGATTGAATCCACCTTCCGCAATAAACGCTCGGCTGCGGATGCATAAAACTCGCATCCGTAGTCGAGCTTCGAGCGAACAAAGGATCGATAAAAAAGTAAGGCGGTAGCCCTATCAGCGTCCCAAGCGCTGAACGTCACGGAACGGAGAATGTCCATGGCGCCGGTACAAGAGACCCTAAGGCTGCGAATATGAGCCTCCCAGGTGAGGCGTCGGTCAAATACAAGACCAAGGAAACGGTGCGACTCAATCACATCCAGGCGCACCCCATTAAGAAACAAATCTGGGTCGGGGTGAAGCCGTGGATGGCGGCAGAAGTGCACCACCTTAGTCTTGGCCAAAGAAAACCGAAACCTGTGCGCTTCGGCATAGCGAGAGACGCGGTTCAATGCCTGTTGGAGTCGACGCTCCAGAGTTGGCATCTGGGCCGCGCCAAAAGAGATCGAAAGGTCGTCCACGTAGAGCGTAGCGAGAACATCTTCTGGCAGAACCGAGGTGATGCCGTTGATGCTTAGGGCAAAGAGTGTGACACTGAGGACACTTCCCTGCGGGACACCCTCTTCCTGCTCCTTTGGGGCAGAGAGGGCTCCCCCCACCCGTACGCGGAATCGACGATCTCGCAAAAATTCAGATATAAACATTGGGAGGCGTCCCCTCGCCCCCATCGTGTGGAGAGTCTCCATGATACCGTATCGCCATGCGGTATCATAGGCCTTCTCCAGATCAAAAAACACCGTGGCGTAGTGCTGTCTACGAAGGAAAGCCTCGCAGACGGCATTTTCCAGTCGGAGCAGAGCATCCGACGTGGAGTGGAACTTACGGAAGCCGCACTGTGCAGAAGACAGATGGCCTCCGCTGTCCAGGAAATAGGCTAATCTAACATTTACCAATTTCTCCATCAACTTGCACACGCAAGAGGTTAGAGATATTGGACGGAAACCGGTCGGAGTAGAGTGATCTCTCCCCGGGCTTGCGAAAGGCGAGCACAGTAGCGATTCGCCAGGAGTCTGGGAGAAGACCCTCCACCCAGATCCTGTTGAACAAATCTAACAGAAAGGCCATGCCTCGCTCACTCAGGTGTCGAAGCATGGCGTACGGGACATCGTCCGGACCCTGGGCGGTGTCCTCGCACGAAGCGAGAGCGGAACGCAACTCACTCACAGTAAACTTGTCGTTGAAGGGTTCTCTGCCTCTGGAGGTAAAGTCCAGCCGGTGGCCTTCCGCGACATCACGACGTGCATTGAATGCTGGCGGAGCAGCATCACGGCTAGAGAATGCGGAAAAAGCGGTCGCTAAGGATTCCGCCACGGACGCGGGGTCCGAGATTGCGGTCCCATTCTCCTGGAGAACAGGAAGGGGGTCCTGTGAGAACTTGCCCCGAATACTTTTGACTCGCTTCCACACCTCAGCTAAAGGGGTCTTCCCGTTAAGTGAAGACACGTATTCCCGCCAAGAAGAGCGGCGGGCGTGCTTCGAAACATACCGGAACCTAGCCTTACCCGACGAAATTCAGCGACAGTGAAATCGTTTGGGCGGCGCTTATAGCGCATGTAGGCATTACGCTTCTGTTTGAGGGCCGTCTCACACTCGGCTGACCACTATGGGAGTGGTCGGTGTGCAAAACGGCTAGACGTCCTAGGAGTAGTAGTCAGGCCCACGGCAATGAGGTTGCCGGAGAAGAACTCAACGGCCTCATCTACCGACCTAAACTCCTCGACTGAGATGGAGAATTCAGTCATTTCCTTAAATGCAGGCCACCGCGCCCGCGCCAAGCACCACCGAGGTGGTCTCTCAGGCGGCAGTTGCCCTGAAAAGGATATTTGAATGGGAAAGTGATCACTACCATGGAGGTCATCGACCACCCCCCAATCAAAATCAGGCTGTGCATCCGAAGAGCACAAAGAGAGGTCAAGGCAAGAAAATGAAGCGGTTCTCGGACAGTGATGCGTAAACTCATCCACGTTTAGGACACCCATCTCAAGCTCTTCGATCAGATCGGCAAGGACTTGTCCCCTGGGATTTATGGAGTAATCTCCCCAGAGAGGATGCCTGCCGTTCAGATCACAAAGCAAGAGATAGGGCCTCGGCAACCGTGCCACGACGCGGCGGAAGTCCCCCGCGTCGAAGTCAGCTGACGGTGGAATGTACGCAGAAATGATAGTATACCTCCTATCCAGGTGCAGCTGCACAGCCACTGCCTGAAAGGAGGTATCTAAAGAGAAAGGAAGAACGGAGACATCATGCCGGGTGTAAACCGCGCATCCCCCAGCCCGGCCATCCCGCGGTGGTGGGGTCGCAAGCCCCTTATACCCCGGGAGGGCAGGCAGCGGGCACGCGCCTAGCATGGTCTCCTGCAAAAAAATAGCTAACGGGGAACGGGACGAGACGAGCCTCCGCAGCTCCTCCCAGTTGGCCCGGAGTCCACAGCAATTCCATTGAAGGAATATGCCCTCCAGGCCTAGCTCGGAGGAGACGCGGGGGCCCTCCTCGAATTGAAGACCCTCACGGGAATGGCCGTACGCTTCCAGGGGGCAGAACCCCGGGCGCTGTTGGCCGGACAAAGCGCTGAAGGCGCTGTCGCCTTCGAGGACTTATTGGGGTAGGTTGGGCTCGCCATGCGAGTCTTTTCCTCCCTCCGCCTCGAAACCTTAGGCGGGCGTTGCGGCTTGGGAGGCGGGGGACCCTCTTTTCGAGGAACCACCGTCTCCGAGCCACTCGCTCCACCTCGTGGCGTGGGCGAAGGAGCTGAAGCTCCTTTGTTGCTGTCCTCCTTTCGGGGGACAGCTTTAGGAACCCCCGAAGATGGCCTAGCGACCATCTTCAGGGGTGTTGTCTCCTGTGAGTCTAACGACTCTGTGGAGGCGCGTGGCCGTTTCGCCTTACGGGAAACGGTCACGCTGGGGGAAGAGGGGGGAGCCCTGGTTTTAGCCGGGGCTGGGTGTGAACCCTTTTTGCCGCCAGCTCTACCAGGGGAGCGCCCGGGTGTAGTAGAGCCCGCAGAAGGGCTCCGAATGGGCGCGGAAACAACCGTGCTCGTTGGCCTGGATGGGCCAGGAGCAGAGGGTGCTTTTCTAACTATTAAGGCATATGACGTCCCAGGCAGAGCCGGGCGCGCCAGGACCAAGTCCTTAGCCTCGCAGAATGAGAGTCGATCCTGGGCCTGAACGGCCAGGATTTCTTTCTCAAGGAGATATGCACCACATTGCTTCGAAGAAGCAGGGTGCGGCTCTCTGCAATTGACACACTTGGCCACACACGATTTGGACTTATCGTGTGCGACCTTGGAGCAATTTACACAGACTTCGGGTGACCCCGATTTTGCACGTCTACATGATCGATTCGTGTGGCCGAAGCGGTGACAGTAATAGCACCGCCGCGGCAGTGGCACGAATGCCTTCACGCGGTAGCGGTACCAACCGGCACGCACCGACTCAGGGAGCTTGTCACAGTCGAACGTGACGAAGAGTGTAGGGGTGGGTCTCGAGGCTCCTCCCTGTTTTTTCATCACACGTTCGACCTTGACCACCCCATGGTTGGCCAGCTCTAGGGTGATGTCCTCAATGGAGTAGTCAACGAGTTCCCTCGCATAAACTACTCCTTTTACAAAGTTCATCGTAGAGTGCGGCGTCACACTCACCGGGGTGTCATGAAGTGTCCGAAGAGCACTAATCTTGGCCGCCTCGGCGGGATTCGCCGCATTCGCCAGAAGGCTCCCGTCCGAGAAACGGGTTACCTTCGGCTCTCTACCAATTGCACTAGCTAATCCTCTCCTCTGATGGATCATGTTGCCCTTGGACAACATGCTGCCATCAGTGGAGCGAATAACGAGGAAGCGTTTAAAGCCAGCGGGCTCGAAAACGCCAGGTAACCTCTGAATCAGGGGCCCCGATGTCATCGAGGCTCCGCCCTGTGCACTTTTGGTCTTTGTCATCGTCACGAGCTCCGCACCCGGGGAAGTAGAGGGCCCGGATGTGCCGATCTTGGCTTGGTCGCTTGCCAAAGTGGTAGCAGACCCATCCGTCCCCTTAGCCCCCGCGGATTGAGAGGAGCCCCGAGTCTTCTTCGTCTTTTTGGTCCTTTTCTTTTTTGGAGAGGAGGGCGGGGAATGAACCCGCTTCTCACCCCCGCCGGTAGAAGCCTCCAGGCCAGATGGACCGGCCTCAGCCAGGTCCTTCTCCGAAACGGAGAAGGTCCTGGTGGTCGCAGGGGCATCATCCGGAGGAGATCCCTCCCCTCCTTGTACTGCCTGAGAATCTACAGCCGTTTGATGAGGACCTTGCATAGGGGCGGATTCGGGTTCGGTGCTTGGCGCCGAGCCCGGATTCCCCCCCATGGAAGGCCCTACCTTCTGAGGCTGGTTTTCCTCAAGGACCATGTCTATCACAGGAGGGGCCTCCAGTTGGCCATCCCCTCCCAGGACATCGCAGGTCCCCTTGGCAGCGTCATAAGTCTTTAGTGGGGAGGCACAGGCCTTGACCCCGGCAAGGTTTAATATTTTTGCCAGCAGGTCTTTTGAGGGAAGCGACCAAAGGGGCCTTGCTTCCCTCTCCCCCCTAAGGGGGTTTGCCCTACCGAGCCGCTTGTACGAGGGGCGGTCGGCAATGGGCTGCCTGCTGGCTTTCTTGGCAGTCCCCTTAGAAAGCAAAGGAGGGACTGCCACTGGAGATAGGGAGGTGCCCGAAAGCACCTCCAGAGAAGGGGGTGAGGGGGAGTCCCCTACACCCGTAGGCGTAGGAGAGGAGTAAGCCTCCTCTCCGGTTAAAGAGGTATGGAGGGTCCCCTGCGCAAGCACAGGGGGGGGGGACCTCCATCTTTTCTGTGGAGCTGCACGAGGGCGGCTCCGTTGTTTTAGGGGGAATTAAGGGGAGATGGTTTTTTTTTTCATCATTGGGCATGGTGACCCTCTTTGTTTTACGGGACGCAATCGCTCACCACCTCTTGCAGTAGCCCACACTGCAAGAGGTGCTTACAGGCCCGGCAGAGCCAGGCGCCGCCATTTGGGACCACCCCTCCCGCCTGGTGGCCTGGCAGTCCTTCGGCATGGCGGCTCCACCTTAGACACGGCGTAAAACAGATAGAATGTGAAGAGGAGAGGAAAAGGGATGTGAGGAAGGTATGGGTGGGGATGAAGCAGGTTGTTAAAAAAAACCCATCCCGAACCGAAGCTGAGGGGTTAGGGAACAATTTCCCCTCCCCCCTCAGCCCCCATCCGGGGTGGTTGGCTTGAGAAGAAGGTCAGCATTCCACCCTGTGAAATTAGAGGCTGACCAGAGAAAGTTGTGGGAGAGGTTGTATGAAAAGCGACGAGGTAGGGGAGAAATCGGGCTATCTGAAGGAAGGAAGAGAGGCTAAGCTGGGGCCGGACGGAGCGCTGGATCCCGTCAGCACGGCGGCAAGGATGGCAAATCGCCGCGCCCCTTACGGGGACTCAAGGATAAAACAGGAAAGCAACTGGAAGATGAGACAGACGTTGAAAAGGCATTTAGAGAGCGCCTGAGTAATCTTCAAGATAAATGAAGAACAAAATGATAACTTCCATATCGACTTTAAAAAAGAGATTATGAAAGAACTTAATTAAGTAATAGAAAGAACCCACTTTCACCACTTTGTCTACTTAAATAGAACATCAACGAAGAAAATGAAGACATCACAACGACCGAAGAGCTTATAAGAACAATAAACAGCTTTAAACAGAAAGCACCAGAGACTTCGCGATTCTCGAAGAGAAATTACGTGGAAGCATCTAATAAAAGCTTGGAGGCTACTTCCCCGCAGACCTGAAAGTGGCTAAATGATTTTCATACAAAAAGCTTGAAAATCACCAAGTTGAGTAGAAAACTATCCCCTGACTTTGCTTCTAGATTTCATTAAGAAATTATAGGAAAAAATATTAAAACTCAAACTCAATAAACACCTCGAGAAAACAATCTCTATAATGAGTGGCAATTTGAATTCCGGAAAAAAACGAAGTTCAGACATGGCACTATGTCTATTAATCGAAAAACTAGCAAAGGTAAGAACGAAAATATGAGCTTAGATATCATCTGCAGAGATGTTTCTAAAGCTTTCGACAAGGTTTGGCAGTGGGGCATCCAGTTTAAAATACTACAACTGGAATAAACAATAAAATTGAGAGAATATTTTGCAATTATGTCATGGATAGATACATGTATATAGACACAGGCAGTCACAAAGGGGATCTTTTTAAGTTTCAAGCAAGGGTTCCTCAGGGCGGAAGTCTGAGTCCAATATTGTACGCCATCTATACAGCAGAAACTCCCAGCAACCGTAGAATGTATGAACATACAGTTCGCCGTTAACATAATAAAAGTATTTGTGTCTCCGTACACGCAAGGCAGTTCCAATCGAGAAGAACGGGAGAGGAAATAAGAAGGATACCAATATGTCAGAAAATAGACAATAAGTTCCAACCGAGACAAATTCAAACTTATTCCAGTCTACTGTAGAAAGTCATCAGATATATACGTTTACTAAATTAGATACAGATACAGCGACAAATGCAAAGTACTAGGACTAACCATACGAGGGGCAGTCAATAAGCTTTGCGAATTGGTAGGGCAAAACAGAGGAAAGGAGATGGCTGTCTGTGGGGGTGTTACGACAAGCTATGACAGTTCTGGACCTAAAGCCGCACGCTCATGCCTCGTCTATTTAAGAAGCAGTAGCTGATCGCAGAACGTCAGTCACAAATATTTCAACAATGGAGAAGGTTGAGCACCGCGCAGTGATCAAATTTTTGATCAAGAAAGGCAAGAATGCAAAAGAGATCCATGAACGCATGGCTGCAGTGTACACTGACACCGCTCCTTCCTATGCAAGCATTGCTCGCTGAAATAGGGTGTTCTGCCATGGTCGTGAGTCCCTTCAAGATGACCCGAAACCAGGACGCCCGTCAGACGTGACCAACAAGGAGAATGTGGCCCGTGTGGAGAGGATGATCCTCGAAAATCGACGGGTGAAGGTCGAAGAATTCGAGCGACAACTTGGAATATCACAGGGAAGTGTTATCAACATCATTCACGACAATTTGGCCATGACCAAGGTCTCTGCCCGTCCATTGGGTCCCTAGAAACCTCACTCCCCATGATCGACTTCAACGTCGTCAAAGTCCACAAGGCCAGAGTTGTACAAGCTGCCCTGCGCGACTGCGGATGCAAGGAGCTCAACCATTTCCTCCTACAGTCCAGATATGGCCCGTATCGACTACTTTTTATTCCGCCAGCTTGAGGCTGAACTGCGTGGACGCCGGTTTAGGGACGATTTATATGTCCAGCTCGCCGTCCAAGAGTGAATTAAACAGCAGTCGTGAGATTTCTGGTTGTCGGGAATTCGAAGCCTCAGGGACAAGTGACGCAAGTGGATTGGAGTCAAGGGTAGTTATATTAAAAAATAATAAAACACTTTTCCTTATATCTCGTTTCAATATATCCGAATTGCGAAACTTATTGACCGCCCCTCGTAATTAAATCAGGTTACAAGAAACATGTAGACGATAGAATAGAGAAATAAAAGATTGGACTAAAACTATTATACAAACTAAGATCCCTCAGTGGACAGAGTAAGAAGTAAATCTACATATCAATGATCCATCCCACATTAATCTATCCGACGATTGTGACGATTACACATGTACAAGAAAACCAACAGTTAAAGTTAGTTATGTGGTATCATAGTTAAATGGTTCACAAAAATAGAGTTGCGAGCAAACTGAACACTGGAAAAGCTTTTAAAATTTGCAAATGTAGGAGAGCTTTATTTTTTAACTCTATCCCTAAAATACAAAGCAAAAGATAAAAATGCATAGTACGAAGTGAAAAGAAATATGAGACTTATTACTTAATTTATAAGGAAAATAATATAGTAAGGATATATCATTAATCAGTTCCATCAAGACCGTTAAAAACTACAAATGGCACATAATCAATATTAAACCTGGTCTAAAACTAGAGAGAATTAAGTTCATGAGAAGGATAACATCTTACTACAACGCAAATTACAAAATATTAAGTTTAATATACTTTATAATAATTATAAAGAATCCTCATAGGAAAATGATAACAATTATTTAACCTAAACTATTTTAAAATGTAAAGCAATTGCAAATAACAATGAGACGAGCTCCTAGGACCAACATAAAGTGCTTCAACTAAAACACTTTTACCCAAAAGGCAAAAAATAAGACGCAATGGAACAATTAATAAAAATATAAAATATTCTACTCGCACCAAGCTTATTAAATACAAGTTAAGTAGATAATAGAAACTATAATATAAATCTACTAGAAAACCTTGGAAAGCATAAAACACCAAACTATATGAAACAAAATTGGATTTTTAAACAAAAAAATATGATACCCATGGCCACAATACACGGACTTTTGTAAACACTTATTCAAAATAAAAATGTCAAAGAGCCTTGCAATATGGGATTAAAATCGACCATAAAATGGATGCGGGCTATTCGTGCTGATCTACTTACTAATTACTCTGCTTGGAATATTCTTAAAGAGAAAGTAGGATTCTAATGACAGAGTTCACCCTCTCTTATCAGTAACATATAAACTCAACTACAAACACTCAACAGTATTTCGTCACCCAAAGAGGCACAGAAGTAACTCTAGTAACTTTGATTATCTGGAGATTATTCGAGAGTTAATGCAGATAACAAATAAGTAGCAAATAACTTGATACATGTCATTATGAAAGCAAAAAAATAGCTATATATTTATTACACATGAATTTAAATTCTACAAAATCTACGAATTAACAAAACTAGTTTGACATACTGACGTAGATATATAGTCAAACAACCTCGTCAATTTGATTGCGCTTTTATTATTAATTAAAACAACAGGAGAAAGATAAGGAGGCATCAGCTTCATAAAATTAATGAGAGATAATTAACTTTCAGTATTTAGATGAAAAAATGGATTAAAATTAATGAGAGCTATTTCCATCACCTTAACTTTGCGTATTTTATTATTTTTTTTCTTAAAATCTATAAGCATTTCAGAAATGTCACAAATTTCTCTGTGTTGGACTGAATTGAACTTTTCAAAGAGAGAATTTATGATCATGAGTTTTTCCGAAGGTAGAGCAATTAGCATTGACTACAAAATTTCGAAAGATGTACATTAAGAAGTACATATGTATACCTAAGACATCTTGTGACTCCTGACTTTAGTATGAAGGAGAAAGTATCAGAACAAAATTAGGTTGGAGAGAGGTATGAAAACTTAGCTAAATATATCTTAAGAAACTTCTTGCTACTTTGTTTAAAACACAAGATATTCAATTAATGTATCCTAACACTCTTAACTGTAGAAGTGAAACTTGGAAACTTACCAAAAAAGACGCAGAAATGGAGTAAAAATCAAAAAAAACTGGAAAGAATTATGTTAGGTATAAACTGCGAGGAGGAAAAAAAAATTGATAAGAAGGTAAAAAAGTGATGTATTGAAATAAAATGATAATTATTTTGAAGTGGTGATGGAATTGAAACGTCGCTAAAAGAAATGATAGAAGAGGGAAAAAGATTATTCTAAAGTGGCCTCCTTTAGGCTAAAGAAAGCCCCAGCCAATGATCTTATCGCACCTGGGTATAAAAATAACAAAAGTAAAGTGGGCGGGGTTAACTCCGCACACCTTACACCTATAAGAACTTTTAATGAGTTAAACATAACATGAGCAAAGAGAATGATAAATGATTAGCTTACCTTGGGAAAAGGACTAATATTGTATCCAGGGATTTATGATATTTCGTTCCAGAGAATATCGTTGCCGTCTGGAGTAGCTTATTTCTCTTGTTATTATTTTGGTTAAGCTATCATTAACTTTCTCTTTTAACAATGAATTTAGTAAAAAAGACGTCCAGAACACCTTTTGTTAACAATATGTTGAAGTTGACCCTTTTGAGAAAACTGAGAGAGCCGACGCTTTTTCTTTTGCACCGGAGCCTTTGTCATGAGTCACGCGATATTAAATTTTAGTGAAAAATGTAACACCTGGTTAACATCAAAGTTTAGCCAAGCAAAATTATCATTCTCTAGAAAAGTAATGAATATTTTATCTTTAAATTAATGATCCTTGAAATATATAAATTAATGAAAATGATAATGTAATCAAACATAAACTATTATACACCAGATTAATATAGAGGTCACACCTTGCACCAGTTTAATATAGATGCCGTAGAAGAAGGTTAGGTTACTTTTTCTGTTTTACGAGTGTGTGGGAAGTTTACAATATAATTAGAGTGCAAAATTAACTGAAAGTAGGTTAGCCAATAATCGACTATATTGGAGTTCCGGGATAACAGAAAAACGGGTACAAAAATAACTTTAATAATTTATAAATCAATATTATTTTACTCAGGTTAATAGGAGTTTTAGAATTAGATATACACAAACTAGAATTACACCGGTCTTCATCAGCTAAGGGGGGGGGGGCACTGTGAAGACGGTCACCGTATAAACAAACGGACAAAGTTCCAACGACCTTGATGGTATACTAAGCTGATGATGAAGGCTTTACACTCGGGGGCAGGAGAACACTTCCACAGGAGAGTTGCGCGTTCCTGTCAACTTGAAGATTTGGTTCGAAATAGTCTTGGCGCAAAGTCTCTGGATTCTGACTATTACGAGGGAGAACTTAAATCTTGCTTTCGAGTAACACGAATCTAGTTTGAGTGTGCTGCGTTCGAGGAGTGGGAGAAGCGTGTCGAGGTAGACTCACGTGAATTAACGTGAATACCGGGACTTTGAAGGTTTGTGCGAAAATTATGCAGAGTCCAAGGGCAGGCGGCTAGCGGGTACCGACGGGAGCGGACAGAGGATACTGACGAGGCAGGGAGTACGGTGGAAACTGACGGGACAAGGAGCACGGCGGATACTGACGGGGCAGAAAGGACGACGTATACTGTCTTCTAACTCTGGCGCATCGCAGACGAGAATAGACTAGGCCTTTTAGCGCGAGGCCCAGGGCGAGAAAGCTCTTAAGCCGGCCAAGGCGAGCTTTGTCGGACTTCCGATGAGCCCTGTAGGCTCTCGCACTTGTCGCAGCTTTCTGTGTTAGCTGCATTTCAGGTCATTGCGTCGACTCTTAATTTCGCACCTCCATTAGCGCAGACGAAACGGGTCGACCTGGTGTCTGTTGTCTCTCTCTCTCTCTACTGAAGGGCGAGGTGGCACGTATCTTCCTCTCTCTCTCTCTCTCTCTCTCTCTCTCTCTCTCTCTCTCTCTTTCGCTGTGGTGTCTGACAATGGCAAACTGGAGCAATGCATCGTGGGCCGTGAAAGATTCTTGGAGATCTTCTTCCAGGAATTGGGGAAAATTGGTTCATCATGCTTATATAGAAATATTAAAATCCCCCCATTTAATATATGTATGATGAAAAGGACTTCACATGAATCTACCACTAATTACATGTTAAAATGCAGGAGTTTGCTAACTCAAATCCTGCCAACGAGCAAATTTATTCAACGTATCTTCTGCAAAGTTATCTTCTGGTCTCTTTATGTATAAAATTTTCCAATTTAGGTTGTTTTTTTTCGTCCATCTTATTTATGTCTTTCCCTCTAGAGAAGTGTCTGGCCCATTTTCACTTGAGAATTTGATCTTCTTTATTATAAATGTCAAAATGCTCGCGTTATAATCACTATATTTTTACACTGGCCAAGTATTACTTTGAGAAGCATAGAATCTTATCACCTTTATAGATATAACGAAGTTTACCTGCCGTGCTCTAGCCTTATACTCGTATTTTATAAATCATTCAAAATACTTTTACATACCATTAATTGATTTCTTGCAGGTTTTTTCAGTATTTATTTACTCTATGAATCAAAGTGTAAATTCATGAAAAGCAACACCCATTTACAAATATAGAAAAATAAAGGAAATCTGAATCACTTGTGTGTCTGTATTTATGCGGAAAGAGAGCGGGTAATATTTTTAAAATATTAAACCACCATTTTGAACAGACCTGGGATTTATAAAGATATAAACTTGCCTGAACTGACAGGCAATTAGTTGTTTTCTAAAAGTGAGGACCACCTTGCCTTGATCAGTGAGAACGCAAAACTTCATCACAAACACGATAAATAAGAACAAGATCAAAAGAAATCCAAAGATAAGTGCCAGTTAACTTACTCTGAATGCCAAAGCAAGCGATGTGACCATGCACAAATTGCTGAAAGATGATCAGAAAGTTCATCCATTCAAAAAAGCTTAAGGAAATCTGCTTTCCAACCTCAGTAAAAAAGAAGAAACGGCTCTTTGATGACTCTTGTTCGCTGTTAGGACCATCCACAACAAGCAGAATATTCGTGTTTGAGCCCAAAAGAAAAATGTTTTCAGGAGACACAAGCTATCTTCGGTAATGCTGTGGGTGGGCGTAATATCAATTAGCCCCAAAACACATTTCATCGTATTTAGGAGGATAGGGTTTTAAATATCATTCGACATGTAAATTTAAAGATATTGAAGGAGAAAGTAATCCACTGCCTAGATTTCACCATAAGAAATACCAGTGCAACCCTTCAACAAAATGAAATAACCCCACACACAGCCCCCAACATTCAAGTTCGGTGCCAGGCAAATTTTAAGGGGTTTTATATAAAAAGACCTTTGGTCTCTCAGTTCTCCAAGTTTTAACACCATTACCTTTACACTAAATTCCTACCTGCCACTTGGGACCAGGTCAAACGTAGACTTTGTCGTGTCATCGACGCAAAAGGAAATCCAATTGAATATCAATGTACATTATCTTGTAGCATGTATACATACATTTTCCTTTTAGTCTAAGCAGTATGTAATATTAGGGCGGGTCCTACTTTAGAGCAACCATTTATTTTCATTAAATCCTTTAATGAGGGGTGTTTAAATGATAGATTTTCCCGTGTAGATTTTGAAAAAGAACTTTATTTTGTTATACAATTGCTCCTACCTACATCACTTTCAATTTAAATAAAAGTAAACTTTTCTCTTTCGTCACGAGCTTATGTAACCTATTTTTATTTAATCCAAGTACACACAAACACAAAGTAACCTCAAATTTACACGTTTATTAAGTGAGGAAAGTGTATGAAAAGCTCTATATATAGCTGCATGGGTCATTTTGGGTCATATTTAAAAGTTAAACTTCACCAGAGCACATAAATCCTGCTTTGTCTCATTCCTGTACATCAAACGTCTAGTTTTCTCTTGTGCCTTGATTCCTTCATCCCTCCTTTCATGTGAGAAATACTTTTAAGAAACATCAGTCACCATTCTTACAACCCTCTCAATGCTTTGTGTGTGACAAGGCCAGTCAAGTACTTTCATAGGAGAGTCAATGAAGTTTTCAATTCAGAGGTACTTAAAGAGCAGGTGAGAAGTGGCTCAGATACATCTTTTGACCAATTGATCAGATATCCAATCCTAGTATCATCACAATGGATGTCTGGTCTACTTCTAAGCCTTCCCTATGAGTCTCCCAGTTGAGTATCAAGGTATCCTTCTTCCCTGATGGTCTAAATTCTTTCCACCCTTTCAGTTCTCTCCGTCTGATCTTCAGAGCATACGAGAGTATGGAGGATGGCTTTAATGTATGCATACCATGCTGATCTCTTAACAGTTGGAAAAACAATATCCAACACCTCTTTCCCTGAGACATAAGGCAGTAAAGTTGATAAAGAATGTGCCTAGGTCCCTCGGTCCAAGAGTGCTTAAACTTAACGTTAAACCAGCATGGGTAATATACTCCAATGATGAACTCAACAATAAGTCGTAGATTCTTAAAGGCTGTTCCTTTGAGCTCATGCTTTGACACCCACAGCCGAAGAAGTCTGATAGCTGTTGTCAGCCAGCGACTGTGGTTTATTGGTCCTATTTCAAATAGAGAAAGCCCTGTAGGAAGCACTCCATCTCTGATTGCCGATGAAATTCTATAGCTGTAGTGTTGATCAGATCTTGCACCACTTCCTGAGGCATCTTTGTAAGAGGAGCACCTGAAAATATTTGAGTGAAATTTTGGTTGAAGTGCAAGTCTGCAACAGAGTCAAGGAACTTTCATATTGTTCCGTAAGATCTGTTGTCAGATAGTGTTGGCCCATGCAGGTTGATACTTGGATCACGGAGAGGGAGTTTCCCAGTGTGCAGGTTACATACCAATCAAACAAGCTTTCTGCCCAAATGGAGCTCCATTTTTCACATTACTCCAGCATTTAAACCTGTGTTTACATTCGTGGAGTCTGATTTAATGGCCATTAAGCTTTTATCCAAACCCCTTTCCTTTAACCATCCAAACATAGCCTTAGTGATCTTCTCTGCATGTGATTCTTCTTTTGTAGCCTTTTCTCAGACAAAGGGGAAGAGGTAAGCTCCTAGGCTTAATCATGACAGTGTAATGCTCCTCTTTTGTTTTGCTGGGAACAATTTTTCACTTCCCTCTGCCTCCATCATAAAACTTGTCACATCAATTTGTCCATCAAAGAGAACACAAGAAATTCCCTCATCCTTCCTTAAGTTTTCCTCCAACTCATGTTCAATAACTGTCATTAGCTTTTCGTGTGTTCTCTTAACTTAATTCTTATCAATTACTTTACTTGTATCTTCCTCAGTAATGAATCCAGCATCTATTAAAGCTGCTGTTGCTATAGCTGTGGTTGGTCTCAATTAGACACCATACCTTATACTAGCAATGGCAGTATTTGGAATTTCATCATAATTCTTTCTATTCCTGATGGAATATTCCGGATCTTGGACAGCTTCCAAAGTTACTTGATCACCCAAACTGTTGTCCCCATCAAATTTTCTGCCCTCAGGTCTTCAGCGTTGCCTTAAACTGCTCGATTTCTTTTCTTGCTACTCTTCCTGCTAAAACAGTGGTTTCCGCCTTACTTTTTCTCTTTCTTTCTGCTATCCTTTCTTTTTCTTCAATTTCTGAAGCTCCTAGTTGTCTATTTTGCTCTGGAATATCAGGACCTCATATTTGAAAGGTATTTTTACGCTAACACTTTAGGTTCGGGGCACACGCTAGGTGACGCTGTTTATAGGCAGCAATTTTGGGCTACAAAATATGTCTTATGACGTCCTATGGTAACGTCAGATGTGAACAATTACGGAGTTATATTTTTTTGTATATGAGTATATACTGGGGAGCTGCGCCCCCAGACCCTCCACCTTAATTGATTGAAACTCAGGATCATCGCAGGGTAGTCCTCTAGCAGTGATATCTCCCCTACGAGCAGTCCCCTTGAATTTACTGGGGGGTTCCCCCCCAACAGCTTTTTTACTGGCAGAAAACCCTTACCTAATAACAAACAATACTTACTTTTATAGGTTTATTGATTAGTTTATGCGCCTCTAGATAATCTAGTTTTGCAATGAACCTCTCTTTTACTTCAATTTTTTCTTCACCAAGGGAAACTTTTACTGCCTCCTTCCACACCTCCTTAAGCTTTGATATTATTGTGACCTTTTGATTTTCAACAGGTGGTTTGAAGAGAGCATTTAGCTTTGGTCCACTGATTAATCAAGCCCTGATACATGTCTTTTACCAGCTAATCCACTTCATAATTTCTCCGGTCATCTTCTCTTTGCTTCTTCAAGTAGATGCCGTACCTCAAAATATCTCTTATTGTTAGCAACTCAAACACCATAAGCTCTTTACTAGTCCTAACAGAATTAGCCAGATGAGAACTGATTTGGACCTTGTCTTGATTTTCGCCATTTAGATTAAGAAATAATCTCTACCAAATAATTATATGTTATTCTAAAATGATCCACATCCTTGACTAGCATTCAAATAAAAAGTAAATGCTCTATAAAGAGTTACCAGTTACAATTGCATTCCACTCAGTAATGATTACTGGCTACTTGCAATTTTGGAGTTGAGTAAACTAAATTAAGGGTAATTTTTAACAGGTTTCCTACTTCTCATGTCTCTCTAATACATTTTTACATTTTTTTAGACAAATATCTTTCAGACTACATAAATGTATTGATGATAAAAAATGGTCAATTTGTTCTTTTATAGGTAACTAAAATAATACTAAAATATAGTAAAGTACCCAGAACTACCAATATTTCAACTTCAAATTGATGTAGGTTAGATCAATCAGAACTTAACTTTTCTGCCAAAAACTGTTCTTTTCACCAATATTCATCATTTGAATACTGCCATGATGTAATATTCCATTTTTCTGAAAATAATTGACTAAATATATCAGTCTACACTTTTTGTTTCCACCCTGCACATTATATCTAGCTTATTAACGAATTTCTCGTGAGGAATTTTATCAATATCGCTAAGATTATCCCTTCCTCGTTTCCATTCATATTCCCATCAAATGTAATGAATGGAATAAAATTACGCTATTTTTGAATGATCAAACTTTCTTAAAGATTTCAAATGACCACATATAAAATACAAATGAAAAAATGTCGTAACCTCATTAAATTTCTTTAAAATAGGATTGCTAATTTTATAAATTAACTGATATATCAATGCAACGATTAGAATACCCTTATGACCTTTTGAAAAGTTTTAAGATGATGAAGCTGAAATTATTGTAAATTAATTATTTTACGCTCTTAATTAATCTTCAAAGTTTCCAGAGATATTGCCTTAATATGCTATCTCTGATGTATTAAAATTTCTAGAACTATTTAACAAATTCCCTTATAGTCGAAATAGAATTCATGACAGAGTTAATTATTATATAACAAACGAGTATAAAAGGTCGGAATTTAATCAAAATATGCTGATAATTAATTTACTTAACAAAGAGAATTAAATAAGTCAGGTATATCATCTTGTTCGAATCAATACATATAAATGTTATAACGAAAGAATATAAATTGAATAATATAAGAATTCTCTAATCATAACTTATGTTTCAAGTTATACCATAAAAAAGGAAATTATTTGTAAAAATCTAATTCAGAATATCCTCGGTATACACTTTTTATCCACTACACTCAATTTTCCATGACTTAGTGACACTACCAACACCAAATATTGGATAATCCTTTAACTGGTAAAATAGATCGTAATGTGCAAGCTAGCTGTAGTTTTATAAGTAAGTCCATATCACCTTATTAATATATAGATTTGCGATTTGAGTGTTAAATTTGATAAAACTTTAATGATACTGTTAAAATTACATATTTAACTTAAATTAATCAAGTAAAGTTGTATCGTCAAACTTTTGACCAAATTAGAGAAGGTTTATTATAGTAAGTGAAAAAAGGTTATGAAACTTATGTTTTACCTTTGTATTATTTTCAAGTCTATCATGAGTAATTTATACTTTAAATTTACCCATCAATGGTCTGTAAATTTATATAAAAGCTATAAGACGTACTATGGACAGCTGCAATGTAGACATACAATGCATTAGCAGCAAAAGAGGACACGCCAGTCATGCCGGCTGTGTCCGCATGCAGAAATTCATCCAACAAAGGAAACAAATGTTTAGGAAGAGAGAGAGCCTTTGGAATAGCAACAATGAAGCTGGCCATTAATATGAACTTTAACTACTATTCTTACAATAAGCGTAAGCGACAACAATAAACTTTAAAAAAATATCTTTTAGTTCAGGTGATACTTTGTATGTTATTGTAATTTTATTAAAAAAGTTTACATATTGAAAGCTTTTTAAAATATGATTTAAAATTTTTCATTGTTTTGAATCCTTTTAAAACAAAAAGAATTGTAAAGGAGATTTTTCCAAATTAATAGAATTAAGGCTGAATTTTGTATATATGAAACTTTTATCAAAGCTTTTTTACGAGGTCAGAAAAATAGTTAGGATTATGAAATGTTTTAGAATTAAAACAAATAATTACAAGTCATGAACTTCAGTTTGTATATAAGCAAATTTCGATCAAAAAAAAGAGTTCTGAAGATTGTTTTTTCTTAATATCATAATAATTTCCGTAAGAAAATAGACAAAGAGGAAATAACTAGGAGATATGTACCTAAATCCTTTTAAAACATTTTAGATCAAAACCCTGTGGCTAGAGCCACATAGGCCGTAAGCCACAGGCCGAAGGTCTACCTGCAGAGCGCACGGTCCACCTGAAATGAGGAGTGGGGATAGCGCTCATCTTGTATATATATATATATATATATATATATATATATATATATATATATATATATATATATGTATAAATATATAATAGTTAAAGAGAAATTGAACGGGAATGAGTACATGAGACGAGGAGAGCAAATAAGGCCCCCTTCAAGTCGGCTCATACTGATAAAGCAGAAATAACGAGGAAAAAATTGCATTATCGTGGCCCAGGTTCGAAGGTGGGTATCCTGATTGCAGGTGAGATGCATACACAATAAAACTACAGGCTCAGAAATTCCAACTTTCCCAAAGCGTGAGGAGATATTTCCTTTATTTTATCGTCCTCTCTTCTCCTTTATTTTTGTCTTCTAATGTCCCCTTCTCTTGCATTTAAAACGACCTGTTTCTTGTTTCAAATTTCACTTGACGTCAATTTTCTCTTTAACTTGTACCATATGGTTATATACATGCAATACTCTCTTTTTGCCGGCAAAAGATTTTTGTAAGGCAGAAATTAAATAACCTATATCCTTTAGTAGTGTTACTGCTAGCAGATTCTGAATTTATTCTTTCTTTGCATATATTATATACTATCAAAGGTACACGGAGTTGCGCAGGCATAAAAAACTATCTTGTGTTTTAAGTTGCCTATTTTCAGTGCTATTAACCTAATTTGTCTTCATTCATTTCTGCTGTGGCAGATGATTAATTGACTTATATCATCTGCGAACTGGATGCTCACTATCTTAGCTCTCACCGATAAAGGCATGTCCGCTGTGTAGATTGAGTCTATGTACGGCTGAAATCACCTACCCTTTGTAGGAGAGTGGTTTCAGATTCTGGCCCCTCGTACTCATTGATCATGAGTTTTACTGTTCCTTTCCTAATGTAATAAATGCATATGACCGAGATTAAATTATAATGTACAGATATGTACATTAGGGTGGAGCGAAAAAGGGTTTTTTTAAAGATCTTTGAAATTCATTTTCCCACCCTGATTTTTTTATGGAGATAACATCAAAAACTAGTGGGTTGAAATTTCAGACTTTTAAATTAATATTTTCACGTATCACAAAGCAATTGAAATTTTGAAAAAAAACAATGTCGGAAAATTATATCTATTTGTTTTGAAACTTCAAGTTGTTACATCAACATTTATGTTGATGTTTCAATGCAACCTGTAGATTTTTAACATCACTCTGAAATAGAAGAAATTGAACAATTAGCAGTCGAATATTTAAATTTTTGTTATTATTCAATATCCATTTATTCATTGCAGTTAGATTTTTGTAGTGTTATTACCTTTCATAACGAAGTCGTTTTTGATATTAAATGAGGGTATTTTTCTGCTGGACTCAATTCTACTCCTTATAGAGCCGTCCCGTTTGTCTTCTCCACTAACTATTGGTGACGCTTTTATGACCAGTTTGATGCATCTCTCAAACGCTTGTGTGTGACAAGGAAACTTCGGAATATCCGATTTAGTTTGTTGACAGAAAAATTCTTTAAGTTGGTCATCAGAGAGCGTCCTCGTCAGAGGAGGTTCGGTCACAACGGTCTGCTTCACGTAGTCGTAAGCATCTAAGTTTATTTCTGGTATCTTGAAAGTGTGTATTCTTTTTGCATGTGAAGAATAACTATTCCTTTGAATCACTGAGTCAACTATATCTTTAATCTGTGATTGCACTTTCTTGAAGAGGTTGAGTGCTCCATCTTGCAAAGAAGAGTTAGCTTTTATTTCAAACCAGCATGATGCATCCACATACATGATTAAAAAAACAATGGATTTCAGCGTGTCAGAAGGGTCGGAAGTTGAAACATATAATCAAAGTATCCGATTTTCCGTTGTAAGCCATCGTGCATGCAACATTTTTCCAAGACTCTTAGGTGACATTTCAACAGAATATTTACCTTGTGAGATAGATAGAAGGATATCAAACATATACTTTTGATCGGTGCTCAGATGTCCTACGTCAGAAGACGGTAAGTTATTCGGAATTGGCTCGAATTCAATAACACTAGGAGTCTCACATTTATCCAGTTGTTTCTCTATAGGTCCGGCACATCCACGAGGCCTTGTTGTTTTCCCATTCAAATTGGTGATGAGATAGCGCAATGGGAGCTCATTTGCATGGAGCTGGCAGATAAACCAATGCAGCGGCCTTTAAGTTTTCTTCTTAAATTCTGATCCCACCTCCTTTTGTTTTTGTATTCACTGCCGTTCCCTTTCATCCCATAGCAATGGGTTCATCAGTTGCAATGTCATTTGCTTCTAGATACGAGAATATTGCGTCGCATATAGCTTCTGCAGAACCTGTCTTCATTGTCAGGTGTCGAAGGTATTCTGAACCAGGTTCTTCTATCATAGAAATGAGCTCTTCCATTATCTTCTTCTTGTGATGAGTTCCCTTCCTCATCTCAACAACAAATATGCTATCTTTTCTACCATCAAAATAAATAGAATATAATGGCTTATCCGATCTAATTTGTTGCTGTACTGTAGTACGTTCTTTGAGACGTTCTCCCCCTACTTTTGACCTGTCAACTACTATAGAATTTTCTTTGCTTTTTAATTGACGATAAGTCCTTAAAGATTGAACTTGTTATTAAAGCTGCAGCTCGATCAGACACACTATTGCAGTTAAATGCCAACGAAATTTCTGACAATTTTATTCGTTTAGATGGAGACTTGTCTTTAAGTTTTTGCTTATTTCATTACGTTTCACGGATGGAGGAAGCTCATAGTCGCTACCTTCGTCAGCAGATTCTGTTGCTTTGCGGGATGAAGGAAAAATCACTTCGACATTATCTGTCGAAGTAGATGGTTGATTTAGGAGTCAATACTCACAATTCTTCACTGCACTCTGAATATTCTTCTTTGATTGAATTTAATCGATATTATCTATTGCCATTTTCCTAGTTATTTTTGAAATCATCACATTTCTGTTTGAATTATGTCACATTTTTCCTGCTAATATTTCTCATTGATGCCTAATATATTGAATAATAATTTAAATTTCGTTTTCTAACTGCCTCTTGATACACAAGGGATTGATGCCGTTTTTCAAATAGAAATTAACTTCTCCACTACTAATGTCATAATTTGTTGAATTGAGCGGTCTTTTCTATTCCGGTTCTTTTCCTTTTCTCGCTCAAACAAAACATATTTTATAACATCTTTATAAGTTGACAACATTCGTTCACTAATGGCGCAGGATGCGCCATCAAAGGGCTTTAATTTCCTGACGCGTTATAGGTTTAAATGCAATAATTAAATATTGGTTTATTTACGTTCTTATACATTATCTGGCTGGGAAATATAATAAAACGTGTATAAATATTTACTGTACACTATAAATATCTGTGCCTAAATAAAAATAGAAGAATGTGATAAAACAATAGACGCTGGCCCCAGCCTCCTACCCCCCCCCCCCCACACACACATCTACTCTCAATGAGATCTTCCGCACTATTGAAATATAATTGTCACGTACGCCGCTATAATATGTCATTGAGGAACCTCTAAATATCAATCGATTACTTTCAAATTTCGTTTACTTGTTCTTTCAAATACACTAATTATCGGTTTGGAGGTATCAATTCAAAATTCGAAATAAATTTTCAGATATAATCCTTGAAAGTCAAAATTTAGGTGAAAATCAAATTATTTTTAATTTTCAATGGCGTTGAGGAACCTTTATCATATCCTCCACGCTATTTAAACATAATTGTCACGTACGCCTCTATAATATGTCATTGAGGAACCTCTAAATACCAATAGATTACTTTTAAATTTCGTTTACTTGTTCTTTCCAAAAAACTAATTATCTATTTGGAGATATCAATTTAAAATTCGAATTAAATTTTCAGATATAATCCTTGAAAGTCAAAATTTAGGTGAAAATCAAATTATTTTCAATTTTCAATGGCGTTGAGGAACCTTTAAAAGTTATTATATAAAAAAATCCTGTTAGGAAGTTTAATTTGACAGATAGCCCTATAAAAATATCTTGGTGGAAAAATAAATTTCAGAAAAAATGTTTTTCGCTCTACGCTAATGTACATCTAATGTGAGTTACTAGCGCGAGGGGGTCGTGGCAGGAACTGACTCTAATGTGTCAGTTGAGCCAGCCTTCGCAGGACGCCCATGCTTCTATGAACTTTCGGCTCTTTTTATTACTGGCTTTAGCTATGACTCTTGCTCCCCAACTCATCTCGTGTCAGCAGGTGAGACGCGACCGCTGACAGGGGATCCATCCTTCACTGTCCTCTACGATGCTCCTCAAACCGCGTCCGGAGCTTTTTGAAGTTTACCTAGCCCTGATATTTGTTCGCGCGTACACCATACTGAAGTTCGTATATCACGTTCTAATTAGAACGTGATCTACATAGAAAAAGAACATAAAAATCTATTAATCTTATTTACTGTGACTTATTCATTTTTGTCTCCCTTGGTCTATATCATATATCTTTGGTAATGTTTTAATCCTGGTGCCAGATCAAAGGCGAAATTTTACTTTTTTTAGAACTATTTGTATATAATTGAGTGACAATTTTTGATGGCAAAGTTCGTTAATTATATTTTAAAATTAGAGTATTCGATAATTATCCATTTCTTTTGTCATCTTTTCTTACATTATTTAATATATTTTCTTTAAATTTATTTGCATAAATATTTACGTCTTCTTACTTAATATTCAATTCCAAATTTTAAACTAAGACATCGCTTAATAAAAAAATAACTTTTTCTTGACTTATTCTCATTTGTTCACCACTTTTTATTTGCTACGAGAATTTAGGTATATAATTAATAAATAAACCTTTTTATGATAGACAAGTATTCTTTTGAAGTGGAATGTGTGGAGGTGAAGCTAATAACTTAATGAAATTCTTGCTAAATTTGACTAAAATAAATGACTATTTTTTTATATTTTAGAAATTATATTAACGTTAAAAACTTTTCCGATGATTTAGTCGTCCTTTCATTTTACGATTCTCTCTGTTTTAGCGAAAATGAACGAGACTTATGCAAGTCATTAGGCACAGCTTAAAGGTAATTTTAAGCATTACTGTCATCACCTAGTAGAAGACAAAGAATAAATTGTTTGCCTGCGCTAGTAGCTCTTAAATTTGAAATCATCTGGCGTAATTAGAATATGATACAGTTTTAAATGCTTTAAGATTTTACAAATTGCAAATTTTACCATCGCGTTATATTTTTTTACCAATCCTTTACGTCTTGAATCAAAGTAGTAAAATTTTTCCATATATTAAGACGCTTTCCCTGCAACAGGATCATGGTGGATTTAGTAAATTTAAAGAAGGATTTTGGGTTCAAAAATTAGGTGTAAAAAAGTTATATATCAGTTACCGAGTAACGATATAAACTAGCGACGAATTTCTTTGCCTATATTCTAGAACATCAAATAACTAACTCTAAATAATTTACCCTAATATATACGAGGAAATCAAATTACTCATGTATTTCGACAAATAGTTCAGAGATAGTACGTGTTTTGACTTTCATAATCCTTATGTGTAAATAATCAACTACAGATAAATAGTTATCCTTTTTCAACTTTGTTCACTACAACAAAATTTGGTTACTTGGTCAAAAATTAACTATGGCTCCTTTGTAAACCTGTCTCTGGTTTACTTTGAGAGAAATACCATTTTTTTAGTTGATAAAGTTAAACCAGCTTCTTTTCGTTAATCGCTGAATGGTTTCCTGATTCTTGTTAACTTCTTGCTACCTATCACACACATTCTTCTCCGTGATTTGGACCACAAGTTAAAGATTAGGTCCCCATTAGATAGGTCTCAGGTAGGTGTATTCCAATGATAAAACCTCTAAAATTTAGATATAAGGGAGAACCCAAATGATAATCACACCTCGAACTTTTTATCCCACAGGATTTATTTGGAAACCAACTAACAATTTCACCTATTATTACAATAGTTCTCCTAATGAGAAGGCGTAAAATTCATTCATTAATTTGATCTAGTTTTATCCGTCTACAAGTGACCACCAGAGATATTTTTTTTCTTGTAGTTCACATGTTATCTTAAAAATAAGATCATAAAATTCAACACTATGTTGGGACAAAAATTAAAAAGAAAAAGGATAGAGACGTTATTTCTCTCCCTAACCTAACTTAGATAAAATTTCTTACTCTTAAACATCCAGCCAAGCATGAAAGGATATTCTTTCGATTATTACAAGTAAAAAATCTCAATAAGAAAATGAAAATTTTAGTTATACAGTAAAGGATTTTTTTTTCGGTCAATGAATGTGTTCAAATTTATCATTATACCAGATTAAGACGTATGATTCTGGCCAAGTTTCTAAATATATTGAAACACGCATAATTTAAAGGTCAAAATTTTGGATAGAATTTAACAGCCTAATGAAAAGCTATTAAAAGCCAAAGGTATCATTTATTATTCGTTGAGAGTTAGAGCAAGTCCAACTGAAATATCTTAATGTTTCTTGCAATGAGCCACGTATGATTTTCAACGGATAGAATGGTATGACGGTAGGATAACCGAATAATAGTATTATTGAAAGGATAAATTATAAAATGGAAAAATGGTAGAGCCTCAGACTAGTTGAATGAAGCATAGGAGTGGGAGAGTATGGAAAAATGGGAAAAAAGTTGATTAGAAGGGTAGTAGGATGGTAGGATAGAAATTGGAAGAGTTCTTGTGCTGAGACCACATTATAGAATCGTATTTGACTAAAAAATACCTCAAAGATGAGGATTTTGAATTCTTATAAAGTTCTAAAGTTGGTTCACAGTAAATTGGTTCTTATAGTTTTTTACTGAGCGAAGGCATTTTTCGGACTTTTCTAAACCGTTAACTTTTTTTACCCGGTAGCGAAATGTAAATAGCAAATGTACTTCGTCCAAGAATTCAAAACCAAAATATCTCGAATTTAATTAACGCTTATATTTGGAGCGCTTTCGGAATTCGGAATTTGGAAATTATAAGGTAGAAAAATGTTTTTGGATAGTGGTAGAGGTATAGTAAGAAAATGTATATGATAGTATATGATATATTGGTGTTACAGCCTCCTGAATTCGCAGTTGGCTGCTGGCAAATCCTTGTTTATAGTGTCTAATTCGGGCTCATGACTGGGAAGTCATATATTTCGGAGGATACCTTTTGGTATATGTTGGTCAATTTTGCTCCATATTTTTCTTGCTCTTTCGTGTAGGGTCACATTTAGGGGTTCTATGTTGGATATGTCATGTAGGGTTATTGCAGGGATGCAGTCCAGGAGACACGTCGAGGATGTATCAAAGTGCCTGGTTCTGCACCGCCAGGGATTTTCTTATCCGTGTCTTACTTGCCAGATGTAATGGAATTGCCGGATACAAGAGGATTGGCCTTACAAGGGCTAAGTACAGTTTCCTTTTGTTTCGGAAGGATAGCCTTCTGAACCTGTACAGTTGCTTAACCCTTGTTTGGCCTCAGCTATTTTGTCAGTGAGATGGACGTTGCACCCATTAGTGATGAACTTTAGCCCTAGGGCTTGTCCTTCGGTAGTGTATGGGTAGAGCTCTTCGTTCACCACAACGTCATCTGTTTTACTCGGCCAAATTCCGATGAAAGGGAATCATCAGCAGTTATTTCCTGTACTATACTTCAAGACTAACCCACGTTCCCACCAAATAAACAAGTTGATATCCAGCTCTGTAACTTTCCTTTAATTTTAGAGGAAACTACGATCACACCGGTTGCCAGTCTACCAAACCACAAGAGGGAGAGAGAGAGAGATACCAGTATCGAACTCATAGATTAGTAGATTTGAGAATTGAGGGAATAATTGTTGAAAAATATTAAGCTTTCAAAAGCTTTTAATGGTAGTTTTGTAAAATGGTACGTGCTGGTAGGCGCAGTTTTAAAGAAGAAAATTTGTAGGGTAGTACATTGATCGCACTCTACAATACCGTTAAAATTTTCGGAACGCTTGTATTTCTATTAATGCATCTTCTATAACTTTTTGTCATAGGAAATTCAAGGTTTCCAAAGCGAGTAGACGATACCTTACAGAGATAAGCTACTTATGGTTAAAGTTAGCAAAATTTGGTTGAATAAAACAAAAGTTATGAGCAGAGAAACAATTTACTAGAAAAAGTTAACGAAATGATGCAAACAACAGCGGAAAGTAATTTCTACATATTTGAATATAACGACTAAAAAATTATCAAGGAACCTCATTAACACCAGTTATTAGTGTGTAATGTGTTAGGCCTTATTCTCAGTCACGCTATGATATATCGTACTGCAGGAAAGAACTAATCTTTGACACTCACGCCGTATCTTGCTCAATTCATCTTGAACAATTTTCTAGAGTTGTTGAAGTGTTTTTGTATCCATTCCTTTTGATTTCTCTCCGAGTATCCTTAACACATTATCATAGGGATTCAGGTCCTGACTCTGTCCAGGCAAACTCATAAAATTGATCTGCTCGTTATTCAGATAGGTTTTCGCCTAATTACCTTTGTGGCAGTTGATGTTATTATTCTACATGAAAATTTCAGGTTCGGCTGTTATGGCAGTAATCCTTGTACATATATTCATTAATTCTGCTCTTTATGCGAAGAGGTGTCTCAAGTGCCTATCTACGGTAATCACGCTCCAGACCATGTCACTTCCTCCGTCAAACCTCACACTCTTTTTGTTGCACTTGAGAGACAATAATTTCCTGCTCTATGAGTAAAGAACTTGCTAAATTCTGATCAGGACAAATTGAACTTATATTTGTCACTAATGTTGATTTAGATCCATTAGTTATTCATCGATGTACGTGTCAGTTGTGAAGGCAAGGCAAATATTGTTGTTCTAAAGACTGGTCATTAGCTTGAACGACAGTGTCTGATCTTAAATATTGACCTCATCCAAACAAATGGGCCTAGCCTGCCGAGAGAATTTGAAAGCAACAAGCTCACTAATCTCTGCGAAATTACTGTAGACGTTTTAAAAGGTCCCAACAGGTTGAATTTTCATCCTTATATAAACCTGTTTAGTCTTAGGTTAACATAATATTATGGAAAACATTTTAGGAGCGCTTACGGGTCTGTAATAAATGAACTTGAAATACCATCTTGGTAGTGCAACTTTCCAATCCTCTCGCGGAGAGAGAGGTACATGATAAATTTTATAGGCATGTTAACTGGACCATAGCTGGCAAGTGAATGAAGTGAATTACATACATTAAATTGAACTTAAATTAGTTGCCTAGCTTTCAGATCATTTTGGACACTATATGTGGGTATTAATTTGTTTATGTACTTATAATTTTTTTTATCCAAATTTACATTATATTTACCTACACGTAGATATTATCTGTAGATTATTGTACAACATTTTTGGAAACCTTAGATTCTTTGTGTCCAAAGATATGGAAGAAGTTTTGATAGAAATAGTAATGTTGATCTTTTAAAATGGTACTGTAGTGTTTTAATTATGATATTTTACTTCCCTAGTAAAATATATTGTGTTTGTGTTTAATATTAGACGCTGAACAGCAAAATCTATCATAATTTCTCCAGTACTGCTATGCCAAACACTTCTATTTCCAGTAAAATCAGTGGGAGTCAAGTTAATCTAAAACGTTAAATTAGTTAACCCTTGATTTTAAATTAGATCCAGTAAAACTAGCTATTTTAAAACATTTACTGGGCTCTATTGTTTACTGACTTTTTAGAACTCCTTGTGTCCTGCGTAAAGATGATGTTTATTAAATGGCTGAGGTGTGCCTAAAATTCGTTACTGGTGCTGCTCCCCCACCTTGGTCGCCATCAACTTCCTGGCTCCTGGCATATTTTATCTGGGACATGGTAAATAGAGAATGCTTTAGTATCCTGTGATGTTTTGGAGACACAGTTATTTTTAAATTCCTGCCTTTAATAGCTATGTGCAAGTAATATCCGTTTTCTGCTCAGTACGAGTAGTTTCATGAATCTGCGATTTGAGCACGTAAAAACAAGGTTTGCTCACTAATAGTTGCATGCTCTCACTTACTCTTATTTATGACCTCATGGCCTACAAAACTTTCAATAATTCCTGGAGTAACCTTAAGAGGACCCTGTCAAATATATCATACGAAGTAGAATGTCAAACAACATGAGGGTTTAAAATTTCGTTGAAATCGGCCGAATAGTTCTGATATTATCGCCAAATAATTTCCTGGCTAATCTTGGGAGGACTTTGGCAATTATATCATTCGAAAGAGAATGTAAAAAACATAAGCTGTTCAAACCTTGCTATAATCGACCAAATAGTTATGATGTTATTGCTAAAACAAAATAATTCCAGGGCTGATTTTGGGAAGATTTTGGTAATTATATCATTCGAAGGAGATTGTAAAACAATATAAGAGTTTCAGATTTCGTTAGAATCGAAAGAGTAGTTATGATGTTATTGCCAAAAGAAAATAATTCATGGGCTAACATTGGCAGGAATTTGGCAATTATATTATTCGGAAGAGAATGTAAACCAACATAAGTGTCTCAAAGTTCGTTAGATTCGGCCAACTATTTATGATATTATTGTAAGAAAAAAGAAAAATCGGAGACCGACTGAACCACCGCCCACCATAGTGAGATGTAGACTCGTCCGCGACAAGAAATGCCACAGTTCTGCAGCATCTCTCGTGAGAGCTAGATGTCATTTCTCCTCGTGAGGTCAGAAAATATCCCCAAGGTACTAACCATTTATGTGCACAAGATTTATAAATATCTAATTAGTTTGATTTCTTTTCAAAAGAAATCAATCATTTTACGTTTCTTATTCATAATATAAAACAGGTATTGACAGTTGTTTCCCTCCGTTAGTCCCCCTTTCTAATAATGTATTCCTTCCGGAGGACCTTCGGAATTGGGAGGACTTAGACGATTTCAGGCTATCGGAACAGGAGCTTCTTTTCACTTACGATCCTGGACTGGCAGCAGCCATTGAGGCCCTTAACCTAATTGTTCCTCTGTAAGAGGAGGACGACTTGGAGGACTTATAGATACCAATATGGGACTGCGTGCAGGCGTAGAGAGTAGCAAAATATTTGTTACCCCTCCGCCCATCGCTTCGGGAAATCAGGTCAAGTCCGCAGAGGACGCGGACGGGGAAGTGGATGAGGTAAGTGTGTTCGACCCCTTCGAGGGATTCGGGGTGGCGAATGCAAGGGACATATAGGCAAGTTAATATCATGCTCCGTGTGACAGGGTGTTCCCTTACCCCCCAACATCGCAAAGGCGCCGCTGGTCACAGGGTCAAGGTATTTCTAAGATACTATAGGTATTTCGCTACCACAGAAAAGTCTCTGGTAGGTTGTGTCCGGGCGCTGCACGAAGCGGGCGTCCTGGAGAAATCGGAGAACATAACATGTGACAATCGTCTCTCATTGGCAAAACTGGATCTGGCCCATGGTTTCTACCACATGCCCGTGAATGAGCCTTCCCGCCATTGGTTAGGCATTAAATGCTAAGGCGCACTCTAGATATTCACCCGCTATCCTATGGGCTTCGCCGGGGCATCGTTCATTTTCCAGACATGCATGGCCCCTATTTTTTCTGCAAAACAGTTTTCCTGCGTTGCGTATACGTACCTGGATGACGTCTTGCTGCTGGGAGGAGGCTAAAGAGGACCCACAACGACTGATTCGCCACCTAAGGGCTTCCTCATTAGGCATTAGTGAACGAAAAAGTACGCTGTCCCCGGTCAAAATCTTATCTACCTGGGGGTCTCCAATAGCTTGAAAACGGCATCCACCCGTCTCACCCCTGGTATCACCAACCGCCTTAAGATGGCTTTCGAGTGGGCCCCTCACGTCGTGCTCTCATCGCCTTTTTGGGCTCTCCTATGAGTCCTTCTTAACTTTGTATGCAATGCTGCGTCTTACCCCCGCTTCTGGGCTCAGTTAGCCTACGCCCGGTCCTTTAAGGTCTGCCTGCTGAAGGACCTCCTCTCCTCCGCGTGGGTCCCTTGGTCCTTCGACTCGTCCACCTGGGTAAGTGCTTACTGTGACGGCTCCGACTCTCCTTCGGCTGGGTGTCCCCTAGGGGCTCTTCAACTTTTCTCCTTCTGCGAAGCACCTGCCTAGCCTTGAGGAGGGAGCTCGTGGCGCTGTTATCGGCCCTCTTCCAGTTCCCTTACGCTAGGTTATTTTCGGACTCCCAAGTAGCCATTTTACTTCTACATAATGGCTGAATTTTGGCCTCATTAATATTGTATGTGCCAACTAATATTTTGTTAACTTTTCATTTCTTGTTTCTGCACAGTAGGACAACCTTGTCATGGATTCCGTCGGAATCGAATCCTGCTGGCGCTCCCAGTCGCCCTAATTATTGGACGCGGGCGATTATGACGTCATTGATGACGTCCTCGCCCTACACTGACGTCACCATCAGGGTCTAAAGGACGACGTGTGATTATCCGTCGGGATTCTTGCTCCGGTCGTCATACTATTAAGTCCGTACTTCACTATTGTTAATACGTTTACAGCTGGACACCATATTTATGTGATAACATTGTGTTGTGTAAATAAATAAAGGGGTGCATATGTGCACAAAACAAACAAAAATACCTCTGATATGGGACGCCAATTCAATATTTATTTAAGTTTGGTTACAGATACGAAATGGCTGAATTCGAAAAAGAAACGAAGAGGATACCGAAATTGTTGTACGAATCTGACTTTCCAAGTGATGCAGAAGATGATTGTGGCAGTGAGTTAAAATTCGTTGAGGATAATGAACATATTACTGAATCTGATTTATATGACTCGGAGGGTACAAATGTACCACACAAGTCGCATCGAAAAGAAAACTAGCAAGAAGGGTGGCTGGGAAAGGACAAAAATACGTGATGCAAAAGTAGACTACCTAGTGCATTAGTTTGAACTTCTTCTCATACTGTATTCTAAGCAAGACTATGCTTATAAGGGCCAGCCCTGAATGCGTAGTCTCCAACTGATTTATGGTGCCTCTTTATCAGTCCTGAAAAAATTGATTTATTGGTTGACAAGAGTTTATCAGGGATAAAGAGCTGAATTATGCTCACACGAGCAATGTCAGGAAATGAAAGCATTTCTTTGTTTACTAGATTGAGCTGGCCTTTATCACAGTAATTAATTCAACCTGATGTATTTTAGAATAATTATTGCTCTGGTACAGAGGTATTCATATTGACAATGTAAGTACATCGCTTCCGTATCCTCCTATGTTACGTAAAAATCAAATAACAAAATATCGTCCAGGAAGAAAGAAAGTCGATAAGCTTGCCCCAATTAGAGACTTCTTTGAGATGTTTGTTGATAACTTTCTGAAAAGTTATTCACCAGCAGAGTTTATGACAAATGCTGGGATGCTTACAGCCTACGGGGATTAAATATCTCTTCAGTCAATATATTCCGAGCAAGGAATTATGGAATAAAGATAAAGGCAGGGGCTGATTCATAAATTATTTATTATGTATGGAATATGGAAATATATGCAGAAAAAAAGCCTGGTCGCTCATTTAAGGTAGACAATGTGGCCATTAGTGTGGTATCAAGACTTACTTCAGAAATTTTAGGATCAGTTGGAAATGTCACGTTTGACAACTGGGATACTAATTTTCTAATAGTTCAAATGCTAATTGCTCTCTATAATTTGAGTGCGGTGGGTATACTTGAATATAAATAAGTATGAAATTCGAAGGGAATTGTTACAGGAAAAGAATAGATATATTTATGACTATGTTTAATTTCACAGACAGATAATACTGATTTTATACATCCTGCAGATTAGGAAGAAGGAAAATGTTGTTCTAACCAGCAGCAGGCACTATGATGAGAAAATTATCCCAAATTTCGTGTCTTCTAGACGGTGATAGCAGCCATTTAAGACACCTCAAGAAATAGCCAGCGTTGGCACAGGATGTTTTCTAGACTCTTCTGAACATCTTGAACATAAATTCCTGCACCCTATACCTATAGTTCCACACCCCTCATGAAAAGGTAAACAGCTACAGTTTCTTTAAGAAGGTAGCTATACAATAGGGTGAAGCGGAAATGGGTCGGTTTTTCAATTTTTCGAAATCTGAAACGCAATAGTGAAATTAAGATTCGCAATGGCTAGAAAATTCAGATTCTCAAATCTTAGCTCATTTAATTCAAGATACCCTATATGAATAACATATTACAATCATATTCCGATAATCAAACATTTCCAGGTGCCACAACGCTACTAAACTCATCCCAAATTATAGGAAAAGTACCAATTTCCTGATGAACGTCACAAGAGTCACAGATTTATTTCTAAAATATTTTGTTACAAATATGTACAGCTTTCAGTTTAAATCAAAAACAATATATTTATTTCTGAGTTAATCCATGACACACCGCGGGCAGGTAGCTTTACTTCGTGTCCCACCCTAGCCCAACCCATTCTCCCCTCCTTTTGAGCTAATCAATTGTTGTACATATTTA
Organism: Ceratothoa steindachneri; assembly: GCA_963969495.1. Classification (NCBI taxonomy): domain Eukaryota; kingdom Metazoa; phylum Arthropoda; class Malacostraca; order Isopoda; family Cymothoidae; genus Ceratothoa; species Ceratothoa steindachneri. Next base: position 64,593,481 of record OZ018319.1, read on the forward strand.
CGCTGCAAACTGTCGCCTCCTTTCAAAACTGGGCATTTTCTGACGTGATTCTATTCTTGAGCGAATCAATCCATCTCTCGATTTCTGTCCGCAAACCAAAGAAAAAGTTTTAATGACTAATTTAACACATCTTTCTACAGCTTGTGTGTGACAAGGCAAATGCGGGAAATTAATTTTTTCTTTGGATTGAATGAACTGATCTATTTCTTTCATATCAATGTTTTTGAAGCAACGGAGGTTCAGTAATATTTCCACTTTGCCATGAGATCATATAAGTGTAATTCATGGCATCAAATTTAAGATCAGCATTCTAAACATTCTAACCGTTTTCCCTTTGTTTTGTTTTCTAGCCTTCTCTATTCTTCTCCATCCAAGTTCCCGAACAACGCTATTATCATCGTTGATCATGCAGAGCAATAGTTGTTCAGGATGAGCATAAAACGCATTGCGTTGAATGACAGGATGAACGATATTTTTAATTTCAAGACTTAGCGTGCGTGTAAGCTAAATAAGCTTGAATAGATGGATAGGTCCACTTTGTGATGAAGAAGCCGCTTTAATTTCAAACCGAATCAGAGCGTATATTTTCTCATACATACTCGACGATTGTTTTGGGAGTGTCAGATGATTGATCGGTTGCAACATATAATCGTAAGATACGATTGGCCGTTGTTAACCAACAAGAATGGGCCAATTTTCCAGGGGTTTTCTTTAGTATATCTTGGTTTAAATTTCAATTTTAAATAGACATTACAATATCATTTAGATATTTCTGATCAGTACTTAGATCTAATTATTCTATGCTAGGCAAATTTGATGGTATTGGTTTAAAGTTGACAATGTCTCGGTTTTTCGCACCCATCAAGTTTTTTACCAATCTCACCAGTGTACCTCCTTGGACCTGCAGTTTTACCATCCAGGGTTTGAATTTGATGGTTAAAAGGTAATTCATTGGCGTGTAGTTGACATATGAACCAATGAACTGGTTTATTCAATTTGAGTTCTATCAATCTAACGACACCTTCTTTTGCTTCGGTATTAACTGCAGTCCTGTCGCATCCAATTGTTACAATACTGTTCTTATCAAAACACTTTTCAGGTAAAAAATCATGCAAACCATTAAATATTGCTTTAGCAGAACCTGTCTCTACTGATATATGACCAAAGAATTTGGATTCAGGTTCTTCAACGATCGGGATATGTTCTTGTATACAGTTTCTTTCACAGATTTACCACTAATATCTTTTTGCTTCAGGTCTCATCATTGCGTCCGTCATAATAGATTCCTAAGATGCATTGATCGACTGTGACGTCGTCTTCTCGAAGAAAATCCCGGTGTTTTTCGCGACTCCTTCTTACATTAAATTGATCAAGTACAAATGATGGATTTATTTCAGAACATCCCGCATTGTGATGCAATACAGAATTGCAATGAGTGCTGAAGCTCGGTCAGAAACCCCAGTTCTGTGACAAACTGATGCTAATCTAGAAAATTTTGGCCATTTTGCTGTTGGTGTTTGTGTACTCATAATAACGCGTCAATACCTTTCTCTAGGCTTTATTCAACTAACAAAACATCAATACAGTCTGAAAATAAAAGACAAACAATATAAGTAGACATACCCATACTAATCAGATTAAGTAAACAAATTAATGTAGTGTAACCCATTAGGCAATTATACATATAGGGTTACATGAAGCTTAGATCACCACAGTGTTTTAATGAGTTTCTCTTTTGTTTTCTTTATTGATGATGGTTTCGCAAAATCTGGGTGTTTTGTGCAATTACTTTCTATTTCTGATAAGGATTCTGACGACAAGTTAACTTCAGATCTCTAACAATTTCATCTGCACACTAAATCTGTTCTTCCTTATAACTTTCAAATTTTGTTCTTCTTTTAAACAATTCTTCATTTTTCTGTTCTCTGGTCCGTTAAAGACATTTGCTCTCTCTATGGTACTTTTTTATGCCGTTCACAAGTGTAGTCTGGAAAAGATATGCCTTTACTAGTTGAAATATCAAACAGTTTCTGCTGCCTTAGTTCTGAAATCATCAACAGTTTTCTTGAAGCTGGGATTATCTTTTCTACTTTTTATTGATTTCAAAAGAACTCTGTAATTTTGGTGGTAATAAACATTATTTTTTTTATTCTGTCATCTGACAGCAATGGAATAGAAGCTTTTATCCACAATGATTTTTATTTTATTTACAATTAGTTTTGAAATATCACTTACTTAAGGATCTTTATTTGTGTTTGTTTTGAGAATCTCTCTCTCAAACAAATATCATTTCATCATGCCTGAATAAGTCGGCAACACTCTTTCACCTAAATTACAGGCGTAACCAAAAATGGCACAGTCCGAGTCATTTCTTTTCGAAGTCATTTGCACTTATAACAATTAGTTTTTTATCAATTATTTATAGGTATCAAGGTAAATATATTAAACATCTGGTATTCAAAGTTTTAAATATGTATTAAACTATATAACTGAAGATACTAGGTATAAGACAGCGATAGAAATACTTGCGAGCACTATAATACTACAAACTTCCCTCACCGTAGTGGAGCTGTAACTGATGGTTGTGATTGTTGACACCATGTTAATGGCAGCACCTAAAGCTGTTGTCCTACTATGCTAAGATTTTATACACGGCATCTTGATTGCTTAAACTAATATATTACCGGTATTACTACTTTTCGTTATAAGGTAAGAAGAAAATATGCACCGATGAAAAAAGAAATACATGAAATATTGAATTTTGCAAACTTTGATGGCCCGGTGGCACCTAAAAAAATAGATTATCTTAAAACCCTCTTAGTACACTGAATATTATCAAACGGAGCACCATAATATCAATATTGCAATTCTTTTTTCCTAAAAAGTGTTTTTCGCTCCACCCAACTCTGCAACGTATAGTCAATACCTTAAAGAGAAAAATGCAGAACATAGATCTGAAGAAAGATCTCAAGGAAGGAATTAAAAGAACGTTACCATCATGTCTATTGCTCTATCAACCTCACATTCCACAGGAAAATAGAGATTTGCATTATATCAAAGATCACAAAATTGTAAGGTGAAAACAGTGTCTAACGTGTGTAGTAAGAATGCGTGTAAAGATAACAGCAAATTTCTTCTCAGTTGAATAGTGTCGAAGTACAATATAAGGTAATGAATTAGAGTGATAATGATTTCTGTCAAAAACAAGATCTATATATATATATATATATATATATATATATATATATATATATATATATATATGATTGGGGGTTATTATTTGATAAAAGCATTTGGTGTAATGAGTTATAATATTTTTTCTCTTATTATATTAATGTATATACATGATATATGACAAGCTTAAAAGTTACTAATTAATAACTTGACAATTTTAAATAATAATAGTTACATTGTTACAGGGAGCCAGCAAGGACTACTGAGTCCACTAAAAGGCGAGTGCCATTTTATATTAACCCTTATCCATATGTGTGAATACATTTGTTACAATTTTTTTGTTTTTCTCTCTAAATACGTTAATAATTTTCTTGTAGAAAATGTTTCCAAATGAGGTTAGTGAAGATACTTATTTTGTTTCTACAGAATAAAAATATACTTGATGCCGAATTTTTTTTGTTACTTGTTGTGGTACCTTATCTATATGCGTGCAATATTTTGTTACATCTTGTTTATAATGGCGCACAAGCTCTTTATTTATACGTAAATCTACAGAACATTTTGAAATGACTGTTTGAAATAGTAATTACGAAGTGGCAACCAACATTTCATGAGATTTCGAAGCTATGTATAATTTAGAGTTAATACTGACCCAACCATGTTGGGAGGAGCAAATGTAAAGTATTTTATCTCAGATGAATGCTAAAGAAATAACTTTTGATGATTGAGAATCAGATAACGAATCCGATTCATCTGAAGATATTATGAATGAAGACAATACAGATTATTACCTAGAGGAGGGTAATATTCCGTTCTTTAGGGAAGTGGGCCTAGTGGACAGCGATGACCCAAGTTCAAGCGACGATGAAGAAAACAATTCACCTCAGGCATCTGAAGAGGCTTCCAGCGACGCCTTTTCACCATAAAACGACGAGATCGTAACCTTTTTTATTTTAAGCCAAAGAACTTTGTTCATCCAAATGATAAAACTGAAGCTTTTCATCTGTTTATCACAGATAATATGATTAGGACCATACAAAGATATACTAATAGGAAGGTCAATGATGTAAGGTGTAAAATTTGTAAAGATGGAAAGAAAATATATCATTTCCTGATTCCTTTTACAGGGGATGATTTAAAAGCATGTCTAGGCCTTATCTTGTATGCAGGAGCAGATTGTCATAACTTTCCGGCTCTTGATGACCTTTGAGATCCGGTTGATAGTAAACTGATATATCGCGCTGTTATGTCTTAAAATCGCTTTGTATTTTTTCTTCGTTCTGTAAGCTTTGGTAACTACAGAGATCAACAAACTCGATTACCTAATGATCGACTTGATGCAATTAGCGAAGTATGGCATGAACTGAATGAGAACCTCTCAAAATTTACATATCAGGAGACATATTGACTGTAGATGAACAGCTTCTTGGTTAGCGAGGACGCAGTCCAGGCCCTACTTATATACGAACAAAACCAAGAAAGTATGGTCTGAAAATATTTTGGTTATGCGAAGCTGACACTGGATATGCTCTAAATTCTATGATCTACCCAGATAAACAAGGAAATTCAATCTAGTGGAAACTTAGATAAACTATTGTTTTACAATTATGCAAGCCTTAGGAAAATTTGGGACGTGAAATAGTTAAAAAAATTATTTTACATCACAAAGCCTAACTGTTTTTTTCCTTCAGAAAAGACTCATCTTACTTGGGACAATCAGAATACACAGGAAAGAAATTCCTTCAGCTATCAGAAATAAAAACAGGCCAGTGTATTCAACTTTATTTGCTTAGGACCCTCATAATAAATTAATGTTGGCTTCTTATATTCCGAAAAAATATGGTTGTCATCCTCCTTAGGTCTTCTTATGCTGGGAATGAGTATAATCTTGAACATGCCAATAAGCCAGCACTGATTTTAGACTACAACTTTAGCAAAATAAGTGTTTGATGAAAACAAAGAAAAGTTCACTTGCAGGAGAAAAACCGTTCGTTGGCCGCTTCTTGTTTTCTACATTGCGATCGATGTTAATGCCCTGAACTCTTTTCTACTCACAAAAAGGATGGTTACAAAAATACAGGTAAAGCGTTTTGGAAAATCCTAGCAAAATTGCTCGTTCGACCGACTGCCCAGAAGAGGTTTGAAACAAAGAAACACAGAATGCAGATGAGATCTAAAGAAGCTGCTGAAATTTGGGGCTTTTCCCCATCCTCAACAACCTGGACTAGTACAGAGACAAGTGCAAATCGTCTTGGGCGATGTAAAATGTGCTCAAAAGTATGTAAATCTTAATGAGACAAATGCGAGAAAAGCATCTGTCCGTGCCACAGGAAAATAAACAAAACATGTGTATGCCCAACATGCTGAAGATTCTTTGAAGTAGACTAGGCATATTGGGGAAACCACTATAAAAAAGCGAGTGCTGCCATATACCACAAGGTCACTTGGGAACTATGGAAAATGTATAGGCGTGTGTAGTACTGCTGTAAATGTGCGCATGCGTATGTACTATATACATATAAATATATATAGTGTGCGCTTGTTTTTGAACGTGGGCCATGCAAATACAATTTCTGCGGGTGGTAACAACATCCACCACAGGGCTTTCGCCATATTTTTATCTTCTGCCTTTCAAAACAAATTTGAAGACAGAAAGAAAGATGCAGAAACCTTTTATAGCAGACTATATATACATATATCACAAGAGAAAAAGAAAATTGCACGCGAATGAACAGTGAGACAGAAAGAACATTAGAATTAAAGAGAGCAGATGGCGGGCTATCCTTTACCGAGAAGACAGAAATAACGCCAAGGGAAAATTTTTTTAAAAATTTCTTGCCGGGACTTGAACCCAGGTCTGCTGATTGCCGGTCAGATGCTCAAACGATAAGCTACCAGGCACAGTGGCTTTACTTCGCCCAAAGCGTTACCCTATGCAACCCAGTATCTCCCTTAGCTAGGAACATCCAAGGAATTTTTATACCACATCCTCTTAACCGCTCTCAATTTAAAGGCTCATTGTCCATGCCGCATACAAAGAAAGAGCAAATACAAGTTCTAGGGGTGATAACAACAACCAGCACAATGCTTTCCCATATTTTTATATTTCTGCCTTGTAAAACAACTGCTTCGTCTCTCATTGCTCATTCACGTCCAACTTTCTCTTTTTCTTGTACAATATGTATGTATATCTAATCTGCTATACAAGGATTCTACATCTTTCTTTTTGTTTTCAAAATTTTGGGTGGTTGTTGTTATCACCCGCAGAACTTGTATTTGATCGTTTTTGTATGTAACATGGACAATGAGCCTTTAAATTGTGAGTGGGTAAGAGGATGTGGCATATAAATTCCTTGGTGGTTCCTAGCTTAAGCAGATACTGGGTTTGATTGGGTAACGCTTTGCGCCAAGTAAAGTTACTGTGCCTGGTAGCTAGCGGCAGAGCATCTGACCAGCAATCAGCACACCAGTGATCGAGTCCCGGCCAGGAATTTGTGGTTGCTGAATTCTTTCCTTTCAAACTTCATGTTTACATTTGTATAAAGTGACCAGAAATGTATCGCGTATTCAAGGTGTCACCTTACTAAACTTTTATATAGAGGTATGATTTATCTTGATGTTTGTAGTGAAAACTTCTCACAAGAAATCCAAGCATTCGGTTTGCATTCTCACACGATTCGTCACACTGTTTGTAAAATTTGAGATCCTTTGAAACTTGCACCCCTAATGATTTTTTTTCGTCCATGGAGATAAGGTTTTACCACTTATTTCATAGTTAAAACTTGGATTATTTCGATCTACGTGCGAAACTCTACACTTGTCTAAATTGACTTTCATGTTCCATTGTTTAGACCAATCGAAGATTTTATCTATCTATCGTTATCATTTAAAATTTTACCCAATTTTAAAATCTACCCAATAGGCCGGTGTCCATATCGTTTAAATATATAAGGAACACTAATGGTCCCAACACAGCCCCCTGGGGCACGCCACTAGTTACATTGTTTCACTCCGAAAATTTACCGTTTAAAACTACTCTCTGCTTACGATTACTTAGCAATATCTCTATCATTGTAGGATTTTTCCCCTAATTCCATAACAATAAAAATCATAAGATTTTATCTAGTTAACAATTAGCTACCAATATACATTTCTAGGTACTAACTATACTGATTTTAATCATCTTCATAGTAATTTAATATATAGTTTTAATGTTGCAAGTCGAATTTGAAAGTCTAATTTTCTAACCTGGAATGGAAGTGAGCAGCCAACAAGGATTCATTCACCATTATCGAGTATTGGATTAAACATCCCCTTGATGCCTTCCACCTTGGTGTCGTACTTGATTTTCTCTATTGCATTGGCAAGTACAACAAAGGTGTAGCCTAACATAATCTCACGGATGACAAAATCCACAAGGGCCTATCATAGGTCATCCGCCTCTATCAAAACCCACCTACAAAATTCATCCATAGTATTGTGTCAGATCATGCAGCTACAATATACAATTTGAACCATCCACAGGAATGCGTCAAAAACAAAAAGTACCATCATCAATGCTCGTCAAATGACGCATAATATTTAATAAAACCTGCATCCACAGTAATGAATGCAGAATACCCCTCCCCCCCTGCAGATACAGACGAAAGTTAACCCTCCCTCCCCATATAATCATCTAATCTGCCTTTGAAAACATTCAAATTTGGACTAATTACTGTTTTAAGTGTCAAACTATTCCAGTAATCTACAACTCTATTGGTGGAAAAATGATTTCTAACATCCAACCTGCCCCTCTGTTTTTTTAAATTTATAAGTGGTGACCCCTAGTCCTATAACTACTTTCTAACTCAAATAACTTGCTAAAATCCAACTTATCCATCCCATAACAGATTTTGAAAAGCTCAATAATATCTCCCCTTACACATCTTCTCTCAAATAAGAACATATTTAGTACCCTCATTCTATCTTAATATTCTAGTTGCTTCAGGGAAGGTAGTATTTTTGTTGCCCTCCTTTGTACTGACTAAAAAGTTGATATAATGTCAAAAGTGTGTTGACCATGCTTGTCTACAGTACTCTAAGTGAGGACCAACATACGAGATGTAGAGTGTAAGGATAACATCATTACTCTGTCAGCTAACATTCCTCTTAAGGTATCCTAGTACCCTATTTGCTCTATTTTTGCCTTAATACACTGCTTTTAAAACTTAAGTGACTTATCCACTACTACGCCTAAGTCCTTCTCATCATCAACTGAATTCAGCCAATGCAAATCCATTTCATAGCTAAGTTCCCTATTATCCCTTCCCATTTTAATAATTTTGCATTTTTTAAGGTTAAGAGTCATTTGCCACTTTTGAGCCCAAGCTAATAATAACTTGTTTAAGTCACTCTGCACTTTAAAACCACCCTCATCTTCTTTGACTACATCTGCTCATTTAGTGTCATCAGCAAAAATTGACACTTTGCTATTTACAGCATCCTAAAGATCATTTATATGAACTATGAATAATAGAGGGCATAAAACTGATCCCTGAAGTACGAAACTGATAACGCCCTCCAGTGTGACCTCACTCCATTCAGTACAAGTCTCTCTTTCCTGTCTTTCAGCTATTCAGCTATCCAATTCAAAGTTTTCCCATATATTCAATGCATTTTTAATTTGTGAACTAATCTCTTATGTGGAATCTTATGAAAAGCCCTTCTAAAATCTAAGTAAATTACATCAACATTATCTCCCTTATCTAATTTTTTAGTAACATAATCCATAATTCCAGTAAATTTGTTAAACACGATCTACCTCTTCTAAACCCATGCTGAGCATCATTTATTAATCTACCATACTATAGATGGTCAGAAATCCCCTTCTTAACTATCTTCTCAAAAATTTTACAAATTATATAAGATAAGTTTATCGGTATAAAGTTATTCGGGTCATCTTCACTTCCCTTTTTAAAAATTGGCACTACATTAATTAATTTCCAATCATTAGCTATTTTTTCAAACATTAGTGATCTAGTATATATCTTCTCAAGAGCTACTGCAATACTATCGATCCACACCCGTCCCCTTCATCCCTACACAGGAAAGCAAGCAACGCTCGCTGTCTGTTCCTTTTGTTGATGTTCAACCAGTATACCTTCATCCGCAAGTGACCTTTCTTACCGCTGTCCATTAAAGCTTGCTTATAGTAATGGAAATATGAAAAAAGTACTCTTTATTATGAATAGAATTTAAGTCAAATTTAAGTCAGTAGAATTAGCTTATTGCCGTATCTGGTAGAGCATAGTAAGGTTTTTTATTAAATTATTTAAATATTAAATTTTCCCAAAATGTCACTGACAACAAACGATATACTATTTTTCTAAAGGAAAGTTTCTCTAGTTTTATTTAACAAATCCTTCATTGAGGAGGAATCGTTGATTTACAGTTATTAAAACAAAATGAAGAGTGACTGGTGCATCCTCAATAATAATTTAAACATAAATTACTAACAATTATTAGTAGTAGTGCTACACGTACCTTTGTTTAGTGGGATCATCCAACCAAATAGTAAAATCTATATAAAGTTATGTATTACAATAATGAGTCGCAATGGCTGATCCGCGTTGTGAGTTAAGTTTGAAAAAGATTGATTAGAATCTTGTTTTACTCCATACTTACGAACCTGAGAAACATATTGGCATAAAGGAAAGCTATCCTTTTAAAATCAGAGGACTCTGGATATGATGGCCCTTTCAGTGAATTACATACTAGTTATAAGAGCTCATATTTGCTGAAAAAGAAGTGAAAGTTGCATTGATGCCCTGCCGTGATCAGCAGTAGCTCTCTATCAGTGATATCATTTATGTGTCCATCTTTGATTGGAATCGAACCTGAATGAAGAAACTTGAAATTCAATTGCCCTTCTCACTAAGAAATAAGAGTTCCTTAAACTCTCGGCCTTATCAATTTGAGATAGAGAAGCGGTGACTCTCAGTTAAGGTCTACTAGGAGGTTTGAAACTGGTTAGATCATTTATGTAATTTCTGACCTAGATTATTATCCTTTTAAGTTTTTAATTATTTTGTATATATAACATTTTGTGCATATTATTTAAATCACCGTCGGAGATTAATAATGGTTGATAATAGTGTAAGCTAAGGGTGAGAAAAAAGGACTTTGACCATGAATATAGCCGGAAATGGAAAGGATAGTGGCCAAAGAAGTCCGTTACTCTATTAGAAATGCAAAATAAAACCTTAACAAGTGTCAGGGAATTCGTTGGTGAAACCTAATTTAGAGGGTCAATATTAATATATTTCGTAGAATTGCTCATAGTCTGGTCCAATAATTATTCTAGTCCTTGATCTGGACACCCCGCTTTTGTTTAAGTCGATGGTATTGAGACCCTATGACACAATCTTCGATCATTATATATATATATATATATATATATATATATAGGATTAAATTCCTACTGAACGTGCGAAGGCTGGTTAGAGGCGGGCTGTGCCACGGCCAGGATTCTCACTATAAAAGTCCCCCTTGTTACTGGGGGGAGGTTTGTGATTATTAAATTCTAAGAGTGCATAATACAGGTTGAATAAATTAGCCGAAAGGATCCTTAATTAAAGTCTTGCCAAGGGTACGTCAAAAATGAGGAGCCACCAATGAACACACGTACAAAAATAAACTCTACTTTACACCAAAATAATAATTAGTAGCAATAGTTAAACGGGCATTTAGGTTAATAAGGATTAAATATTAAACACGGATTAGTCCTGGTTGACAGCAATTATAAAAACTAATATCAGGGAATGACTCACATGAATCTCTTTAAAAAGGAGGAGAGGATAACACTGACGTTAAGTGTCTAGATTTATAATGACTCAATGGGAGTATCAATCACTGTTAATTAAATAGGTAATTTAAGAATAGAGGACACTGGGTTTACAGATTACCATTAATTGTGATGGATTGGAGAGACGACTATTCAGGTCCAGACGGGTGGTTTGGGTGGGGTTAACACGAGTTCTCGGGGAGAGGGGGGATAAGAGGACGGGTTCGGGGCTGCTGACTGCAGTTTCGGTTAGTTCACTCCTAGATGTGACACTACAAATAGGAACTTCCAGTAACTATTTGGATGTTCCTTTTCTTATTTAAGTTACGTTGAGCAACATAGCGCACTCTTCTAGTCACAGACTCTGCATGGCGAAATTTACTTCCAGGAACACTTTGAGACAGCGACCAAGGTTGAATCGACGACGCATTGGTAGTCGAAACGTTACGGCAACGACTCTCGTTCAACGTGAGGGTTACGCGAGTAGGTCTAGAACACTTCTAGCGAGGGATGAACGGCGTTGTCATTTATACCGCGGACTGTGTGAAATCGAGAGAGAGATTCTCTATACGACAATTCGCTTATCGCGGTGCCTTCTGGATAATCTCCATGGTATCATAAAGAATAAAGAAGGCAAATAGAATTTAGGCTTTTCTGTGAATTCGGCCTTCTTTCGTCAGACTTCCTGTCGCCTGTTGGGGAAGTTTGGCAGGGATAACGACTTAGGTCAAGGGGAAGGCGGAGCAGGGCGGTAGAATAACGGGGGAGGGGGGGGGGAGAGGAGACGAAGGTCAACTCAAACGACAAATTTCTTTCGTTCCCACGATTGTCTGGCGGCATGCGAGTATGTACGTTCCATACCCTCACAATATAATTCACCTTAGTCTGTCAAGTATAGAAGGCATGAGAAATCCTCAAGGCTGTGACAAAGTTACTCAAAGGAGCACTTCCTGTAAGCCTTTAGTAATGACCCTTCAAAGCAGTTTCCTATTATTAGAATATCGAAGGATATACCTAGTCAATTGAAGGTCACAATGATCGTTAGATATAATTTTATCATTCTTTTTTATTATTTTATATTGTTTTATTACTGTTCTCCAACAAGGATACTGCTATCGAACAAGTAGAATATACGAGATGATATTAGTTTATTTACATCTGCCAGAGGTCGAGGATACATGCGTATTTGATCCTTCTGTTCGCTCGCCTGAGATAAGGTGGTAACCATGGAAACAAAATAAGGGAAAGAATAAAAAGAAATATAGCGCAAAGACACTGAAGTATTGTTTTCCGATTTCATGATTTAAAATTAACTTTATTTCTTTCTTGCTATATCGCATTGGAACACCCTATTCGATCTACAATAGGTAATAATGATCTAAAGAAGACTAAAAAGTATCGAAACATCGGATACTTTTTTAGCATTATTTAAATAAAGAATTTCTTTTAAAAAAAGCTAAAAAGGCAATTTTTAAAATAAAATTCCCAATTCAAAATAATTAAGAACTGAATTCAAGAGGAAAATGCGGTAAAAATAAATGATAAAAGGAAAGATAAAATAGAAAGAAATTAGTAAGGATTAATATGCCCCGTAAAATTGTCATATTGTATAAATTTAGATTTCATTATTTTATTTATTTTATAACAGTGGAAAACGACTGAGAGTACATGTTACATGGGTTATTATAAAATAATAACACAAAAGTGGTAAGTTATGGGAAATTAAAATGAGTAAAGATGTATTAGAGGAGAGGTTATGTTGTGATCCAAACATTAGGTATTTGTCTCCAAAATGGGCATGTTCAAATTCCACTAAAACTTTAGGCACAAGGGAACAATAGTAAAACCTAATACAAAATATATTGAAAGCTATAAAGTTAAAACCAACAAGTGCATCGCCGCCAGAAATATGCAATGAAAGTTTCTTAAAGAAAGTAGTGAAGGCAGAGGATTGCAAAATGTGTGAACTGTTTTCAAACTGAGTATTTTAAAGAGGAGCTTTCTTAGTTCACTTATACTGGGAAGACATGCAACTACTTCAGAACCTGCCCACACACAAAAATTATGAAATATCCCTTTGTGGGAGTTGAGACTCGTAGGGCACAAAATACCCCTTGAATATTCTAATAACCCTTCGTGTGCTCAGCATATGAAGTCCGTATTGTTGTCTTCTCCATAGTTTAGTAACTAATTCTTTCATGCAATCACTTAAATAAAATGTCGATTTTTTTCTCTCCTATTAATCAATGTGAATCAAGTTATCTAATTCTATAAAGTATCAATAAGCCAAAATATCGCCATACAGGGCGATTCGTCTGTCGCGTGTTAAACCTCTTACTTAGAGGAGCAGATATCTTTTCGGCCCCAATCACAGCAGTTATGTAGACAAAGGCACGCACTCCTGGTTCCAGTTCTTGAGGATGTGGACCCTCCCTACCCCAATGTTTACATGAACTACGTAATTATAACTTCGACTATTTTTACTCTGTTTCCAAACACGGTGCTACCTTTTTGACTCACAGTGAGCTACTTTGTTTACACCGTTAGGCTTATTACGTCTCCTCGGCCAGATTCCTCGTAAGAAAGACCGGGCTAATTTAGATGACATCAATACTTTGACAGATCTTATAGAAGCGTTTATCTGGTCCCTGTTTACACTTCTTTGTTTCAAAAACTATCACCTCATTTGCATTTCTTTCTTTCTTACTCTAATGAGTTTTAACTACCGGAAGAGTTAAATCCTGCCGTATTTAAGGAAAATATTGGAAACCTTTATAAATAAGGTCTTTGAATACCCTCTTCCGAAGAGATCAGGATTGAGAGTTCCTTGGCCTTGGGGCGTGACTAATAAGACGTGGGGTACTGTCTTACAAAGCACTTCCCTACGTGTACATAATTGGATGACAATCCTGCAGCGGTCATCATTAAGTGATGAATAAGGCTGTACTGCCTATGGAAGCTGGCTTTAACTGCTTTATCGTAGAATGAGCAGTATAAATATATCTATTATATTTAGACGGAGTAGGCAGTCAAGGTGAATTGAGAGATATATACAAATGGAAAAGATTGCAAACGGATACTTAATGTTTACAGGGAGCGAATAGATAGGCTCAAACCTGAACCCACAAGCGGCTGCTGTTGAGCCAATATAGAACATACACTTTACGGCTTGACAGGTTAAGAAACCACAATTGAGTCGCTGGAGCTTAGCTCGGGGTTTGGAGCTTTGTGAGACGACGCGTGGGTGGGTGATTGAACGAGTAAATCGTAATCGATGGAGTTTATCTTCGAGGAGTGAATTGGAGGAAGTACTTGCGCCAGACGAGGTTAAAACCGAATCCAGGGAGAGCCAATTGACTAGGGCTAAATTTCTTCAGTGAGAATTCTTGCCTGCGAGCTCGAGAAAGAAGAATGGAGCTGAATCGAGAGAACGACGTGTCTTGTGCAGAAAGGCGGGCCTATACTGCTTTTTCCCGGCTGTGTCTAGCATTATAACAGGTGCTCCAATAACTTGAACCGTTCTTAAATGTGAGTTAAGTTTAAGCGTCTAATGATTTTTTCTTTTTTTTTCAGATTTAACAACTTCAGTCTTTGGCAATTCCAACCATGGAAAGATTAGCAATCGAACAACGTGTTAAAGTTATCGAAGTCTATTACGAAAATGGACGTTCAAACAGAAACGCATTTCTGGCACTTCGCGATTTTTTTGGTCAACATAATCGACCAACCGAGAGTGCAATTGGGAAAATTGTTCGTAAATTCAAACAAAGGGGGTCGGAAGCAGATATGAAAACGCCAATGCGTGCTTGTTTACGCCGTTCAGCTGAAAATATCGCTGCAGTGAGCTAGAATGTGGCCGAAGATCCAGACACCTCTATTCGCCATCGCGCGCAGGAATTGAACCTCTCCACAACAACGTTACATCGAATTTTGACACCTGCGATCAACAAATACACTACTCCCAAGCCTCATGCAACAATTGAAATTAACTCCGGTGTAACACCCTCCAATCGCTCGATAACTACACAGCCTAGTGGAACTACAACCCATTCACAGGGCAACCCCACCCAACCACTCACTTAACAGCCTTGAATTCAACATAAATGAACTTAAAAGCAAACACCAAACTCTAAAAGTCAACGACAAACACATTGATCTGATAGAGGAATCCTATATGTCCCCTTAAACCCATCTAAAACCTGTCCATAACTACACCATACTAAGGCATGAAGTAAACCCAGTGAACCACAGTATGTTCATTCTATTACATAAAGACATACCATTTACCAACACTATCAGACAAACTAAAAATCTTCTCGAAAATTATCACAACAAAACTACAAGCAAAAGCTCTCAAGATCAACAAAACCAACTTTAATATCATAAACTCAGCGATTACTTTACCTTTATCCTAACACTGCCAAGCAGTCTTCTCACTAAACCACGCCCCTCTATCACAACTCTCAAACCTCTACTTAAGGGCCAATTTCGACCCCCATCAACTCGCCTAGATAACCACACACCTAAAAAAAACAAGAAGGCCCACCACCAAATGACAAGAATCATTGAATATCATCAACAACATAAAGCAGCCAGCATGGAAACCTATCCAACACAACCAGAACCGAAACTAACCAACTGTAACTATCTATCTGCAACCAACAGCCCAACACCAAAAACACCTGACAAACTTTCCACGCATTATACTCTCGCCATCTCCTAATTCTCATCTAATTCCAACTAACCCAACGTATCCACAGATCTAGTGTAAAGACACAAATTAAAAAAAGGCAGAATAGAACGAATTCACATCCCAAATAGAAAATGCAATTTCCAACTTGACAATCGAACAATTCCCCTCCTTCTCCCATGCCCTCTCACACTTTACAAACACAGTCATCCAAGTAGCAAAACAAACATCTCAAGATGATACAGCAATCCTTTAAATCCAAATTTAACACCTAAAATAAAACAATGAAATACATTAAAAAAAACAGAGGACCCACAGACAAGCAACTCTTCCAAATCCACAAACATATCACAAAAATAAACACTCTCCTCATAAATTAACAACAAGACAGTTGGAAACAATACCTACAAACAATCAATCACATAACAAAGTTACCAAATCTGGCGCACAATAAAAAATACAAACATCACACAACCAACCTCCCCTTCACCTACGAAACCCTTCTCACTAGAGACAAACAGAAAATACCCAGCCTAAAAGTGCAAAGCAACCTGCCCATGACCACTCAGACCCTACACAGTAACCACTTTTCCCCACCTAAGGAGCTGCATTCCCCCCATCTGGAAACGTGCATACATCATTGCTATTCTTAAAGCAAAGAAACCATCAAACCTCCCTAGTTAAATAGAGACCCATCTCAATAATCCTATTTATCTCAAAAGCACTCGAAATACTAATCATTAACATATTCAAGGGAATCACAATAATCTCCTACACTTTACATGGCTTCAGAGAACATTACAGCTACAATGTTCACCTCCCTAACAAATCACATCCTGGAAAGCTCAAACTAAAACCGTCCCACACAGTGATAGTAACAATTGACGTCAGCAAAGCCTTAGAAACACTACCCTGCTACATCTTCATACAAAATATACTTGACACTCGCTACAACATAATTGAAATGAAATGGAGAGACAACTAATCTACTCTTTAAATAGCCATGATCGAGTACTGCAACAAAGAATCACAAAACTCCACAACAAGATCGTCCTGGGCGCCATCCTGTCTTTATCTATCTTCAAACTATTCATGCGCGAAGTACCATTCTAATTAACTCAATTAATCTTCTTGAACATATACCCTGATGACCTACTAATTACATCCCAACCTTCCACCACACGCACAGCTTCCAGACAACTAAACATATAATTCCGAGAACTCCAAAATTGACTAGCACTAAACAGAATGTCCACCTCTCCCCAAAAGTCAATAGTCAGCCTCTTCATTCCCCACCCCGCAAGGAGCACGGTGATTTGTCTTCCCGGTCGCCATGATGACTGGAATCAGCGCCCCGTCCGGCCCCAGCTTAGCCTCTTCTTCTTTCTGACACCCTTTGTTCGTAGGCTGCTTGTTCACTGTCCAATCAACCTCTGCCACAACCTTCTTTGGTCAGGCTCTAATTTCACATGGTAGACGCTGACCAGCTTCCTCTCTCCCAAATATCCTGGATAGGGGCTGAGGGTGAAGGGGAAAATTGCCCTTCAATCTTAAGCTCTGGTTTGGGATTTTGGGTTTGTAACAGCCTGCTTTACCCCCATCTTCACATTTCTCACATACCCTTTCTCTATCCTTTAACTGTCTATCAATTTTACGCCTAGCCGAAGGGCTTCCGTTTCCACTGGGTAGGAGGTGTGGTACAAAATGGAGTCATCTGACTCTGACGGCCTCGTGTTGACCCCTTGCAGAACGGGCTAATGCGTGGGGTGATACAAATAGGGTTATTAGGCCAATGATGAGTTCTATAAAAATACTCCCCTTCTACCTTCCACACCGAACATCGTCGGAGCTGTCTTCGGGCAGCTCCACGGATAAAATGGAGGTCCCTCTAGTGTGCTTTATCAGGGGACCCTCCAAATTTCTTCTACCGAAGAAGAGTTTTCCCCCTCACCCCCTTCTCTGGAGGTGCCCTTGGTGCCTCCCTCTTTCCAGTGGCAGTCCATTCTTTTCTTTCACAGAAGACTGCCAAGAAAGCACGCACGCAGCTGAAAATCGACCGATCACGCTGAAAGAGGCTCGAATGGACAGCGTCCGCTGCAGTTTTGGTAAGGGACCAAGCCAAGATCGGCACGTCCGATCCCGGAACTTCTCCAGGTTGGGCTGGTCCTGATTAACGTCAAAATTGAAAGTGCGCAGAGCGTAGCCTCGATTACGTCGGGGCCTCTAATTCAGTGGTTACCTGGCGTTTTCGAGCCCACTGGCTTCAAACGCTCTCTTATTATTGGCCTTAGTGATGGCAGTATGTTGGCCATGGACAACGTAATCCATTAGTGGAGAGCTCTAGCTAGCGTGATTAGTAAAGAGACTAAGGTAACCCGTTTCAAGGACAGGAACCTTCTAGCGAATGCTTCAAATCCCTCCGAGGAGGCAAGCATTAGTACCCTTCGGACACTTGATGCCACGTCGGTGAGTGTGACACTGGATCTACCATAAACTTCGTGAAAGAAGTGGTTTATGCCAGGGAACTCGAGGACTACACCATAGATGAAATCACCTGCAAGCTGGCCGAGCATGGAGCGGCCAGGGTCGAAGTTGTGATGAGAAAAGAGTTAGGGACTTCGATACTTACCACTACAAGCTCCCTGAGTCTGAGCGTGCTGATTTGTATCGCTACTGCGTGAAGCCATTCCTGCCACTGCCGCGGACGTGATACCACTGGCACCTCTTCGGCTATTTCAAGACTCGCATGGCGAGCCCCCTCCCCCCCACCCAATAAGTCATCGAAGGCCAAAACGCCTACAGCGCATTATCCGGCCAACAACGCCCGGAGTTCTGCGTTCGGGAAGCGTACATGCATTCTCGTGAGGGTTTGCCTTAAAAGAGGGACCCGTATCTCTTTCAAGCTAGGCCTGGAGGGAATAATCCTTCAATGGAATTGCCGCGAACGCCAGGCGAACTGGCAGGAGCTACGGAGGCTCGTCTACTCCTGTTCTCCTTTAGCTATCTTTTTGCAGGAACCATGCTGGGCGCGTGCCCCCCGCACACCCTCTCGACATATAAGGGTTTTTGACTCGACCACAACAGGATGGGGACTGGGCCTGAGAATTCGCTATTTACACCGGGAATGATGTCTCTTTTCTTGTATTTGCTTTAAATATCTCCTTTCAGGCAGTAGCTATGCAGACTTACCTGAATAGGAGGTATACTATCATTTCTGCGTACATTCCACCGTCAGCTGACTTAAAGCAGAGAACTTCTGCTACGTGATGGCACGGTTTCTGAGGCTCCTTCTCTTGCTAGGAGACTTAACCGGGAGACACCTCCTCTGGAGAGACTATTCGATTAATCCTAGGGGTCAGGGCCTTGCCGACCTGATTGACGAGCTGGAGATAAGTATACTAAATGTGGATGAGTTAACGCATCACAACAAAACCTAAATCACAACATATACCAGTAGAAACCAATCTGACTGCTGAATCAGTCTTTCTGGTTCACCTACGATCAGGACACCCTTCTTCCCTACACGAATACAAAACAGACTAGACACTGACTGCATCCACTGCAACCGCCAAATGACAGGCGACTACACTCATCTGGTCTCCACCTGCACTTCCCTCGAACATCTTAGAACTGAGTACCGGGTCACATCACATTTAGATATCTAGAGACGACTGCTCACCGTGGCAGAATTCCTGAGTAATCTCGGGTTTAACTGAAGATAGCTCGCGGCTACAGTGAAAAGCAATTCTACTAGAATGAAGGATACTTTCTCGCTCTCGCTTCTCTCAGGGTAAAAGTAATTCAGCCTTAATATTTTTTTCCAGAGAGAAAAACCTAGTGAACTGTTGAAATCTAAACACCATGTACATTAGTGTACGCAGAAATACCCCGACACAAGCTGCGCGTCCCTCCCGTATTTCAAATTCGCCTTTCGCGCCGAATTCCCTCCGATCCTTTTCGCACCAAAGAGACGACCAAATTGGCGGCCGACCCCTCAGGAAAATGTCTGCTGTTAAAAGATACCCAAGCCGACGAAGGGCCGAGTTTTTGCGCCGTCGTAAACCGCGAAGTGGAGCAAGGATAGCTCGAAGGTGTGAAGGATTTACTCTGTCTGGCGGCAGATGAAAAGTTCTTTCGCGCAGAGATACGGATTTTATTAGAATTCGGTGCTCTCTCTCGATATTTGGTCGTCAGTGAAATAAAAGGTAAAATTGTCCCTGGAGACAAGCAGAAGCTCTTGGACCTACGTTTAGTGTGAAGAGATAGTCCCACAAAGGAAACAGTTCGCCCGTTGTAAGAAAGAAACTTCGGGGAATTTGTCTGTTTCCGTCACGGTACTTGTAGTTGCCTAAACTTCTCGCAGACCCACCCATCCCCCTTCACAGTCAGAGGTTACACAGGACCTCCCTCTGCGGATTACCTTAGATGTAGCTAGGTAATCAGTTTTGGCCACCCACTCCAAGAGCCAAATAATCGGAGAGGCACTTCGAGGAAGAAGTCCAATTTGAGCCACAGTTTAGCTCGCCTTCGAGATCCGGCATAGGATCATTATATCACCGGTCTAGGATTACCTTCTCATTTGGTAACCTCGGACGGCCGGACTAAGTGCGATTATCGTCACCAAAAGAAGATCTTCACCATCAGTCTCAAAATACTTACGAACTCAACTCTATCGTTAAATGAATTATCCCCTCCCCTAACTCATGCAGTTTATTCGTTAACTAGAATTCCCATTCCGCCCCCATAACTTCGGGTATTAGAAGTGATTAATTCAGTGCTTAATTAAATAATATTCTTTCATTCATTCTGTCGAGTGCCATTAAGACGCAAGCATCCTTGTGAGTAATTTTCAAGTGTAATCCTCATGAAATTATGTAGACTCACTTATTCTGTGAAAAAATTAATTCTATTCATACCTATATACGCTGTTTCATATTTCTAATTCATGTATATTAAATATTATTTTTGTATCTAGGTGTTTAACTATTTTGGACGATCCTTTGGCCATTAATCTGCAATCCACTCTGCTTAAATCTCAATATTACACAAGTCCACCCATGACTGGCTTTTACTGAGTGAGGACACACTTAGGGGATCATTATCTTAATTTTGATCAAAAGGGAAGCACTGGGGTTATTTTTATTCACCGGAAGTGGCTACGGTAGGTGTATTGGCTACACTTCACCTCCGCTTCACTTTGGTGCAGTAATAAAATATATTTCTAGGAAGTTGGCTGGGATTACCCACTCACTAAACCTCGACAGAGACTGTGTGTATTGGATTTAGGTGGTCTTGCATCTCTCCGTGACGGATTTATCGCATTGAAAATCATCAGCTGATCCAAAAAACGAGGGATCTCCGACGCCAAAGATTTCGAAGGAGGCAGACGTAGAGGCTCGATCTTACACTACGAGAGGGGTCTTCAAAATCATGTTTTGTGTTGTATCAAACATTAGGAGGTGGATCTTAAAAATGATGTTATTAGCTACATCAAACATAATGAGGTCTTCAAAATTAATAGTATAGTTCATAATTAATAGTATGTTAGCTCAATTAGTATCACGATTTGGATTTTAAAATCATGAATATAGTTCGATCGTAAATTACGATAGGTTATTCAAAATCATTTCTCTAGTTCTATCGAACATTACCAGGAGGCTTAATAAATATTTGTTTACGTCCATCATCTTCTTAGCTCCATCGAACATTTGTAGAGGGTTATGAAAATCATGTCTTTTGCTCAATTGAACATTTCAAGGTTGTCTTAAAAATAATCATATTAGCTTTATCAAACACTAAAAAAGATACCCGTCGTTGTCTGGGCCTAAAAAACTATCTAGAACAAATTAAATTATCTGCTTAAGCTAAATTATGCAATCAAAAGTTCTTATGTATAAAATATAAGATTTATTTTAATTTTAGTAATGTAGAGGTTTATCATGAAAGACTAACAGAGAACGATTTTCACATTATAGTAGCGCGGAAGGGCAAGCAAGCGGGTGGGAGCTCAGGCGGGTGGGCAAGCAAACGTGAGTACGCGGCTGGAAGCCACAACACAGCCAGTAGCTATCAACAGATAAGTTAACAGCACGTTTCAAACCTCCCGCGCATTTCTTGTCACCCCCCATTCTACCGCCACCCCTGTCAAACCTAATATAACTACCTTGCACCCACAAAAGCACCAGGCATTGGTGTCTAGCCACAAAGCTTTTAACTCTTCCTATCCCCTCTAAGTTTTTTCGAAGCTTTTCCTCTTTGACTACACGATCTCCTGCTGTCTTCAACAGTGATACTTCAAATCACCTCTATTCATAGTTCTTCACTTTTTACCTGGAATATGACCCATGAGAGGATATAAGTCGTCTTGGCCAATTAAGAAATTCCGCTTGTCAGCGTTTTTCCTACCTCACGCTTTCTGAAAATAAAGTCGTTGTAAAATGTTAAAAAGCTGCTGGGCAAACAAAAAAAATCAGCAATCACTGTCGTCTTCAACAAATTATATATAATATATAAATAATAATAATGTCTGAACCTATTTTATTCTTCAAAATTCATGAGGTTCATAAGCTTAAAGATCAAACATCTTCTATCTTTGCAAAACAAACATGTAAAACAAAACGTGAATTCTCTTTCGTAGTTAAATTTAAAATCATAATAAATGTATAATTGTGGGGGTCAAACCTAGTAAACATTTGTTTGAAATTTTAAACGGTTCACACATTGAACCTTATAAATAGGAAGATAAACTTCCCGCTTTTAATATCTCTCTTATGTAAATAGGAAGATAAACTTCCCGCTTTGTAGTATCTCTCCTTCGTAAACAGGAAGCTAACTCCCCAGTATGCAGTCAATATCATGGGTCAGCCATACGTGGCTCCGTACAAGATTATTCTTGTTCATGAAGTCCCCGTGGAGAAAAGGTAAAAATCGATGGTATTTTCTTGAGGTGACTTGCCCTCGATTTTTTCCTCCTTTTCCGGCTGTGAACTTTTCGGTGAGCTCAATTTTCTTGCAGATTTCTACTAAGTCTAAAAATTCGGAAACCAGGTATGTATGTGAGAGTATGCAGGTGAGGGGATAGAACAGGTGTGTGGATAGATAGTGGAAAGTAGACCAGCGGTGAAAAGAGAAAGAAGTGTGGTAGGGTGCAAAGTGATGCTGGAGCCTGGTGATCAGGCTTATCGCTTTCAAATTTTTATGTTTTGTAGTTCCGTTGTTGTTTATTATTTGGCTTATACATATATATATATATATATATATATATATATATATATATATATATATATATATATATATATATATATACATGTATATATAATATATATAATTTGGCGTTCAAG
This sequence comes from Ceratothoa steindachneri, assembly GCA_963969495.1. NCBI lineage: Eukaryota > Metazoa > Arthropoda > Malacostraca > Isopoda > Cymothoidae > Ceratothoa > Ceratothoa steindachneri. The sequence goes on from OZ018319.1 coordinate 64,616,507, forward strand.
CCATTTGTCTTCATATTGCTAATGTATTTGGTTTTGCTGTGCACGTTTGCTGTTGCTTTGGTAAGTCGTTAATTATATCATACTGTGTTTGCTTTAGTGTCTTTGTTTCTTCGTAATTTTGTAGTGTGTGTATTTCGTGTATTATGTTTCTTCTTGTAGTCTTGTTCGGTGATTTTCGTCTTCTTGTGTGGGTTTTCTTTTTTGGTAGTTTTGTCTTAGTTGATTGGTTTTGACGATGTCAGGGAATTTTTGTCAAAATCGGTTGGTTTCATGATTGGTATTTTTGTCTTGATTTGGGCTAAATTTAACTCATCTTGCGTAAAACGGCACTTCTGCTCCGCCAGCTAAAATCCCAGCGAAGCTTGGAAATCTGGCGCGACATACTGCTCTTCTATTTTGGTCAATCATTTATATGATTTCCTCGTCCAACACTCGATTGACCTTTTCTAGCATATTCCTTCACCGTTCTTCGATGACAACGTTAATAGTGGGGGTTAACTCCACCTCCCGGTGCAGCTCTTCTTGGGTTCTTTTTTCATTCTGCGCGTACCTGTAATTAGGTACACGCATTTGTTCTGCACCACTTGTAGTCTACTCTTCTGTGTCTTTGAGACACAAGAGAGCGCGGAGGCGGGGTATAGCAACGTCGATCCTTACTAGTGCAGTCTAGATCTTCTTTTTGTTGCTTTGACGAAGATTTCTGAACCTGTACAGAGTCTTGACTGCAGCAGTGGCCTTAGTGATACGTTCTTTGACGTGCTTTGTGTACCCGGTTTAGGTGATTTTCATGCTGATAACATTGCATTTATTGGTGTAGGGATATCGTCTATCCCCCACCCTGGCGTCATCAAGTAGTCTCCTGCCTATGGGGACTACTTTGAACTTATCCTGGTTGGTACAGATTTTCCACCGGGCCTCGTAGGTGTTAAGGTTTTTGATTTCTGCTGCTGTCATTCGAGCTTGCAAAGGCGCATTCCTCCATGGACAAGTGATTATTTGGGTAAAATCATCGGCGAATTGTAAGTTAAGGCAAGTGGGGCTTACAGGGACTGGGAAATCCGCGGTGTAAATCAAGTAGAGAGTGAAAGACAGGCACCGCCACCTGCGGGAGGCCCGCATTGAGCGGAAACTTTGGCCCGTCCGTGCACCCTAAACTGATGTACGCCGCTCTCTCCATGACATAGTCACAGAGAGTTCTCTCTAAGTTTTCACTTAGTCCCAGTCGTAAGATTTTGTACTGCATTCCCCGTTGCCACACCTTATTGAACGCCTTTGATACATCCCGACAAACAATGTCCACGTAACTCTTTTCCAGTTTTGCATGGGCTAGCTTTTCAGTGATGACGTAATCGCCATTTCCGTACTTCGCTTACTCCTAAACCAGAATTGGTGTGGGTTGTAGAGCAAGTTTTCCTCCAGGTGAGACACCAGTCTTTTTTTGAGGATCTTCTCGAAGAGCTTCCCACCAAATTCCAGTTGTGAAATTGGCCGATAGCTCTCTTTCAACTTGGGGTTCTTTCCGTGCTTAGGCAAAAATTGGGAAAACTGATTTCGGCTGTGTTTATGTGTAAACGGTTAAAACGCTAGTAACATTTTAAATCTGTCATAGCGCCTGATTGGTTGAATTGTTATAGTGTTAAGTGTAAATGAAATAACTATTTATATGTGTATTTTTGTGTAAAAGTCATTAGGCACGGAAACGGCCCTGGCGCTCCTAACTGAAAAGATCACGCACTGCCAAGCAAAGGGTCAATATATTCACATCGTGATGAGGGACGTGCAGAAGGCCTTCGACAAGGTTTGGCTAAGTAAACTAAAGTACAAGATCCTAGGTCTTCAGCTAAACCCAGCCCTGGAAAGGATCCTTTGTGACTTCATCATGGACAGAAGGGCGCGTATCATAATAAAAGAGCACGAAGGACCAGAATTCGAGCTCAAAGTGGGCCTTCCCAGGGGAGCTGCCTTAGTCCTTTACTCTCCCTGGTCTTCATCATCGACCTCCCTACTCCTAAAAACCGAGACACGATGTATCTGCAATACGCAGATGACGTCACGCAGATCTTCCCCTGTAGGGTCAGGAAAGCGAAGGATCAGGCAATCAACACAATTGCAGAAATCTGTAACATCAGCCAATTTTATAAGAAGTGGAAATTCCGGACAAATAGGGAAAAATTTAAAATCCTCCCGCTGAGCCGAGAGTCAACGTGGCCCATTATAATAGATAGGAGGAGATACGGCTACTTTGCAGAATGCACCATCCTGGCCTACTCGAGTAACTAAAAGGAGAGGCAGATTATGGCTAGGAGAGAAATCCCTAAGCCAAATAGGTTCCTTGATCTTAGCTCGGCAATCATCAGGAAATTATACATGATGTTCATCTGGGCTAAGCTTATCTACCCTGTAGTAGTGACTCAAGCGGCCAACAAGACCACTATGAAGAGGCTCCAGCGAGTGCAGAACTCTGCATCCCTCTGCATCAATAAAACCAGATGAACAGGGCAACTTCGGCAGAGAATACTGCACCGCAGACAACGTCTGGAGCCCATTAATGTCGCTACGCAGAAACTGGCCAAAAAAGTCTGGTCTACAATGGCCAATGATATCATCCCAGAACTAAGAAGAACTGGCGGCAGTATTAACATCCATGCCAGATTACGCGGGAAGGTCGCTCGAAATAGGCGTTTCCCAAGTACGAGACACTGTTCCTCGGAAAACATAGCACACTCATACACATGAACATAAAAATCACAAAACACAAAACATACAACTAAGGTACAAACCCTAAACCTACGAGTAAATACGAAAAGCAAACACAACAGAAGAAAAACGCGAAGTGATGAACTATCTTTGAGCACTAATAAAGGCTCGAATGCTCAACATCGCGCCAACACTAGAGTTTAAGACAAAAAGACAAATACAGAGAAGAACACTAAAGAAGAACGAAGACAAAGACAAACAACAAACAACAACAACAACAACAAAACAGGAAAAATAAATAACTAAAAATAAAAACGCCTGCGACGCCCCTCAAACAAAGGCAACCCTACCCCTACTTTTACCCTCTATTATCTACCACTATCCCTATATTTCCAAAGAGTGAATATACCATCAAAGTCATTAAACTACACGATCTCGTAGTGATCGACCCTCTGAATGTGACGATGCACAAAAGAGCAACAGAAATATGGAAGAACATGAATGAATACTTACCAGAAAGAGTCATGTAGAACATAGGAATATCTAAAATTGACAACCCGAATTGACGTTACCGCCAAGGATTTACCAGCCGACAACAATGGTTGCAAGAATACCTTCGAACCAATTTATAAATAACTACTTCTCACCGGAAAAACGATAAATATTAATATCCCAGTAATTAGGATGTTAAACTAAATCTTACCAAAAAAATTTTTAAAATAAAATAAATAAATAAAAGCAACCGTAGTGGACGAAAAAATGGAAGATCCGTAGTAGAAAAAATAATCAAGACACAATAGAAAAGATCTGTAGTGGAGAAAAATACTTCAAAATAACAATAGATAATCAAGAAACCGAGATAGCTCTATCTACAAAAAAGGCAAAAATATGAAAAAAAAAGGCTTGAATGCTTAAACAACATGCACGGAAGCATCACATAAGTGCATGGAAAGCCATAATCAGACGTAATGGGACAACATTCTCCTGCTAAAAGAACACTTTTCTATCTTTTATCTCTCATACTATCACACCCATTTTTCCCATCTTTTATTATCCTTGAATCCTTGTAAAATTCAGTCAGAAGAGTCAGAAAATTATTATTGTTTAAGAAGAAAAAGTTATATTCCCTGTTCGACATATTCGGAACTTATTCCAGCCATATACCCAGGAATAGAGAATCATCATATAACTATATATATATTTTTCCTTCATCCCATAAGGAAGCGGTTGATCACTTAACCCAGCCTGCAAAACCACAAGAGAGAAGATACCATACTTTACTCGGACCCTATAGAATCATGATAAAAAAATTGCATTGATATACTTACCAAATTGCAATTTTAAATGAAAGAGTAAACTTTATAATTAAATGGCAGGTTATTTGACTATAAATATTCGAGCAAAGCACGTTTGATAGATTCCTTAAATTTAAAATTTTATTTTAACATTTTTGCCAAATCATAGACAAATTAATTTAAGTTCTATTTAGCTCAAGATAAAATCAACTTTTAGAGCACTTTTGATTTCTAGTACATATACTAAATAGGCTTCTTTCATAACAAAAATAAAGTATGCGTGAAAAAGGTGCTTGAAAAATAATCTAATTGATACTTATATTGACCCCTTCTTTGGATGTTTTCGTATACTACATATATTGTTCAGCTATTTCTTGATCTTGCGATAAATAGACCGATTTTTAATGGCTTCGTGTAAGGTTATAACGCTTTGTAAAGCAGAAAGAGCCCTTCAAAGTATTTATTAATTTAACTCCTCTGTCGCATATTATTAGTCTTTAAAATATCCAACGGTTTGTATTAATCTTGAGTATAAGTCAAGCAGGCACAAGAAAGACCCGCTTCATGCTTCTTAATTAAATAATTAAGTTAACGATAGCACATAGTTTGGGGCATATAAAATAATATACCCTCTCTAGTCGGCATAAGCATCTAAATTAATAGATTTATGAAATGATTTGATAAACTGTAATTTAAATTTTAAATAGATTTATGATTATATGTAATGAATTTTTCAATTTAAAGTTTAAATAGCTCTTGCAATGCATTACTGCTCTAAATATATTGTCAATTTATATCCCTTTTTCAATTTCATCCACTCTGATCTTCTTCTCTTCCTTTCCCTTCTTTGTCTGATCTCCAGTGGATTTTTCTCTCTTGACCTATCCGTAATTCTGTTATTTAGATGCTGATAATAAAAAGGAAGATAAATAGGAGGATATATCCTAATACCTGAAAGAGCAATTTAATAAGAAACAAGTTTTGTAAGGTATAAAGATGGGAATTAATGAACTTTCTTAATCTCTATATTAACTGCTACCATGTATTGAGAATAGGTATTTGCATTCCCACTGCAAATTGTGCTTAATAGGTTTATTGCTCGTAGTCATAGTGCTCTTAGAAGGGAATTGACTGTTGTTTAGCTAACCTTGATGCAGGTGCCACTTGAAAGATAAGAAGTTCTTACGGCCTCAATGGCAGAAGTTTGAGTCTCTTCCTGACCCCATTGCCATCAAGACGATCTCCGGGTATATATCTTCTACACATTTTCACTTCTTTGCTCTTTACTATCTTTACAAATCTCCTGAAATTATTTTCAATATTACGAATGTGTATTTTTCACATTCTGTAACTAAACGTTTTTTAGCATTCATCTATTTTTAAACTTCTCTGCCGGAGAATTCCTTCGGCGGTATCGCTTAGAAAATATCTCTTTTATAATTGCCATCTTAAACAAGCATCCCAAGGTTTTTATGCTCGTATGTTTCGCAGTCCAAGGTTTTCGAATGCCTTTGTACGTATGGCAAGATTTACTGGGCGTTCTCACAACTGGGAAGCAAACTTACTATCTACTGCAATTAGGCGTAACGAATTACAGTAATTTTAAGCTTACCTCCTTTTACAATATTCCATTATTTCAGGATTTTATTCATTGTATCATCCCTTGGTATTCCTTTTCATACATTGTTCAGTTTGACTTTCCATACTCTCTTAAGATCTTTGATTTTTTTTGGCCTTATCATCACTTAATTGTTTGTTATATTCTGTTTTTTTTTGCGATGCATTTCCTTATCTTTAACTAGACATGTCACAAATTTGCTCCCCAAAGCACATGTATTTCCTTTCTTTTGTAGTTTTTTTATATATTAGTATTTTTATTATAGTCACTTTGCTGGTTTTCATTTTATGCGTTAACAATAATCTAGTGATTTCATGTATTTAATTCTCTTCCTAGCGAAGCTTTGTCTATTTGCTTTTGTAGTGGATTTTCATGTTATCGATGCTTATTGCCATTTTTTTTTATTTTTTAATATTTGCTTACCAACACGAACACGCTTTCTTTATTTCTTAGGTTAGTTGAGATCTATTAGTCTTTTCAAAATTTGTTTCCTTTGATTAACCACACTGGTGAATTTCAAATGTGGCCAATATAGTTACGAAAACATCGACCTATATACGTCGAGGCAAGAGTGGAGGAGGAAAGATGCAGCGTAATTAAACACTACTTTACTTTCCCGTCGGCCTTTTCCAATCTTCTTTACTATGCAACCAGAAAGTCTAGGATGATTCCTGCATTATACTAACGTGGCGAAGAGAACAATTTTGTCCGGTTGCTAAGTCTGTGTTTATCTTTGAGCGCCCTTATCAGTCTTCTCCTTATCCGTATTCTCTGCATGTATAGGAACATAGCATGCAGAATAAAATCTAGATCTCCTCCGTCTAATAGCATATGTTGTGTCAAGAATACTGCTAAGAAGGTGTTGCGGAGTTTACAAAGAATCAAGGGCATTCAGCCTGCTCTGATTCCGGGTATACTATAATTTGGTATCCAAATATACCCAAACGTGTATTCTCCCGTAAAAATTGGTCCATTAAACCATATAAGCCGTTAAGACACGCGCAGCGCTATGTTGACGCTTTCCAGGTAATGCACCGGACTCAAACAACCCAAGGAAACGTTTCGTTTCTAATAGACCCTCAAGAGTGTCCCTTTATGTAGGTACAGGCCACGGGTAATGTCAACCCTTTAATAGGAAAAGAGCGCACTTCATTAGACTTGGCCAAATGAAGAGAAACTAGTACGCTTTAGTATATCAAGAGATTTCTTTTGCTGGCCAGCAGTTTTCAATGCTTCAAAGTAGCCAAATGAGGAGCACCAAAGGAAATTGAAACTTCCTATATATAGAGCGTAGAAAGACCATATTCCGCCCAAATCTCTAAGACTGGCTTCCTTTTCATAACTTGAACCGAGAATAGCTCTTCCGAACCATACGCGGTACCGTCGATCTCTTGGAATGCAGGCAGAATTTACGAGCAATCTACTCGAGACTATAGTATAGTAGATACTGTAACGTCATGTGTTATCATAGTACTTCTCTAGATCAAAGAACACCATGACGATATATTTTCCACGTAGAAAGGCCTCAACGATTTCTACCCGAAGCAGAGCATCGGACGTTGAATAGAACTTTGATACCCACAGTGTAAAAGAAACGTGATCTCTACATTCCAGAAGATAAGCTAAATTAACGTTAACCTTTTTATCCATCAATTTTTACACGCAAATATTTAGAGTAATCAAGCGAAAACCGACTAGGATTGAGCTATTTTTCTCTACCTTCCAGAAGATGAGAGGGTTGCCATTTACCAAGAAAATGGGACGATCCGCTCAGTCCATATCCTGTTGAATAAGAAAATCAAAAATGCAATAAAAAGGTCCTAACCTTTCAAATTTCGAGGAGAAGAACGGTTTCACACCCCTCAAGATAAAGTCAAATCAGTGGCTTTAAAAGAGCCCATGACATACCATAAATATAGGTTGAGCAGAATCCAGCAAAAATTGGCAAAAGAAGCGGTTGATAATGATTGAAAGTGATTCCGCTAGAATCTCTTTCAAATACAGTCCACACCTTTGTAAGAGGGGTCTTTCTAATAAGCTAAGAGATATATTGTTGTCAAAATCAACAGCGACAGTGCTTCGAAATGAGCCGGACCTTTTCGGTCGCTCGAAAGAATTGAGACAAAGTGAAATCGTTCAGGCGGCACTCATTGCGCTTATAGGCAGATGGTTTCTCTGAGGGACGTCTCACATTCGGTTCAATAGCTAGGAAGCGTACAGTGTAAAAAACTGTCAGACATTTAAGTAATGCTAGCGATGCCGGTGGTGATAATGGTGCAGGAGAAAAACGTAACAGTATTATCAACCGACCAAAACTCCTTGACTTAGAAAGTAATTTCAGTCATTTTCTAGAATACGCAACAACGCGACCGCTCCAAGCACTACCCATCTTCTCGGGCGGCAGGAGCCGAGCAAAAGATATTTGGAAGAAAATGTAATTGTTAAGATAAAGTTCATCAACCACCTCCCAAATAAATTCTGGGTGTGCGGCTGGAGAACACAAGGATAAATCGAGGTAAGAAAATGAAGTGATTGAAGGAATTAAATAAGTAAAGTCATGCACAGCTTGAAAACTGAACTCAAGGTCTTCGATCAGGTATGCAAGGCCCTAAGCCTTTGAAGTGATCGTGTAATTCCTCCAGATATTGTGGCTACTGCTCCAATACCAAAAGAGGATTAAGGGCTTCTGCAACGTGTCACGACGTGATGGGATTCTCATACATCGAGGTATACTAGTAGTGAAATACACAATGCAGCTACAGATCACCTCATATCCAGGTGTAGCTGCAGGTCTAGATACTGAATGTAGATTTTAGAGCTAATAAGAGAACGGAAACACTTGTAAGTTGTAAATTGCGAATCCCCTTCCACAACTTACATCCCGTACTGGTGTGGTTGGGAATCCTTTATACCTCTGGAGTATGGTCAGGAGACACACCCACAACATGATTTGGCGGTCATACGTGTTCTCACCTAACGGGAAGACTCGTCTAGAAGAGGTCTTTAAGTGAGTAAAAAGAATTCAGGGCAAGTTCTAGCAGAACCCCCCTCCCGTTATTTAGGAGCATGCAACCTCAAATTAAGACGCCACATCCGTGGTGGAGTCCTTTGCCAGCCGTGATGGTGCTCTACGAGCATTCAATGCGCGTCGTAATGTTGTGTAAAGCAGCAAATTGGACTTTCCTTACAGGGGCGGAAAACTCTTCAAAGGCAGGTTTACATTAAATGAGGTGCTTTTTGCTCTCGCTTCGTGCGCGGACACCGCTCCTGGTCCAGACGATATCTCGTACTCAATGCTTCGATACCTAAGTGAGCAAGGCATGGCCTTTCTGTTAGATTCATTCAACAGGATCTGGGTAAAGGATATCCTAGCTGACTCCTAGCGAGTCGCTACTGTGCTTGCGTTTCTCCAACCTGGGAGAGATCACTCTTCCCCGGCTAGTTTCCTCCCAATCTCTCTAATTTCGTGCGTGCGCAAGTAGATGAAGAAATTGGTAAACGTTAGATTAGCATTTTTTTCTGTACAGCAGAGGACACCTATCTTTCCAGAGTGCGGCTTCTGCAGGTTTCACTCAACGTCGGATGATGTGTTCAGACTGGAAAATGCCGTTTTCGAGGCCTTCTTCTTTAGACAGGATTACGCCACGGTATTCTTTGAGCTCGATAAGGCTTATGGTAACGCATGGTGATAGAGTATCATGGATATTCTCCACACGATGGGAGAATTTTGGAGAGATCGTCGATTCCACGTAAGGGGGGGCTCTCCGGCCCAATGAAGCAGGAATAGAGTGTTCCGGACGGAAGTGTCCCTAGTGTCACACTTTTTGTCCTGAACATCAATGGTATGCTCTTGGTGCTGCCGGAGGATGTTTTCGCTACGCTCTACGTGTTGGACCTTTCGATACCTTTTTGCGCGGCCCAGATGCCAACTCTGGAGTCTCGACTCAACAGGTTTTGAACCGCTTTTCTCCCTATGCAAAAGCGCACCGGCTTCGGTTTTACTTGGACAAGATACCGTTGTTGCAATTCTGCTACCATCCACGGCTCCATTATAACCCGGAACTCTTTCTAAATAGGGACCCCCGGGGAGTAGGAGATTTGCACGGTTTCTTAGGTCTAGTATTTGACCGATGCCTCATTTAGGAGGCTCATATTTGCAGCCTTAGGGTTTCTTGTACCTGCGCCATAGATATTCTTCGTTCCGTGACATTCAGCACCAAGGGTTCTGATAGGGCTACCACCTTCTATTTTATCGATGCTTTATTCGTTCGAACCTTGATTACGGATGCAAGTTTTATGCATCCGCAGGCAAAAATGTATTGTGAATGGTGGAAGTGATCTGCCACACCGGTCTTTGTCTGGCGACTGGTGAAATTTCGCATGTCTTCCATTGATAGCCTTTTTGTCGATGCTTGGGAGATATTATTCACTCTGCGCCGTTAAAAGTGCATTATTCACCTGTACGCGCGACCCCGGCGCCTCCTTCAGTCGCTAACAGCTCTTACTACATCAGAAGCTGATCTCGATGGTGCCTATGCCACTAAGAGACTCTATTCATACTCATTCGTGAGCTTGGTGTAGCTCTTGGGCAGGTGGCGCCCTTGGTTCTACCAACAATGCCACCGTGGAGCTACCACCCTTGACTATTTGTCATCACGCCTCTGATCCCAAGGCTTCTACAGTGCCGGAAGTATTGCGCTCGGCATTTGTTAGGCCAAGTTTGTGTCACGCTGAAAGTATACTATTGGATGTAGATAGCTCCAATTCCAAAGACGGAATCGCTTTCCACGCCGTATCCCCTTAGTTTGGCGTCAGCAATACTCTACCAGGCGCTGCATCTGTCTTAAGGGTCGAGCTGCTTCTTGCAATACACCACTCGCTATTAGAGATAACGCAACGTGCTACTTCGTTTGGAGACTGGATTATGATCTATAGCTATTCAAAAAGCGCCCTGAGTGCTCTTGGAGTATTGAAATTTCCGTCTCCCCTGGTTTGGAATATCCGTGACACCACGGTTTTGGAGAGCAGGGCAGATCTCGAGATATCTCCCGGACAAGTAGAAATTGCGGGGAATGAGCGCGCCGATGAGGGTGCCACAGGGCCCACGAAGACTGGGCGACCAAATGAGGGTTTAGATCGTTTTCACACAGATTACAAGGCAGAAATACGGGCAGCCCTCCGCGTTGCTTGGTCAAAAAAGATAGAAGACTGCCGAGGGGAACTTAAATTTGCGTACCATTGCACCATGACTGTTTCCATAGACTTACCCTCCGCACCGCCATTTGAAGCAACGCTCGCCTGCGCTTTATTATGACGACTGCGTTGTCCCCAAACTGTTTGCCACATTCTTGTTGAATGTCATAGTTTGCGTGATCTTTGTGCATGTTACCTTTCCCGGTACCGGAATGAGCGAGGTCACTACTGCTTGTCCCTTGTATTTGATACTGGTTCGTGCACAGACATACCGACTATAAGACTTTTGGGGCAAGGATGGCCTCCTCAAATTTATTTAACTCTTTTTTGTGGGTCACATTTTCTTATGCTGGGAGGAGGCCGGCCTATCTCTGACGCCTCACTGCACTTCCTTCTTGTTGCTTTTTTGCTTATCTTGTTTTTTGTTTTTGTTTGTTGGTGTTTTTTTTAACCTGTGCCTTAGCGTTTGTTCTTTTTTTATCTTTGTTATATGGTATTTAACTGTTGTTATTTGTTTTTTAATCCAGCCTAGTATTAGGCTGTAGTGTGAGTAAGGCGCTAGATGGGCTCCTAAAATTAAAATTGAAAAAAACGAAAAACGCAACATCATTTCCTAAAAACAGCAAGAAAGTACCAGTCGTCTGCAACCCCTCCCATCTATCCTAGAGTCAATGGCAATAACATTGAGAGAAATAGTCCTTCGAATCTATATTTGAGAGAGCTCTCGATTTAATTTGGGAAATAAAGAGCCTTTCCATTTTAGTTGTAGCTACTATAGACACAGAACACTGGAGATTTTAAATGGAAATAGTGCTAAAGCTAAAAACATGACTATGAAGCCCCTGTTCATGGTCGTTGAGAGTAAAACTTCATTTTGAAGACCCTCCCTGTATTGTCCGATAGAACTATAAATATAATTTTCTAAATACGTTCGTAAGGCTCGATGGATAAACATGTAAGACCCTTTCCTAATATTCGAAGGAGTTTAAAGTATAATTTTGAAGAAATGGTGATTTCGATGCAGCTACAAACATAACTTTGAAGACATCGTGCAATGTATAATGGAATAAAAATTATATTACAGACCCGTAATTCTTGGTGGATCTAAAAAACTGAATTTAAACACCCCTCGTAATGGTCAATGAAGCTTAAAACATAACTTAGAAGATCGCCTGGTGAAGATCGACGGAGCTAAAAGCATGGCTTTTAAAAACCCTTTCGTGATGTTCAATCGAGCTCAAAACATGATTTTGAAGAACTAGTACGAAATCTTCGAAGGAAATAAAAACATGAATTTGAAGACCCACCTTTTAATTTTTGATGAAGCTAAAAACATGATCTTACCCCCTCCCCTCCCCTCTTGTAAAGTGAAATTAGGCGGAAAATATGATTTTGAAACCCATCATATGGTCAATTAAGATAAAACATGATTTAGCAGACCACATTCGTAATATTCGATCAAGCTAAATACATGATTTTGAAGAAGGCTCAAAATGATCGCTGGAGCTTAAAACATATTTTGATGACCGCCCCCTTTCCCCTCCCGCATCCCTCATGAAAGATTGATGGACCTAAAAATATCATTATGATCGAGCTATAAACATGATTTTGAACACCACCCTCATAATTTCCATGCAGTAAAATATATGGTTTTGAAAACCATCTCCTAATGGACGAACAAGCTATATAAAAGAATCTGATGGCCACCTCCGTATTGTTCGAAGGAACTAATTACGTCAATTTGAAGACCCATCTTATGCATCGATTGAACTAAAAACATGAATTTAAACATCCAACACGTAATTTCTTTTTTATTTAAACGTCCGGTGATGTTCGATGGAGCTAAATTAATGATTTTAAACCCACCCACTCCGTAAAATTCATTGATTTTGATGACCGTCTTTAGTGTTTGATAGAGCTATTTACATGATTTTGAAAGCCGCATTTCTAAATTAAAATGGGGCTAAAACGTGAACCTCGTAATGTTCAATAGAGTTAAAGACATAATATGGACGCTCTCGTAAAGTTTGATAGAGCTAAAACATGACTTGGATGAACACACGTAATTTTTAATAATTATTAAAACAAGATTTTGAAGATACCCTAATTATGATCGAAAGAGTTATAAAATGAATTTGAACTCTTAATATTTGATCGAGCTATATTCTCGTACATGAATTTGAAAGCAAAAAACAAGAATTTGAAGTAGCCTCCCTTGGATTATTTGATGGATCTAAATACAAAACTTTGAAGATACTTAGAGGTAATAAATTATATTATATTAAAGTCCGAAGCAACGATTACACGAATTAGAAGAACCTTTCTTAATGGTAGATCGAGCTATATACAAAATTTTGAACGCCCTCTTGTATTAATATTCGATGGAGCTACAACATAATTTTGAATCCCACTATCTTAATACTCGATGGAGCTATAAAAATGATTTTGAAACCCGCCACGTAAGTTTATTTAGAGTTAAATACTTAAATTTGAAGAGCTTTTCGTAATGTTCACCTGCCTTCGAAGACCCCTGTTAATCTTCGATTAGATTAAAAACATGATTTCAAATAATCCCATTTTAGAGTTTTTGATGAAGCTAAAAATATGCTTTTGAACACTCTTCTAATTTTCCTTGTAGCTCTAAACATTATTTTGAAGATCATCTCTTGGTCCTCGATAGTGGTTAAACACAGGATTTTAAAATCCATAATTTCTTATTATCAGAATTTAGAGGTAAACTACGGAAATTTTAACATTAAATCTATATTTGTGGTAGCAATAAACTATGGCTAAGTATCTTCATATTGTAAATTTAATTGTTTACCTCCACATTTACTTTGCAAACTATGTTGAAAGTTGTCAAATGCTGCATTATTAGAACATTCGACTTGTTATTAAAGTTCCATTTGACCCAATATTTTAATAGTTATGTAACAAGAATAATAATGAAATAAATAGCACATGAAACATAAATAAACAAGCTAATAAACTAATAATGTGTACATAATAGATCAAATAATAATGTAATATTGTCTATCTACATAGTAATGATTAGTTAAAAAAATAAATAATTTATCTTTTTGAAGAGAGGTGTTTAGAATTTCTTAATTGGTATTTTGTGATGCAAAAACATTTCTTTGATAATTTATAATAAGGATTTAGTATGTGTTATTATAATTATAAAAAGCGAATAAAGAAGAATATTGCCATGAAACCATCTCTATTTTTCTCCCAGAAAACGTAATTTAATCTATATTAGCGATAACACCTAAGGATTGAAATCATGTTTAACTTTAAAAATATTACACAAGTTTGGTTAAATCCCTTTTATTCATAACATTCAGGATGATGTGTTGTTAGAATTAAATAAACATGTTGTCTAGGTGAGTTTAAGCAGCTGGACATGAGCCAAATTTAAGGCAGTACTGTTTTTCACTTCGGATCCTTGGGAATACCAAGGTTACATGATTAATTGATTCATTATAATGAATACAAGTCCCACAACAATAACCCATGGCTATAAACACTCATTAGACAAAAAAGAATATCTCCAGCAAAGGAATAATTCATAGATAGAGATATGGGTATGAATTAAAATGACACTGGGTCTTCCATCAACAGCCAGAGAACAATACAGAGAAAAAAGCGAAGAGGCTCTCAGTTACCTACTAAGAATACAACCATGTTTGCTCAGTAATACCTTCAAGTAAATACGTTGCATAAATAGCAATATAAGGAGAGAGGATACATAAAGAATATATTAGGTTAAAAGCCATTATCAACATATCTGAAAAGGTAGAAATCTCCAAGTAAACGGTGGAAGAATTTAGGCAAAAGGGTTGATTCCATAGCAACCTTAAAGGACGAATCTGGGAAGTAATATGGCTGAACAGTGCAGCAGCAAATATGGTAAAGATTAAAAAAAATATGGGAAATATGGTGAAAATTAGTTTCACTGTTTAAAGATAATTTGATCTGTTTAGGATATGGTGTCTTAGTCATCTAGAAATATACCATGACATCATAGCAATATTTTGCGGCAAAATCACACTATACTCTTTGAAAAGAGGTTAATAAGTATTATTAAATGTTACAACTAAAGATTTGCAAATTTTGGGAGACACTTGCAACGAACTTGACAACAAATTTACAACCTAGAGAGAAAGCAACTTATTTTATTTTTGTGCTAGGAAATGTAGATTTGAATTACACATAACAACATGTTAATGGGATAAAATATATGGGGGATATTGAATAAAGAATGATTTATCGTACGGTTTGTAAAATTAAAGGGAGATTCTTGGGTCTTCTGTATTTAGCCTGTTGAATTAAAAACAAATCTCAAAATCTCTCTCTTACATACATCTCTTGCTCATGTAAACATTTACTTATCTTTTAAGCTATTATCGATGATAGAAAGTTAACGATTTCCATAGAATACAATATGTAATATACGTACATACGTATGCATATACATTCACATATATGTCTATAAGGACAGGCTAAATAAAGATCTCCCAGGAATATGTTCACGGAAGTCTGAGTCTGTCCAACTCTCTCATTCTTCATTAATTTCTTAAAAGAGGCGCTTCACAGTGAATCCAAGGAAAACTTGTAGCCCCTCGATGCCTGGCACACCTATGAGACCTTCCGCGTGCCTAAAGCTCATCTAAACTCATTATTCCTAGATTATACCGTTCTGATATTTTGACACCAAGGAATCTAAACGAAGATTTGCTTTCCTAGACAAAGCTGGGGGAGTTTTCCTCATTTTATTGTGACAAGTCATAAAACGTTCTAGGAAGAATTTATCCATTTTTACTATTGTGACCGAATAGTCAGGCGCTTATTTACAGCTTACTCTCGGCAATCGTTTATTTCTTTCCGCTTTCGGTCTCCATATCGTATTTGTTTTGAAAATTGGACCCAAATTCAACATTAACTTTAGATAATCGAACTCATAACCACAATAATTGTTTACACTGTTATACTATTTTTCTTTGTTTGCGATTGTTTACCCCTTTTTATCTTCCTCGCCTCCTTTACTTTATACAGTCAGGAAATGTATATAAGTAAAAGAGGCCTATTTTTAGTCCAAGATGATAATAGATGCGGAAATGGAATAGAATTTTTTTGTGTTCGAAGAGTAGTAAGACTACTTAAAGGGGAAGTATTCTTGCTTATAAGTTGAATTCCAGATAGTTTGGCCTAGAAAAGAGGCAATGGTTAGTATTTTCATTAGTTTGGGTGGTTTGATTTAGAAGTTCATAACTTGGTAAGGGTTAATATAAAGTTATGCTTTCAGGTTTTAGTTTTTGTATAACCATATGTTAGTTCATTAGTGAAAGATTAATTGAGAATCATGATTAATCAATTACACTTTTGTCTTCTGTTGTGCCAGACTCGTTGGATGGATAATTCCTTACAAGGAATATCTGGTCATTTTCTATGATTGTTCCAATTCGTTTAGGATTTTCGTTAACTTGGTCTTACTTATTCAGGATCAGTTTGATTTTTCAGCACTTAATTTCTAATCATTTTTCAGCGTCAATTATGGTTGATTGTTCATTAATCGAAAAATGCAATGGCCGAGAGTAATGGAAATTAAATGCCTTACCACAAATAACTTAATTTGTTGGAGACGAGTAAAAGGGAGTGGTGCGATGATACCTTTATATATATATATTCCTTAGTTGAGAATTTCTTTAAAATACTTTAGTTTACCTTTTGGAAATTGTCCTAGAAAAATCCAGAGCCTGAAAAATGATAAGAAATTAACTGCTAAAATTTTAATTTTAATGTCTATTTTTCTTTCATGTTTCTAATAGATTTGTTGTTTCCTTTTACTAATAATTCAGTCGTCAGCAGCTTCATTTTTTCCTCTTCATGTCGTTTGCAGAGATAAGTATTTGTGCACGCCTTGTTTATATACTCATATTGATTGCCCTTTTTAATTTTTTCGGGCTCTCTAATGATTGATTTTGATATCGTTAGGAAAATCTTTGGGAGCAACACTATGTATGATTAGATAAGAGATTGATTTTGTTCCTCATCTTCAGGGATAAGTGTATACAAGTATTTGCAATTCTAATTTTCCTTTGAATTCTTTCGAGTACATTTTTATTCTTTCTGATGATAACAATTGCCAGATCCAGCATTTACGACCACTATGATATTTATAAATTTTGCCTTCGACTTGCACCTTTGCCAATTTCTTTCTATAAATTTTGGCAAAGAGGAACTTGTTTTGATTTTCGATTTCGTCTCTTAGTCATTCATATTTTCGATTTTATTTAAAGTTATCCATTTATGCATTTCCTCAAGCCTGTTTGGTAAGAACATTATTCTTGTCACGTGGTCCACGATCGGGTTAAGGCTACTTCATTGGAAAAGGCTGGCTTCAAGGATGAAATTCTCATGGCAGTTTCAGCAAAATGATTTTGATGTTATTATTGAAGCACAGGTCCATATTTTTAGGGTGATACTTTCTAAAACCAACTGATATTCATTCAATGAGTAGCAGTGGCTGATTGTAGCGTAAATTAGTGTGGGTGCTGCATCAGAAGTTTTTTAGCATTGTTTTAATATTGTGTAAAAGGAACAAAACATATAAAAATAAAATTTCTAGATAAAATTTATCAAATCATAAACAGAACAGAATCAAACATTTCTTTACTTACTAATAGCCTGAATTGTTACAGTTTAAGCTTGATCATTCATTTAAAAACGAAATCCATTCCTTTTGTCTTAATTTGCTAGAAAAGATTAATTTTTTCTTCTTGATCTGTGGATAGCTACTGAATGCACTCCAAGTGCATTTAGTCTTTCAGAATTCATAGTGCTCCTTAGAAAAGTTTTTCTTCTTCTCAGTGTTGAAAAGAAGCGTTCTTCCTCTGATGTAGTCATGGGACTTATCAAGAGGATTTTTATCAGTTTAGTAATTTTACTAAGAACATCATCTATATTATTTTCCAAGATAAACTTTAGCAACTCAATTAATTATTTCATCAATTAATTAATAAAACAACCAAAATAAATATGAATTAAATTCTACACTTTAGCACATTCAAGAAAATAAACACGTTTTAAAGCACAACACACGTGGAGTATAAAAAACTGCTACCTTCCTCCAGCACACCAGGGTCATGAATACCTGACCCACAGTGCTCTCTCCTCCTACTGTGCAGCTTTCACCTCTGAAATGTGACATGCGCACATTAGCCCAACCCTGCTTCGCTGGAACTATGAGGCGAACAGTTCTATACAAGGAATTTTTAATTTTTTTCAAAAACTCTGCGATGGCTACTGACATTAAGCTTAAAGATTATATGATGTAAAATTATGAACAAAGAATAAAAGAAAAAAAAGAGTTCTTATATTGAATGTTATCGATAATATCGAGTGGAAATATGGGGTGATGCAGTTACGCAGTGTCTATACACGAGCCGCCACCGGTGAGTAGTTCTCCCTAAATTATTCGATGAATCGTTTGTTATATTTCTTCGAAAAATGACCAAAATTTCCCGCAGGAAGATATGGTGGGAATTTTCTATTTACCAAGGTGCTATTCCTGTTTTGGAAATGAATGCCATTTTATAAATTTCGGAGTTGTCGGTGGTTGTGGCAGTAGTTGAAGATGTTCGTGATATGTGGAATGATGTTATCATGAATATTGATGTAGGGTCGTTTATTGTGGCCTGATTGCCTTTGTGCTTTCTGCTTATAGCTTTATAGGGTATCGTGATGTACTCGCACTTAGGTTGCCAGTGCTTCCATCGACGGACTTTCTGTCTCCCCCAACAAAATGTATAGGTGCGAGTTCTCCATATTAGCTATTATTTGTGTAGAATTTTGATTCGTGTCCAATATTGTTTCTTTGCTCGTTCGTTATCCGAATTCTTTATGTAAGAGGTATGATTTTCTTAAGTAATATCTGATTCATTTATGTATATATTTAGTATTGCCTAGTAACTTATTCTAACTTTTCATCTTCTAGCACCGTAGTAATAGCTAAACATTTGATCAGGTATTTATAGGCCCTCAGTGTAGGTAAAAAATATTGTAGGCATGAGGATGGAATTCAAAGCAGTTTCAAAACTAGTATCGAAATAACGCTTCTTATATACTGCATAATTAAATTCTATTTATCCATCCATTTATTAAGGTTTGTAAAATATTATTCACTATTTGCCACGCGATTCAGCTAATATTTATTTACTTCTTCAAAAGAAAGTTTTTCATGTAGCCCAGGCAAAAGTATGGTATGAAAGAAGAAATATTGATTGTTTAAGCCCTTTATAGTTTCATTCAAACAATTATATCATGCCACTATGAGTAATAAATTTACATACCTTCCTTATTATTTAAAGGTGCATTTGCTTGTAATCTGCTTGCGAAATAAATATCTACTGAATTTATATTTTTAATTGTATAATTTTCTTATTAATTATAGCTCAAAATATATTTTCTCCCTATTACCATATTAAAAGTTTTTGACAACTTGTGTATATCAAAGGAGCTCTCATATTTATTTAGAGCAAATAGGAATATAATTTCAAACCTGAGAAATCAGAACATATTTACTACTAGCTGTCAAAGATCATTTAGGAAAAGTAGATAAATCAAATGTAGTTTTTATTCGTATGCGTCAAATATTTGGTTGAGTAATACGTTCGAAATCAAGCACGTTTTACTCTTTGTAAATTACGAGTGGCGGTCAATAAGTTTTGCAATTCGGATATAAGGAAACAAGATATAAGGAAAAGTGTTTTATTATTTTTCAATATAACTACCCTCGATTTCAATGCAATTGCGCCACTTGTCCCTGAGGCTTCGAATTCCTGACAACCAGAAATCTCCCGACTGTTATTCAATCCACTACTGGACGGCGAGCTGGCCATCTTCATCGTCCCTAAACCGGTGTCCACGCAGTGCAACCTTGAGCTGGCGGAATAAAAAGTAGTCACTAGGGGCCAGATCTGGACTGTAGAGCGGATGGTTGAGTTCGTCGAGTTCGCACTCGCAGGGGGCAGATTGTGCAACTCTGGCCTTGTGTACTTTGACAACGTTGAAGTCGATCATGGGGCGTGAGGTTTCTAGGGACATAAATGGCAGAGACCTTGGTCATGGCCAAATTGTCGTAGTTGATGTTGAAAACACTTCCATGTAATATTCTAAGTTGTCGCTCGATTTCTTCGACCTTACCCGTCGATTTTCGAGGATCATCCTCTCCACACGGGCCACATTGTCCTCGTTGGTCACGTCTGACGGGCGTCCTGAACGGGAAAAATCTTCAAGGGACTCACGACCATGGCGGAACTCCCTATTTCAGCAAGCAATGGTTGCATAGGAAGGGGCTGTGTCGGTATACACTGCAACCATGCGTTCATGGATCTCTTTTGCATTCTTGCCTTCCTTGGTCAAATATTTGATCACTGCGTGGTGCTCAACCTTCTCCATTGTTAAAAAATTTGTTACTGACGATCTGCGATCAGCTACTGCTTCTTAAATAGACGAGGCAGGAACTTGCGGCTGCAGGCCCTGACTTGTCATAACCTGCCCTAACACCCCCACAAACAGCTCTCTCCCTTCCTCTGTATTGCCCTACCGATTCGCGAATCTTATTGACCGCCCCTCGTATATGTCCAAGTTCAAGTTAATGAAAGGATGAAATGTGGGGATAGGTTTTCATAGGTGTGAATTTTTTTTCCTAGCTTGCCCTGATGTTAAGGGCATCACTATCATACTTTCTTCTTGTTTGTTTAAAAAAAGTTCTCCTCCTTCAAAATGTTGCTGACCGTCTACGACGTTCAGGTTCCTCCATTGTGTAATAATTTTTGTTTATTCTTTTAGTAGGTTCTTCCGTCGTGGCTTTCAAGCCTTTCAAGTAGCTATTGGTAACTATTTTATTCTAGTTAAATATGGGCATTTTTGCCTCTTTCATTTGTACATTCTAACTTTGTAATTTATTAATTCTTTATTTTCTTTCTACTTAAATTTTAGCTATGCTTGTTGTAAATGCAGTTCATTTATCTTACTCTTTTATTTTTGTTTACCTTGTTATTCAATTATTCCTCTCTTATTTTTAATTTGATCTTAGTTTGGGCACTTCGCCTGTTTTAGTTTACATTTTTGTTATTGCTGTTAGACTATCTTCCTATTCTTATTATTATTTTAGTTAATTTGGTTGATTATTTATTCTTCTCTCTTCTTTTTATTTTAATTTGATTTTGGCTTGGGCACTTTGCCTCTTCTTCTTTATATATTTTATTTTTTCTTCTCTTATTTTTGTTTTAGTTAAATTTTAATTTGGGCACTTTGCCTCTTTTTATTAAAGATTATTGCCTTTTTTATATTTTTTTCTTTGACTCGTTTTGATTTTTGTTTCATTGTTAGGTGAAGAAGGGTCTTATATTTTCTCTTGCATAGTTTCTTCCGCTGCCGAATAGTGCTGTCTTTTCTACTGTGAATTACCTCAATTATGGTATTTCTAGGTTATTGTTAATTGTTGGAGGTATTTCTTGTTCTACTTTGTCCCATGTTATACTAGTTCCACCGTTTTGAGTAGGAAACCACAAGATAGACAATAATGTTATTGCGAATCAAGGGAAGAATATCCCTGACTTTTCTATCATTTCTCTCAGAATAAAATTGTAAAAGAACAAACACTGACCCCCCCTATAATTTATCGGAGACCACGTGCTATGGTATCGCGCCATGGAAGACGTCACTCGCTCTTCGAACATTATCGAATTTTTGACTCCTGAGCACGTTGAGAAAAGATGAATATTTTTCAATACTGCGAACTCGTATCAAGCCTCCCTTCCTCCTGTAAGAGGGATGAAAGAGCCGTTCTGTCTCGTCCCTGCTGCTAAATGATGAATTGACTCCCCCTCTGGCTTAAGATGTCTGAATCTTGTGACTCTTTTCTCCAAACTCCCCCTTCCCCTCCAGAATTGGGCATACAAATACACGGATTATTCTCTAGTTCAAATTGTCCACACCACACCTCAAGGCCGTCCTTATGGTCTCCTCTTGTGACCGTGCGTTCCTCAGACAGCAAACATTCTTCAGCCGTGATTCTACTCATGTCAATTGGTAGCTTTTGTGAACGACAAACGTTTGAATTTTTTAACAGTCTCACTTCATTTAATCTAACCGAAGAAGGAAGATTTCTCTTTGAGAATTCTTACATTCCACGTCGAACGTCATCTTTGAAGTTTGGCTATCTTCATCGGAAGTTTGGTTCCGATCGTGCCACACCTACCTCATTCGGATCGTGCCTCACTTGTTTCATCGGATCGTTCCCAACTCGCCTCGTCGCAAGAAGGACCTTCCTCGAAGTCATCGACCCCTAAGACTGAAACCCCCTCCATTATTAGTATTGTCAAGTTTCCCCTTTTGATTTGATCTTAGTTACATTAATCAATTGATTCCATTTCAGAATATCTCTTCATTATAATTATCAAGAGATTTTTCCAATTTACATAATTCCCCTTTGCCTATTATTATTCTTATTTTGATCTGTGTAACAAAAATTATATTTTCGTTGTTTCATCCTTAGCTAACCTTGAACGATACTCTCGACCTATTCAAGTAAATCTCGCCAACCATTTATGCATTCTGTCTGATTATTAAGGATTTGAAATCCAACGCCTTAAGTGTACCCTCCTAGTCGGTCGTTAATCCCTGCGAACAGTCATTCAACGGTTCGCGTTGCAGTAGGTGATTAAGTCACCCCCCCCCACACACACACACATAATATAGGAGTAGTGTATGTATAGAGTGGTTGTACTATTACAAAAATAAATAGAAAAAATGAATATTGAACTCTCTTCAAACTGAGTACATTCGTCTGATTTAACTTACCTGTGATCGTGTTTGACATTTGTTCGGCGCAGGGATGGCGAACCGTTTTAAATGACGGGTCATTTTAGTTTTGTCACTCTTAATAAAAATATTTCTTACTGCATATTTGTTTCTAATGCTTAATTCATTTGAATTGGGTTTCTTTAGTCACACACATACATAACTTATATATATCTGCACCATATGTCTAGGTTGATTTTAAGTATTTCATGAATAAGACACCCGAAAAATTCTTTGTAAAACGAAGCAACTTTTTCATTTAGTGTGGCAAATAATTCCAGTGAGTAAGTTTAATCTTTCTATTTTACTTTCTAATGACCCCTGTTCTTTGGTAACTTTCAAGACTAATGCATTTACCATAACGCACTATCTTAAAAATAAAATCACTCCATTTTCATGTATTCAATGATAAGACAATTCAAACTATGATTATTGTAAAGGTGGGATCGATTTGTCGGAATTGGAAAACCCCCTCAAATATACACTTCACGTTTATGAGTACTGAAGAATACATTTTGAGTACATTTGCTTCATTTCGTTTATTGCCTATACAATATTGAAGGTTGATAAGTACTACTCTAATAATAGTAAATATTTATCTTTTTTCTCTCATATCTTTTAGAAGAATTTCTAGTTTCTGTCTAATATTCTTAAAGATTGACAGCAAAGCACTTATCCACCTTGAATTATTTTACTAAAGTTATTAATAAAGTTAAAATCGCAGAGATTACAGGTTAATGTACTTAAGTGAATTATGATTGGCAAGCCGAACGCAAGTTTGGATTATTGAGATTGAAGAAATCTATGTAAAAACCGATCAATAGCAGGCTGCCTTAGGGGATTGTTTTAAAGTAGTTGTCTTTTGTCCTACATCGCACTGACATTCATAACAATTTTCTAGCCAAAGTTTTAAAGTTTGGAGACGATACAAAATAGGAAAAAGAGAACAATATCGATATGACTTCGATAATTTACAAAGTGTTCGTCAGATTTCTCCTTGAGGATGCAGTTCTACTTTGGTCTCCTCATGTACAAAAGGACATAGCAAACCTAGTGCGTATTCAGCGTAAAAGAACAAACTTATTCCTTTAGCTACAAAATAAATCATATGAAGAAAGTCGTAGGGATATTAATCTGCTTACATTAGAAAATCGTCCTTTTCATGTGTAATTTATTGGAGTTTTGAAAATAGTAAAAGGCTTTATTAATATAAAGTCGGAAATTCTTTTAAAATTATATAACCTAATGGACACTAAAAATGGTAGATCCAAACTTATTAAGAAAACATTTAACACTACGAAAGCATAGGATCTTGTCTCATAATGTGTTACTTAAATATAGAATAATTTACTTAGACAAGTTTTTAATATTTCTAACTCAGTTTTTAAGGATAGAATCAATTAGAATTTCGTCAAAACTTAAAATTATTAAAAATCCAAAATACAACTGATTATCGAGATATATCTTTATCATTAATTATGAACCTCCCTCTTCTCTACCTTTTCTTTTTCGACTTCTTATTAGTCCACTCTATGCTATTTTCAGGCTCATAATTGCGCAATTATGTAGAGGATAAATAAAAATAAAAAGTAAAATAGTGTTTGAATAATTACATTTCACTCATCTTCTGTCACTGAGCAGAAATTTAGTGAGCCATTTTAAACTCTCGTCTCTTATTATGAGAGCGACCCAAAAGTAACTCCTTGTAAAGACAGAAAAATCACTTTTTATTTTATTCATGCCACAAAATTGAACACTCCACTTATCATGAATTACATCTAACTTCTCCTTAATTAGCAACTCAATTTCTTTTTCTTTGTGGAATTTTTTGTATATTGTAATTTCCTCACTCTTAAATGAATTATGACAGCTTTTACAACTTCAGAGTTTTGAGAAAATGGAGCAACAAAACATGTTTAGAACACGCTGGAACTCCATTTAAAGGTAGGCGAACTTAGAGAAAGAGATAATCGTTAATATTTGCTAAAATTTTCCATTTAGTTCAAAATTAGTAGGTCTTTTTTAAGTTTATACTGTTATTTTATTGTTCAAAGGAGGGTATATCTATAAAAATATTTTTTTCTAGAAAAAAGACAGTTAAGAATGAATATAAAAAAAATATTTTCAAGTTTCTGTTTCATAATTCTTCCATCATCCAAATTAGATGACTTATTATAACCAAGTTTATTTTTTACAGTCTGAACGATATATATGAGAGTCAAAATGTCAAGTGTAAAACACGTAATTTGGAATTATATAAAAAATCCTTTGTGACAAAACCTCGTCATACATGTGCATTTGATCTCTTTATTTTGTTAATTAAAGAATAAGTGCAAATTGTGCAAAAATACATCTCAAAAACTCCTAACATTGAAACTTACTGTAACTATTTCTATCAATAAAGACATAGAAGAGTTTGACATGCCTGTCAAGTGTCATTTGCAGGTATCTCTAAAATTGGTGAGTCGTATTTTTAGGTCGTGTGTGAGTCTAGTTACGGGCGACTCTATATCTCACTTTGTCAGTCAGTCGGTCGCCATTAGGCTTTTATTTCGATTTAGTAATAACATTGTAACTATTTGGCTATTCCAACAAAATATGAAATTTTACGTAGTTTTACATTCTCTTTCGAAGGATATAATTGCCAATGTCCTCCAAAAATTAGCCCGGGAATTATCTTGTTTTGTCAATAACATCATTACTATTCTCCCGATTGTAACGAACTTTGAAACCCTTATGCTGTTTCACATTCTCTTTCGAATGTTATATTTTCAAAGGTCCTCCCAAGGTTAACCCATGGATTATGTTGTTTTAAAAATGACATCATAACTCTTCGGCCGATTATAACGAAATTTGTAACGCCTATGAATGATATCATTGTCAAAGTCCTCCCAAGGTTTGCCGGGGAATTATTTGGCAATAACATCATAATTATTCAGCCGATTCTAACGAAATTTGAAACCCTTATGTTATTTTAGATTTTATTTCGAATGCTATAATTGGAAAGGTGCTCCATCGGTTTTGCTGGGAATAATTCAAACTTTAAAGGTCGTAAGGTCTTGAATCAAAATAAGTGAGAGTACGCAACTTTTGGCCCGCACACTTTGTTTTCTTTTATTTGACTTTTGCGAAGACCCTAATTTTTTACCTGCTGATATTAGATGATTTCGGTGTTGGCCAATGTTTATGCATTCTCTCTATTTGCAGAGAGCAAATGACAAGGGTTGTTTTAATAATAAATCAGCTTCATTTTTCTATCATATCAAATAAGGGCATATGTAGATCTTTCCATTACTAATTTTCTTGACTCAGGGCTCCTCGCATGCAGATTCAGGTTTAAAATAGATAAAGCACGAATGCTTATATATATTAATATATATATATATATATTTTAAGATAAATAAGCAAGCTAAATTTAGGAAGTTCATTACTATATTATATCTTCTTGGTACCGACGTTTCGGGTAGGAAACCATTCTCAAGGATGTGAGATTATAAATATATACAAACATAAGAATTTTGTAGGTAAGTTATCCGATATTTATAAATTAATTATATGGGAAATGGGAAGAAGCAGAGGTGGTAATATTCAAATTATAAAAATTCAGGGATTTTAACTATTAGGGAATAGGAAATATGTTTTTGTTTTTAAATAAAACTGAGATTAATTAGTTTTGGGTGTCTTCATTGTAAAAAGGGGGAGATAATAGAAATATATGAAAGATAGGGGTTGTTTTGGGGGGAGTGGATTTGGCGAGTGTAATTCGTGGGTGATTATAGTTGTATGAAAAGTGGAAATGAGCTTGATTCGATCCTCCATCATATATGAATTCAACTGCTCGAGATGTAATTTCAAGGTGTATTTAGGATCGACACAGCGCACACCACATACCAGTATTTGCGCACATTTAGGCATCAGCAATAGAACTGGAGCCCCACTCACTAATCCCAAGTTCTTCCCTATTCGAATACACTACGAAAACCATAAACCCAGGAATTACACACACCAAATCCACTACCCCTTAAACACCCCCTATCTTTCATATATTTCTATTATCTCTCCCTTTTTACAATAAAGACACCTAAAACTGATTAATCTCAGTTTTATTTAAAAACAAAAACATATTTCCTATGCCCTAATAGTTAAAAGTCCTGCATTTTTATAATTTGAATATTACCAC
The DNA here is from genome assembly GCA_963969495.1 of Ceratothoa steindachneri. Taxonomy (NCBI): domain Eukaryota; kingdom Metazoa; phylum Arthropoda; class Malacostraca; order Isopoda; family Cymothoidae; genus Ceratothoa; species Ceratothoa steindachneri. The sequence goes on from OZ018319.1 coordinate 64,643,358, forward strand.
CTCTGCTGCTTCCCATTTCCCATATAATTAATTTATAAATATCTGATAACTTACCTAAATAATTCTTATGTTTGTATATATTTATAATCTAACATCCTTGAAAATGGGTTCCTAGCCGAAACGTCGGTACCAAGAAGATATAATATAGTAATGAACTTCCTAAATTTAGCCTGCCTATTTATCCTAAAAATACGTATACGCCTAGCAACGCGCAACCCTCTGCTCTCTTAAGATATTTATATATAATATATATATATATATATATATATATATATATATATATATATATATATATATATATATATATATATATATATATATATATATATATATATATATATATATATATATATTCACGTGGTCCAAAATTTAATTTTTCCTTTCGTTGCAGTTATCAATCATTTTTATTTTCCATTAAAGGTTCTGAAACATGTTTTCATCCCCTCAATCACAATTAAATTATGCATGCTTTCTTCCTTGCCTCTCTTACTTAAAAATATTGTATTGAGAGGGTAGCAATATATCCTTGATTCTTGCTCTTTTTTCAAATATAAATTGCTATTAAAATTACCGATTACATAGTATGGTACTCCATCAGTTGAAGCTTTATTATAAATTGGCAAGTACTGAACCTATATATGCAAACCATATGAAATGAAAATAAATTATAAAATTTGCCACAAGAATTCTGGTGACGAAAAATTCACTGGGTCGATTTGATTCAATTATATTTTTCTAGTTTGTGCAAATAAAGTCTTAGCTAATTTTTTCCTCCCAAAATTTCATAGTATTTGACTCAAACATCGGTCATACATAATTCCACACCGGTTCAATCTAATCAAACCAAGGCGCTGTTCCCATTATCCAATGATATTAACAGGCATTGTTGGGAATCACATAAGGAAATACGTGTACATTATCTCCATTTCAATCATAATATTCCAAAAGAGGCACCGCCGTTCTAAGTACAATTTGAATCTTAAATTTAGAGATGGCATAATATACATTTAGTCTCAGCGATTTTTATCTCATCCGTGCTCGGGCCAGCAAAATTTCTGCATATGAATCGGGCGTTCTTGGAGTCTTTGACCATTGTCTCTGAACAGCAAATCAACAGTAAATTGAACTGGGGATAACGGCAGTGGCAATTCTTAACTTTTTTGCTACAGTCGCTGCATAACAATTGGTGGAGATACAGAGCGAGTCTTTTTGCATTAATACTCTGCCTGACCTAATAAAGAGACGAGATTATGTAAGGTTATTAATACACACACACGGTATTTAGCAAGAGACAAATGACTGTCATATGTGCATCTGAGTATCTTATCCCATTTGCCTAAATTTCGTGCAAATTTTTGATGATTCCTTACTTGGATCATTTGTTTGTTTGCGCGTGAAAAAGATGAAAATCAGGTAAAAGTCATTCAAAAATTATAAATATTTCATTATAAGCATCTCAAATGCGCAAAACTACTAAACAAGGCAATGCAAACAATATTTGCGGTATTTCACGTGTTGTGAAAGACAGCTGTCTTAACCCAAAGCATTTCCACACACAAAAATTTACCTACTAAGATGCAAGGATTTAGAAAGCTGAAGATTTCTATCAGTTGGTCAATCTATGCTTTTTCTATTGGTATTGTGTCTCTAATGAAGTCATAAAATTGCCATGGTTTCAATAAATAGTCTAAGATTATAGGCAGCTATTTTTTTATGAAGAGGGCGCGAGTTTTCTTTGGTTTGTAATAAATCACTAATTTAATTTGGCCTGTTTGATCGATGGGATAACATTCCGGTATATGATTGCCTTGATGACTTTGCTGTCTTTCTTATATTTTATGTTGTTAAATGCTTGGTAATAAAAGTATATTTTACTTGGTTTTTTCTTTTTATGCCTTGAGTTGTGGAGGGAATCCATTTTCTGCTTTATGATATTATCGATTGATGTTTGTGAGTAGCCGTTGTTGACGAGCAGTTTAGTTACCCTATGTATTTCTATATCAAGCACTGTACAGTTTGAAAAAATAAGAAAAGGCTCTATTTATGAGGGCCTTCATTACGGAGTTTTTGTATCGGTCCAAATAATCTGAAGATCCGGTCATGCAGAAGCCTAGATTTGTTGATTTTGACGTAAACTTCAGTCGTAAAATGTGTTTGTTGAGACTTGACGAAGACGTCGAGAAATGAAGTTGAGGGATGAATTTTCCTCAAAATTTTAAAGAAGGCTAAGAAAAAGGCTCGGGTAATCTGAATTAATTAATATGATATAGATATATCGGGCGAGGATCGGTGGTTTTAAGGAAGGATTATTCTTAAAAATGGTATCCTCTCTCTCTTTCTTTCTTTTTTTTCTCTCTCTCTTTCTCTCTCTCTCTCTCTCTCTCTCTCTCTCTCTCTCTCTCTATATATATATATATATATATATATATATATATATATATATATATATATATATAAAGAAGGAGCAACTACAGGATCTGCGAGTGATTATACAACCACCACAGGTCTAAGCCATTATAATTTTCTGTCTTTCAAATAAAATTTGAATACAGAAAGACAGATTCAGAAACCTTGTGTAGCTGACTATAAATACATATAGTACAAGAGGAATAAGAATTGGACGCGAATAAGCAAATAAGACAAGAAACCGGAGTTTTTATAAAGGCAAGAGAGAGAGACATTAGAACAAACCAGAATCAAAGGAAACAGAGGGCGGCACAGTGAAGGCGATCTCTTACCGAGAAGACAAAAATAACGCCAGGAAAAAAAAGTTTTGAATTCCTGGCCGGGACTCGAACCCGGGTCTGATGATTGCCGGACAGGAATTCAAAACTTTTTGCCCCTGGCGTTATTTCTGTCTTCTCGGTAAAAGATCGCCTTCACTGGGCCGCCCTCTGCTCCCTTTGATTCTGGTTTCTTCTAATGTCTCTCTCTCTTGCCTTTAAAAAAACTCCGGTTTCTTGTCTCATTTGCTCATTCGCGTGCAATTCTTATTCCTCTTTTATATATATATATATATATATATATGTATATATATATATATATATATATATATATATATATATATATATATATATATATATATATATATTATAATGAAAAAACTGACAAAGTGGCACGAGAGGAAAGAAATAATATGAAAATTAATCGAGAGGAAAATAGAAAGATGAATCCAAGGACTTTCGAACTATATTTGCAAATTCATTTTCCTTGAAAATGAACTTTCAAATATAGTTCAAAGTGCTTGGATTCACCTTTTCATTTTCCTGTAGGGTAATTTTCACATATATATATATATATATATATATATATATATATATATATATATATATATATATATATATATATATGTCGTGGTATAGGAAGGACCGAGTGATGGCATTCGTACGTATAGGCTGATTACGTACTTCAAAACTCCTTGATTAAGTTTTCTCTCTAAAAGTGCTATATATCTTTTGATTAGGATTATCTTTATAATGAATATTATTATTACGTTAATCTTTGAGGGTTCCTAGTGCCTTGCTTAGCGTTTCGAGGATTGAATTAAAGATGTTTCTAGGAAAACTAGAACTTTAATTAAAAATATGAACCAATGAAATTTAACACACTAAATACACAGAAATGAATTAAACAAATTCACCTGAGGTTTTTTAAATTACATATTTGAATTTATAGTAATAGTTGACCCACAGCTTAACTATATATTAAATGCAACTGACCTCAATCAAACAGATACCATGGGTTTAAATAACTTACGAGATACCATGAGAATTGGATTTGAGTATGAGCTTGAACTCAATTGTTGTCACCTCAAGAATGTTGTTGTCCGGGCTGACGCGAGGATTGGCGTCCAGTTAATCAGAACTGAGAATGCTTTACAGCCGCGGAGGACCTTGGAGCGTGTGGTAGATTGAGACACACCCGCATTCTGGAGGAAATAATCTAACCACGGGACAGGGAAAGAATGTTTCTTCTACCCTTCGGGTTATGCTGGGAATAATTGACACTGGCGAGCGATGAGCCAATGACTCAGGAGAGTGCTTGAGGGAGTTCACTTGGGGGTATTCCTTAAGGGCGAGGACTATCTCTGTGTTGTTTGGAGATACACCAGGATAGGAGCTTTATCTGACGAGAGTAGGTTAAACCTGCTTCTTAAATCAAGGTAACTTAAAGTTCAGTGTGACCACCAGGAACTAGCTTGAGGAGGAGCTTCTGTTAAGTTTTGTTCGTTGATTTGCCGGGTTCTTTGCCGGTCTTCGCTGTCTAGATCTCTCTAACGATCTACCTCTGACAGGCTTCTAAATTCAGTGGGACCACCAGGAACTGGCTGCGGATGAGCTTCTTCAATTTCCTTTTGTTGGTAGCTGGGCCTCTTGCCAATCTTCGTCGCCTTGATGTCTGATGTAAACTATCGTATTTTTCCAAAGTTATCCGATTTTATACTTCGCTACCTCACTGGGGTAGGGAAAGGAGTGAGAGTGGTGCGTCGACACGCTGCATTAAGTTTCCTCCTCTAACGGTTTTTCTCAGAGCGTCTTTCAGTTGACCCTAAAGGGGAGCTACTGGCTTCAGGACGACGCTCCTCTAATTTTGCATATGTGGTGAAATTGAATATCAACTCTTAAGGGAAATCTTGCTGTTTCAACCCATGTTAGGCTCACGGGTCTAATTGGAGCTGATTAGTGTATTATGTGGTCTGGAGTGGCCGTTCAGCTTCTCTTCGAGACGAGGGGCGAGAGGGGAGGAAGTTAAGTGTTCGGACTACGTCGCCTACAAAAATGCCAGCACTTTGTGGTTAAGTACCAGTGGCTCAGTTGAGAGGTGGGGGATTATCAATTCCCTTACAAACCTTCCTTCATAGAACTTAATGGGTGCCCCACCTCCAGTGAACAAAAAACAAAATACCTAAACATAGTCGACAAAAGCAAACTTGCATGTCTTTGATCATACAACTGATTATCACGGCTAACTGGGATCAACCATACTTTTACCTTAAGTTTCTTGGAACCCGGGCGCATACGCGCGCGCTTTCAAAGGCAGGGGATAGAAACAGGCCTGCGAGCCTACTGGGGTATGTTTCACAATACCTACTTTAACATACAAACAAATACATCATAAATCATCGATTACACCAAAAAAAAGGAGCCTGGCTCGAAAGTGGTATCTAACTAGCTACTTTCCTACATTTCTAAACTTTTAAGAACTTAAATACCTACACTAAATAACAACACACCAAAAAAATGAAGAATGGATTTAAGATTAATGGGCATTTTTAATTAACCCTCGGTGGGGTTACGGCTCAGGTTGTTGGCTATACAATTTTTGGAGCCTTTTATATAACTTATGGTGAACTAGTATTCCACTAACAATAAGCTTCTTCTCATGAGCTTACCGTTTTGACTTTTACTCTTACGTAAATAGGGCAGCGGCCGGGGATCGGATTCCACGATGAACTGCCACCCTATTAAATAACATTTGAACTTTTTTATTCCACAAATTATGGCTAGTTCTTCCTGTTCTATCGTTCCATATGCCCTTTCTCGAATCGATAGTTTTCGACTTGCGTAAGCTATGGGGAAAGGGGTCCCATCATCATCGTATTGCACCAATACACACCCTATACCTTCACCCTAGGCGTCAGTGTGGATCCCAAACTTCTTTTGTGGATTGGGTTGTCGAAGGATGGGAGCTGAAATTAGTTTTTCTTTTAGCAAGTTAAACAGGGAGATCTCGTTTGGATTCCATCTAACGGGGTCGGGGGAATATTTTTTTAAGAGGTCGTTAATGGGTGCGGCTATCACGGCGAATTGGGGAACAAATCTCCTGTAAAAGGACGCAGGGCAATCGGGTGAACTACATTAAGTCCTTATCAGTTGCAAACGCAGTCAGCTTCTTAGACGCATCTGCCAAGGGGATTTGGTGATAGGCCTTGCACAAATCCATCTCGGATATGTATTTGGCGTCTTCGAACAGATGTAAACTTTGATCAATTAGGGGAATAGGCTCGGCGTCAAAAACGGTAACCGAGTTAAGCTTTCTGAAATCTACACACACACGGAAAGTATGGTCGGCTTTTCGGACCATCACTATTGGTGAGCAATAATCAGAGGACGATGCCTTGATGATACCCAGCCATAACAAATTCTTTACTTCGATAAAAACGGAGTGAATATGAATAGGGAGGGGATAAGATTTGGACCTTATAGTTTCTTGAGTCTTCAACTTGATCTCATGAACGAACTGTTTGGAGCACCCGGGTTTCTCGGAGAACATCTGGGAATTTCCATAGAGCGGACAATTGTGAATTTCTGAGTGGGCCAAGGTGGGGGTTGTCATCTAACTCAGTGGATGTTTCATCCTGGGGGAGGCTAAGGTGGGAAAAGGATATTCGTGGTCGGCTTCTACACACACGGTGTTCACCACCTGAAGCGGTTCACATGGGTATAAGGCATCCATAGTGCCTTCTTCGTCCAGCGTCACAATATTATTAATACACGCACAGTGGTGATATTTCTTAAGCATGTTGATATGGTACAGTTTATGGCCCAAGAGAGTTTCTACCACGTAGTCAACGGGGCCACGAGCTTCTATGGCCGTCAAGGGCTCCTTCCATTTAGATGAGTAATTTATTCGTGTCAGTCAGCAGAAGTAATAATACTTCATCCCCAGGCGTTAACTTTAGAGATTTGGCTTTTAAGTCGAAATAATTTCGGTACTTTTCTAGGTTGCTACTCCGCGTTTGAGCGGGCCAACTCTGCACATTTCTCCAAGCGTTCTCGTAACTCGATCACGTAAGCGTAGGATGATTTAACGAGTTTGTTAAAGATACTCATAGGGCATCGGACCTTACGTCCGTACAATAATTCAAAGAGGGCAAACCATAGCGTGCAGTGGGGGATTTCTCGGCAAGCGAAGAGAGCTACAGGAAGGTACCGGTGCCACTCTCGGGGCTGAGCCTGACAGAGCTTTCTCAACACTGCCTTTATGGTACCGTTTAATTTCTCACACATTCCGTTGGCTGAGGGGTGAAAAGGGGTAGTGAATAGGGGTTTGACGAGGAGTATCTTGCCCACGTATTCCATCAGTTCTGACGTGAACTGGTGGCCTCGGTCGGAGAGAATTTCCTTAGGGATATCTACTCGGAAAAAATGGAGATCAGGTCTTCCGCACAGGAGATACTGTCTATATTCCTGAGGGGAACGGCGTCGGGAAAACGAGTGGCGCAGTCTACTAATGTGAGTATATACCATTGCCCTTCACTATACGGGGGATGAAGAGGCCCCACCAAGTCTATAGCTACTCTGAAGAAGGGTTCGGTAATGAAGGAGGTTTTTTGTAATGGAACCGGCGGTACCCGGCCTTTAGAGGAGGCCTTCTGGCACCGTTCGCATGCCTGGCAGTATATAGCGATCTCCTTAGCGGCGCCGGGCCAAAAGAAGTATTTAAAAATACGTAACGATGTTTTGTTGTGACTGAAATGTCCAGCCAATAATCCATCATGGGCGATTTTTAGTACTCGTTGGGTGTACCCCTGGTGGATGAATATGATTTTATCCGACGAGGGGGGTGAAGTACTTCCGCCATCGTACGGGAGAGTAGCGACCTCTCCACCAAGTACCTTATTCGTTTGTTCTTACGAACCGTTTCTAATTCATTCTTAGCTGCCTTCTGTCACAGGGGTTTAAGAGTGGATCAGTCCTTCTGAGCAGTCACGAAGGCTTGGAAATTCAACCTTTCGTATTCAGGGTTCTCAAAAGGAGATAAAGGGTCCGGGAGGAGAGCCCTCTTAGTAGCTTGAATCCGAGTGACTACCGGCGGAGCCACCGGATTTGGGGAGAGCTGCGTACTCTGGCGTATTAATACGGAACAGAATTTAATAGGCGCGGCCACTACCTCAGTCCAGCCAGTTAAATATTGGCACTGGATGTGGCATCTGACGACGGGGAACTTGTTCGCTCGTCCAAGGAAATCCTGGACGACCACGAACCGCTGGTGCTGGGGCATGACTGGGAGAAGAAATTTATCAGATACGACTATACAGGTGCACCCTGTATCGCGTACTCGTGTTGAGACTCGGCACCCATTTATCGATCCCTTCTCGAATTTTAGTCTCCTGGGGAAACTCTTATTAAATAAAAATTCACCTGCTGGTCAGTAGAATTGGAGGGGGATGTAGAGGCCTTTGAAGTGGGAGGTTGTTCTTGAGGGAGAGTTGCCGTGAGGTTGTACACTTGTTGGCTTGAGGATGATTTAAGCCTCGAATTTTGGGGACAATAATAAATAGTGTGACCTGGGGTGCCACAACTAAAACAAGTAACTGGGTTCCTGGAGAATGACGAGAACGAGGGGTTTGGATTCATTAGGGGCTTAATTTCCCTCTGGTCCTTGGATGAAAAAAAATTTGGGTTTGGGGGTTTTAGAGGTCTTAACAACTTTAGGCAGGTGTTTTTGCTGAGGTTTCTGAGAATAATTCCCTTTCTTTAGAGACAGGGGCTGAGTCCTTTTAAACTCTCGCGTATACAGTCTATGGTTGGCTGCATGCAGGTCCGCTTCCTCCACGCAGTCATTGAATGTAGCGGATCGCCTGTCCTTGACGAACGCTCGTATCTCTAGGTGTAGGGTATACAACAATTGGTCTTTCAGAATGAAGTCGACAAGAGAGTCGAACTCATTCTCCACTTCAGCTGAATCAAGCCAGAATGGCAGATGCCTTTTGAGGATAAATCCAAATTGCCTCTATGTTTGGCCTGGCTGAATTCTGGCTGCCTAAACTTAATCTGATACTCTTGGGGGTTTAGGTTGACGGCAGTCAGTAGCTCGTGTTTGCACGTGGTATAGTCTACGAAAGCCTCGTGAGGTGATGAGATGAATACGTCCCGAAGCCGGGTACTAAGCAGAGGCACTAATCTGGTGATCCCCTCTGTCTCTATCTCCCAGTGATTCAACTCGAATATTTTTTTTGCGAAGTGTGTCAGGTATGAACACAGGTCTTCCTTTTCTTTATAAGCTGGGAGTTTCATCGCGGCTATCTCTGTAGCCCCCCATCCCCTCGGGATCCGATGGAGTTGGCCTGCGCCAGATCCTTTCTCATTTCTCTTTCATGAGCACGTACTTGTTCTCTCTCTTCTGCTTCCTTTTCTAATTTTCTTTCTTCTGCTTGCCTCTTTTCTCTTCCCGCTTTCCTTTCTGCTTTTCTTTTTTCTGCTTGCCTTTGCTTTTCTTTCCGCATGCCACTTTTCTTCTTTTTTTCCCGGACGTAGGCACCTATTAACTTGCCTCTTAGTCTTAACGCTTGGGCTTGTTGGTGGAATTGGTCGAACGATTTCATTTTATCTCTGTCTGTTCGTCCAACAACTCACCGATATGCTAAAGGTACTTATGCAACCACTAACTAGGTAGCGCGCTGCCTAACTTATCCTTAACCCCACTACATTGCTGATTGGAATACTACTCCACCCCAAAAAAATAATTAATAAGCTTAACAGGCTAATCACCACAAATTTATATATACACAGACACCTTTATGTTTAACCTTTCCTCGAACACTTGGCACACATTTACTATTCCTGAAGGGAACACAAGACAAACAAATTATACTGAGTTCTTCCAATACTCATAATACCTGACACCAAATATTTATGTCGGGGTATAGGAAGGACCGAGTGATGGAGTTCGTACGTATAGGCTGATTGCGTACTTCAAAACTACTTGATTTTGTTTTCTCTCTAAGAGTGCTATATATCTTCTGATTATGATTAGCTTTATAATTAATATTATTATTACGTTAATCTTTAAAGAGTTCCTAATGCCTTGCTCAACGTTTTGAGAATTGAATAAAAAATGTTTCTAGGAAAACTAGAACTTTAATCAAAATCATGAACCAATGAAATTTAATACACTAAATACACAGAAATGAATTAAACAAATTTAAGTGATGCATTCTAAATTACATAATTGAATCTATAGTAATGGTTGACCCACAGCTCACTATTATATTAAATGGAACTGACATCAACAAAACAGATACCAGCGGATAAATAACTTACGAGATTCCACGAGAATCGGATTTAAGTCTGACCTTGAATTCAATTGTTTTTACCTCAAAAATGTTGTTTCCGGGCCGACGCATGGATCGGCGTCCAGATAGTTAGAATGAGGAATGCTTTACAGCCTCAGAGGACCTTGGTGCGTGTGGCAGATGGAGAAATGCACGCCTTCTGGAAGAAATGATCTCGCCACGGGACAGGAAAAGAATGTTTCTTCTACCCTTCGAGTTACGTTGGAAATAATTTGCACTGGCAAGCGATGAACCAATGCGTGAATCCATTGACTCATGGTAGTGCTTGAGGGAGTTCACTTGGGGGTATTCTTTAAGGGTGAGGACTATATCTGGGTTTGGGGAAACACCAGGATAGGGGCTTTCTCTAATGAAAGTTAGTTAAACTTGCTTCTTAAATCAAGTTAACTTAAAGTTCGGAGTGACCACCAGAAAATAGCTCGAGGAGGAGCTTCTTCTAAGTTCCTCTCATTGATTTGCCGGGCTCTTTGCCAGTCTCAGAAGTCTAGATCTCTCTGCTGATCTACCTCTGACAGGCTTCTAAATTCGGTGTGACCCCCAGGAACTGACTCCGAATGAGCTTCTTCAAAGTTCCTTTTGTTGGTAGCTGGGCCTCTTGCCGGTTTTTGTCGCCTTGATGACTAATGTAATCTACCCCACTTTTCCAAAGTTATTTGATTTTATACTTCGCCACCACACTGGGGGTAGGGGAAGGAGGGGGGGATGGGTGCATAGGCTGAATTAAGTCTCCTCTTCTAACGGTTTTTCTCAGAGCGTCTTTCAGCTATTGCTAAAGGGGAGCTTCTGGCCTTAGGACGACACTCCTCTAATTTTGCATATGTGGTAAAATTGAATATCAACTCTTAAGGGAAATCTTACTGTTTTAACATATGTTAAGGTCACGGGCCGACCTGAGCTGATTAGTGCATTATGTTGTCTGGGGCGGCCGTTCAGCTTCTCTTCGAGACGAGGAGAAAGAGGGGGAGAGGTTAAGTGGGCGGGCTACGCCAGCAACAAAAATGCCAATAAGTTGTGTTTAAGGACCAGTGGCTCAGTTAAGAGGGGGAGGTATCAATTCCCTTACAATATATATATATATATTTATATATATATATATATATATATATATATATATATTAATATATATATATATATATATATATATATATATATATATATATATATATATATATATATATATATATATATATATATAATGGAATGGAATATATCACATTAACGTGATGTATATCAGTGAAAGATAATGGTAAACCACAATATTTGAATCAAGATTTTATTTATAACTATCTGACTAGTTTCAGCCCGATGCCATTTTCAACTAATAATGAAGAAACTAGGCAAGGAGCACAGTTTATATAAGTTAAGACACATCCTATTCAAAATGAAACAGCAAGAAATAATCTGGAAAAAGAAAACTCGAGTGAATCTATCGTGAATGACAAACTAAACAAAATGAAATGGAACCGGAAACAATCTAGAGAGTTTATAATCATCAGGACGCATTTCCTCCGAAGGCTCATAAATAGGATTAACGACTCTATTCATTATATATTTGTTAAATTTGTATTTCCCTTTAGATAAATTGAAATTATCAACTTTGTTATGATGATATATTCCATAATTATCATTTTAATATAATTGTTTGATTTATAAATGATTTTTGCATGGTTAAAAGCAATTCTATGTTCGTATTTTTGCATGTGCGTAAATAGACTTGAAGAGTTCATACACCTTCTGATATCGGCTAAACTTTCTTTCATTCTCTTACTAAAGTGGCTTGAGTCTCCGATGTAGGTTAATTTGCAATTATTGCATGGTATACTGTAAACTCGAGACGCAATGCGTCTCGAGGATTAGCCATTCTCCAGATTGTTTCCGGTTCCATTTCATTTATTTAGCTTGTCATTCACGCTAGATTTACTTGAGTTATTTTATTCAAGGTTGTTTCTTGCTGTTGTTTCATTTTCTTTAGGATGTGTCGTACTTTATATATACTGTGCTCCTCGCCTATTTTCTCCATTATTAGTTGAAAATGGCATCGTGCCTTAACTAGTCCGATAGTTATAAATAAAATCTTGATTGAAAATATTGTGGTTTACCATTATCTTTCATATATATATATATATATATATACTTCTTGAAAAATACACAGGCGCACGTACACTAACGTTCTAAAAGGTATAAAAGCCTATGTTTCTAATATATTCTCTGCCTTAAATTTTGCCACAGAAAAGCCAAAGTTTCCAAAATTGAAATACCATAGCTCAATGGGAAAAACTAATTATGCGTAAAGATTTTGCAAATTTGGTTGAATAAAACCTAGATTATTACCATATAAGCGACAAATAGTCCAAATGAGGCAGAAACAAATTTCTACCTAAATATAACGATTAAATTATCATTTTTTATCACTTTTAATAGTTATAAGTAATTAAACTTTAATGTGAATGCCATTATTCTTGAAGATGCTTTGATATCTCTTGCCAGATGAACGAACCAGCAATTGACACATTCGCAGTAATCTTGTTCCATTCAACTTGAAGAGTTTTAGTTTTTGAAAACACTCTTTCACCTCTCTCCGAGGCTCTTCCAAACATTTTCAGAGATTTAGGTCCGGAGAATCGACAGGCCGTCATAACAGTGATTTTCTTGTTGTCCAAGAAGGCTTTAACCGACTTAGTTATGTTACAAGGGGCCTTACTACATGGAAATTTCAAGTAGGGCATAGGGGTTGGCACATGAAGCAAAGTATGCTGTTCGAGCAATTTATTTTATACTTGTGCATTCACTGTGCCCCGTACGCGAGTAGTAGTATTGTAGCAATCATGTTGAATCCACCATTGTCTTACACTAATCCCGAGTCCCGGATTGTCTATGTCCGTGGCGTATTCGAGTGAAGATACTGATATTTTTAAGGGATCCATCCACCTCACATGTACTCCCCTAACCTCCTTGTTATTTCCTCTTATTTGTAAAAACTTGCGAGTGAAGTGAACTTCCGGAACCTACTACACCCGAAATAAGAATTGTCTTGTTTGAGCGTTTGACACTCTAAATAAAGATTTGTAAAGAATTAAATATTTTATTCTTAGTACGATCTCATAGTTTTTTGGTCACTACAAGAATTACTTTATCCTATTTTGAACCAACAAAAATCTGGTTAAGATGCTTGTGAAATAGTGAAGTGGCAACTCAGTCGATATGCTAAAACGATACCACACCCATAATAAACGCATGGTTTTACTCATTTGTCGCTAAACCTGTCTATGCGTCACACTTTTTAAGATGAGCCTCCATCCACACCGTGATACACCTAGAATTAGTAGCTATTTTGCCACCGAAGATGTGTACGGATCAGGTTATAAATCTAGTCCAAACTATTCATCTACGGCTAATTTCTTCAACCATCTTTGTCGACTTATTCATGATCATCCAAAAGATCGGATTGAATTTCTATATAGTAAGTCAGCCCATCCATCCCCCAACTGCAATAGTGGTAAAGAAGTACTTGAAAATTTCCAGTTTATGAATTTAGAAGATTTAATTATCGGTAAAAAGTTAAAATACTATGTTCAAGATCAGTTTTTCTTCATAGGGGGCCTATTGCACGTCACAGTACATGGGGAGGCAAGTTTTGTCTGCATATTACATTCTAATATGAAAAATGATAAAGTAGTGAAAATCCTTATATTTGATACAACGGCTGTGATATTTCGGTTTCTCACATGGTATTCTAAACAGCTCACTGATGCAATGAAAACCAAGATTGAAGAGGCGAAGATGAAAGAATTCTTATTCTCACAAACTTAAGAGAATCTACTAAGTTATTTTGTAGAAAATTAAAAAGTTGTAAGTATACATTAATTATTATTTTACCTTTATAGGATAGATAAAACAAGTATTTTTTCATATTTATTTTATTCATACTAATCAGAGAATATATTGATGATAAGAAATTATACAGGTAAAGAGGTGATAATAATTGACAAAGATAAAGTATATATTCACTATAATTTTAAATGGTATGTAGGCTCCTTTTGTAACCGAAAGGTATGGCTCCATAACTACCTGGGACCTTGACTCTTTTTAAAGGCTTTTTCTACAAGCATTTTCCCCTCTCACCTCCTTTACTCCACAATATTTCTTGGCTCCGACACCCATAAATGGTACAAGTATATGATTTTCAGATTCCTGTCCACTCTCGTCAGCACTTTAGCAAGGAGAACATCAACTTTCATGATACCGAAGTTGACTTGTTTTCTTGCTAAAAGTAGCAATCCTTTACATGTTTTTCTGGCTTCTTCCATACCATAGAAATGCCAAATCCTTATGTTTCCTTGTGCCCTTTTGTCCATTGGCGTAGATTTTCAAAACATGGTTTACAAACATTGTGCGGAGCCCACGATTTATCCTAATCTCAGGTATGTTCTTTTCACAAAGATACCTATGTTCATTCTTTGAGTTGGTGCAGTAAAACAACCACATATATTAGCAAAACGAGTCAGGGCAATTTAAACATTTTATTCGTAATGAGGCCATACTACTGAATGTTATTTCATAAAAACAGTCTGAAAAAAATATATTATACACAATTGCTTTATATATCTAGATGTGCATAAAGAGAAGTCTAAATACATAGATAAGATAAAATAAGAAGAACACCAAACGCATCCACTTCCGTTCACTTGGTCGTAAGATAGCCTACTACTATAAGTGAGACCATTATGGACCAGTCCATAAATAAAAAGCTTGACGTGATAGAAGAAAACTATTACCATTTTTAAACTCAGTCACCACGAATTTCCCAAGAAAATGTCTCAAACTTAAGTCAGCAGAAAAAAAGTTAAAATTTGTTGACCAGTGAAAAAGAAAAAGCTTTTGCTTTCTTTCTGTCAATAATTGCAATCATATGTCTTGCAAGAAGACGTCCTTATCCACTTTGTAACCCAGTGAGGCTATAGTAATGCAAGACTGCATGGGATCAATGTTAAATCTTCTTATGAACGAACATCTAAACTTCTAAAAACACAATCGAAGAATGCAATACTTAATGCATTCAGCACTAATATTGTAGTCTTTTTCCTGGAAATTTGCCAAAAATATAGTGTCAAAGTAGACTTTTCCAGAATTCTTTCTCCATCAAACTGCAAGCGACACTGACTGCACACTCCTTCACAATCGTTTAGCTGTGCCCTCACGTTGTTATGGAACGTATAGTGAGAAAAACACATGCCGTGGTAAAAAGGAAATATCTTCATTTTAATATACGTATCATTGATATTTAAAATTGGATATATGGTCTTCTCTTCAATACCAATAGAGAGGAGTGGGTCCGATATTTCACAATATGTTGATCGAAGAAGTAATTGGAGTTTGCGTTCATCCCCTTTAGCTGTGAACACGAGGATTCTTTATCTCTGCTGGCGTACTATCTTTGAAAACCGATCTACATTGATAGAATCTTTTTACAAAAGATTACACTTTTTGGCCAACTGCTGATCTTCTTTTATGATGCAAGACAGAAGGTTTAGAAAGAACATTCTCGTTCGTTTTATTTCGCGAGAACTAAGGAAACAAAGGCGCATCCTGTAGAATTTATGTCCTCTGTAGATTTTATAGCGATCGCATCGAACATTAGATGGTATTATCGTTTGTCCCGCAGGAATCCTATATATACGAATTATGGGATTGAAGGTTCCAAATTCAATTGCCTCCTTAGACTGGAATACCATCTCGAATCGTCCCATGATATAATCAAAAAGTGTCGATTCATGTAGTTGAACGAATACAATGTGTAAGTAGATCATATCATCGCTTGCTTCCGGAATTACAAAACTTATATTGACCTGATAATCACCAACCTGAAGGAATTGTAGATTTAATATATACCGTGAAAGCTCACGCACTACGCTGCGAAGACCAGCTTCTCTTGGGTCCTTTACGATTACACGGTATAAATTGCACAATTAGGAGTTTCCATTGCTGTTTTCTCTTAAGGGTGCAATTTCTACACGAGAATGGTTTTTGTTTTTGACGTAAAGGATGCTCTTGCTTATGAGGGTTCGAAGTTCTTTCCGGTTCATTTCATTCTCTTGCATGCGAAAAAAGAATGGTGCTGTTGCATGGCCTGATTTCTCTGTTTGAACGTTCACCCTATATTGCGCATTTTACATCTTCAGTGTCGGAGCTGAGTGTAATGACATCATAGGTAATGTTCAGAACACTTGGTATTCTTTTTTGATGGGTATTTCATTATCATATTTATTAGGCAAACTAATTGGAGCAGAATTTCTGGGCGCAAAATTCTACCGGCGATACTTTCAATCGATGAGTAGTTGGATAAAGAGCAAGAGGATGACTTGTTTCGGTAGATCTGCTTATTTTTTAGTTCTAGCACCTATCCTTCCCAACCTTCTGAGAGGAAAAAAATATTGTTTATGTTAATATCTGGCGGAGTAATATTGGCGCGCAATTGCACACTGCGCACTATTTATTTGATTATCGCGTGGCGTGACGTCATAGCCATCACAGCCGGTGGTGTAATGGCGTAAGGGTGCCCGCTCCACTGCAGTCGTTGTTCAGAGGTAAGCGTGCGCCTATGTTCTTAACAGTGATAGAAGAGCTCTTACGTCATGGCCTCTGTTATGGAAAGCGTGAATACCGGTGCCTGTTCATCGAAATGGCCGTGTAAACTTGACAATATTGGGTACTAGGACAGTTGGGAAAAATAAATTAGTATTTGATGCAAACTTACTGAATTGCCGAAAACTAAACTGCGTTAGCGACTCATATTTCTTTGGCTGGAATGTCTAGGGTAGCCTCTTCAGAAATCAATGTTGATGACTTGATAAATGATGACGGTGTCGAACGAAATCTTCTTGGTGAAACTATACTGTGCTTATCCGAAAAGGATCGTCGGCAATTTACAGCATTTTGTAATTTGTACAATTTTCGTAGGTCGGAAAGTTTAAACCTTAATAAGTTTGTGAGCGATTTTACGAACATGTATTTAAAATTTTCGCAAGAAGATATGAATCCTTCTGATCCTGTGATGGCGTTTATGTTGTTGGCGTCTTGTAAGCTTCCTGAAAATAAATTGCAGTTAGTCATGTCAGCCATCAGTAAGGTTTCCTGTGCTAATATGAATTCTACTCTAATTCATGATTTTGGCTATGAGATCGGTGCTTTGAGTACAACGGGTATGATGACTCTTGTTAGTATCAAGGTTGAGCCAATGTTTTATGTAAATAAACCCACTAATGTTAGGGCATTGTTTACTCGTGGTGGACGGCTCGATTGTGGTTGCTACTGTAATAGTTGTGCATCGCTGGTTCAGGGTACTATGAGTAGGAGTAGTGTGGACCATTCGGTAACTGGACAAGAATCCTACCCTTCACAGTCACGACCTCGTAAGGTCAATCCTATATGACGCGATGATCAAGTGTCTCAGTGTGCAATTTGTGATTAAAAGTATCATTGGGCACGTCAGTGTCCACCCACGTATGAGAACAATAATAAAAGGGTCACTACAGAAGATGATCAGACTGAAAGTGTACAATTGTCAATGTTTATGGGTGATGTACACAACGAAAAAAGGGAAACTAAGCTGCTTTCGTTGCTTGAAGTCGAATGCATGCACTATCCTAGACATCGGCCGTTATTCTGTTACAGTGTGTGGTAGTTTCTGGCTGAAGCGATACCTAAATTTCCTATCTGAATATGACCAGTCATTGATTAGAAGGCGTCCATCTGTTTCGACGTTTAAGTGGTGATGGCGCCTCTGTACCTTCATTAAAGAAATTCATACTTTCTTGTTGGATTAATAACATGCGTGTGGAAATTACTAACGATGTTTTTGAGGATAATATTCCGTTGCTGCTGAACAAGAAGTCTATGAAACAACTACATGGTTTTGGATTTTGTGAACGACACGTGAAGATTGCCTAAGAAATGGGGCAAGCTAGGTTCTACTTCATTTGGACACTATGCGCTACCGTTGTGTAGATAACTAGACCTGGCTAACTTTCAGGAGGTGATGTTGGCTTCTACTGATGCTGATGCAAAGAAAGTTGCCTTGAAGCTCCTTAAACAATTTGCCCATTCTAGAGCTGAAAAATTGATAAAACTCATAAGAAATGCGGGTAGCAACAATACTGATCTTGAATGGGAAATTAATGAGTATTAACGAAAATATTGCAATGGATTTGAAAGTGTGGGTGCAATGTTACTTACTTATGATAGTCGACATGGCTATGAGATTTTGTACAGCAACAGTAATCAAAAACAGAACTCCTTCAACCATTATTAAAGGTTTGTTCATGCCTGGATTTTCTATTTGGTACTCGCCAGAAGATCCTCACTGATAACGGGAGTGAGTTTAATAATGATGAGATGAAAACAGTTGGTGAAGCATTCAATATAACGATGAGGACTACAGCAGCAGAGAGCCCGTGGAGTAACGGGACTTGTTAATGGCTTAATGCAGTCGTTGGTAATCTAAGAAATAAAATTCTAGCTTATTCTAGTTGTGATCTGGAGACCGAGCTTGCATGGACAATTTATGCACGTAATGCCTTGTTGAATAATTTATGATTCTCATCTAGCCAGCTAGTATTTGGTTTTAACCTTGCTATACCTAATGTGTTTTGAAATAAACTTCCTGCGCACGAACCGGTGACGGCTTCCACTATTGTAAGAGATAATTTGACTGCTGTGTACTCTGCCATGCAGCAGTTTTTGAAAATCGAGTCAAACGAGCGACTGATTAGAGCATTAAGAATAATGTGCATAGTAATGTATAAAAACTAAGTAATGGTGATAAAGTTTTCTATAAGCGTAATGACAATAACGAGTGGTACGGTGCCGGTGTTGTAATCGGACGCAACGGAAAGCAGGCGTTGGTTTGTCATGGTGGCGTCTATGTGAGAGTTCATGCTTGTTGCTTAACCAGTGCTCAGGTTAGCACGACCATGTCCTGTGACTCTACCCCAGATGGTGTAGAGCACTAGCAGTCTATCTAAGAGGACTGCTATTTCCTGTGAATGATGAGGATGATCACAGTCATGACAGCAACGACGACGGAAGTGATGAGGCTGTTGAAGTGTATCAGCTGGCTCATGGTAATGATAATCAACATAAAGATAGTTGCTTTGACATTGGTAATAACTCTGCAGCCCAAATCAAAGATGGACATCTATTCTAAGGTGTAAGTTGAGTTACTGGTGGCCTTCTCTCGGATAAGGTGGTAAGTAGAGCGGACGAAGCCACAAGTAACAAATATCAAAATTGTTTTAACATCAAGTACGATTATGATGGTACTGTTAGCTAGATTGACTTCCATGATATTGTTGAATTGCCTGTGATACTTGACAGTGTAGAGATGGTTGTAATGTTTAATAGCGATGATGTGATTGCAGCAAAGGAAGCTGGAATGAAAAAATGGAGAAAAGACGATGTTTATGAAGAAGTTGAAAATGTTGGTCAAGATGTCGCATCAGTTAGGTGGGTGATAATTGAGAGAGTGGAAGATAATGAGACAGTTACTAAAGCGAGATTAGTAGCACCTGGCTTTGAAAGGAAAACTATCTTGTTGCGCAAGGATTCGCTTATGTGTTCTAGGAAAGGCGTACCTCTGGCTTTGTATCTGGCATCTCCAAAGCAGTGGGAGTATCATACTGTTGAAGTTAAGGCGCTTATTTGCAGCGCAATGTTATTGTACGTGAGATTTACTTGAAACCTCTCCTGAATAGTTTAATGGTAACTCGTGGAAGTTAATGATGACTGTGTATGGTTTGTCTGATGCAGCTAGAACTTGATATTTAAGATTGAAGGGTGAATCATTGATGCTTGGTGTTCTCATGTGTTTGTTAGAAATTATTTGTTTTCTTGATACAATGACAACAATTTGAGGGCATACTTGGTGTCTTGAGTTCTTGATGAAGCTAGAAAATGAAATGGGGAGCATAGCGATAGAAGAGAGAGTAGTACATGGGAAAGAGCTGAATGGACATGTGAGGGTGAAAAAAGAGGGATATAAAAGTATACATGGAGGCCGTGGCTTGGGAAACATGAATGCAGATGAAGAGAGGATACTGGACTTGGCAGTCTCCTTCGACTTGGCCATTGCAAACACTTTCTTTTCGCAAGAAGCAAGAGCGTGAAATAACATACAAGAGCGGAGGCCATGCTACCCAGATACATTATATTATGTATTGAAGATCAAATCTGGTAGATATTAAAGACTGTATGTAAAGTAATACCAGGGGACCATGTTGACCTACAACACTGGCTGCTTGTGATGGATATGTGGTTAAGAAGATCTAGAATAGGAAAGAGGAACTACGAGAAGAAGATACGATGGTAAGTACTCAAAGACAAAACAAAGCAGCAAGATTTCATACCCAAGGTCTTAAGAAGAGTAAACATTGACGTAGTGAGAGGACAAGATTGGTAGAAAGAGAACGCACAAGTGATAAGAGAAGTAGCAAGAGAGGTGCTATGAGAAACATCTGAGAAACCACGCACACCCAGAGAAGAATAGTGGTGGAGAAAAGATGTAAGGAGTGTCCTGGTAAGGGAAAAGGAAACAAAAAATCAGTGGGAATATAGCAGATCTAGGAAGAATAAAGTGGAGTATAAGACTGCAAAAAATCGCACATAAAGCAGTAGCAGTAGCGAAGGCAGAACATAAGAAAAGAAGGAGACTGCAAAAGACCATTCATGGCCTACACTTGGCAGCTCCTGTTCTAGTCATGAATTGTATAAAGAGCTGGAAACAACCGAACGGGAAAAGAAAATACACAGGATAGCAAGAAATAGGGACAAGGTAACACAGGATGTAAACTATGTGATGCAGATAAAGGACACATCTGGTATTATATTAAGAAAAGAAGGAACGATACAATAGAGATGGAAGAAATATTTTTATGGTCTTCTGAACGAGGAGAACTCACGAGCTTACCATGATGAGAGAATACCATATCCAGGACTGACAATAGGTATAGAGGGAGAAGAAGTAGTAATAGCTCTTAAGAGAATGAAAAACAACAAAACAGCTGGACCAAATTAGATCCCGGTGGAGGCGTGGAGGGCGCTGGAGAATGCAGGAGAGAACTTGTTTTTTAAGCTGATGTGCATAATAGAGGAGCAGGAAGAGACTCCCGACGAATAGAAGGAGAGTCTGTTGATACCCATCTTCAAAGTGAAGGGGGATGTACATGAGTGTAAAAATTATTGTGGGATTAAACTGCTATTTCACACATTGAAAGTCTGGGAGAGGATTTTGGACGAAAGATTACGACTTTTGGTGGAGGTGTCGAGCAGTCAATTTTGCTTCATGCCTAGGAGAGGAACAACAATATTAGTCTTTATATTGAGGCAAATGGCGGTAAAGCACAAGGAGAAAACATAAGGAATTACATATGGATTTTATCGACCTGGAGAAAGCGTATGGCAGAATTCGAATCCAAGAACTATGGAGATGCTTGGGAGTAAGAAAAGTGCCAGAAAAATATGTAAGATTAGTGAAGGAAATGTACAGAATTGTCAAAACACAAGTAAGGAGTGGAACAGGCATGAGAGGCACTTTTTGAGTAGAGGTGAGGCTGCATCAGGGCTCTGCGTTAAGCCCCTTCCTCTTTAACATTGTCTTTGACGTGTTAACTGAGAACTGAAAGTGGGGATACCCTGGGACATAATGTATGCAGATGATGTGGTTTTAGCCAGTGAGTCTAAAAAAGAGGTAGAGCAAAGGCTGGAGGAGTGGAGATTAGTAATGACAAACAGACGAATGGAGACAAGTAGAACAAAGGCAGAATATATGAACTCTACAGATGAAAAGCAGGACAGAGGTGAAAGCATTAGGTCAGATGGTATGGAATAAAGAGAAAAGATTCCTTTAAGTATTTGGAATCTACCATATCAGTAGATACAAATGAGGATAA
Organism: Ceratothoa steindachneri; assembly: GCA_963969495.1. NCBI lineage: Eukaryota > Metazoa > Arthropoda > Malacostraca > Isopoda > Cymothoidae > Ceratothoa > Ceratothoa steindachneri. The sequence continues at coordinate 64,665,378 of OZ018319.1, forward strand.
GAAAGTAACCAGAAGGATCCAAGCGGGATGGAAGAGTTGGAAGGATGTATCGGGGATTCTGTGTGGCAGGAAAATGCCAGTGAAATTAAAGGGAAAACTATACAAAACTGTTGTAAGACCAACTATAACGTATGGAGCAGAAACATTACTTGTAAAGAAGAGTAATGAGAAGATGATGGATGGAAGTAGCAGAAATTCAGATGCTGTGATGGATGTGTGGCGTGACGAGGGAGGACAAAATCACAAAGACAAGGATCAGAGGAACAACAAAGATGGCGGAGATTTTGAAGAAGACTTAGATGTTATGGACATAAAATGAGGAGGGATGGAGAGAGTACCGGGAGAAAAGCTTTGGAGATGGAAGTACAGGGAAGCAGGAGGAGAGGAATACCCAAAATTAGATGGAGAGGCTGCATACAAGCTAGCATGAGGTAGAAAGGACTGGACACCAACATGGCAGGAGACAAAAACAGGTGGAAGCGGCTCATCAAAAACAGCCACCCTGTATAAAGACGGGCTAATAAGTTGATGACGAAGAAGAATTTGTGTCTACGTTGATGATTCTCTCTAGGCAGGAATTGTTGCATTTGAGGAGGCTGTTGATAATAAATTACATCACATGTTCTTGATTGGCAGCTTAGCATCAGCAAAATTCAAGTATCTTGGTTTAAACATCAACACGACTGCTGATGGCTTTACTGTTGATCAGTTCCAGTATGCTTCAACTTTGACACCTGTTGGCATCAGTCATCAGCGTTGTCTTCTTAAAACAAGCGACTTAACACTGGCGGAAAAGACTGAGTACATAACTTTGATGGAAAGTTGAACTAAATCGCAACACATACCAGACCAGAAAAACATTTCAAATTTATCGCTTGACTGTTGCGTGTAACAAAGCAACTGTTGGTGATTTGCTAAGATTGAATAAGTTTATAGTTCAAGTGACAAGAGATGATATGAGATTAGACTTTCTTAAGCTTGAAACACTCGAAGCCTGTTCTCTAAAGTATTATTCGGATCCAACTTTTGATAATTTGGCTGATGGTGGTTCCCAAGGAGTGTTTATTGTATTCCTGGATGCTGATAGTGCTGCTAGTTGTCTAAGCTACTGGCAGACTAGGTAAATCTGGCGTGTTGTCAAATCAACATTGTCTGCCAAGACCCTTGCTCTGCTTGAGGGCGCTGAAGCTGCAGTTTACATCGTTAGTATCATTATTAAAATATCTCATTACACTGGTGTTAAGATTCATTGTTTTGTGGACAACAAGAGTTAGGTTGATGCTCTGTACTCTTCTAAAAATGTTGATGATGATGATGTGGCTGTTTTACGCGATATGCTTGCTAGAAAGGATATAATATCGTGGACTTGGGTTGACACGTCACAACAAATAGCAGTCAGTCTCCACAAGCGTGAAGCGTCCACCCAGCAGCTACGGGCCTCCATCACTAGAGACTAATGGTTGTTTATCAAGTTGCTTTCATTGCGAACCAGATCAAGCAGTGAAAAGAAGAGAAGACGAGTTGTTTTAATATCTGGTGGAGTAATAATGGCGCGCAATCGTATGCTGCGCGCTGCTCATTTGTTTATAGCGTGCCGTGACGTTAGAGCCATGCGGCGGGCGAGTGTGACGTAAAAACTGGTGGTGTAATAGCGGCCGGGTGTACGCTCTGTTGCAGATGTTGTTCATAGGTAACTGAGCGCAGACGTTCCTAGCAGCTTATCCCGAAAAGGAAGAAAAAAACCTTCAGTTCCGAATAAATAAAGCCTGGATTCGTTACTGAAGTAAATAATCGTATTATTGTATCCTAAAAGAAAGATGGGCGCTTAAAATAGAAAAAGGTGAACAATGTGAAATTTCTATTTCACTAGATAAATATAAGTGATTAGTAATCGCCCTAGATGTTCTGTCTGGATTTCTTCTTCTTTCTGTTTCCCATCTTCTTTGAGGTATTTTATCTAACTAAAAATATTATTTATGTACGAAGTAGAATTTCCGCTTATTCCTAAGATTTACTAATGTCTAAAACCTTTATTCAAGTGTTGGCAAAAAATTTAATGATTCCTCCCTTGACAAATTCATATTTTATGGCTTAAGAAAGTTTATTTTTGTAAAGTAATCTTCTTGGAAAAGTAAGATAAATCAATGCTAACAAATTCATGTTTTCTTACATATATCTCAAAGAAATAATTAACTGAGAATTTCAATTTCTTTTAAAAGAGTGCGTTTTGTTTTATTAAAAATTGTCCCATTCAGGCTGGAAGATATTAGCAGTCAAAGTAATTATTAATTTTTGTGCTGTAGAATTTTCAGTCCCTTGAAAACTATGGAAAATGTATAGGCGTGTGTAGTGCGACTGTAAATGTGTGCATGTTTGTGTGTGCTATATCCATATAAATATATATAGTGTGCTTGTTTGTGAACGCGTGTATATGCATTTGTATATATATATATATATATATATATATATATATATATGAAAATTAACCCAGAGGAAAATGAAAAGATGAATTCAAGCACTTTCCAACTATATTTGGAAATTCATTTTCAACGAATAACATGAAAATGGAGAAGACAACCTTATATAGGGTACAAAAATACGAAGGGAACGCCCATCACATAGTACAAACCAATGGAAAAACACAAAAACAAGACAGAAAAATGCCAATAAAAAGAACAATAGGCAACTAATAACAGACATATGCATCCCTAAAAGATATACACACAACCACGCCGTGTATATGAATGGAAATGGTGGATGAAATACCCCAAAACATTTTAAAGGATTATCATTAGAACGAAAACATTTAGGGCCCAATTTTGTATGCGCGATTATCTATTTTGGTTAGAACGGCTTCTGATCGTTAGATGGTGATAAGCATTTGTAACTTTTCATATTATTTGATGTACCCCCGTATAATTTGTTAGCAGTCAATTTATTTCCCTTTGATTTTAAAGTAAATAATACTGTTAATACTTTTATATGTGCATTCATTTAACCCTTTGCGGATACCTGGTAATTTCACACCGTCCTAGTAAATCCTGCTGAATTTCTGGTAGGCCTTTAGATCCCTGGTCTTCTATAAATATATTGTGTGTATTTTATTTGGGCCGTGTGAACCGGATTCCGTGATAATGCTACACTGTGTCTGTGTTTCGTGGATTTCCAAAAAGCTATTTATTGACAGCAGAAAACCTGCCGCTCTATTTATAATAATTAGACACTATGGAATACCCCGGAGGAATGTTGAAATAGTCAAAAGTGTGCATGAAGATACCTCTATATTTTGATCATTGACTTTGTAATGAAGAAGGTCATAAGAGAAACTAATGCTGGAATATTTTGGAAGAGAGGTAAGAAATTGGCCGATTTGGATTACGTAGATAATATTGATTTAATTGTAGAGAGCTGTGGAGATATTGTAAAGAGTAATAGATTGTTTAGATAGAGAAAAAAAAAGATAGGATTAACAATAAATTGCGCGAAAACGGAAATAATAAACATGAATATAGAAAACCCGATTAGAGGCAAAATTTTTCATCAGAGACCTTACTATTCTTCTCTAAATGCATTTTCCATGTTGAATCTGAATCTGCCATCGGTTTTTCTCTAGCACGTACCGTTTTTAAGATATGCTAAAAATTCAAAATGGCCTCCTGCGATTATAAAATGTAGTATATTACAGGTATTGCTCTATTGCATCATTATTATACTGCTAAGATGAGCAAACTACGAGTAGATGCTTCGTAAGTTCTTGCTGGTTAAAGGAGTATAGAGAAGAATTCATTTACATTTGTAACCGGCATGCATATTTTGCGCATTTATTTATAATTCTGTGATGTGCATCTTCTAAGCTGCTCCTTCTGCGTTGATCATAAGAGGCTCCTAAATATTTCCAGAAAGCAGTAACAATGCCACCAGATAAATTTTGCTATATATGTGGGCATTTTACAACAAAATCTCAGCAGCATACTATCATAAATGATATAAAGAAAATGTACAAACTCTACTTTGGTTGCCCTCTGGGTTACCAGGATAAAGCATGGCCACTACACCAAATTTTACTTGCTGCTCTAATGGATTACGTGACTGGATTAACAAAAAGAAAGAGTCAATGCCCTTTAGTGTTCCTATGATATGGAGAGAACCCAGAGATCATCTCAAAGATTGCAATTTCTGCAGTGTGACCACAAAAGGGTTTTCTGCAAAGAACAAGCACCAAATTGTATATCCAACCATGGATTTGGCGTGCAGACCAGTTTCACATGATGTATCTTTGCCAATTCCAATTCCACCTGATGATGGCCTCGTATCTGATGATATTAGTCATGATAGCAGTACTGAAGTTGCATGAACATTAGATTCGAATGTTAAATATGAGTATGCTAACTCTGAGCCAAAGTTATTTACTCGGGAAGACTTGAAGGATCTTGTGAGAGATCTGTCACTTTCAAAGGAGAAAGCAGAACTTCTAGCATTTCGACTACAGGAAAAATTCTAACTCGAGAAAAATGTGCATGTAAGTTTCTTGAGAAAGCGTAATCGTGATATAACTTCATTCTTCACAGTTAATGGACCTATCTGCTACTGCCATGATATAAATGGATTGTTAGAAGCCTTGTCACAGACATATGAGTCGTCTGACTGGCATCTCTTTATTGATTCTTCTAAGACAAGTCTGAAAGCTGTCCTCTTGCACAATGGCAATGTAAGGCCTTCCATTCCTACTGGCCATTCTGTCCACCTTAAGGACACATATGACAATATGGATATCCTTTTTAAAGCCATAAACTACCAAGCCCATCAGTGGTACATCTGTGGGGATCTAAAAGTCATAGGCATGCTAATGGGTATGCAAAGAGTAATCACGAAGTACTGTTGCTTCCTCCTCTTGTGAGATAGCCGTGCCACTGCAAAAAATTATGACAAGCGTAACTGACCACTTCGATCTACATATTAGCCTGGAATAAGCAGTGTTAATACTGTCCCTCTGGGAGAGCCTCAGAAAATATATCTGCCACTTCTTCATTTGAAACTAGGTCTAATGAAAAACTTTGTAAAAGTAATGGCTGAGGACAATTCTCAGGGATTTCAAAATCTGTGCAAAACATTTCCACAACTGAGCGCGGCAAAGCTAAAAGAAGGCATTTTGTTGGACAACAAATCAGGGAGGTTTTAGCAGACCCTGACTTCGAGAAGACTCTCACTCCTCTTGGACTAAATGCATGGCTAGCTTTTAAGTGGTTATGTGTAAACTTTCCGGATCAACAAGTCACCTGCATACAGAGATGGCGTGGAAGACCTTCTTTAATCTTATAAAAAAATGGGATGCCGTATGTCACTTAAAATCTATTTCCTGCATTCGCACTTTTTTCCAGAAAATCTTGGAGCCGTAAGTGATGAGCAAGGTGAACGTTCCCACTAGGATATCAAGACGGTGGAAACTCGCTATCAAGGATTTTAGAATGAGAGCATGATGAGATCATTGTTGGATGTTTTATCGTGATAATCCTAAGAAAAAATTCAAACGCAAATCCCATGCACAACGTTTATGAATACGAGTTGTGACTTATTAGCCCTTTAATCATTGTTTACATAAAAACATAAGAAAAGAAGGAGACTGCAAAAGACCATTCATGGCCTACACTTGGCAGCTCCTGTATTGTTTACCATTCTTATACATGCATAATTTGTACCGTTAACTTTATTATGATTGTGGAATAAACAAAACATAGCTATTTATCTTTATTATATGTTTACGCCTAGAGAGAATGATAAATCTTAGAGTTTCTATATGTTAAATGCATTATTTTGTGTCAGTTCAACTTCTCAATACACATGGAATATACAGAAGGCAATTCTATTTTAGTAATGGCGCTATGCAACCATATATAACATGTTTCGGCAAAGAAATCAGAGTAAAACGCTATATTCTATCAGCGACAGCGGTCATATTGCATTTGTTGGCCAGTGTAATTATAGTACGGCATTCACAGATGCAAAACATTTGGCGTTTGAAAATTATACGAATGCAGGATACTGAAAAATAAGAGAGTTAGAGAAATTACGAAAGTACAACCGGTAGACTAGTATGTGAGGTTGACGCGATGGAAATGGGTGGGGCATATTTACAGACGAGAGAGACGATATGTGCAGTATGCACCAAAGTGGGAGGCAGCTGGAAGAACATGGATGTAATATAGTGTAATATAATTTCTAGAGAACTTCTGACAGTAACATATAGTTCAGATAGTGTGCAATAAGGCGTCAGATGAAGTCTAGACACGAAGCTAGAAGGTTGTCTGTAACTTGTGCTCCTACGTGTTACCGTACTGGTGCATTACAAAGTCTACAAACGATCTAATTAACGTAATAACTTGTATGGTGAGTACTTAAACTTGCCTTAACTATCTATATAAAACTATCCTTTCTCCTAAACTGTCTTTTCTTATAATCTTTATATCTCCCCTTTTACACACCTACCGGTATTTAAATATTTGCGCGTAGTGATCCTCTAACGAAGGTTAGTATATTTGCATTCTATTTCAATATTTGTGTGTTAGTGTTTATATTAATATAAAAGGAATCTATTTCTTATAAACAAATTATTTATGACGTAATTACAACGTGCTAACAATGGATAAGGTCGATGAAGAGAGGCAGGAAATAGTTAGGATGACGAATTTGGAAAGATGGCTCAGGATAAGTACTGATGGAGAGAATTTATTAAGGGAAAAGGTGTGGGATGAGAGATAGAGAAAGATTGCCAGTCCCCTTCCGCACTCCGGTCATCCTAAGATGTCAGGAGGGAGAAGGAAGGGAACCCGGCCCCCAGGCCTCCCCTCTCCCCAGCAGTACCCTGTTTAAAAGACAACCAGAGGAGAGAGAGGGAGAGGAAGAGTAAATGATAGTGATAGCAAAGTTTGAAATATCGTAGTAGACTAGATAGATGACTTAGGTGGTCGGTTTGGTAGTAATTGCCTGTGTATCAGGTTTATCCTCATGTTGTTATATGATATGTATTTTGGTTCTTTGAATTGTTGTGAGACGTTTAAACCAATGTTGCTAATGTTGTTTTTATCGTTTTTAAAAGTTCTCCTTTTTATTTTATTTGATTTTATTTAATCACTTTTCTAAATCTCATGTTAAAGTGTATTTGTTTACTTTCTCTCTCTTTGCTTTCCAAATTATCTCGTAAATAATTCTTCCTCTTCTTGATCGATCCTTGATGTGTTAGTAGGGAAGAGTCTATGCGATCCCCCCTACTCTCTCTGGTTGAACAAGTCCTTAATTTCCTCTCCAATTTCTCGTTGCGTGTTTTTAGTTCGTTTCTTGGCTCTTTTTTCTATAATCTTGTTAAATGGTTCCATCTTCGCTTCCCGATATAGATTTTGTTGTCTTATTCTGTCCCTTCTTTTTGTGTTTTCGATTACTGAAATTGCTTTGTTTTGTATTCGCTGCAGTTCAGTAATATCACTATTTGAAATGGTGATTGGAATAACTGGATATATCATTGCGATTAAAATATTGATGGGTATATTTTATATTTATTTTTTCGGTTAAGAGATCTGAGCCTGTAAAGTAGCCCCAGTCCAGTCTTTCTTTTTCCGCTCTTCCTCTCACGTGCTTTGAGTATCCTGTCTTTTTAATTGTTAGTCCTAGAACTTTAGTTTCGTTTGTGTATTTGTATCTCTCTCTTTGGATTAGAATGTCACCGAGTCTCCTCCTGTAAGTGGCACGATCTCAAATTTGTTCCTTTTAGTACTAATGTTCCTTTGTTTCTCGTAAATGCTGATTCTTTTTCTTCTGCCGTTAGTCTTGCCTGCATTTCCGGGTTCCTGTAAGGGCAGACGACGATATGTGTGATGTCATCTGCAAACTGTATATTGAGACATCCATGCGTAAATGGTTGAGGAATGTCCGAAGTATACACAGAGTGTAATGTCAGGCTCAGACACCCTCCTTGCAGAAGGCCAGTCTCCATCTTAAATTTATCCCCGTGGTGGTTCTTCATTTTGAAATATGCGTGTCGCTGCGTAACGTACTTACAGATTAGTCTTTCTAATCTGTAATATTTTATATTGTATTCCTTCAATACATAATCTGTCGAATGCATTTGAAACCCTGCAGATGATATCAACGATAGACTTTTCCTTTTTAGCTTTAGCTATTTTTTTCTGTAATGACCGCGAGCGTCATTTCCGTGCTCCTTTTCTTCCTAAATCCGAATGAAAATTTCTTTAGGTTATTCTCTTCGAGGTGCTCACTTAACTGAAGGTTTATTATTTTCTTAAACACCTTCCCGACGAAGTCGAGCAGAGATATTTGTCTATAATTCCCTACTCGTGTTGTAGATTTACCGGCTTTTGGGATAAAGGTAATTTTTGCTACCTTTAATACTTTCGGGAAGTAGCCAGTATTAAGGCAGGCGTTGAATACAGATGTGATGCCTTGCGGTAGTTTATCAGGCACTTCTTCATGGTTCTCCTTAGTAAGTTTCAATTTTCAGGGTGCCTTCTATTGGAATAGCGAAATTAAATTTTTGAGCTCTTGCACGGTAATTCTTGCAACGTTACCGTCAAACGTATCTCTTATTGCGTCCACAGTTGGGTATGGAACTATTCTCTCGGTTTTGTAGTTGAGTTCTCTTAAGATAATCCGTTCGAAGTTGATGTCGAATTCTTCGTTGTCCTTTTTACTTATGTTAAATATGTTCTTACGGTGGTCTCTAAATATCCGTTCTTTAGTGTCCTCGTGGTCTATGGTGTTTCCATGATTGTCTTTCAGTGTCAGTTTTCTAGCTCCTGCTTTGCCTTTCATTAAGTTGACTTTCTTCCCAAATTTTCTTACGGGCGTATCTCTTAATATTCTGAATTGTTTCATTACAGTGTTCCTTCTGTTTTTCTATTCTTTTCGTGTTTAGTTGTCGTTTTATCCTCCTCATTTAGTGGTGTAGCTCCCTCGTTGGTCCGTTTCTTCTTATTTCTTCTGCAATTTCTCTTAGGCATCGGTGCTTCCGTGTCATCTCTGGAGTCCAAGTAAATGTTTTGATTGTCGTGTATCGGCTTCTTGGAATGGCTATTTCGTCAGCTGACTGCATTGAGTTTCCTATATTTTCTAATTCTGCATCTATTTCTTCTAAAGTCGCTCCTTCAAGTTGTTTGGGTTGATATGGATTTAGTTCCCTCCTATATTTTTCCCAGACTTCTCTGTGGAAGGCTTTTATTACCTTTGCCGGGATTTGTATGGGTCTTTGGATGAGGGTGAGCAGAGTTGCAATGTGGTATGTACAGGATATATATTCCGACCTCATATAATAGTTGTATGGGAGATTGTTGTTACCAGGGCAGATAGCAAGCTTTGTGCCTGTAGTCCCAGTCACAAAGGTTGGGTACTCGGCGCCTAATCTTCAGCAGATACTTCTTGCGAGCAGTGCTTTGAGGTTTCTTCCAATTCCCTTTTTTCTTCTATATCCGCTCGCTTGGCAGTCAGCGTTCAAGGCACCCATAAATAATACCAGGATTCTGTTATTAAATATCTTCATAAAGTTATTAATGGGCAATTGGTCTCACCTTGGAGGTTGATATCCTGTAGCGATTAAGATGTTCGTCAATTCCATCTTTATTCCAATTGCAATGTAAGACTCGCCTAGTTGATCACGAGTTTTAAAGTCGATGCCTTTCTTAATTGCTATAGCAGATCAGTCGTGTGCTTGGCCGGTCGGGATCCCGCTAAAACGTAATAATTCCCAATTTGTATTTCATCATTTTGTAAGTTGAATCTATGTGCTGAAATTAAAATTATATCTGGTTCTAATTTTTAAAACTGTTTCTATATATTTGTCTCTTATTTCTACATATGTTTACGTTTAACTGTAGCATGCTTATGTCAGTCTTATCTATTGTGAGTAGAAAATTTCTGATTCGTTTCAGGTTCATTTGATCGATTAATCTGTCCGTAGAAATAAGTAAGACTTATTTTCGTTTTATAGTTTGTTTCGGGGTTCCTGTGGGTTTTGTGGAATGTACTGTATTATTTGGGTATGGGCTTAGTTGTTTCCTTCTTGCAGGTTGGATTGAGCTCCTGCCCGATTGGATTTTTTTTCTCTTTGGGGTTTTCCTCGTAAGGCTCTTAGTCTCTTCTTCTGCTGACTCGGAGCTAATTTCGTTCGACTTGAACTCATCTGAATCCTTAGCACCTTCTTCTACATGAGCGTTCCCTTTGTTATCCATTTCTGTCATCTGCATAATCAAAATGGATGAAAAGTTTACTTCGCGTGAAACGATTATCGGTTGCAATTCGTTAGCCTTCAGTAACGCATTCAAGGTCCTCTCATAAATTTCTGGCTGCAGACCGTTTTGCACGTGTGTGTGAATTAGACATGTGTATATCTTTCTGAACATTTCTCCCGAAATGTTTGGCAGTGCTGTCGCCGTTCTTTCTTGGGTGTTAGCTGCTGCAGCATAAGGCAGTGGTTCTCATGGTTTTTTCTCTTGTATTTCTTTCTCTTTCTTTTCAATAACCTCCCTTATTTTCGGGCATTGCGTGGACATAATAGGGTGGTTTCCTCCGCATCTTACACATTTCTTGGTCGTATCATTGCATTTCCTGAAGTTAGGACCCTCCAAAGCGCAGTCGCCTCACATGGCTATTCCATTTATGGGGTAATTAGCCGAAGAATGGTCTTCCATGCCAAAGCAGTTGAAAAACATCTGTACATTTACAAATTGTCCCTCTGTATGTAATTCGGGGGGGAGGGGTCATCATGCTAAAGGCTAGAAGCCCCTTCTCTTGGGCTTTAGCTGCCATCTCTGTGGCTTCACAAATAACTTTGAATACCTGAGTGTGGCCTTTAAACTTGAGCCCCTCCTGGATCTTTAATGATCTTTGCTTGTCCATAAGTTCTTCTCTTAATTCCTCAGACAAGTGGGCGCCCACCCATGCTTCCATTTTCGGCATACAAAGCTCCGATTAGCGGTAATTTGCAGCGATGTCCTAGCCTTGAGGTCAAGTTTCTTCAGAGATAGGGATCTAGCTGTCGTTAATAGTTGTTCTACATGCTTTCCTTTAGGGCAAATGACGATAAAACCATTTTGGACTTCGATGCATTTAATCAGTTTTACACTACTTGCTGCGGGGTCCTTTTTCTGCCGTTCGGTACGAGTCGCAGGGGCAATCTCTTCAATTCCTGGTGTTAGGCCTATAACACGAAAATCCTGGCAGCATGCATAGCAGTGTTCCATTTTAGGACACATGTTGGAAGGTCGACAAGTCACGTTATGTACAAATCATAACCATTTAGAGTCTAGATTTTCCTCAACTATATTATAATACATTGCTGACATTACATATCTACGTGCCGGATATTGTGTTTAAGCAGATTGCTTATCAGTGTAGATTAAATTTTTTTCTCAGTTCGTTGGCAAACTTGTGACTCAAGGAAGAGGAAATTAAATCATTCTATGATAACTAACTACTTTGTCCATATTTTGAAAATGTTCAGCAATGTAGAGACGTTTTTTTCTCATTTCCTACGTATATTTGTGGCTTTAGCTTGCATAAAATCCATTTTTAGACAATTACATCATATAATTCATTCAAGAATTAAAGCATCACTCCGTCTAATCAAAGCGAGATATTTCTGCCAGAATATGGATGTACATATACGTGCATGGACAAGAGAATGCCTTTAATATCAGTCAAGAAAGCTTCTCGTTACACAATATCTCAAATTCTGCCTATTTCGATTAACCTATTCAAGTTAAAAGCTGTTTAATTGGATATCGTAAGAACACTCTCACTATATGCTTTCCCTGGACAACCATATCTGTCACATTATCTATTTGTGTTGTAACGTGTTGATTCAGCGACGAGATTTTCGGATCGAAGACATAGCGATTCCAGACATATCTGCTTCCACAGTTACTTTGGCATTTTTAGACGCTTAGATCTCCATGTTTGGTGTATTTCTTCACGTAGTTATTGATAGATTGGCCCAAATTTAATCAGATCTCTTTAAAGAGCTTTACGGAAACTACACTTCTTTTTCCTTAACATTTGTTGCAAATTTATTGTGCTCATATAGCGATATGAAATTTTCATCGAGAGTAAAATCTTATTTCATAATACATAAAAAACAAGCACTTCTCGTAGAGGTTCAAATCGATCGCGTCCGAAACCCACTGAAAGCACCCTACACAGGATCTTACATATTTATCCAACGCAGCTATAATTTTTTTATTTTAGAATTCCCCAATGTTAAAACCGATTCAATTTCGATTAATAGGCTAAAGGTCGCAAAGTTTTAAATAAATTTGCATAAAGATCTATTGTACCCAAGCTTATATGTCCTGTTCAAACAGTCATGAGCCTCCAGATGTTCTCATGGTGTAAAGAGAGGACAAGGACCACACTATGGACTCCTATTTTTGCATGACAAATCTTAAAGGTGAGCATTGTATCAAGTATTTAAGAATTCTGTATTATACTGGCTCCTGAAAATGTCATTATTATGCATAGAATTAGCATAAAATTAAAAACTAACATAGTTTAATTCAGCATGAACATATCTATTACTTAACATTCATGTAATATCTGAAACTTCAAATCAATTCCTTTATGTAATATGCAATTATATTTTAGAAAGCTATAAATAAGAAGAATAAACATAGTGTGGCATATCCGAATGTTCTTTCTGCCATCAAACCCCTGCCCCAGGTTCCAGGAATTCCTATACCTTCTCGCCCTGAACATATAGAGGTCCATGAAGAGATTAATATGGAAGTTGATCAAAATTATGACACATCTGAGTCTTATCAGGTTTTCCCACATGATATGATCGCAAGACCATTCACTCAAGTTCAGTTAAATGACCTGATCAGGGATCTGGGGCATTGAAAGGAGACTAGATAACTTCTTGGCTGTCGACTTCGTGAATGTAAACTTCTCGCTAAAGAAATATTTTCTTGGTACATAAATAGAGAACAAGAGTTTCGAAGATAGTTTTTACAGCATTATTCTAGCTCTTTAGTATACTGCGCGAATATTAAAGGACTTGTTAAGGCTCTTGGAATTCCCTACAACCCATTAGACTGAAGTCTTCTCATAGATTCCTCCAGTGGAAGTTTAAAAGATGTGTTACTGAATATTGGTGACAAGATAGCTTCCGTTCCTATAGGCCATTCAATCCAACTTACTCAAAGTTATGAAAATATGAAAAAATTACTAGATGAAATAAATTACTTTATCCACAATTGAAAGATATGTGGTAACTTAACGGTAAGACCATTTTACATTTGGCATTTCTAAGCTCTTTAATACTGACATTTTCATTTTTAATTGTTAATACTTGTATACACCTTTTGTACAAGTTACATTTTACAACAATGCAAATTTGGAAATCATGAGTCATTTTGGGGTTATATTTTTTTGGTGAAATGTGTCCCTATAGGTTAATGCATCCTTTTGGGTTAATGGGGAACTTATCCTAATTCACAAAGTATTCCATATAACTCAATAAACTCAAAATAAGTTGTACATATGTCCAATTAGTTCCAATACAATGATTTAATGCATCGGCATACATGATTTTTCAGTACATATTCATATTCTTATTGTTTTACGAAATTTTACTTCGAATTTGTCTTTAGAAATATTACTTTGAATTTGTTTTTAGAAATATTACTTTGAATTTGTTTTTAGAAATGTTACACTTTGAAATTACATACCCTGCTAACTTTCTTTTCAGGTAGTGCCTCTTATACTTGGGATGCAAACAGACTACACGAAGAATCCCTGTTTCCAATATTTATGGGACAGTCGTGCAGATAGTATGCACTATAAGAAGAAAGTTTGGCCTCCACGAGAAGCATTTTGAATTGGATCAAACAATATGATATCTGAACCTTTAGTGCCTCCTCACAAAATACTGCTTCCTCCACTGCATATAAAGCTTGAAATAATGAAAGATTATGTCAAAACTCTTAATAAAAAAGGCCAAGCTTTTAAATTTCTTCTTCAAAAATTTCCACAAATCAGTGACGCTAAGCTCCATGCGGGAATTTTTGATGGACCTCAGATCAGGAACATGATGAGAGATCAGTAGTTTGAGGCATCAATGATGGACATAGAAAAAGATGCCTAGAAAGCTTTCAAAGCTATAGTTAACTATTTTCTAGGCAAAAAAGAAGCCCAGAATATGTTGCCCTGGTTAATCAGCTCCTAAGAAGTCTAAAACATTTCGGAGCTCGAATATCTATAAAGATATACTTTTTACATTCCCATCTGGATTATTTTCCCGACAACTGCGGGGATTACAATGAAGAACAGGGGGAAAGATTCCACCTAGGAAATAGATACAATGGAATCAAGGTATCAGGGTATATGGACGTAAGCATGCTTGCTGACTACTGTTGGTGTTTGAAGCGTGATGCATCAGATGAGAGGCACAAACGAAAATCGTCAAGGGTTTTTTTTCTTAGAAATTAGAATTATTTTCTTTATTATGCTGCATTCTTTAATTTTTTGTTTTATTAAAAGGATTATGGTTTACATACGTTTATTTCTGTTTCTATGATATAACAATAATTATGCATATTAGATAGAGAAAGGTTTTTGAAATATAATTTCAGGAAAAATGAGCTCATTCCAAGGAAAATGGTGTATGCTGTACTGATAAAATCTGACCTGATCGAACAAAATACACTCATTTATAAGCTCAAGAAGTATGATTTATTAAGTAACCACAAAGAAATCCTTAGGAACCTAAATATTTTTTTCAAACACCGGCCTGTTTTATGTTTCAAATATATTTTAATTTCCTGTTAATAACTTTCAATTTATTAGGTGGATGTTATGTGGGGCTTTCACAAAGCAGTGTACACAAAAATAACTTTTGTACTCAAATAGGAACAGTTACTCGAGAGTTCTTCGGGCAGTGTTTAAACTTAGCAAGAAAAAAATTGATACAAATAACTTCAGACTTTCTGAAAATGTTGAATTTTATATATTTACATTCTAAAAAATATTTCTTTAACAAGGGTGTTCCATAAAGAGCAGCGAATTTGAATGCGCGACACTTTTGTATTTTGAAGTTTGAAGGAATGCTTTTATTAAGTTTGCTATCTATCCTCACTGCGATTAATAGGTTTTTTTTTGCTTTTCAAAATTTTTATGTGATGTGTGTCATGGTACAGTTTACAACTGAGCAGACCGTTCTCATCGTGAAGATATTTTACCAAAACAGAGAAAGTGTGCCGCAAGCATTTCAAACCCTTCGTTCCATTTTGGTGAGCAATGAGGTTTAAATTTACTGGTTTAGTTTTAACGGCCAAATAGCGTGGGCAAGATCGTTCTTGTAGAAGAGAATAACAAATTGCTGTTAAGCGAGACAGCGTCACTCTGAGTGCTAGAAAATCGATTTGCCGACGGTCGCAGCAGTTGGACATCCCGACCATTTCATTACATCGAATTCTGCATAGAGATCTCCATATTAATGCGTACAAAATTAAATTTAACAATATCTTCAGCCACCTAACCAAAGGTTTTAAAGACTTGCAGCCAACGAAACTTTGCAAAGAAAATCGTCTTCTTTGACGAGGCCTACTTGCCCTTGAGTGGATTAGTTAATAAACAGAACTGCCAGATTTGGGAAAATAAAAATCATTCATCCACTGAAAGAGACTGTGTGGTGTGGTTTGGGGGCAAGTGGAGTTCTTGGACCGTTGTTCTTTGAAAATGATGAGGAGAATGCAGTTACTATTAATGAAGAACATTACTGAGCCTTGATATCTACTCAGTTATGGCCGAACTTGGAAATAACGGAGATTGACAACCTCTGGTTTCAGCAGGATGGTGCAACCAGCCACATTTCGCACCAAACGTTTGTATTACTCCCCAAAAATTTCCCGCAATATTTTATATCCTTTAATGGTGACCAAGAAGGGCCACCAAGGTCCAAGGAACTTACCCCTTGTGATTTCTTCATATGAAGGTATCTAGAATCACCGTTATACACCAAAAAATAACGCACAATTCTTGAACTCGAGGCTGAAATCATGTCTGTGATTGGAGACATCGAGCTAAACAACTGTAAGAGAGTTATCGGAAATTTAGAGGAGCGTATAAATGTATGAAGACTCAGTGCAGGTGGACATTTTGTCGACACTTCGTTCTATACCTAAACAAGAGACATAGCCCATTAGAAATATGAAAAATATAACCATTTTTATAAAAATTCGTTTTAATTATTCACCTTTCAATTTCGGCACCCTTTATTGAACACTCTATATTCCTATTTCGATAATTAATACACTAAAACAACATCGTCTTTCGAAAAGTACAAGATTATATTTTGTTCGATGTGATAATCTCATGAGTTTATTTACATCTTGCAACAGGCAGCATGTAAGCTCTGATCTTAGCCATCATTCTAACTACAAAACCGCTTTCACTATGCTTGCTAAGATCAACAAAAAGCAGCAGTAAATAATCTAAACAAAATAAATACTTTAGAACCCAATCTGCTCGAGAATTTTATTTAAATCCGCCATTAATATGAGCCGACTAATGTGATGACCACCGTCAATTTGGGAAAGATTATGTTTTTAAAGGCAAGTTTTTCTAATGTATGGAAAGGTATAATATTATTACATATATTCCATACTAGTCTGCATTTTCAAAGACATTATACTACATATTACATTAGTAAAAGATAACTAAATGCCTATATAATTATGCAGTTATGTAGAAAAAATAAATACACATTGCAGTGAAATTATTTTAAGTATATTAATCATTTAATGTTAGCGCAGAATTAGTAAAAGAAACAAATATGTTATGAAAAAATAGCATGCGGAAAGCGCCCTTATTAGATGCTTGTGGGGAAAACTAGATTAATCACAATACTTGATATAGTATAACTTGCATAGAGTTATTATAAATATATCCATACTGAATTATTGCATACAAATTTACTATAAACTTGGTTAATTCTAACTAATCATCTGGTGATATTTTAAGCTTTAACGTCAGCTAAGTTATTTCTAGCCCAAAAGTAGAATTCACACACACAACAATAGAGGCACCGCAATTATTGAGAAGAAATATGCTACCTTGAATAATTAATTGTTTAAAGAAATAGTACATATAATTGTTTAAAGAAGGAAAGTTGTTTAAATATATTGTCTGATAGGTGAACAATCATAAGAACAACATTAATGTGTTGATTAATGGAAATCAACCAATGGATCAGATTCTAACTGATACCTGTGAACCTAAAAGTTAATTTAGTAATTTATACTGAAGCTGATTTAATCTAATTAAGATTTTAAAATGGATATATTTTTTATTATTTTAATAATGTTAACTGTTTAGATTCATCTATATATTTTGCATGATTGATGCTGTATATGATTTGTGAAATTGTCTAAAGAGGATTAAAGAAGAGATTAAGTAGATAAACTACAAGGAATTGAAGAATTTTAGTAATTATTATCCCTACATCACAAGAACGTTTAATCCGGACATCTTCTCAGCTAAACTAAATGGAAGTCAGAAGCATCCTGTTATTCATCTAAAATCAAATTGGAGTCAGATCAATTTTCTGTTGGTGTAATCTTAACTATTGACCCTAAATATCAGTGGAAGCATATCACTTTTAATTTACTTCTAATAAATCAGCCATTTGGTCACAGTACTTACCGTACAGTATCACTTAATCCCTTAATCTATACTTCCATAGTTTCAACAACGGTTAATTTCTCATGAACTCTATTTCTAACACCATAGAAACACTACATTTATTCGGAAACAATCCTTGAGTATGTTGATAAAACATTTCCCGAGAAATGTATTAGCAGAAGAGAGCCAATTTATTGGCCAGCACATTCACCTAACTACCACTTTAGAACTTTTCTTTGGGTGGGGCGTGCTAAAGTTTATAGTAAAAAAACACGAAGTGTTGCTAGTTTTAAAAATTACATAAATAAGCATTCAACGAAATTAATAAACAAATAAACTTGTGGAGAATTGTTTGTTGAAGTGTGAAAGTTAGACTTTTAAGCTGTGTAAATTATCGTGGGCAACAATTTAAGCACTTGCCGTGATAAAGTTTTAGTGCTTTTGTATTATATTGGCTGGGGCTTAACCGATTGTAAACGCCGCGTTTGAATACTGCGAAGATAAGCCACATCGAATAAGGTGAGTCGCCTGAGGGATTCTTGGTTCGGGTGGACTTCACGCTGGCTGCCATATGCGGATGATACCCAGATTCCCGATTTGGTGGACTTCACGCTGGCTGCCATAAGCGGATGATACCTGTGATTAATAGCCCACGTTAAACTGAGGTCTCTACTGAAAAAATAGCCTTAAAACCTTTTAATATCCGCGATAAAATCCCTTCCAGTTATTTTTGTCTTTTCTGATACTTAACTTATTTTGATTATTGTCAAATCTTTCTTATTCTGGATCAGGGAAAATTAAACAAAAGTGTTGTAATTTAGTGATTTTATCTATTATCGAGATTCCTATTCTGTTAAAGTTTAGTTTCATGTTGTCTTCTCAATATGCATCTATATTGCATTGGCTTTGTTTTGTTTAGCATTCTATTGTCGCAGTGTTTACTGTTTTACTGGTCTAGTAATGGAAACAGAATAAGGCATAGCCTGTATGTTGAATTGTATCTAAATTGGATTGACAGGGAATATCTAGCTACGTATTTTTTATGTATATAGTTTCATCATATGTGTTCATGTATGAGCGCTCTCTGCAGTCTTTTATGTTCGTAAATTTCAATGAAATGCAAAGTTTAAGCGCATGTTGCTCTATAGATACCAGGAAGAACGAATCTAAAATTCTTTCGGTCTTGATTGATGGATGAATGAGTAACTACCTTATGTTTTTATTTTCTAAGAAAATAAATCAGTCCTTTCCATTAAATAAAACCGTAAACCTTATGGTCGCTGGGAATGGTTTATCTGGAAGGAGAAATGTGAAGTAAAATACGCAAAAGGTGTAGCTTATCCCTATAAGACGTTTGAACTCCGAAGAAGTTTCACGCATAGAAGGGACAAAAAAAATATAAGTTTAGAAATGTTCCAGTGTTAGAGTTGTTCAGAAATGGAGAAAGAGCGAATTCAAGGCGCGTCAGTGTGAGCGATATGAGATAAAAAACTAAGGGTTTAGAATGGTAAATTATTCTTCTTTATAGAGATTAATTTATATGTGTATGTGTGTAGGTTTCATAAAACCTAGAACGGATACCTTCCGATTAAATGTTATTCAATACCAGAGGATGGACAAAGAGTCATTCATGTAAAATGCCTTTTTTCATTCTTTATCACATCATATTCTGAATATTTTATCAGTTATTTCGAGTGATAATATTATATTGTGATGTAAATTAACCACTATTTTGGTGTATTTTTCCTCCAAAATATTACACCACTAGGAAATATTTGTTCATTTTGAACCTTAAGTGTAATAAATTGTAATGACAAATATATATGTACATAAATTCGGAAACGAGAGAACAATAATTTCAATAAACGTAATGGATTCTCTCAAATAAATATAAATTTGTTGAATAATGTAAAAGAAATACTAATATTGACAAAAAATTAATAAAATATATTTGAATACATAAACAATAAACGGAACCTGGTCGCAAACTACTAAACTATGTCACAGTAACTGTTTATTTTATTCGATAATGTAATAATAATAAAACAAAAATTAAAAATAAATATTCTCAATTCTATAAAAATAACTGATTTTTTCTAATATAAAAACATATTATTTATTAAAAAATTAATAAAATATATTTAAATACATAAACGGTAAACATAAACGGTAAACAAAATCTTTATCCTAATCCCCTGAATTTTTTCGTTAGGACTCTATTGTATTCTATATTTTAATAGAAGACATGGTCGCATTATTGCATAGTTACTTATTCAGAGCATACCCTTCTTCAATGATATCCAAAGAAACAATTTTAGCTAGTGTTACGAACAGTTACTCGTAAGAATGTGTCGCTTGAGTGTATTGTTATATTGTGGTATTTCTCTTGGGCTTATGTCATTTAGTTCGGGAAAACCTGACGCCAAACTACGAACTATTGCTTGCCGAAGTTCTAAGTGTGTCCACACTTTGTCCCATGCAGTTTTTTTAGCTTATTAAAAATCACTTAACTGTTGCAGACCATGGTGTCTAAATAACCATAAAATGCTCCTTTCATTTTTTCCACACAACCCATATTTGTATTGTAATTTCTTAGCATATCTATGAATCAAAATTGCCCCTCTCAAAGAAGGCCCCCTTTTCATTTCTGTATTTCCTTTGTATCAGTCTTTTCTTTCAAGTTTAAAATCAAACCAACACTTTTACTTTCCATCATTTTTAGTGGTCACATAAATCCATCTTTGGTTTGTTGTTTTAAAATGTCCTCCATTCATCTTTTGTCCAAAAGAAGACCTTTCCGATTATGACGAAAAGTGCCAGTATAGTCTTGGTGATGTAAAAAAGTTGTCAAAGAACAATGCACAACCGCTGCCATAAGGCCTTCTAACATCTTCAGAACCACGCACCTTGCGTATCTTCCTTTCTGACAACGTATGGGTCCATTTAATAAATACATCCTGATTTAAACCCTGCTCGGATACAAATCTTGAAATCGAATTTTTTTGCTTGATTTTTATATACTGGCATATAATATTATGTCCTTTGAATTTTATCATTCGCTAATCAATGCTTTGTTTTCTCTGACTTCATTATCGCCAAGAAATCGTTGTTCA
Organism: Ceratothoa steindachneri; assembly: GCA_963969495.1. Lineage (NCBI taxonomy): Eukaryota > Metazoa > Arthropoda > Malacostraca > Isopoda > Cymothoidae > Ceratothoa > Ceratothoa steindachneri. Next base: position 64,686,170 of record OZ018319.1, read on the forward strand.
TTCAATCTAAAATAGGTCTCACTTTATAAGATGTATTATAAATAGGTTCATCTCTTCGTGGTTGCTGTTCATTATCAGCAAGATAGATTTTTTCTTTTAATTCATGTAAAATATTTATCACCTTGTTAATGAATTTCAAATCATATGACCTCTAAAACGGTTCGTAAAGATGGTGCTTGTTAGTTTCAGCTAATACTTATCCTTTGGTCGACATTCAAATGCAATTGAACCATCTATTTAATCCAATCCTTTCCTATCCTTCTATTTATAAACGCTGAATAATTAATTATATTGCTGGTTTTTACCACCCCCCATTTCAAAATATTGGAGTATTTCGTCTCTACACTTGGTATCGCCAGATTGGTTACGTGTTAAGTCGGTCTAAACATTTTCTAAAAAGAAATTTTACATGATTTTAAAACAAAACAATGCAAAACTGTACAATGACTTTATGCGATATAGTTTAGTTAATATAAAGAAATTCATTAAATTACAATCCTTTATATCAGTGGCAGGGCCAAAAATATTTAATTTGAGACCCTGAGAAGGGGAAAGCGGTGAAATTATTTGAAGGTAAGGTTTGAAGAATATTCTTTGGAATAATGGGAAAAAATGAAGAAAAGGTTACATTTGTTTTGTATTTTGCAGGAGTACTTACAACAATTGATGTTTTCGTAGTTTTAAAATTATTATATTTTTTTTCTAAGAAGTTTAGTAAATAAATTATCAATGCCTCAAATTTGTTCATAGAGGAGAAACCTGGCAGCTCAGCTATATAGGTTTTGATCTCTGGTCTTCCAATACAGATTGCGTTTAATGATTACCGATTATTAGGCATAGGATTTCCGTAAAATCAAATCACTTGTGGAAGCACTAATTAGAGGTAGAGCGAATTGATTCTGCATTAGGTATGGATAGTAACTGGATGGAGTCCGAACTTGGACAGATTTTGCGGTGTCTTGTAATTTCTCGTGTTTTGGATTTACCGTTAAATTCTAGGTCACTACTAATATACGCTTAAATCGGTGCAAATAAGTTGTAGAAAACCTACCAGAACACCATTGACACTGGCACAATAATCTGTTAGGAAAAACAAAATAAGTATAAGATAAATAAATCCACGGAATAATTTGAAATTTTGCATAAAAGTAATATGAAATCTCCCCTCTCCAAAATTCGTCATAACCTCACATTAGCAAATTTTAATACAAAAACTAGAAAAAGAAATGTAGATAGTAAATAACTAGGATAACGAAATAAAAAAGTAAAACTAAAAATAAATAGAAAAAAAAAGAGGAAAATAGAAAGAAAGGAATAACACTCCACCGACTGCCATTGACTCGTTTTAGCACACTTGCCATAAACCATCACTATGAGTGATAATTATCTTTACTCCTGAGATTAATGCGAGATTAATGCTAATCTGCTATACTCACAGCTTCTAGAACCAAGACGTTTTAGAAATTCATACAGGACTTAATCATGCCCAGAACGGAAGACTAACTCTTCGTTAATCAAAGAGCAACACACCTATCTGCTAATCTACCATCATCTCGGCTATTCCGTATGCATTCATTGAATGATTAATGGATACGGGCTTTGCAAGACATTAGGAAATCTGTAGTCTGTTACTAACTTAGAGAGTGCTATTGTAGTACTGATGATGGTCGCCATGTACTACCTTGATTCGAAGTACCCCATGACTGCTCTAAATCACTGCTCAAGGGTGAGTGATTTACGGCTTTTGGAGTTTTCTCTACTCCATATCCACATTTAATGTGTACACATACGCATCACTAAATAAAAATTAGGTTATTACATCTAACTTAATTTCCAGGTGTGTAACCCATCTTGGATATAATAAAGGTGTCTTTATCTTGGATATACTTTAATGAATTCAATGTAATGGAGAGAATGATCCCTAATCATCGTTGTAGTAAAGAATTTGACTATATGTATGGGCTTCTAGGTTCCTCTACTCATTCACAATCGTCTCTAAATTGAGGGTCCACTCGCAGACCGCAGAACCCTTTGATGGAGCTGTGCTCTGCACCTTACTGCGACGACTTCCTTACTCCCAGGACCTTTCTTCTTTTGTCCCAATCTGGATGATCTCTGCGCCCGTTACCCCTCCCAGTACCATGAAAAGTGGACTCATCTCTTTTAGTTAGTGTTGAACGCATGCTCCGGTGCCTCTTTTCTATTGCTATTTTTTTGTATTTTATATTGTTTACTTTTGCTTTGCTTTTGTTTGTCTTGTTTTGTTATTTTTTGTTTTGATAAAACCTAATAAAAGGCTACTATTGATTATGGAGACTTATTTTCTTGTTGGCAGTCGACAGATGAGCGCCTTAAATTGAAAAAAAACTCCTTCCCTAATTTCTCCTTTCTATTTATGGAACTTTCACACGCTTTAACATCTCAAACTACACTACTATCCTAACGCCACCTTTTTCATGATGAGCTAACTAGCTTCCGCACCTTTTTATCGGGCTAAGAAACATCCACACATCATGAAGCTTTCCTCTCTACTTTAATCATTATTTCTGATGACCGAATTAATTAAGCTACATAAATATTTACTCCCTTACCTCAACCAAATTCTTCAATACGCTTATTTTAATGTACTAGAGCAAGCGAACTTTTAAGTTCATCTTTCGATATATGATGGACTGCATCCGGTAGCGAGTCTCTGATTGGGCACTTTCAGAATTTTAGGAATAGTGGAGTTACTCTTTAATCTGTCCACTCTGACTCGGAGTAATAGCACCTGTCTCACCCTTGTAGGGTGAGCCTCTTTAGGTAAATGATAAAAGAAAGGAATCCTCGATATCAAAACCAAACCTTGCCAAGTCCTCAACGGCAGAACAGGAGGACGAAGTTTTCATCAAAATTCAGCGGCTGTGAGGGCGGAAGAAGGCTGCAACCAGCCTTCTTATTCTGATCGTCTCGGTTTCACCCTGCCATTGGACCCAGCTGAAGGCTTGTGAAGTTTGTGTGCTTACTGAATGTGCAGCAGTAATTACACTCTAAACAAACTCCCGACATGAAGACTCTTATCTTCGACCTCGAGGAAGTGCTCCAACGATGACGAGAAACACAAATACAAATATCATTTGGGAAAAGGGAATTTATTACGTATAAATAGAACAAGAAAATCAGATTGCGACGGAGCGTTTATAAGATCAGAATATAGGATAATGTGAATGTGTGTCGACAAAGTGCTTATTCGTGTAGGGGTATTTTGCCGTCCGTTTGATAATATTCAAGCCAAGATCTGTTCGCTTATGTGCTCACAAATATCTTTACTCTAAAGACTAAACAAACAAAGAATTGACTCTTTCAATGTATGAGATTAGGATGTATTCGAGCGGGGATTTATATTATACAGCAGATTCTTTGCTTCCTTTATTCACCTGCTATTGAATACGAGTGGGAGCGGACTTTGCGATAGCCCATGTGAGGAGCGAGTAGACTAGGTCTCTTTGTATAACTCCTTCTGATGGAGAGAGAAAGAGAGTTTACAGAACAGAGTATTAAGTAAATATGTGAGGGAGATGGTTTGTAAAATGTAATGTAACGAACTCGTCAAGGCAAAGATTTTTCCCCATAGAACGTTTGGAAGCGGATCATTTCGGCGAAATATTTACATTTAAGAAGGACTTACACCAACTTTAAAACTTGGAAGCTTCGATAGGAGCAATTCCGTTTGTCACATCTGAGAAGTAAATATGAAAAGTAATGGGAGGAACAAGTTAATATTCGTTTCTGAATATAAGGATGTTAGCCTATGTGAAGACTTCTTGGAGCCACTCAGTGGTGTAATTAACTATACTAAGTACTTTCTTCGAAGATAAAATTTCCACATTCTTTTATCCCTTTCAACTTTACTATCTGATGTGCCATCTCTAAAAAAATCAAACCAACAGTTTCAATTTCTCCTTCGTTACCAATTTTCAGAAGTTTCAGAAGTTATTTCCCAAGAAGTCCACACTATTTTACCTAATTAAATAAAAAATCGATATTTTTTCCCAGAAATCTAAACTGTGTCGAGATATTATATGCTCTACCTCTTTAGCGTCTCAGTTTTTTCCAAAATAAGTCTCTGAAATGTTTATTTGTTTCAAATAAGTTTATGAATGTAATAAGCAATATTTCTTAAACAATCACAAAATATAGCTCAGGTATTAGATAATTTATAGCAGAGGTTTAAAAATTTGATTTATAACAGCCGTCCAAACATCTCTTACAGGAAGTAGTTCATGATAAAATAGACAGGAAAATGGAACTTAGCCAAGGAGAAACGGATTATATTGTAAATTACGAGTATGTGTGCAAGTAATATAAATTCGTCCATGAAAATTTCAAAACATTTGAAGCGTGGTCATTGCACTGTGAAAATGCGTTTAAAATTGCATTCAACCATGAATGAAAAGTACTAATACTCCGAGCTATCATCCCTAGACATTCTTAAATAAAAAGTGAAGTGGTTAAAACCCTCAAACTGACAACAAATCCATTTTTTAAAAACAAGCTGCATTTATTTCTGTCATAGTTCATCTAACGGTTTCGTATAAATTGTCGTCTAGTAGAACTATCATGCAGTTTGAGGCAGAAATTTAAATGTAACTCTCCGGATAACCGAATAGATATTTTCCTATATTTCTTATATAAAAGTCTAGAGAAAGGTGGGGGGATAAGTTTGGCAATCAAATTTAATATATATATATACAAGAGGCCTACTTCTTGATACACTTGTTAGCCTACAGTGGTGCCATATCTTCTCATAATGGGCAAAAACAGACGAAATTTTGCACATGTGTAGAAAGGTTCATTTTCTCACACGCACCAATGAGAAAGTAATATGTTAAGTTATGGCTGCAGGTGGATATATGAAAATGGAAAGATTTCGAAAGAAATATGACTTGGATGTCTACGGCCATAATTGCACAAAACATGTTGGTGGAAAATGGGTGGAGGGCATTTTCTAAAAACACCATAGCATAAGTAACGATTAAAGGAGAAAGTATTATGTTATTTTTTTACTTGGTACTAGCCTCTCGGCGACTATAGTGGTTGCGCGCTTGAACTGCAACCACTTGTTTAGCAGTTCAAATCTCCAACCGGATTCTTTTTACGCTGACACCATTTACTAGGGAGGTTACCAACGTGACTGGGCATCACTTTGGGGAGTTGGGGCTTGTGCTGGCTTAGGTCTGCTATAGAAGCGACATAGCTGTATAGGAGCACTGAAACCAGCAAACTTTAACTTTTTACTTTAACTTTATTAACACTATTTAAAGTAGATGGAAGATCGGTAAAGATTATTTTAAAGAAAACATTATACCATCAGCAGGAAAAATGGAGTTAGGTAAGCAATTTTACTTTGAGCACGACAGCGACAAAAAAATATGTGCTCTCTATATGAAACTTACCAATTTGCAAAATTAATGTTCATAAATAGCCGCCACAAATTCCTGATAGATATAGCAATAATAGCGCGCCACAAGGTTAAGCCGACTAATAAGTAATTCGGAATATATTGTAAACAGAAATCGCCGTTTTATTTAAGAGTTAAGAATGTTGCAAGTTACTATTACACTGGGCCCCCCAAAATTTCGGCTTGTAACTTTGTCAGAAAATTTCCTCGCAAACCTTTATTTTAATATTCAACTTTTTAATAATTCTAGGTAATTCTGAATATATTGTAAAGAGAAGAGCAGTTTTAGTTAAGACTATTGCAAGTTACTAGTACACTGCGACAAAAGAAATTTCGGGGTGTATCATTGTTAGAAAATTTGCTCACAAACCTTTATTTTAATAATCAATCTTTTAATAATTCTAAAAATAAATTGAAATTTTTAGGCTTATTGATTAATATTATTTTCCTAATTGCATTCGCATGCCACTGATTTCAATATCAAATAAAATAATTAAATCACAACCCCTTCTAGATCTTTACTTACAGCCTAATTTTAATCATTCAATGCTCATTACTTTACTTTTCTTACAGCCAATATTTCTATCAAATTTTTCATTTACATCGTTTCGCTCTTATTCTTTTTTTCTGCCCTATCATCTTTCCTTACCACTTTTCTGCACTAAAATTATAGTTTTCATGTCATTATCCTAACAAAATTTTCTATCAGAACTATTTAGAGAATCTCAATTTTGAAGTATTATTTATTTTAGTATCCAAGATCATGTAAATGAAGAAAAGGGGTTAAAGAAAAAACACGATATGTAAACCTGCGATGGCATTTCAAAACAATAGAAAGTCAGTGAATGAGAATGACCAGAACTTTATGACCAATTCATAAACAAGAGACTAAGGAAGTAAATCAACTGTTATATTCCTTAGCTTGGAAAAAGTGAAGTGTAGGATATATGTATAAGAGTAATGATAAGAGAAGGTACAATAATTAATCGGACTAATTTAAACCTGTAATAATGAAAAACGAATAAGTAAAATTTGACCTAATTGCAATAACTATGATTGGAAATTCAAGTATCCCCGGAATTAGTGAGAGACCCTAAGATGAACAAAACTTTGGACGTTAGGAAACGAGTTTTAGAGTTCAGGATTCCAGATATAGGATTATTTATGTTCTGCCAATGAGCTTCCTACAGTTAGACTTGACCAGAGATTCTTGGGACAGGTTCTCTCCTGGATCCTGTTTTGATACGGTACTTTTCAACATTCTCGAGCAATAGCTAGAAAACCCGAAATCCGTTTGATCACATTGCATAATAACGAACTAAAAGCATGAGCCATTTAGATTATGGCTTTATAATGATATTGATTTTTACCAAACCCCTCAGAAGAAACAAGCAACTGAGGAACAATTCTAATTAGCGAAAGAATAACGATATTATAATAATACAAGTTAGTGACTCTTTTGGCTAAAGAAAGATTCGCCACTCTCATCGCATCGCACTCGAGTGAATTCAAATTTTACTAATAACTGAGAATTTAGAGAAACTTTAATTTTTACATTTGGTTTATTATGTTTCTTCTATATTTGGAATGTAGCTTTTACCACTAAAGTTCGGCTTGCTATAATTTTCTCTTCCAACTAGTATAAAAAAAATGAACTTCAACGAAAAAAGTCAATCCTAAAACGCTAAAACTTTAAGCCCAATGTCTGATTGATATCATAATGTATATAAATACTGTTAATGTATATGTGATACAATGTATATGTAATCTTTAGCAAATTTGTTCAATTACCCCAGATAGTTATACCGCAAGATGCAAAAGTATTCGACACACTGTCCCTATCAAGAATCTCTAGCTAAGGCAGTGGATTCGATGAAATTTGAATATAAATGGTATATTCTTGTAAAATTTACCAAACAAAAGGTACTTGAAAAATATTTGATATTGTCAATTTCATCATCAAAAACAATTAAACATCCGACGCAAAAGTATCATTTAGTTTGAGTTTATTTTAATATGGTTGCAATTGGCACGTCAGCTTTAAACGTCATTCGACCAATCAGAATGCTCGGCGTCACTTGGGTCTGTCTATTAAGGCGATTTTGGAGATACCACAGATATATACTGCTCTTATCACAGAAGGGGGCCTAGAGTTACTGGGCTTGTCGCTTAGATTGCTCTCTTACATACTTGTTGTATGATAAAGTCAAGTATTTTGAAATTTCGACTGGACTTCATTCGAATGAGGTTGATTAAATACTACTTTGTTGTGCGTGACCGGAAATTCCACCAGCAGTGATACGTTTGGAATTGGTTATTTTTGCCTTGACTTGCCTTGATGGAGGCTAGTTGAGGGAAAGGAAGAAGGAATCCTCTGCACTGAATGAAGGTAAAGTTGCCTTTTGTTCATTGGATATTTTTTTCTACCTTCTCCATACCACTTCTTTATTTTATTAACGGATCCCTAAAACTACATACACACTCTGTTACACACACCTACAGACTCGGGCCCCTCTAGATTCCCTCCCAAATTACGCGCTTGGGTGAAATGGTGGATAGATGAAGGAGACGCGGCGTATTGCACTGAGGACTTTGCTAGGCCTGCAAAAATCGGACAGGAGCAAGGTCATCGAGAGAATTTACGGCGAGCTCAATATTGCCCTCGTACGGCTGATTGATTTGCCAAATGGCTACGCGGCTATCTGTTTAAGGAAGGATGACATTGAAGCTCTCTCCTTCCCACATGCCTCACACACCCTTCGGAAAATTGATCTCGCACCTCAGACACCGCTACAAATAAACACACATAGAAGTGTCATCTGCCGATACCTCGATCCCTAAGTTGGAGGCCACTCAATCGACCAAATCACGGACGAAATTCTTCGGAATCATCACTAGGCAAAAGTAGCCGAAATATTAAAATTTAAAGACTACACCCACAATTTTAAAGTTGTCTTCACGGAAACCATAATGGCAATTAAGTCAAAATAAAACGGCCTTCTTCTCTTTAACGTCCACATCTGCCCCGATCAGATTGGGCATGAGGATTTTGTTGACCTGCAAATGTGCTAAAGGTACAACGAACACACCACTGCTACTTGCCCCAACGCTACACTGACAGTTTGTTCTTTGTGCACCGGCCAAGACCATTCCTGGCGTGAATGTAAAAGTTCGTTACAGAAATGCCTCAATTGTGGTGGCCCACACAAAACTATGGCAATGACCTATCCAATAAAGAAAGAACAAATACAAAAAAAACAAAACAAAACAAAGCCAGAAAAGAGGAGGAAAGAAAGGCTAACGCCACCTACGCGAAGGTTGCCAATGCAACGGTCGCATAGAGTAGTGTTGCCACGGCACCTACGTACCTACAAATCGAAACGAGTAATCGACAAAAATAATGTGTTGCATATATTATGCACACATTGCTAACTTGACCAAGCCTGGCACCTTGGCAAGGGAACTGAACACTATGCTCGTGAATAACGGCATGGAAAATACGTGATTCCCGGAAAACCCTCCATCAAACGAGGTTCTTCGATTTAACCTCCAACCGCAGACCGAAAGAGCGGCCAAAAAGCTCTGGATACAAGTAATGCTCTTTTACGGAATCTTCGAGTGCAAGCTATGGTTGCCTGGAAGAATGCAAAAACGAACTCACACACACACCCAACTACCCCAATAAAAGCACAAGTCGAGCGGAAAGAATCTGTTGCTGTGAGACCTAAGAAGGTGGAGTATTCGCCTCGCAGTCATATCGACCGAGTATGTCATCGTCTTCAAAGATCGGGCTTCCAGGTACATATGATACTCTCGAGGATGATAAACCTCAGATTATATGCTGCCGAAGGGAACTAGTTTCCTGACGACGCAGTCCCAGAAGATATTGTCGATGGCTTTAGGGCCGGACAATACAAATGAGACTACGAGGCTGACATACCTGAAGATCTGGTAAAGAAGGTTCTCTTCCGCGACCTTGTCCAATCCTCAACCGACACTTAGGTTGTTGTCACGGACGCAGAGTTCCGTAAGAACAGATCCGGCAAGGGGAATGCTCCTTTGTCCTTCCACCAAGAAGCAAAAGTCGACCGAGAATAAAACACTCCTCGCCATAACATCTACGCTACATTTCGAGCCTAGTATTAAAAGCTAGCCAAAAATTTGAAGAAGACCTTACCCGAACGTTAAGACCAACCCCAACATGTAAAACTCCTACTGATTATGACAACCCAATTTACGGCAAATTTTCACCGAAATTTGACTTAACGTAGTAACGAGTTTTACTAGTTACTACCCAGGCTTGAATGCCAATCAATTTCGACACCTAAAACAACACAACATGAGACTAACATGGCCAGAGTTACCCTTTGACCAGTGATCTATACATCCCTGCTCTTGTATGCTATATCTTTAATATACTACCTAATTTTGCTGGAGATACCCTTCCACCAGGGAAATATACCCACTTCAAACTTATACTACACTTACCTTTAATATCCTTGTGGAAACCCTTTCACTACTATACTCTCTTATTTTTGCTCTACTAATCTATACTTGCTAACTTGTTATGACCAATGTCCAATGTCAAATGGGCCTAGAGTTTGCTATCCGCCATTGCACCTGAACGTATACAAAATGTAAAAACTTTCGTTGGATCTTCTTAAGTTGAGTATTTAAAATCATAAAGAGATTCTGGTGTACAGAAAGTATCTGCTAAACTAATTATACCATTTAGAGCAGTCAGAACAATCATTCGAAAATGGAAAGAACACCATAGTGCCGTTAATCTGCCACGAGTCTGACGCCTTTGGAAAATATTGGAACGTGGTATAAAGCTTAAGCTCAGAAATTAAAGAGATAGCCATTCTACATCGAAGCTAAGTGGAAGTCCTCAAATTCAAGTACTATACGCCCGTTTTTAAAATAGTGTTTACTGATTCGGCAATAACGGTAAAGGCTACGGAGGGCGGTGTGCTCCTCTTCAACGTTCGAATCTGCCCTGAGCAGGTCGAGCAGGGGAGTTTATCAACCTCCAAATGTGCTTCAAGTGCTACAAGTATGAGGAGCACACTACAGCCAACTTCCCCAGAGGGAATGCTATCTTGCGTTCTATCTGCGCGTCGGACACCCTTTCTTGGAGGAGCTGTAAGAGCACCTCCATAAAGTGTCTCAACTGCGCTGGTGAACATAAGACACTATCCATGGCTTGCCCAATCAAGAAGCAGATTTTGAAAAAAAGCTAACCTAAAGAAACTGGAAGAGGAAACAAAGGCTAACACAACCTATGCCAAAGTTGCAAAAGCTGCGGTAGCGGAATCAAAAGGAAACCCGACATTTCTCCACGTCGAGAATGAAAACCTGACTAAAATTATGTGTTGCATATATTATGCTCATATTGCGAATCTCTCCTCCCCGAGGTGCTTTGCAGATAAGCTTAATAAGATGCTAATTCATAATGGAATGGAAAAAATGTGGTTCCCCCTAAACCCGCGGTCAGAAGAGATCTTGAAAATTAGTCTCAAACTCCAGTGCGAGACTAGTTGTCAGAAGCTCCCAACTCTCAGCAATGCCACAAACCCAGCCTCCTCCAGGGACCCCAGGATCCAGGTTGCAAAAGCAAGCACGGAACAACAACAAACAACGCAAACTCACTAGAACAAAACCACCCACGCACACACACCCACACAGGTTGACAATGAGGCTACGGAGACTGGAGTTGCGAGAGCCGAGGAGGAGGGGTACGTTCGCCCCGCTCACGGAAAACCTCACATCCCCAGAGACGCCTGAGATCGTCCTCTTCTTGAAAGAGAGAATCTAGGCACGCATACCATTCAAGAAAAATTAACTTGAAGGTATTCGCTTGCCGAAAGGTCCCCTTTTCCTAAGGAGATGGATGCCCTTTATGTATCAGAAGGTATAATAGCCGGAAGATACAAATGGGAATTTACCTCGGACAAGTACAGTGAAAAGCAGGTCGAGAAGGCTTTACTCCAAGGCTTGATTAAACTGACTCCGGATACCTTTCTCACCCTTACTGACGGCGAATACAGGAAAAAAACGTATAGGTAAAACTATCACTTCACCTAAAACTCCACAAGGACCTAAGCTCGTAATAGAATAAGTCCTGAAAAACATCATATCACACTCAAGAACCCTTAAGTGAACTATACAATGACGACTCTAAAAATATTACACTTTAACTCTGACGGATGGACAAATAAACAGACAGTGTACGAAAATGTATTGAGACAATGCGACCCAGACGTTATATTTATTTTCGAACATGGAATAAATGACGCAAAAACACTAAAAAATTTTCCCTACGAAGTCTTGACCAAAAATCACAGCGGAGAACGTTTTGAGGGATGCGCTATAGCTGTGAAAAGAGGTCTTTTCTTCAAATCAATAAGTGGACTCGACGAATCTTACCTCGCTGTGGAGGTCCGTATGGCAGTGGGACCCCTGGTCCTGGCAATGGGGTACGAACCCCCAAGTAGAGGGTATTTGCCCCTTCCCAACTTCTTGCAGCTATGTGGTCACGGCAGAACCGTTCTCTTTGCCGGTGACCTCAATGCAAGAAGCGCTGCCCCTGGTTATACGTCGTCCAACCCAGCAGGCAGGAATCTCGAGACACTTATCGATAGACATATTATGACTAGAATTGGACCAGACTTCATCTCATTCATCACACACAGGTCAGCCACTAAACCAGACATTGTACTAACCAGCAATATTTTCCATAAAATTACTTCATTGAGCCGGGCCCCCCTATTCCCAGCGACCACCAAGCTATCCTTATTAAAGTCTCAACCTATCCCATTCAAATCCCTATCCCAGAGCGAAAGAGCTACGCTCGAGCCAACTGGGATTAGTATAAACAACTCCTCGAAAGTTATAACCCAGAACCGTTAATTAATGCCTCACTAGAATAAATTGACGAGGAGTTGGATAAAACGAATGAAAATTTATTAGAAGCCGACAAGGAAGCCGTCCCCCGAGTTAAATATAAAACTCTCCCTGCCCCTTCATGGACCCCTAGAATGAAATCCCTCGCGAGGGAGTATGGGGAAAGGATCAATGAAGTGAACCACACTGGCCCCAACATCAACACACACCGACAAACACGACTCATTCGTGACGAACTAATGACTCTTATAAGGGACCAACAGAATGTACTCTGGAATAATTTAATTGACAGACTGAACGTAGAAACCGACTCACGTACATTCTGGCAGACTGTTAAACGACTAAAAGGCGGACAACCACCTAAAGACTGAAATTTCAGACTTGGAAAGAATCGAAGAAGAATTCAGATTCTTTTGGGCATCTGTATTTAAGATATCCCCGGAAGAGAATGATGACTTCGATTTGTACTTTAAAGACTGAATCATTAACGACCTGAATGATCAAATACACAGAACCCACCCTCACTATTGCGTATCACAGGATAGGGAAATGGAAGGACTCGGTGGTAGAATTACTGCCGAGGAACTCTCAATGACCTTAGTCCTTTCGACAGCGAGCACCGGGGCGTAAAAGACTGCCGAAGGAGAATTTTTTTCGAGCCCCGCCCAACATCTTATTGGGTCTCATGAATATCATGAACGCGTGCCTGAATGTGGGTTACTTCCCTGACCACTCGAAGGTAGCGAAAATGATATTCATCCCCAAATCCGGTAAACCACCGGACAGTCCAGCTAACTTCAGGCCCATATCTGTCTTAGAATTTTCAGGGAAATTCGTGGAAAAGTTATTAGCCAATAGGGTAAATACGTTCCTCGAGAATAACAATTCTCATAACAACCAACAGCATGGCTCTCGAGCAAAGCGAGGAACAGACACGGCGCTAGCCGTAATTAACGAGAAGTTGGCAAAAGTAAAATCAGAAAAGCGCCACGCAAATCTGGTGCTACGCGATGTCAAAAAGGCGTTTGACAAAGTATGGAGGAGAGGCCTACAACACAAGATCTTACAACTGGGCCTCAATCGCATACTTGAGAGGATTCTTTGTGACTACGTAATGGAGAGGAGGGCGTTATTTAGTATTAAAGGTTCTAGTGGCCCTGAGTTCGAACTTGAGGCGGGGGTGCCGCAAGGCGCGTGCATCAGTCCCCTGCTCTATAACATTTACACCATTGACCTTCCCCAACCTCTGACTGAAGGTTCCTTGTACGTCCAATTTGCGGACGACATAACAATGATATGTACGGGTCCTTATCGGAATGCGAATTTCATGGCACAGAGCACGGCATTGGAAATCGAATACATCAACTCTTTCGAGAGAAGATGGAAGATATCCACCAATGTCCAAAAGTTTCGTGTAGGTCCATTATTCGGAAGGACGCTGGCGGACATCTGTGTGGGGGTGCACGCATCCCATACCGCACGGAGGGCACGGTTCTGCGACTACATATTACGACTGGTGGGTATAGGAATCATGTAGCGAAAACTACACAAAATGCACTGAGGGACTTGGGTGAATTTTTCCAATTCGTAAACCTGAGCACCTCCAACAAACTTAAAATCTACAATGCGTGCATTCGCTTGAAACTCCTGTACCCCCTGGTCCCTATAAACGTAGTTTCTAAGACCCAAGTCCTTAAACTGCAAAGGATCCAGAATAAGGCAGTATATATCATTACGGGAACCCGAAGGAGAGAATGGAGAAGGCAGAGTAAACTCCATGGTGAACTGGGGATGACCCCCATAAACGTGGAGTTTCACCTCAGAGCAGCCAAAATCTGGGACAAGGTGCACCGGCACCTCTTTCTCGAGTTTTTGCACATTGACTTTGACAACTTACACAACATAAGACGACCAACATAGTTTAAAAGCAGCAGACTACCGATTGACATGGACGTCGACCCAAGGTTCACTTAAAGTAAAAAAAAAAACCCCAATTCGCAACACAAAGCACGAACAAAGCCAAGGGAAGTTAGCCACTAAATTAGCATTTGCTAATATTAGTTTGTATTGAATACTTCCTCAAAATTTTTGTGCGAAATAACGCCAAAAACAGCAACAAGCAACACAGACAAAAACCAAAATCTGGGTGTAAAATACCCAGAAAAGAAGATGAAAATCTTTAACAGGCCACGTAGAGAATAAAAACATCTACTACTACAAAGGCTTGAATGCCCAGCGCATTACCTGAGAATATATTTATATATTGTCAAAAAAACAAAAACAAAACCCAAAGAAAGCTAGTGATACTCTTTCACCTGGGATCTGTCTTTCATACTTCTTTTCATTTTCACTTTCCTATTATTTTTCCCTATTTCCCCACTATTTCTCCTACTCTATTCCTCACTTTATATGTCCAATGTCCAATGAGCTACAAAAAAATAGGTAAGAAGCATGAACTCTGTTAAGCAAGAATATCATCAGCTCGCCACTCCACCGAATAGACCTTTATTCGAGAGCTCCAAGAAAGACTCTTTGAAAAAAGAATAACACCTCCACCCCGTCAAGTTCTGTAGGCAAGACTGGTCTGCCATTACATCTGAATCCTTATAACAACTTACAGCGAAATAAAAGATACGCTGCAAGCTATAATTGTCAACAATACCTTTGTAACTAAATATTGAGTGACATGGGTCCAATTCTTTTGTGTCGGGTAGTTATGTTAATAATTTTAAATACTCGTAACATTTTAATTGCTATATTCCTGAAGTACTTACCAAGGTTTATTCAAATTTCATCCCAATATTTTATGTGCGTCTAAGTAATTTTGCTTTCCACTGTATATGCGAGAAATATAGGTATCAAGTGCATGTAGGAAAAAAAAATTTTGGCCTTTTTTTTCAAATTTTCCATTTGTTTTTATATATGCGTACAATGAAGTAGATATCCTAAAATAAACAATTCAAACAAATAATTTTTTCAAGGAATCCACACGTGGCTAAGGATGAAGAATAAGGAAAACTGGAAGATCCTGAAGAAAAGCTAAATTTATTTTAATAATTGGAGATGTTTGAAGCAAGCTATAAATATATTAAAAAGGAATAGTTTTTAAGGAAATAATCAATTAATCACTCAATTTATTGACACCAACATAAAGATTTATCAATACAAACATCGTAGGACCTGTTAATAATATAGTTAATTAACTATGTATTTTTATATGACTAGCTAAAAATAAAATTTTTAGAAATTGGATATTTTAGTGATTTAACATTTATTATTTAATATTTATTAGTTAATTTATTTTTACTAAATACCTATCTACTTTATTTTCAGGATATCTGCTTTTGAAGCGCTTGGTCGTCTTCCGGATTTGAACGACGCGGTTGCTAAATGCCAATTTTGTGTTTGATGTATCGTATTAACACTGCCTGTGCTTCTGATTTATTGTGGGTGCAAAATTAAACAGTTTTTTCAGTATAGGGTATAAATATTGATGTCTTAATTTGTTAGCCACCTTTCCCATATGTTTCAAACTAAAAAGAATGAATTTTTAGCTTTTGTTCGTAGCCTACGAGGTTTATTCAGCCAATTATTTTTGTATAACAGGACTGTAATTTATCAATTAAGTATATTTCTCTGTATCTGTATTTAGACCGAAAGGAGCGGCCTAATCCAAGATAGGTATAACTAACGAATTATATTGTTTTACTATTTTTTGGCGATGGACTGTATGAAGAATGAATGATACACACCAATCTTGTTGCATTGTTTTTTACTACGACAAAATTAATAGAAAAATAATTTATTAAATACCCCAGATCCTAAATTTCTTCGTTCATTTACATTTTTGAGCTTTGTACATTGCATAAATTAATCAAATTTAGGAGGATTTCTTCCAAATGTAAGCTACTGCAAATGATAGCATTAAAAAACGAATCAAAATGGCATCAGCATTTGATCAATATATCTAATCCATGTTGAAGTTCTTTCCATCTTTCTATTTTATTATGTACACTATGTTATATAATGGATTTACTTGGGACTTCATTCCCTAACCAAAGATGTTTACAAAATTTAAAAAAAGGAATGATACGAACCTAAGGAATCCAAGATCTAACTTGAAGCCTCTCGGATGTTACCCCGTTTAAAAGCACTTAGTGTAAGATATAGTAATAAAGTCTGAATTAAGTTTATCCTATGATTGTGAATATGGTTATCAATTTACTTTAAAACAAAATATTTAAAGGCACTTTATAAAAATCTTGAACAAAATCTGGATTCCAAAAATGACATTGTAATTGAAATCCGAATCAACACCTTTTCTCGCAATATCTTAAAAAAAATGAGTCGCATAGTAAAGAACATCTTGCTTTTGTGAAGCCGTGGTGAGTATTAAATATAAATTGATAACTCTCTAAATGGTCACAATTGACTCGATAAACTAGCATATTAATTCATTTAAGCTTCCTGATCGATGATTTTATTTTTATCATATCTGCCTTTTTGGAATATTGTACGATATTTGCTATTTTCCAATAAACGATAACAAAACTTTCTCTCAGATAACAGACTGTTTAGGATAAATATAAGGCTAAAGGACTATTAAGTAGAATTATTTACTAGTGTAATTTAATTGTTATCTCGTTTTCAGTGCCAAACATCTTTAGGTTTATTTTATGTTAATGATGAGTTTGTTTCTCTCACTTTTAATTCTCTCTGAAATTTTCTTCATATTCTGTGATCGCCATTGCTGAAAACTTTCAACTTAAAGAAACCATCTGGTTGATTACATTTCTTTCCATCACCTCCTCAATTTAAACTCACACCCGTTCTAATGTAAACAACCTCTTGTCAATTCTTCTTTATCTAGTTCTCCTTTAAACAAGAAATTTTCACCTCTCAGTCACATTCTCAAACCCAAAGCCACTCCTTTCTATTTTTGGAGGCATTTTGCCACACGATTCTGGTAACGGAGACTCAATCAGGAGGATGAATAAAGGTATATTTTAATCTTTTCTACCCCGTAAGGGGCGCGGCGATTTGCCATCTTGGCCGCCGTGCTAACGGAACTCAGCACCCCGACCGAGCCCAGCTTAGCCTCTACTCCTTCTTTCAGACAGCCTGTATTTCTCCTCTACTTCGTCGCTTTTCATACAACCTCTCCCGCAACTTTCTCTAGTTAGCTTCTAATTTCACAGAGTAGATGCTGACCTTCTTTACAGCTAACTATTCTGAATCGGGCTGAGGAGGAAAAGGGACAGTTTTTCCTAACCTATGAGCTCCGGTTTGGGATGGTGCGTTTTTAACAACCTGCTTCATCCCCACCCATACCTTCCTCACATCCCTTTTCCTTTTCTCTTCACACTCTATCAATTTTACGCCGCGTCTAAGGTGGAGCCGCCCCTTGCAAGTGGGCTACTACAAGGGGTAATGAGCGTGTGCATCCCGTGAAAAATTTAGGATCACTATTCCCAATGATGGAAATTTAATAAAACCCCTTCCCCTTTCCCTCTCACAATCAAAGGAGACGCTTTCTGGCAGCTCCACACAAAAAATGGAGGTTCATTCCCTGTGCTTGCGCAGAGGACCCTCCAAATTTGCTCCAAGTCCGCACACGATAAGTCCAAATCGTGTGTGGCCAAATGTGTCAATTGCTGAGAGCCGCACCCCGCTCCTTCGAAACAATTTGCTGCGTATCTCCTTGAGAAAGAAATCCTGGCCGTTCAAGCCCAGGATTGACTCTCACTCCGCGAGGCTAAGGAATTGGTCCTGGCGCGTCTGGCTCTGCCTGGGACGTCTTACGCCTCAATAGTTAGAGAGGCACCCTATGCTCTTGTCCCATCCAGGCCAACAAGCACGGTTGTTTCTACGCCCATTTGGAGCTCTTCTGCGTGTTTTACTCAACCCGGGCGCTCCCCTGGTAAAGCTGGAGGCACAACGGGTTCATAGACACCCCTGGCTAAAACCAGGGCTCCCCCCCCTTCTCCCAGTGTGACCATTTCCCGTAAGGCAAAACAACCATGCGCCTCCACCGAGTCGTTAGACTCACAGGATGCAACAACCCTAAAGTTGATCGCCAGGCCATCTTCCGGGGTTCCTAAAGCCGCCCCCAAAAGGAGAACAGCAAGAAAGGAGCTTCAGCTCCTTTGCCCACGCCAGGTGGTGAGCTGGTTGGCTTGGAGACGGTAGATCATCGAAAAGATGGGCCCCCGCATGGCGAGCCTAACCTCCTCCAATAAGGCTTCGAAGCGACAGCGTCTTCAGCGAATTGTCCGAACGAAGACACCCGGGGTTCTGCGTCTGGGAAGCGTACGGCCAATGCCGTGAGGGTCTTCTCTTCAAAGACGGCCACCGCGTCTCCTCCTTGCTAGGGTTAGAGGGCATATTCTTTCAATGGGATTGCTGTGGAATCCGGGCCAACTGGGAGGAGCTGCGGAGGCACGTCTCGTCCCGTTCCTCGTTAGCTAGTTTTCTGCAGGGAACCATGCTAGGCGCGTACCCTTTGCCAGCCCTCCTGGGTCATAAGAGTTTTGTGACCCCACCACTACAAAATGGGGGCTGGGCTGGGGAATGCGTCGTTTACACCCGGCATGATGTCTCCGTTCTTATTTTAACTTTAAATACCTTATTTCAGGCAGTGGCAGTGCAGGTTCACTTGGATAGGAGGCATACTGTTATTTCTGTGTACATTCCACCGACAGCTGGCTTCGATGCGGGGAACTTCTGCCGCGCCGTGGCACGGCCTTTTCTCTTGATTTGAGATCTGAACGGAAGACATCCTCTCTGGGAAGACTTCTCGAAAAATTCCAGGGGACAAGTCCTTGCCGATCTGATCGAAGAGCTTAAGAGAGGTATCCTAAATGTGGATGGGTTTACGCATCACTGCCCGAGAACCGCTTCATTTTTTGCCTTGATCTATCTCTCTGCTCTCCGGGTGCACAGCCTGATTTTGATTGGGGGGTGGTCGATGATCTCGATGGTAGTGATCACTTTTCCATTCAAATATCATTTACAGGGCCACTGCTGCCTGAGAGCCAACCTCGGTGAAGCTTGGCGCGGGCGCGGTGGCCTGTATTTCAGGAAATACCTGAATTCTCTATCTCAGTCGAGGAATTTAAGTCGGTAAATAAGACCGTTGAGTTCTTCTCCGGCAACCTCATCACCGCGGGCCTGACTACTATTCCCATAACGTCTGGCCGTTTTGCATGCCAACCACTCCCGTGGTGGTCGGACCTCAAACAGAAGCGTTATTCCTGTATGCGCTATAAGTGGCACCCGAACGACTTAACTGATGGTGAATTTCGTCGGGTTAGGGCTAGGATCCGGTTTCTTTCTAAGCACGCCCCCTACTCTTCTTGGCGGGCATACGTGTCTTCACTTAAAGGGAAAGACCCCTCCAGCAGAGGTGTGGAAGCGAGTCAAAAGAATTCGGGGCAAGTAACGCAGGACCCCCTGGTTCTCCAGGAGAATAGGACCACAATCTTGGACCCCGCGTCCGTGGCGGAATCCTTCGCGACCGAATTCTCCGCATTCTCTAGCCAGGTGGCTGCGCCGCGAGCATTTAATGCACATCGTGATGTCGCGGTAGGCCGCAGACTAGACTTTACTTCCAGAGGCAGATAACCCTTCAACGACAGGTTTACTCTGAGTGAGTTGCGTTCCACCCAATCTCTTTAACCTCTTGCGTGTGCATGTAGCTTTTTTTCTGGACAGAGGAGGCTATCTGACTTCTGCACAGTGCGGCTTCCGCAAGTTCCACTCCACGTCAGCTGCTCTGCTCTGACTTGAAAATGCCGTCTGCAAGGCCTTCCTTCATAGACAGCAGTACGCCACGGTGTTTTTCGATCTGGAGAAGGCCTATGATACCGCATAGCGATACGGTATCATGGAGACTCTCCACGCGATGGGAGCGAATCGACGCCTCCCAATGTTTATATCTGAATTTTTGCGAGATCGTTGATTCCACGTACGGGTGGAGGGAGCCCTTCCCGTCCCAATTGAGCAGGAAAATGGTGTCCCGTAGGGAAGTGCCCTCAGTGTCACATTCTTTGGCCTGAGCATCAACGCCCTCACCTTGGTGCTGCCGAAAGATTTTCTTGCTACGCTCTAGGTGGACGACCTTTCGATCTCTTTTGGCGCGGCCCAGATGCCAACTCTGGAGCTTCGACTCAAACAAGCATTAAACCGCGTCTCTTGCTATGCCGAAGCACACAGGTTTGGGTTTTCTTCGGCCAAGACTAAGGTGGTTTATTTCGGCCGCCATCCACGGCTCCACCCTGACCCAGATTTGTTTATTAATGGGGTACGCCTGGAAGTGGTTGAATCGCACCGTTTCCTTGGTCTTGTATTTGACCAACGCCTCACCTGGGAGGCTCATATTCGCGGCCTAAAGATCTCTTCTACCCGCGCCATGGATATTTTCCGTTCCGTGACATCTAGCGCTCAGTGTGCTGATAGGGCTACTGCCTTACTTGTTTATCGATCCTTTGTCCTTTCGAAGTTCAACTATGGATGTGAGTTTGATGCATACTCAGTCGAGCGTCTATTGCGGAAGGTGGATTAAATCCAAACTACCGGCCTTCGCTTGGCGACCGATGATTTCCGCACTTTATATATTAAGAGCCTGCTTGTCGATGCTAGAGAGATGTCATTATCTATGCGCCGTGCAAAGTACATTAAGCGCCTGTAAACACGAGCGCAGCGTCTCCCTTTGTCGCCAATGGCCTCAAAGCATCCGCAGCTGATCTCGATGGTGCCTATGCTGCCGTGAGACTCAAGTCATACCCTAAGCCCCTTGTGTTTAGGGCTAGGAAACTTTTTCGATAGCTATATATAGCTCTTGGGTCAGTGGCGCCCCTGGTTCTGCCCAGGACGCCACCCTGAAAGGGTACCACCGTTGGCTATTTTTCACCACGCCTCTCTTTCCAAAGCTTGTACAACGCGGGGAGTATTGCGTTCGGCATTTTTGGAGCACATCTCGTGTCACGCTGGAACCGTGACAGTGTATACAGATGACTCTAACTCCGAAGAGGGGGTCGGTTTTCACGCCGTATCCTCTCTGTTTGAAGTCAGTGGGGCTCTACCGGGCGGTGCGTCTATCTTTACGGCTGAGTTGGTGGCAATACACCACTCGGTATGGGAGATTACGCGACGTGCCCGGTTCGGAGACCGGAGCGTGATTTATAGCGACTCACAGGGTGCCCTGGGTGCTCTCGGAGCATTAAAATCTCCGCATCCTTTGGTTCGCAATATCCTTTATGCCACAGCTTTACTGAGCCGGGTGGATGTCGAGATTACCTTCTGCTGGGTTCCTGGACATGTAGGAATTGTCGGGAATGAGCGCGCCGACGAGGGTGCCAAAGAGCCTGCCAGTACTGGGCAACTGGACCAGCGTTTCACTCTTCCACACACAGACTACATGGCAGGAATACGGGCAGCTCTTCGGACTGCTTGGCAAAGAAGATGGGAGAAGGTCCAGGGAAACTTAAATTTGCGTGCTATTGCGCCGCGACTGTTCCCATGAATCTATCCCCCAATGCCGCGACGGCTTCAGGTCACTTTTTGTCGTCTCCGAATCGGGCATACTCGTGTGACGCATCGCCATTTAGTGGAACACTCGCCAGCGCCCTATTGTGACGACTGCCTCGTCCCCCAGACTGTTCTGCACATTCTTGTCGAATGTCGCAATCTCGGTGATCTTCGTGTACGTTAGCTGTCCCGGTACCAGGATAGGCGGGGTCGCTACCACCTGTCCCTTGTACTCGGGACGAGTGCATGTACATTGACTGATTGACTTGTAAACTTTTGGGGAGAAGCTAGCCTTCTCCCCTTTATTTAACTAGTTTTTTTTTTTTTCTTTATAGGTCGCACGTTCCTTCGCCAGGGGGACCTCCTCCCGACGCAGGAGCTTGCTTCCTACTCGTTGCTTTTTCTTTTTTTTTATTTTTAGTGTTGGCCTTTTTGTTGTTTGTTTTTTTAATCTTATTTTAAAGTAGCCAAGTACTAGGCAGTTTTTAATACGGCGACTAATGCCCAAGTAGGCAGTCGTCAGATGAGCTCTTAAAATAAAAAAAGAATAATTAATATTTTCTACATTACAGAGTGGGAAGAGACATTTGATCTAGCATGCAGCTCATAATGATGTATGCTAGAATATTAGTGTATACCAACATATAATCCTTTTAATTCGCTCTAAACAAATATCCGTCAACTTTTGTACCAGAACTCATGGACATCTGAGCTTATCTTACCAAAATATGGCTCGCAAAGCTTGATTTCATTTATATATAAAATTATTATAGTAAGTATTTATTACGTTCTCTAAATCTTATAAGTGAATTATTGCCACCTTCAGCTTGACATGGCTTGAATTAATGGCATTAGAATAATTTCTTCAAATATAACTCACTATTTCGTAAAAACATCTGTCAGAAATAAAAAAATTCTGTACCACCAAGAAAACTCTATCTATGTATTGTAAAAGACCAATTTTTAAGGTTTAATAATCTAATCAGTAACGGAAAAAATCCTCAATTTGCATAAGGATTTTTTATGATCCTCTTAATATAAAATATATATCTTAGGCAATTATCAATGAGATCATAAATCCTATAAATAAGATTGTGCCATATACAGGGTGTCCTGTAAATCCGGACCATTAGAGAAAGATCCGCCTTATTTGTTGGAAGTTCAACTTTTCGTCGCTAATTAACTCTTCTGTAAACTGTCTGTTAAGGTAATTTCACACCGTTGTGGCGAAATGAGGATGGGTGCCTTCTTTTTGTAACCAATCCGAGTAGTTGTCTGTTGTTTTTATCATGCTTGGAAATGCTTCCTTCTGCCGCATCTTGTAGTACACGTCACCAGTTAATATCTCATAAAGGAATATGGAACTAACGATTCTCTCTTTTCATACCTCTCCAAACCATGAGGCGTTGAAAATCTTGTTCTTTGGAATCATCAAACAAATGATGATTGTTTGATCATTACTCACGCATTGTTCTTCAGACAATTCGCAAAACTGAACTCATCTATAAGGAGCATCTTCAATTAAATGCTGATGGACTGAAGTTTGTATGCATGGGAGTGATATAGTGGATAGATTATTACTATTTTATTATGAAAGCTCTGCTCTGGTCTATTACAGCTGACCTGTTTCCGATTGATCTTCATGGTGCATATTTACTAAAATTTATGCCTATATACTAAATAAGATTTAACTAGAAAAGCTACAATTAAACTGGATTACAAAAGAAATCTTTGTAAGTCGAATAGGTATTTTCAACTGATTTTGGACAAATTTGTACCCCTAAATGTTTCTCATCTTAAATTGGTTTGTAAGATAAACAGCCCAATTGATTGATTACTTATTAAAAAAATTAATAAGAGCAAATTGAATAGTAGACATGAATTTTTTTCAAGTACATGGTCGTAGAATGGACTCCCAACGATATACCATATATCACTATTCGTTGAGGGAACTTCTTTAATTATCTTTAGAGTGCTTTAATGTCTGGTGGGCCGATATTTTGTATCTTCGATATGCTTAAGAAGTGGAACTGAGCTCAAGGATCATAATATTGCTATCATTAATAAAATAGATTTTTATTAATAATAACTATCAACAAACACAAGACGGAAAATATTGACATAAACAGAGAATGGAAAGGGTCGTTTTAGCTCGGGGTAATCCGAGGATTAAAGGATTTATAAGGTAAAACAAATATAGAGTTAAAGAGAAGGGATGGTTCGCTAAACCATTTAAAGAAGAGGATAGAATTGACAAAAGGGTAAAGTACTCAAAGGTGACGTTTGGCTTACGTAACTTTATACGAGTGGTGCAGTGAAAGGCGACGTGAAGGAATTTTCGGTCCGCTGGCGAGTTACAGCCGAAGGGGGGGAAATAGAAGGATCCTGACGTGGCGTCTTGAGAATGAGAACCATTTCTCGACGAACGGCTTGAAGAACAATGGCTGTTCTACGTTGTTCTCTTCCGAACAACAAGGAGGAATGGTGAGAACCTTCTCTTTTCTACGGGCTCAAGAACAATGGCTGTTCTAATGTTGTTCTTTTCTTGAACAACAAGGGGTAAGGGTGAGAACCGTTTCTTAGCGATCGGATTCAAAAGAACAATGGCTGTTTTTACGTTGTTCTCCTTTGTACAACAGGGGAGGGGATGAGAACCGTCTCTTGTCTATTGGCTCAAGAACAATGGCTGTTCTAATGTTGTTCTCCTCTGGACAACAAGGGGGAAGGGTGAGAACCGTTTCTTAGCGAAGGGCTCAAAAGAACAATGGCTGGTCTAACGTTTTCTCTATCTGAACAACGAGGGGGAAGGGTGAGAACCGTTTCTTGGCGAAGGACTCAAAAGAACAATGGCTGTTCTAACGTTGTTCTCTATCTGAACAACGAGAGGGAAGCATTTTGGACACAAGCGTCGCAAAGGCTCAAATTTTGGCACTCAAGGGATTTTGTCCTCCTTCTGGACAAGTGATGGTGAATCTCGAGGTTGAGGTCCCTTGGCGCACAAAGTGAGAGAGGGTCGTGGTGATGTTTCGCGACGAAAATATGGATCTCCAATCTGATCTTAGTGGTAAAGTTTCCATCTAAATAGTCGAGACACTCCCTTGGCGAGGGGGACAATGGAGTGGAAACTTCGAGGGAATGCACAGCCGAGGCTGGGAACAATGCCTTATCTGCCCATAAGCCTAACTCAATCTGGCGAGGTCGGCGTATGGGGGAGAACGGGGGGACGATAACCTCCTTGTTTAAACATTGACATCCGGTGGCTGTGATAAGGCGCCAAGCTTCAATGCGTAGATGCACGTGGGAGCATCGTGGTTTTGAAATAATATGTGATAGGAGTTGAAACTAACGCTGCTCAACCCGTTCCATCATACCCTTCCATTCCGGGGGAAGTTGTCAAAGAGAGAAGGGACAACGATAGAGCTCCGTTGTAGGGAACTCGTTTTCTTGTAACAACCGTACCTTTCTGCACTTAACTCGTATTACCTCAATACATATGATTATTTTGATCTTTTGATTATAAGGGAAAATAACCTTTAATACAAACTTAATAAAAAAAAGGCATGGAACAATGAAATGATATAAATATAGTACATATGGGACAAAATAATTTATACGTAAATTAATGGGTAAAAATATATATACATACAAAAAAAATTAGGCATTGAGCGTTACAAAATTCAGACATATACATTAACTAATTATATTACAAGAGAATCTTAATTTAAGTGGTACAAGATGGTATATACCTACATGGAGATACTAATCCTATGAATACACTTACTCTACGCTATTCGGTAACGTATTCCTACTGAGTGCGTCAGCAACCTGGTTATCGGAACCTTTTATATAATTTATTTTAAATTAATACTCTTGCAAGAGTAAACTCCAGCGCATGATGCGGCCGTAAGAGTGTCGCACACTCCTAATATAGGCTAACGGACGGTGGTCGGTTCCTATCTGAAATTCTTTACCTATCAAGTACATCTTGAATTTGTCTATGACCCAGATAATTGATAGAGCTTTCTTTTCTATAGTGGCATATCTCTTTTCGCATGGTAATAATTGACGACTAGCATATGCAACTGGATGACTCGTTTCGTCATCCACGTATTGAAGGAGTACACCTCCAATGCCCTTGTTTCTCACGTCGGTCTTAATCCCAAAGGATTTTTCTGGGTTGGGCAACTTTGAAATGGAGGCAGAAATGAACTTACTCTTGAGCTGATTAAAATGGGAAACAGCGACATCATTTCAACGTAAACGATCGGGAAAATTCTTTTTTTGAAGGGGCTGAGGGGGGCCAAAATTGCATTAATCTTGTTCTCTTGGGGACCTAACTTGCTTTGTCCTATTTTGAAACACAAATATTTTATGGTTTCGTGGGCAAAATGGCATTTGCTGGGGCCAATGATGAGGCCATTTTCGCGCAGTCGCTCGAAAAGAGCTAATAAGGTGGTTAAATGGTGACTCCTTTTAAATAGTTCTTGTAGCTGACTCTTTGGACGTGGTGTCAGCTGCGCGTCAATATCCAGGTCAGAGGGTTCCAAAGACTTGCCTGGTAGGGAGGGAGGAGGGTAATCGGCATCAGGTTGGATACACACTGTCTGGATTACATTAAGGGACTCCGCGGGGTAATCCTCTTCAAGCGCCGATGTTTCGTCTAGTTCTACGAAGGTATCTCCATGGGCGCGTTGGGGGTTCTTTTTTGGGGGAGGTCCACGGACAGTCTCCGTGTCCTTGTCTTGGGCCTTATCACCTAAGGGTGTTAGTGATTCACACTCCTTTTGTGCCGTCCTAAAGTCCTGGTTAGGGGTCTCCAAGAAATCGGACGGTATCGGGGTTCTGATGGGGACGGGCTCCTGGGCTTCTTTCTTAGCTCGGCTTCGAGGAAGGGCGGCCTGAGACACAGGGTCAGAACTTACTTGGGGGCTCTGTCCTATAAGCACGGAACAGAATTGTATGGGTGCTGAAATGACTTCAGCCCAGCCATCATAATATTGACACTGCAGGTAACATCTAACGACGGGAGATTGGTTCGCCCGCCCAAAGTAGTCCTGTACCACCGCAAATTTTTCGTGGTTAGGGTCCACTGGGGGGAGGAGTTCGTCGGACACGATGAAACACGTACATCCTGTGTCCCTGACGAGAGTCGATACTCAACAGCCGTTCACGCTGCCCTCCTCAAATTTTAAAGTTCCCGATGAACTTTTATCAAAAATAAAATTTACCTGGTGGCCTGACAGGGGGGGGAGAAGTTCCTGCTTGGGTCTGCACCACCGGGGGAGCCGGGGTTGCATTAATCTGGTGAACTTGGTGGGCTGGTGCGCTTTTAAGCTTAGAATTTGGGGGGCAATTTCAGCTCATGTGGTTTTCTACACCACAGGTGAAGCATATGATTGTTCGCTTCGGGAAGAGAGATGGAGGAGAAATCTTAACGGGAGGTTTGGAGTCCCGTTGTGGGTTTTGGGAAAAGAAGTTTTGGGGTTTTACGGGGCTCGGAAACTTCGTCGGCTTTCCTGTGAAGGGGCGCGAATCTTTCCTTCTTTCCTTGTAGGGGGATTGGTGAGAAGTTCGATTCTCCTTTGGGTATAAATTATGGCTGGTGGCATAGATATCCGCTTCTTCGGTACATTCTTTAAAGGTCTGGCACCGACGATCTTCGGCGTATGGGGGCGAACGGGGGGACGATAACCTCCTCGTTTAAACATTGACATCCGGTGGCTGTGATAAGGCGCCAAGCTTCAACGCGAAGATGCACGTGGGAGCATCGTGGTTTTAAAATAATATGTGATAGGAGTTGAAACTAACGCTGCTCAACCCGTTCTATCACATAAATGTAAAGTGGATATTAGTTAATCATTTGTGAGAATTATTTTAAGGCATGAACTTCCCTTTCTTCGAACTCCTAGAATGCTCAGGGGTAGGGATCTGTCTCTTCAGAGTCCAACAGTAATTATTCATCATAACGGCATTTTGGCTTCCCTGATACTATTTAATTTTCTGATGGAATCTCTTGGCCTGCTCATCGTTCTTTGATACCAGACTCTAACGAGGCCTATCCATATGTGAGAATAAGTAAGCTATTTTGAATCACATGTTGCATCCGAAGACTTTGAAGGCATTCAGCATATTGGTGATTAATCTTTTGTAGTTTCTGGCCTTCCTGTTGTCAAAAAAAGTTCTTCCCGAGAAGAACAAAACTTTTTACTGAATTTTCAAATTCTGGATCTATAATAAGCTGACGGAGTTGAGGACAATCAAATATGACAGGTTATAACTTCCCCCTGGTCTATCCTGAAAAAGGTGGCACAAGTCTGTGGAGCAGCCATCATATTTGTCAAGAGTTTTAGTGAGCTGGTGATCAACCTAGGCTTGATGTGTAGAGGTAGGAATAGTAACCTGTCTCTGTCCATGATAGGGTTGTTTATGATGTTCCTCGCTGTGCAAGGCTCCAATTATTTCCGTACAGGCCAATCCTTCTTCTTATAATGCTGAGTTTGGTACCTACTATCCCACATTCACAGAAAGCACGGGTACTTGGCGAACCCTGAATGTTGTCCCTAAAAATAGTTCACCATCTTCAAGTCAACATTAATCAACTACACATGCTTATCCTAACCAAATTCTTTCAGCACGTACTTCACTGCTTCATATTTCTCCTTCAGTGTAGTCGAGTGAGCGAGTGGGTACAGAGACAAACTATTTGCAGTTTTGCAGCAGACCAGATTTCAGCGATCGCTTGCTGCTCTCAAACAACAGTCTCTAATCTCGGGATTGGTACTGTGCCACTTCAAGTATGCGCAGGAGCTGTGCCATATATGTACAGTACACCAAGTCCTCCCCATCAGAGAAAAGAACTGAGGTACTCTTGATGTCTATAGTTGTGGAAGGTGATGCGAGCATGGTCAGAGAGGTGGTTTTCCTTCAATCTGGATGGCAATCGTTCGTCATAGGAATTTGACAAGCTGAGATCGCGAACAAGATCATTTAGTTCCTTTTGGATAAAGGGATGGAGGGGGTATCTTTGTCAAAACCACTTCTTTATTTTCTTTGACACTGGAGGAAAATTTATCAATAATCTCAGGAAGTTCTCCAAAAACAGCTACTGCAATTTCATCACAATCTGCGAGAGGGGGACGTGCTGTTTGAAGACCAGGATACGTAAGGCTGCTTCTGATCTTTCTGTTGATCCAAGTCAAATTAAGAGCTCCCTTCAAACCATGAGAATTCCCAATTTCAGTCAACTCTTTTTTCCCTTCTTTCAACGACGTAGATATTCGGTGAATGTCTTGCACACCATGTGTGTCGCCCAAGCTCTATCCAAGGTCATTAAGTTTCATACAAAAATAAGTTTACTATGCACGCTTTATTAAAATGTGACTGCTGGATTCCCTTTTGGAACAACGGTGTATTTGCGATAGACGAAGCAGGCTTCTAACCGAATCCATTTAATTCACCTGTAAAAACTGTACCAGGTAGTCAAATTTTTCAGCATGTAAACTCTTCCTAATTTGTTTATTTAAAGAAATAAGAAACTTCTTGCATCATTTAAATATAGAATATTCGAAAAGGGAAATAAATACTGTAAACATATCATCTGGTGATAAATCAAAGGTTTAACTGATTGAGAAAAACCAATGTGACTTTTGGATTTGGCACATTATAATTGTATCTCATCAGATAAAATAAACTTTGACAATAAAGTTAATGTTGGCTAATATTAGAATTCAAAATTAAGACACCTTTTAACCAAACGCATTTAAAGAATTTTTATTAAGTTTCAATTAAGAGTTAATATGAAAACATATAAGAAAACAGGAGTTATGGATGGAGATCCCATTATATTTGAAACATTCTCAATTTTCTAAAAATAGAAGAAAGAATAACGGCAATTATTTGTATTTCTGTAGTAACCTTTTGTCTTTAGTTTTATATAAAATATTGGCTCTTATTCAAGGTCCTCAAATCGTAATCAAATTGTGTTATAGCCTAAAATCTCTGAACCATATAACCAGACTGTAGTTTACAGTTTCTTCTTTCCCCAAGGTCTTTATTTTTTGTCAAAGCTCAAAGTTTGTCCAAAGTCAATAGCCTGCTTTATCTTTCAATGAATTGCTGCCGCAAATAAAGAACTTCATTGAAGGATGGCAGTGTTTGCAAGATATAGCTCGTATTCATTCTTAGTTCTTCTTATTCATTTAATGTTTGAAAGAGAACATTATTGTGTTTTAGAAAAAGATATATTTCATTAACTTTTTCTTCGGATATGATCTCTGTTTTATATTTGTTCTTCCAATTCGCTCATTTCTCAAACATACTAATCTACTTGTAATGCTTTATAAGTTATCCTGTATTTCCCCCAAATTAACTATTTTCCTAATGAGAAACGAATCCTGAAAAACATTTAAATGTGTTAGAATGTAAATGGAGTTGCATCAGCTGTATGACTCCTAAATGTCTGCACTTTATGTGGAGTATACACACAATATATGTATAGGGTTTGTGAATTTAGATGTTTAGTCATATACGCCTATTTTTACGAGCCTTTCGTTTCTAAACTGGAACACATATAAACAACTTTTAATATTCTTGAAAATTGTATATGTGCATCTAATAATGTGCCTAGATTCATTTGAAAGTACGGTTGGTTAGATAAAGTTATTAAGATACTAATATTTATTTCAAAAATAGAATGCATTCATAACTAAAGAACGTTAAATAATAACTTTCAGTTTAGACAAAAACATTCGTAATGTATGTATGGCCAAACTGTCTCAGTGTATTTTAGACTAGTACACATATTATTAGTCATATATTAGGATAGCAAACGAGTGAAGATCATTAAATTCTCAGAAAGCAGATCGTATAGTGAAATAATTAAGGCAATGTAATCACTAAGAGTGTGATTTCACGAATAATATAACTACATGAGGAAAACAGGATCTGTGATTCGACGAGAGAATCTTTTTCAGCGAAATTCTAATCGCAGCAACCATCGCAGGATGCCACGATTGTTAACAAAGGACCGATTTGAGAAGGCAGTAGGTAGTTCAAGTCAATTTGCCTTGAACATTGGCTTAATTATGTCTCATGTCGGTTGAGAGAGGTGGAAATCATAACGCGCTCCATTGCTGAGAAAGTACTTATAAGTTAATATATTAAGGCATATAGGTTGACTTTCTCTACTGAACATGTATTTTGGGGTGCTGATAAGTAGGATAAACGAATATAATTTGTATGATCGGATGGAAAACAGTATGTAAGATCTGTTGTTTTTTCGCTCGTGTGAGCATCTATTTTCATGCTGGAAACTGGTCAATGCCACACAGAAAATACGGTGAAGCAGTTCTTGGATTCTGAAAATATCAATGTGATGAACTGCCTTGCGCAGAACCCTCATTTATATCCGTTAGAAAACCTATGGAAGATAATCAGTGAGATAGATATGCTTCGATAACCGTAAGAGGTTGAAGGCAAATATTGGAAGAAAAATGCAATGATATCACGTGGGAAAAATGCCCCAAGCTGGCAAAGTCCTGCGGCCGAAGTTTGTGTCATCTTTCAGAAAAGGGGCCTGAAAACCTATTTAGGTTATCACTGTGTTTAGATTTATTGTTTTTTAGTTTTGTGACACATCCTTCATTCAAATACACATTACTTTCCTCATTAATTATTTTACTTGCTGCTGTATGAAATAAATCTTGGTCACTCTCACAAGCAAATTAAAAATTAAAAATGTGTAATTTTGATGGTTATTAAAAAAATATTTTCAAAAACGTGTAGGAGTTTTTTTAGTAGTTGTGCAACTACTGTAGATAATTGCTATTAGACAAATGTAAGTAGAAAAGAACGCCCAAGCTTACATAGACCTATGCCATAAATTAGCCAAACTCATTCAATTTTAATTTACCTTTTTCTCAATAATTTACAATTTTATAAATAGGTATAATTCACTGCGATTTAACATACTTTCCGAAAGCTTAGTGAACGATTTGAATTTGTTACCTGACATGTGATAAAATGGAACCCGCGTTCAGTGCCTTTCCAAAGACTGAATTTTTAGAAATGACGTTCTGCATATTAGAGGGCTAAATAAAAGTCTTTGGCTTTTATGTGATTGCTGATACCAGCTTACCATATAAGAACTTCAGTTCTCTAAACTATGAGGGAAAGTGGTAGTGTAATAATTAGTACATTTGTCGTTTAGGTACTTAGAGATCGAGAACTTTTAGATTTAGTCTAGAGTTTGATTTGAAACCCTAGTTGGTTTTTGGAAATCATGCTTTTAAAAATCGTTTGACTTGGATTTTAAAATTTATTTAATTTATCTTCTATTGTTTACAGATTCATTTTGTTCAGGTGATTTGGTAAGCTCCTAAAAATATCAGAATCTCATTGAACTAAGTTGAGTAGGTATGGAGGATGATTTATTAGTTCCCAATCGAAATTTTAAAACATTTGTTGAAAGAAAACTCTTCTTCTCTTAATTAATGAACATGTTTCTCTCCATTGTTTTATGCTTACACTCCAATCGTGCAGAGTAAACCTGTTTTATTATAGTGGAATTTGGGTTAGGACGTTCATAATGGATTATTCGATTTATATCCCACCAAATGCATAATAGTATCTTCCGCGGATAAGAATCCTGTTTCGGTTGGGTTATTTTTTTATTCAGGAGTACTTTATTATTAGAATGATCAATGTTATTGTACATAAACTACATTTAGTCTCTTTTACAACTTTACTTCAATATAGGTTCCATCTTTAGTTGAGAAAGAAGAGGTGAATAATATTGATTCTTTGTTGCAAGTCTATCTCTGACAAGTCGTGAGGAAAACATTGCCCCAATCGGAAAACCTCTTCTTTTTTCTATAAATGACGACGCACAGTGTTATTTTTGAAAGCTTTTGATCAAATCCCCCTGGTCGTTCTGGGCCTTCTCTTTGATCTTTCTTTCCCATTTGAAAATTCTTAATATATCTTTGACTGATTCAAAAATATTTTTCCTTTACCGTTTACTTGGCACAAATGTCATGCTGTTGCCTTTTATAAATTTCTAAGCATATAATTTGATTTTGCTCTTTTGATACCGATAATATTAATTATTTCACGATAAGTTACATTTAATCAACAATCAGAATACATAAATAATAGCCAAGAAAATGACGTCTAAGTTATGTTGAAATATAAGCTTTGTGTTTGGCAAAGACAAACAAGTAAATAGCATACGAGTATAAAGACGAACCTGTTTCAATTATTTCTATCCATAAAATAATGCTTAACATAAAAATAATGACGCAATATTTATGGGAGGAATTTATACATCAAATCCTACCATGAATTTCAGATAAACGCCATTCCATTGGACGTCAACCCCTACAAAACTCCTATGCGGTCACCTTGCAAAGTTAATCCCCCTCAAAACCACACTGACCTACCCGACAAGGCTATCTGTAACCTCTACCATTGGAAACCAGATACAGCTCATTGCATATTCATAATAAGTCCAACACAAACACAACTTCGAAAACATTCCTAATTACATGGTGTGTTGGATCTTAGAAAAGACCCCCTCCGATACGTAAAGCTCCTCGAAGCAAGTCGTCTAAATCATCTATCTTACCCATAGGCAACTTGGTTCTGTAAGTTGCTACGTATAGTAAGCATTTGTTGCTGAAGGATACAGGTATCTTATAGCTTTGTAACATGTGTTACTTAAAAAAAGCAATTTAAAGTTAAATTTGCCAAGGCAGGAGTTGTATCAAAGATGTTTAATAGTATAAAAGAAAAATGATATTTTTAAGTAGTTCATTCAATCAATTATTGCAATATTTAACTGAAAAAAATAGTGAAAGGGAAATAAAAGTGTAAAACAAAAAAGATCAGTAATTATGTGGAGAAATCGATCCGGACAAAGAGGGTTAGTGTAACCTATTCATATTGAATTTACAAAGTTGAAAGACTTTAAAATTACTTATACATCAATTTTCCATTAAAGCCTGTTGATGGTCAAGTAAAATCTTATAATTTTCTAACTTCCTATGGGAAAATAATTTACGACCTCGGTTTATCTATGTAACTTATAACATGGGAAGTTTTGATGTCTTGGTATTAAAGTTTTGAATGACTTTAGCTATTGGTCACACTAAAGGTTTTCGTACTCTGTTCGTACATTTTTAGTAATATATATATATATATATATATATATATATATATATATATATATATATATATATATATATATATATATATATAAGTAATAGGACAAATTTCCAAATTTAATTTGTTAAATGGTCAATTGAAATGCAGCCCTCATTCTCGTAACCTCATCGTAAACAGCTTAGTCAACGACCTTAGACTTACACCCCCTGATTAATGACTTTTTTTCCTGTTTTGTGTTTATTTGTGTTTTTTATATGTTTTTCGGATCTGTACGCTATTTATAGACTTTTGTAACGATTGAATTCTCAGTGTACGATTGAAGAGGGTATGATAAACTACATAGTAAAACTAGGCTCGTAAATTTAACTTTTGACTCCTATACAGTGGTTTCACTATCATATATATATATATATATATATATATATATATATATATATATATATATATATATATTTATATATATATATATTTAAATTCATGCTGCTGTGGTAAGGTTTCATGGTTAAAATATTTTCAACCGTGACTAGCGCACAGTTTGATTCTTCTCTAGAACCATATTGTTTAGATCCATTTTTCATTTTGCCTAGCTCTTTTCTTCCACTAGTAATTCTTGCCTTACCTCCAGTCATTGCCTTTTTTTCATTATGTGTTAGTCTCAGATATGTAAAACAGTAAGCTCTGGGCGATCTGTTGGCTCCTATCAATATAAACAAAATATGAAGCTAAAATATTATTTTTGTAGTAATAAAATCTGGTGTTTTAAAAATTAAAAATATCAAGACGCTTTCAAGCAACTAGTGTATCGACACTAAACCCTATACAACTGAATTTTTTGGTGCATGTATTTTTATGCTAATATCCTATTTAATAGTTTTTTCTTTCATCGTTTCTTAAATTAAGAGATCCAAAATAATTCTCGCACATACAACTCTACTTGGCAAAAAAATCAGGTAGCACTTTACAACTTGCCAATCAACACCGACGAAATGAATGAAACTTACTTGGCAACTTTCATCCATTATCCTGTTTGGAAGAATGTTTCATTGTATCTTATCTTACATTTTCGTTTTATGATTCAACTATACCGCCCCAACAGCAAGTTTCCTAAGGTAGAAAGTAAGAAAGGTCAACACCCTCAAAACCATTTTCTGGGAAGTTTTAAAAGATATTATACCAGTGGTTACAATGTATCAAAGCAAAAGTTATCCCACGAGACAACATTCCTAGCTGTTTGAAATAACTCCAAAATACCATTTTGATCATCTTTAGAAAAAACAAGGAAAAAGACGGGCCAAAAATTTTCCCCCCAATTTTCTCGGTAATGATTAAATTTTTCGGCCAAGATGATGCGGTTCGCGCACCCCAAGGCAAAATAATCGTACATATGCGGCAAAGCATGTTTTCTCGCCTCAGTAGATGAAAGACCAGACAGGGTTTCACATTTTTGCACAGTTCGTTGAACTGGTGGAATAAGCGATTTTTTCTCAGTTGATTTTCGCAATGTTTTGGTATAAATGCAAAACTCTGTAAATTCCTTTTTTCACTTTTTTCACGTGACATAAGCTTTTATGCTGCTTTCTCTGCCATAAGGCAATTTTTTACTTTTAACAGTTTCATTTACATATGTTAAAAAAATTCATGATTTTTCTTTATAAAACAGTCATAAAATTTAGGGCAGATTTGATTTTTTAAATAACAGGTTATAATCCCAATGTTTTATATATAACGGATGTCCCAAAAGTTACTTGACATATCAAAAAATTAATAACACAAAAAATAATTAAGTTATAAAAGTGAATAATATATGAAATGAAAGAAAAGATCTTTGATTTTACTATTTGAATATAATACCCTTTAAATATTCTTTATTATTGTTAAAACAAAGGCGGATTCCTTGCACCATATTTTCCATGACATTTTCCAAAACATCAGGAGTGATTTTGTCGATTTCTTCAATGATATTTTGTTTCAATTCCTGAAGATTATTAGGTTTATTTACGTATAGCTTTTCTTTAAGGTATCCCTAAGGGATAGAAATCTGGAGGGGTAAAATCAGGTGATCATGGTGGCCAAGAAACGTAACCTAAACCTGAAATTAACCGAGCAGGGAAGGCTGCTCTTAGTGTTGCCATGGTTTCTCTCGCTGTGTGTGGTGTCTCCCCATCTTGTTGAAACCACATATCGTACATACCTAGTCAACTAAGAATTTCTTGAACATCATTGCAACGCATCTTAACAAAAGAATTTAAACTTCATCCATACAAAATTCAACTAACTCAAAAATAAAATATTGCAGACCATCAAAAAATAATAAACTTTGCACGCGCATTTTGGGGACTATCAAATGATCCGACCTTCACCTCGCACCTAATCATGTCCAATGAAGTCTATTTTCACATTACTGGATACGTTAATAAACAAAATTGCAGATTCTGATGTGCTGAAAATCCCATGATAATTCACAAGCAGCCTCTTCATGGACAGAATGTTACGGTCTGGTGCGGCATAACCAGTTCGAAAAACATTGGTTACTACTTCTTCGAGGATTCTGACGAAAAAAACAGTGACAGTAACAGGGGACACCTACAGATAAGTGATAAAAGATTATCTATTGCCAGAACTGGAATATTTGGATATGCACGATATGTGGTTTCAACAAGATGGAACGACACCACACACAGCGAGAGAAACCATAGCAACACTAAGAGCAGCTTTCCCTAGACGGTTAATTTCACGTTTAGGTGACGTTTCTTGGCCACAACGATCACCTGATTTTATCCCTCCAGATTTTTTCCTTTTGGGATATCTTAAAGAAAAGGTATACGTAAATAAACCTAATAATCTTCAAGAATTGAAACAAAATATCATTGAAGAAATCGACAAAATCACTCCTGATGTTTTGGAAAATTTCATGGAAAATATGGTGCAAGGAATCTGTCTTTGTTTAACAATAATGAAAAACATTTAAAGGATATTATATTTAAATAGTAAAAATCTAAGTTCTTTTCTTTCATTTTATATATAACCCGCTTTTATAACTTAATTAGTTTTTGAAGTAACTTTTGGGCCACCCGTTATATATATATATATATATATATATATATATATATATATATATATATCAGGGACCGGAAGTAGTCTGCAACCCAGTGCTAAAATTATAACGCCTAACCTAGAATCCAGGAATTGTTTTATCCAAGCACTTCTTAATTACAGGTGTAATTTTGTCTCCCTTAAATAGTTGTTTAGACATTGTAAACCCAATGCAAAATCACCACTAGTACGAATTCGGTTTTATATAGACAAGAAAGCCTTGTCATATTTCTGTCATGACATTCTTGAATTTGCAGGTTTAAATGTAGCAGAGCAAGATTCATCCATTGCCAACCTATTTACAAACAAGTTTTAATCCGATCTTGTCATTAATGAATTGGTAACTAAAACCAGATACCCACGCTTTTAAACGAAGTGCTTAATCCCCATTGTTATACTAAACTAGCCCATTCAGTCCTATTTCCATGGCAACCACCGTTCAGATAATTACTGATTGGTTGATTAATTATCTCCTTTAAACCACCTTTATTTTCTCCAGCATATTTAATTCATGTTCGAAGAAATAATGAATAAGACAATTGTTAGAATTTAGGTCATGACTGCCATTGGTGTAATGTTAAGTAATTTAAAATATGTGATAATTTCAAATTTTAATTTTACTAAAATACACCAAACTAACAAGTCTAAATATCCCCATTTTCCAGAGAAAAGTTCAAACCTTGAGAAACCGAAAAGAATATTTTTAAATATTAATTAGATGGAGGATTTATGAGCGATAAATCTTTAAAACTTACATCGATCCTTTCAAGCTTCCAATCTTTTATAATTGGTACCTTCTCTGTGTCTGCAAAGTGATGATTCGTTCAGCCGCTTGATGTACTGCGTCTACAAAATGGAAATATGATTTTATGTATAAAAGGAGAGTTAAAAAGAAGGAAAAGGAGAGCTTAGATACTATTTTGATTTTTTCCTGTTTATCGTGTAACTTAAGATTATCTAATGAAATATTAATAATACATTTGAAGCTGTACCTCTATTAATAAAAATAATATTTCAAAACAGCAATCACAAAAGCAAATAGAGTGTCATATATTATGGGGATCTCCTTAAGGTGTTGGTGCAAGCCTTTAATTTAAAATATTATCGAAAATATTGTAGTCAAAACATGTTTGATCATATCTTTGGTTTGTGCTGATACCTTCAAAATCGCTATTTATTCCTCTGACGAATTTCAGGTAGCAAGTAGCTGCTTAAAGAAATTTGTTTTTTATCCATGGAAAAACAAACTTTTGAGATCAGAGCTTTTAGCAAATTTTTGAAAAAACCTGACTGAAAATCTCCTGCTATTATCAATTCTTTGCAGCATGGTTATGGTGATCTACACCACATAGAAACACTATTTTGCAGTGGATGAAATATATCAAAGGAGGAATACAATGAGAGAGAAAGGAAACCATCTACATGAACCGATGCAGAAAAGGTGGCCGCTGTCCAAAAACTTCTCGATAAAGATTACCGGATTAGCGGTGCGTTTATTGCCAAAGAAATAGAGATTTCTCAAGGATTAGCATGTGCAATTTTAACAGAGAATCTTGGTCTCAATAAGCTTTTTACCAATTAGATTCTCTAAGTTTTGCGGGATGATCAGCTTGCACAAAGGAGTCATGTTCCATCATGCAAGTGCTCCGACTCATTATTCAAGGCTAACAAGAGAAACTTTGATGAAATTTCGATGGCAAATCATACCCCATCTACCATATAGCCCTGATCTTGCACCATCGTCCTTGAAGGTAAAATAAGATCGCACAGTATTCATTGATTATCTTGTTAAAATGGAGGGGATCAAGAGTTCAAAGGAATCTATTAGTGACCAGAAGAAAGAGTTGGTTACATCATCATAAGAGAACATGCCTTCAAAGGAAGGTGCTTTCAATCTAAGGCAGCTTTTTATTCCGTAGGCAGAGGGGATGGACGCGATTTGGCAAGAAATAAAAAGACGAGGTATGGCAAGGGAGAGTCAACTCAAACGAATTGCTCTTGAATTTTGAGGAATTTAAACAAAAAAAATGTTGTTTCGTCTTGCTTCTTTATAATATTCATACTTTGCATAACCGAAAAAAACGCTATATCTCAGCCAAAAATATATATATATATATTAAAAATTAAACAAAATATAGACTAGCTTATGGCTGCAAAATAACATTAATTCAAATTAGCCTCCTTCAGCCTTCAATGATACTTTAAGACTTCCCCCTCTGTAGCCCAGGGAATATCTTCAAACACCATCTTGATTTTTTCTAAAAGCTCATTATTAGTGTTTCAAACAGAACGGTCGCTCTCTTTCTCAAACAGTTCCCCATATATAGTAATTCATGGAATTAAATTCCGGATAATTAGGAGTCTAGAAAGTGGAGATTACATTTTTTGTCTAAAATGATGCGGTTCGCGCACCCTAAGGCAAAATAATCGTACATATGCGGCAGAGCATGTTTTCTTGCCTCAGAGGATGAAAGACCAGACAGAGTTCCACATTCCTGCACAGTTCGTTGAACTAATGGAATAAGCGATTTTTCTCAGTTGATTTTTGCAATGTTTTGGTATAAATGCAAAACTGTAAATTCCTTTTCTCCATTTTTTCACGTGACTTAAGCTTTTATGCTGCTTTCTCTGCCATAAGGCAATTTTTTACTTTCGACAGTTTCATTTACATATTTTAGGAAATTCATGATTTGTCTTTATGAAACAGTCATAAAATTTAGGGCAGATTTGATTTATTAAAGAACAGGTTATAATTCCAATGTGTATATATATATATATATATATATATATATATATATATATATATATTCAAATTTTGTTGAAGACCATTGTGGTTTTTGCCTTAATTAATTTCCTTTGGCAACTACTTTCTCTTCTTCTATCTTTTTTATTCCATCTTGTAGATGATGGTTCACTTCTCCAGTATTCATCTCTTTTTTAAATGAATGTGTTTGGTAAAAACCAAACTAAATTGCTGAGCATTCGATCTTATTCAATCATCTTCGGAGCGTTTTGATATGTTCTTGCCTCCTTTACCGATGTAATGAGTGGAGTGAGAATCTGACAGAATGAAAGAAAACTATTTTCAAAGGGGTTCATCCCGCCTAAATTTAACGTAACGTTAGAGGAAATGAGCCATTCCGGTGAGTGGAATATTAAAATAATTTTAATAGGCGATTCCACCTTCTCACTTGACTGTTGATGGTCGGCTTATCTTCGTTTTTTAATATGGCTCCTAAGATGTTTAGCCTCGCTTTATTGACTTCTGTTTTTTTAATAATGATGTTATCAACGAGCATATCTCTCGGTAAGTTAATATTATGGGCACTCTCTATATGATATTTAGGCCCTTAGCTTTGTAGATGCATAGGAAACGTCTCAAGAGGGAAGTGGTTGTTAAGCTAATATATTTTGAGTTATTATAAAGCTTACAGTCATTATCAGGGCGATGAACTCGAAAACTATGTTGGTTGACTTGAGATTCGAGGAGTTTAGGCAGGTGTTTTTTATAATAAATGATGAGTTGTATTTTATCCGTTTGATTGCTAAAAATCAAACGGATAAAATCCAACTCATCATTTATTAGGCGGAATAAATACCTCTTAAAAATCGTAGTTTTGGGGAGGAAGACCATGGAGTTTATCCTATTGTTCGCTAGCATGGCGTTTAGTTGATCCTCGAACATCCCTAGTCACATAAGGTTCTGCGCGCGCGCGTGCATTATGCAGGTCAGTATCTTGATTGGCATCTCGCTGTTAATGTTTAGGTATACCTTCGTTGCTTCGTATTCGTTAATCGCTGCCTTCGCGACCAGGGCGTATATGGTTATTTTTCTTGTCACTACTGCCTCTCTCTTCTCGTTGGTCTTTTGTCTAATAATTTATTTTTTTAATGGGCATACCATAGCCATGGCCCTGTGTCCCATCTTGCAATTAGTACATCTTTCCTGGGTGCTCTTGCACGTCCTCCAGTTATGTCGCAACTCGCCGCATCGTGAACATGTCTCCTGCTCCTCTTTTTACTCTCTGGTGGTGTGGCTTTAGATTTTAAAGCA
This sequence comes from Ceratothoa steindachneri, assembly GCA_963969495.1. NCBI lineage: Eukaryota > Metazoa > Arthropoda > Malacostraca > Isopoda > Cymothoidae > Ceratothoa > Ceratothoa steindachneri. Next base: position 64,727,353 of record OZ018319.1, read on the forward strand.
TCGGAAGCACATTCGGACTGGAATAAAATCTTCTCTCTAAATTTGGTGGCGGATTATTTGTGCGTTAAACAGCTGGAACCTTACTTCCTTCGCCTCCTTTGTCATTGTTATTTCAGTAAAGGAAGCAAGAACATATCAAAACGCTCCGAAGATGATCGAATAAGATCGAAAGCAAAGCAATTTAGTTTGGATTTTACCAAACACATCCGTTTAAAAAAGAGATGAATACTGGAGAATTGATCCACTAGCTACAAGATGGACTAAAAAAGAGAGTTAGAAGAAAAAAAGTTGCCAAAGGAAATTAATTAAGGAAAAATACACAATGGTCTTCAACAAAATTTGCATTCAGGAAATACTGCTACCCAACTACACTAATATATATATATATATATATATATATATATATATATATATATATATATATATATATATATATATATATATATATATCAGGGACAGGAAATAGTCTGCAAACCAGTGCTAAAAATATAACGCAAAACTTAGAATCCATGAATTGTTCTATCCAAGCACTTCTTAATGACAGGTGTAATTTTGTCTCCCTTTAATAGTTGTTAAGACATTGTAAACCCAATGCAAAATCACCACTAGTACGCATTCGGTTTTATATACACAAAAAAAGCCTTGTTACATTTCTGTCATGACATTCTTAAATTTGCAGTTTTAAATGTAGCAGAGCAACATTCATCAAGTGCCAACGTATTTACGAACAAATTGTAATCCGATCTTGTCATTAATGAATTGGTAACTAAAACCAGATATTCACGTTTTTAAACTAAGTAATCAATCACCATTTTTAGACTGAACTAGTCCATTCATTCCTATTTCCATGGCAACCACCGTTCAGACAATTACTAATTGGTTGATTGGTAAACCCCTCAGAACCACTTCTATTTTCTCGCATTTTTAATTCATGTTTAAAGAAATAATGAATAATTCTATTAGCGTAATATTTTTTTTTTGTCCTCACTAAAACAATTGTTAGAATTTAGGTCATGACTGCCACAGGTGTAATGTTAAGAAATTTGAAATATGTGAAAATTTCAAATCTTTATTTTTCACTAAAATACACCAAACTCACAAGTCTAAATATCTATATGTTCCAGAGAAAGAAGGTCAGCTCAGCCTCAGAAGACGACACAAATACGAGTACCACCAAAATAAATAACCTTCAACGGTATGTAGTCTGGTGCAATATGAGATTCAACCTGGACTGGAACGGTATATATATATATATATATATTTATATATATATATATTTATATATATATATATATATATATATATATATATATATATATATATATATATATATATATATATATATATATATAGTTAAATTTGACCTAAAAGTGCAAATGAGTCAAGAAACCTTTTTTAAATAGATATTGAAAGACACAAAGTTCAATAAGATCAAGGGAGAGCACAATTAAGACAATTTATAGGAAGTAAACAGAAATTTTCCAAGCCCCCGCCCCCCCAAAAAATCCAGGCTAGAAATCGAACTTTGATCTCCTGATTCTCTGTTAATTCTAGGTCAGCATATTTCTTTTTTCTTAGCGTTATTTCTGTCTTCTTATAGTGAATTGCCTTCTTTGTGCCGTCCTTTACTCTCCTTAATCTTTGTCTTCTAATGTACCTTTATATTGCCTTTATAAAATCGGGTTTCTTATCTCCTGTGCTCAATCACCTCAAATTTTACTTTCTCTTGTCTTAGTTGTATAAGTAACGTCTTTATTTCTTTCTTCGAAATGTATTGGAATGCCAGAAATTAAATTTGGTGAAAGCCTAGTGTATATTACTACCAGCCTCAGTGGGTGTTGCCCCCTTTTGCTTTTTTTTTATATATATATATATATATTTATAAATAAATATATATATATATATATATATATATATATATATATATTAGGCTCGGTCACGGATATCTAGTAAAGATTTCAAAATGAACTTTTTGTTTCTGCACTCGTGAATTATTGTGAGGTTTCATGAGAAACTTACAAATCCGAAGTTTCGTCCATATTAAAGCATGTTGAAGGGTCGCACTGAGTGATCGAAAGTTTGCTTTGCTTTCCCTTAGCATAGCATACCTACCATACAGTGTGGTGTGGGCGCTATGCCTTTAAATATACTTCTTGGTGATGTCAACTCGTTTTGTGCGTACCCCGACGTTTTTTTTGCTGTTATATAGCTCTGTCATTATACTGTCAGACCCAGGTCTAAATGGCGAGTTGAATTCTGAAACAGACTGAGCTGTTTTTGTTGGAACAGCCCCATGAAGCCCGTAGCCAGATTTTCCTTCCAACAGGGAAAGATGTTCTGCTGCGACTTTTCTGCCATGGATCGAACATCAAGGAAAATCGAAAAGCTCTCATCAACTAAGTCGTCGAAGTTTGGGAACGTGCCCAAATTCCGGTTGTTCCACTGCGATCAATCATGAAAAAACTGGAAACCCTTGACGGGAAGTTCGAAGTTCGTAAGAAGGCGAAAAAACTTTAATCCGAGAGGGACAAGGTATCAGACGCCCTCCTCAGGGATATTTGTCGTCACTGTTCGACATCGTAGCCCCTGCCACTTCTTCCTCCATGATCCACCTCAACCAGTAGGACAAGAACTTCCTCGACGACCAAAGGGGCCAGAGAAAAATGGTCATGAGACTCTTGACAAGAAGAGCGTTGTAAAAGAGTCTAGGAACATGAGAGGTTTTCTGCTGAGAGAAAGAGGAAGGAAAAGGAGTTGGCGAAGACTTCGGAGAGTGAAGAAATGGTTGAGTTGGCGAACGGGAGTTTCACCATCGTTTCTTTATCAATTCTTCGTCCGCCACCAACTCTGCTGCTCGGGAGAGCGCCGCTGCTTCTGCTTGTCCTCCAAAAAGCTAAAGATCATGAAGGAGCTTGCAGCAGCGGTTGACATGGTCAAGTTGACCCCTCGCGGAGCCCACCACGTCTTCTCTGCCATCGTTGCAGACCAGGGAATGCTGAGTCCGTCCACCTCGTTTATTCACCGACACTGGAAAGTGTTGTTGAAGGAGACAGCAGAAGCAGCCGTCAAGGATTATCAAAACCAAGTACAGGAGCCCGACGCGGTTTTCATCCTTCATTATGACGGAAAACTCTTGCCCAGGTCAGAAAGTCAAGGTCATATCGATCGGTTGGCCCTCGTTGTCACCAGTATGCCCCTTCAATAAAACAAGTTCCTGGCTATCCCTGCCTCGCCATCCGGTACTAGAGAAGCAATGGCCAGCAAAGTCGAGGAGATCCTCAGACACTAGACGTTCAAAGACAGAGTTAGGGGTCTCTCGTTCGACAGCACCGTTTCAAACACAGGCCTCCATGCTTGCTGTCGCACACTCCTCGAACAGAAGTTGGGTCGTCCGTTGTTGAACTTAGCAGGCCACCACCATGTTATAAAGCTCAGCTTGACTTCAGCCTTTGAGGCCACCTTCGGCCAGACGTTCAACTATTCAAACGGTTCCACAAGAAGTGGCCCTCTCTCGTACATGCCAATCATACGATCATCAACGACCCTCGGTTGGCTGACCATGACGAATGGAAGAGGAGGCCCTTTGAGGCTCTTGGCAAGGCGGCTGAAACGACAAGAGACGATTATAAAGAGTTCGCGAAACTAACGGCAAAGTCCATCAAAGGGGAGATTCCCACCACTTTCCGCAAACCAGGAGATAACCTTCACGCGAGATGGATGGCGAAGTCGATCTACGTGCTCAAGATCACGTTGTTCAGGAAAGAATTAGAACTAATGCCTAGGGAACTGCGTAGCCTCCAAGAGATGAGTGTGTTCATCATCCTGATCTGTGCCCGTGCCTAGTTCGAGGCTACCTTGGCCGCAGGCGCTCCTTTTAACGATCTCACTCTCTTCCAGAATCTCTACAACTACAGAGACCTCAACTCAAAGATCTAGAAAGCCAGAGAGAAGAGTTTCAAGCGGCACTTTTGGTACTTGGGGACGGACTTCGTTGGCCTTGACTTGTTCAGCAACAAAGTCACGATCGAGGAGAAGACCAAGATGGTGGAGAAGCTGGCCATTTACAAGGACCTCAACAAGAAGCGATGGACGACAGGGCCCAAAGATCTTTCTTTGGTGACTTTAGGTGACCTTGTCACCAAGCAGTCACTTTTCACCTTCACAGCACTGAAGTTGGATGCTTCGTTTCTCCAATCTCCTATGCTCAGTTGGAAGGAAAACGAAGCATACAACTATGAGAAGGAGACCGTCCACCATCTGGCAGTGACCAATGATGCAGCGGAACGGGCGATTAAACTGATCACTGATTATTCCCAGATCCTCACCAAGGACGAGAGCAATCGACAAGCTCTCTTGCAAGCTGTCGAGCGCCACCGGCGGCTGAACCTGAACCTTAACTGATTTTACAGATGAATATAAAAATCATTTTAATCGTTATTTTAGCCATTTTCAGTTTTATTTTGAAGAAAGTCCAGGAAATGTGCCATTCCTATCACTGTTCCCTAAGTGTTCTTTGTATAGTATCGGAGTAATATTCATCCCATATACACTGCTGTATCGTGAAATGTTCCTAGAATAGTTCTTTACCTCACTTCAGAGCAAATAGTTTCGTTCCTGTGGCATTTATAGTTGATGTGAATAAATAAGCTTGAAAAATGAACACTTGTATAGTCTCGAAGAATCAATTACCCTGTGCCACCCCTAAATCTTACAAGATTCACATAAACCTTTTGTTTTTTTCCCTTGTTATGACTCACAATAATTCATGGAAGCCGTAAGAGATTTCACACTTATATTTTTTTGTATATATATATATATATATATATATGTTCGAAATATGTGAGTAGCTGCATTATCATGGATTAGAAAGTAATATAATGCCCACTTTCAGCATCCAAGAAGACCAAATATTACTATCAAATTTACTATTTACAGCACTCTGAATTGTCGGAATAATGGCGACTGTTTCAGAAAGATAAATCGTGATAAATGATGAAACATCGGCGTTCTCTTTGTATTGGCTGCATTAAAAGAGATGATATCAAAGTCTGTTATCAAACGCCTCATCTTAAAGAGAGATCTATCGAAAACTCATAAATTGTATAAAACTACACTGAATATCAGACCAGGACTTAAAAAGGGAGGTTTCATTAAAAGTTTCAACTGATATTCTTCGTAAACCAGTTTGTTTTTTCATTTACAGAAGCAAATAAAGAGTGGTCTGCGTTATTTTTTGGTTTGGGGTTTTATTTTTGCGATATTTTTTTGATTTACATTGAAAAAGGGTGTTATTTTCTGAATCTTGGTCGTAATTTAATTTCTAGGCAGTAAAGGGGCATTTTCCTTAGTGACATTAGTTAAAAAGAGATGAGGGAGATATAATTGAGTATTTAGCACACATAGATAACATTAATTCAAGTATTAAGTTCCTATTGTGTAATCAAATTGTTGCTCCATTACCTTCTCTTAACAACATTTATAGCAGAATAAAATTGAAGGTGATATTATAAATATTTCACTAGCAAGAAAAGGATTTAACCTTTTTTAACTGTATTGGAAATGTTAAAGCTTTACTATTATAAAATTCAGTTAAACATTATTCAATTAAAATTAAACAAACTACATTAAAGAACATATATTATCCGGAATAATATATTTTTGCTTCATTCATATTATAATTTCTCCCCACGTAAAAATGTGTAAATTAAAACACTTCTCAGAATGCCACAATTAGTACTTTTAAAATAACTCCACTTCTACTCTATCACGCAATGGTTTTCCAGTCTTTTTGCCCTACCATCTTTTTTCGAGTATGCGTTAAAGCTCCTCACCTACTATATAATTTTAGCCTATTAGCTTTTCTCACAATTTAAAATTCACCCATATTTTTCTAAAGTTATTTGTTACAAAGTACCAAGAGATTTGAGGATTTAGCAGCTTATTGATTTTGTACAATAAGAAAAAATATTTAGAATTTATACCTTAAATCCATTTGGTATTCAACTAAAAGTTGAGTGTTTTTGTTTGTTCTCTCGAAGATTGTATCCCAAATATAATGAAATTATATGAAACTTTGTGAGTTGAAATATTGCTCTCTATGAGTAAGGAAGGATAATTGAAATGTCAGGCAAGTACTATCAGCTAGAAAAGGCAAATCTTCTCATTTTCTGTGAAGCTTTGATTCCTAAATTTTTCTTATTCAATAAAAATACAAGAAAAGAAAAACTTTTTGTACTAGAACGAATGAGGTACTCTCGATATAGAACATGGCGGTTGAAAAGCTTTATATTTTCTTGCCCATTATCGACAAGCTCTTCGGCTGGGTCATCTACATCGGAGTCCATGCAATCATCAGGAGGTTCCAAGGCTACATTAATGTCTGTCGACTTATCGTCATGATAATCAGACAATCTGTGAAGATAGGCTACAACATCTTCTACATTCACAATAAGCCTACCGAAAATATTGTATGGATAATTTAATAAAGAAAGTTTATATATATAATAAAACTATATATTTACTCTAGCATAACATTTCTGACTATTAGGCCTAAGTAGCACATACAATAAAACAAAATGTACCGTAAAAATGAGACTACCTGGTATAAACTGAAATATTGTTCCCTATAGTGCCCATTTAAATAGGCACTATGGGGAACCATAGGGGAACTACAGGCAGTGTAGTTTTAACCATAAATAGTAGTAAATTATTCGTCATACTAATAGTTATAACATGGAACTTACCTTCTGGTAGACATTTTCTAAGTGTTCAGCAACACTTGTAGATTTACTTCACTATAAATAGTATGTTTATATATCAATTCGATAGGTGATGTTGCCAGATGAAATTTTAATGTTTTCTATGAGTCTTTAGTCCTAGAAAAAATGATTTAAAGGAAAACGTTAAAATTTACAACAAAACGTAAAATGCATATATTGTGCCTATTTAAATGAGCAAAATGCGCTCATAGGTTAAGACAATACAAGAGACAGTTTACTAATCATGTGAAGAAACTTTATGAGTTGTACTATAGATGTAAGGTGGCTAACCACAATAACCGCTGGGCACCCCCCATATGTTGTGTCATGTGTAAAAGTTTCCTTTATACCTGGGTGAAAGGCAAAAGGCCTGGCCTCATGTTTGGCGTACAAAGGATCTGGAGGGATCCAAAGGACCATTCAACAGATTGCTACTTCTACTTAACATATATTAAAAGTGGGCATTCAATGTGTCTTCTTTCCTGGTCTTTGATATAATTTCAAGAGATGTATCAATTAAAAAGATCAAAATACATACTATTTTGTACTTCCACTATTTATGCATGGGATCACAACCAATAATATGCATTTTTAGTCTGATTTTATTTTATTTCCCTGCAGGTTGCAACAGAAAACGCAATAAATATATTATGTATCCAGTCTAATATTCGCCAGTTCGACATTGAACTGCTATTCCTGTACCACAGCCACTGTCTGAACTACTAAGCGATGACACGAGCAACTCAGATGATTTAGAATCTCAAGATTCACCATATTTGGCCCAGCTCTAATCTGACAAAAAACTGCACCTTCTGAACCAACCGAAACTCAATGATCTAGTTCGTGATCTAACATTTACTAAACAAAAGATTGAACTCCTGGCCTCACATCCGCAACAATGGAACGTGTTAGATAAACATGCTAGAATTACATTATTTAGAAAGCGTTCTGCAGATCTACAGCAATTCTTCAGTTTTGAAAACAACTTGGCTTATTGTAATTATATTAAAGGCCTATTCCATGCCCTTGAGATGCCCTTTGAACTAAATATGTGGAGGTTATTCATGGATGCATCCCTTTCCAGAATAAAAGTGTTCCAGTTCCAGTTGCTCACTCAGTCATTTTAAGAGAGACATATGAGAACCTTGCCTTATTCTAGACCGCATAAGTTACAAGTAGAATGAGTGGCTAATTTGTATGGACTTGAGAGTAGTAGCCCTATTTAATGTGCTACAAACTGGATACACAAAGTTTATTTGCTTCCTTTGCAAGTATGAAAGTAGGTCCAGAGCCTTATATACGCCTAGAATGGTCACTTCGGGAAACTATGATACCTGGATGCCATAATGTAATTCATCAGCCAGCGGTAAAAAAGGAGAAAATCATTTTGCCACCACTAGAGATGAACTCGGCCTAATGCAGCACTTAACGAAAGCATTGCAACATTACCAGCCCTGTTTTCAGTACGTCAAAAGACATCTTCCCTAAAAAATTATAGCAAGAATAAAAAAGGCATCCTCGTAAGCTCTCAGAATCGTCAACTTATAGCCGATGAGGACTTCCAGGCGACAATGGATGAAACTGAGCTAGTTGTCTGGCATGCATTCAAAGAGGTATGCAAATGGCTTCTGAGAAAGCACTAAGGAGCCCAGCGAGGGGCGTATAGCAGAGAGCCTAATCAAGTGCTACCAAGATCTCGGATGCAATATGTCACTGAAGATACACTTTCTTAATTCTCATTTGTCCCTTTTCCCAGAGAATGCAGGATATATGAGTGATTAACATAGAGAGAACTTTCATCTAAATATACTGTCAATGGAAAACAGGTATAAGAGAAAATTGAGCCTTGCGCTGCTGGCTGACTTCTGCTGGAACCAGAAGCGTGACACACCTGAAACGTATTACAAACGAAGAAGTAAATACTAAGATGTAAGTTAATACATTATATAATGCTAAAAACATTTCTGATCAATTATATATTCATAAATTAATTATAATGGACACATTTAATCTAACCTTTTGGAGCGAAATACATTTATAGTATCGTGGAAATCGGTATCATTTGCATAATTATTAAATTCGCATTTTGTAAGAAAATGTTACTGATGGGAAAGTTTTGTTATCAAATTCGAATTCAGCACACTCAACTTCATAATAAAATGAACATGGCATTTATGTTTTTTTTAACACTGAAATTTGTTGCCCAGTGTTATTGCTAAGGTGTCGTCCGTTCGAATGAATTAAGAGACAATGATCTCACCCATCTCCAGAGTAAGTCATATATGCACACAGAGTGATTAAAAGGGTGGGTTCTACATTGATTTTGACGTTTGAAGATCAAGAACTGCCCCAGTTTATTAAAGCTTGGTACCTTTGTGTCCTAATTGGCCCATATGTCGAACTACCCAGACTTTGCTTCAACTCCAAACAATTTGGATATGTTGGTCGTAACTGTTGGCAACTCCGTTACTTTGTGATTATAATTCACACTACTATGGTCATTAATTAGACATAACAACGCGTTGTGCATACTGCAGTCGTGCTAATATCGCTGCGTCAAAAAGATGACTAATCTTGTTATACGTAATATAGGCCCTCGCTTTGCGCGACTCTCTGTGTCTGGACGTCAGCTAGGGTCGCCAACGTGCTCAAGCCCAAAGTTCACCATTTGGTCAAAATTCTCAGATGTTTTTCCTAATGCTGAACGAAACCGCCTGCCTATCACGTTTGGGTTCCGAAACACCTGTAGCATCTTATTGGCAATCTACCTCTAATGTCAGAAGTATTTCCGATATACCTTCAAAGCATTGCTCTTACACTGAGTACTCACCAATGCTCGTCTTCCCCCGCCGACTCTAATAGAACCACTGCCTAGGGTGAGATCTTTGAAGAGATGAGACGTTCTTTGAAAAAGAATTTTCTGTATCAACCAGTGATGGTTCTTCTAGCCGGAACCGTCACCCAAAGTGCCGTGGTAATAGGAAAGATTCCTCATCTCGGTCATCGGCCACCAATAAGGGGGCTGCTCTGGAACTGACTCGGCTAAACCTCGAGAGTCTTCAACGGACTCTTCTCCTGCTGCTCAATATTTGCTGTCTTCGAGCCAATCCCACTCTTCAGAGGATGTAAACCCCATACCTGTCTAAACGGTTGTAGACAACCATACAGCGTCACGTACTTTGCCTAGATCGCCTGTTCCGCCCACTTACCCTCTTACGCTTAATCCGATGGAAATCAATGTTATTCTAACATCGCCAGACATATTTGTTGGATCGAGATCTCAGACACGGAAAGCTTCCTCGGGTCTCAATTCCGCATCTACCGTACGAGATTGTCTCCACAATCTTACGTTTCCGACGGGCTGTGTGCCCCAGTAACAGACAGAACCCTCTGCCGGTCCCTCAAGCCCCTTTAAATATTCCCCATCTCCTCTCTCTCTACGATCTCTTCCCTTACTAGAGCAGCCTTTGACTACCCCTCATAGCTAAACCGTAAACGTCCGCTTATAGCTAAACTAGTTAAACCTTAAATTAGTTTATTTATTAAATGGATGTCTAATAAAATTCCTTTGACTAGCCTTCATCGCTAAACAATAAACTCACGTATGTATTAGATAAATGTCTAGTATCAAGACTTTTTGACCACCCATAATTACTAAATTGTCAATTCTTATATTTATTAACTGGAACTCTGGTAGTAAGACCTTTTCACTACTCTCATAAATAAACCATTAACTCGTTTAAGTGTAAATGGATGACAAGTAACAATAATTTTTGACTAGCGCTCTGACATAAATTTTAAACTCGTGTATACATCAAATAGATGTCCATTAACAATAATTTTTGACTAGGCCTTATAGCTAAACCGTAAAATCGTGTATATATTAGATGAATGTCTAATAGCAATACCTTTTTACTATCCGTCATAGCTTACATTAGTAACATTAGTTCTCATCTTTTTCATCCTATAAATATGAGAACTCTGATCTTTGTAGTAGAAAGAGTAATTATGTTTCTAATATGTATAAGAGTTTTAGAATTTTAAAGTATGTACATTGAATGTCATCTACTTAACTTTTTCTTACAGCTATCTAAGATATTTTAATTGATTTTAGCTCCAAGAACACTGTTGTGATAAATTAAATAACGGTTTCTGTCTCGCTAGAGAAGAAGAGAATAATAGATAACGTACTAAAACGTTACATAAAAGGAAAATTATCATCTCTTATTTTTTTAAATTAAATTGCCTAAAAGAGAAAGTACTTCAAGCTTAAATTCAATTTAATAGCAACCAGTCCCATTTAAACTGATTTATTTGTCTTCCTCGCGTTGTCTTCAAGAATTGGTCTGTTTTGGGAAGCATTTTACTACGTAAGAATACCTCTTCACCTGTTGCTGTGAGGTATTCACCCAATACATGAACCTGCTAAATCAGCAAGAAGAATTTGATAGAAAGATCAATTTACAACTCTTCTACCACATTTGATTTGACAATGTCCAAAAATAATAAGAAAAAATCATTACATCAAAATAAAACTCCTTGGAAGTGATTATTATTTTGATTGAAAGCTCCATAAATTAGAGTTAACTTGAAAATTTAAGTAATTTATTATCATTTATATGAGGGCATATTTGGATTGATATTTAATAAAAGTTTTCTTATTTGGGAAACTTCTAACACGAATTATATAAAGAAGGCCAGTAACGGCTGAAAGAATGATTGTTATGCAGGAGTAGGTTCTGTTGTTGAGATTTTAGTATAAGTAATTATAATTAAGAAAACAAAATAGCCCTCCTTTAACATGAATATATACAGGCATATTATTCTTGATAGTTTGCCCTCAATTTTACGTTTTTAAATTACTTTAGAATGAAATTCCATTCTCGATGTATGCTTTAAACTCAATTATCAAGACATCTTATATCAATTCGGTTTCCTATGAAAACTCCCCTTTATTTCTTTCTTTTTTTTTAATTAGAAAGTCTGATTTGCTAACAAAGCTATTCGTTTTAAAGTTTGGGTAAGTTTGATTTTGTTTTTATACAAGTTGTTGATTTTGCCTTATTAACCTCTTAATAAGTCTGCATTACTTCATTTGATACTTTAAGTTCTCGTGCGTTTTAATGAATCTCTAACTATCAGTATTTAAAATTAAAAAGCAAAGATCTACCAGCACATCTGCACTAGACAAGTGTTAGGAGAGATCTGTAACTAAAATGCTGAAATTAGAGGATTTGAAAATGTTTGGAAGATACATAGCCACAGATCCGCATGTGGGCATTGGGACCGGGATGACAAGCAATCATCCAAATGTCAGCTGCAGCATAGTGACCATGCTACACTTAAACTTATTTATTGTGTAGTGTATCTAGAAACTAATTAATTTGATTCACATTTTGTATTCTTCTGACTAGTATAAATAAAATTAGATCCAGTACATTTCTGCTTTCGATACTTTTGCCAAAATACACAAATACTCTTATGATCGTTACCCATTGGCAATGTTGTGCCGCGACTTCCGATTTCACAATGCAGGAGGTTCCATTTCTCTCAGGGAATCGGACAAACCAGACGAAAAGAATCGCACGCCATGCCCAAATAAATATGAAAGAGAAGTCACATTATGAGGATAAGTGGCTCATAACTACAAATACACAGAATACTCAGGTGACACTATGGTGCAATAGATCACTACATGAATAGCATAAAAATAAATATACACACAGCGGGCCGAAACCACGCATACCCAACTACGCAAACCCACCTCCTAAAAGAATTCTACGGGAAACATTTGACAAGTCCCTAAAATTCTACACACCTCAACAAGTCATACAAGCAAGGGTCATAAATATTAAAAGGAAGCTGCGCAAGTTCTATCCTCCAAGCCGAAAACTATAGGTACACATATACAAAACACCAGTCAGACCACTGCGCACATACTGGCTAATCAAGCTTTTGCTGCGAGTTAAACATAGCAGATGGAAGCACAGCGCACTCAGAATTATATTCAAAAAACGCGAATGTATCTCATCTATTTACACACACTTGGCTACACAACATGAAAACAACATAATAATATCACTCAACACTTACATTCAGACCCGTTTAACATGAGGGTTGGGTAAACTCGCAGGAGACAAAGCATGCATACATATACACGAAAAACAATAATTATCCACACATAAGATAACAGTAACATTAACAGCGCGTTTCTATAAACGCCTCATTCTATCGCCACATAGGTCGTATCGGACTACACTACCTACCCACACACAATAACACCAGGCATCTTTGTCTATCCACCGATCTACTTTAGATTTTTAGCCGAGCCTTTTCCTCTCCTATTACAAGAACTTCTCTGGTTTTTCATAGTGATCCCTATTCTGTTCTTTCTATTCGCATTCGTTTGGAAACGAGATGGATCATATGATATGTATTACCGTTGTGAGCATTTGTTTAATTACATTAGATCTTTAAGAGACCTACCCTTCAACTCATTTCATATTCCCACAAAATTTTAAATTTCGAGGTGATTAGCTCTTGTTAAAATCAATAATAGTATAATTATCCATTGTTTCTTATTTCCAATTTATGATAATCATTTAATATCAAAGGAAACCTTTAGCGCAAATTCATGTCAATTACTATAGGAACCGAACTTTACAAACTAAATTCCATTGTCATCTTGCCTCGGATAAACAGTTTTAATATTGGTAAATCACAAGTTAAAGAAATTACAGGCAATTATGATTAGTGAACTATTTTAAATATACTTACTCGTATGTTTATATGTTTTTTGAGGGTAAACTGTAATCCTGAACATTTAAAATGAAGATAACCTACAGCGTCTCCTGTCGAGAGTTGGTGTAGAGAAATCTATACAGTAAGTGGTGAAGATGGGAGAGATGATAATAGGGAAAAGATATTTAGGTGCTAGTACTTCTACATTCCTTTGGGGGAGGAGATCAAGTATCTTTGGACGTTGTGGTCGAGAGAGGAGGCAATCCCCAAGAATCAGCTGGAGAATTACATTTGAGAGAAGATTTGGAGTACAACAGCGATACTCTTTTCTTTTTCAAGGATCTAAAATACTGAATATCACCATAATTAAAAAAAAGTGAAAATCTAAATATATAAAGATAATTTATATAAATAAAGGTCGAAAATAAAAAATATATTAAGTGAAAATCTTCAAAATGAAAAATGAAATATAATTCAATATTTCATGAAAATTTACAAAATTAAGGGTGAAAAGTACTTAAAAAATGACCAAAAAATCTCCATAATTAAAAAGAGAAATAAATATTTACTGAAAATAAAAACAATTTCTAATACATCTAGGCAACTTAAAAAATGGCGGGGAAGTTCAAAATACTATTGCCAGACAAAAAAACAAAGAGAATTGCGAGCACTCTTGTCTTTATTAAGAGTCTTTTTCAAGAATCGAAGTCGCTTAACCGTTTTTGTTTTAAATGGCGATGTCCTTGGAATTTTCTTTCCATTTTTCTTGCTTTTTGATATCATGCGATTATATAGGCTTCATTTGAATGGTGAATATAAATAGGATGATGGTGAGAGTGTTGGCAATCATTACAGGTGGTTGCCAGATGGGTTAGAATACACCAATTCAAAATAAGAGATAGATGAGATTCTAAATGAATGGAAGAAAAAATTTATGCATTTATTTATGTTTATCTATATGTATCAAACTGTGTGTGTGTAAATATTTAAATAAAGGATAGATGCATGCATATATGTGAGAAAGAGCAGGAGGGATAGGTTGCATCGGCATGTTTACGTATTTGAGCGAGGGGGGTATAAGGATGTGAGTGAGAGACAGAGTGAGGTGAAAAGGAGAGGGTATCTGTATGTGTATTTCTTTATTTGTAAAAACGCTAGGTGGATATATGTCCGTTTGAAAATGGAGATGTATGTGTTTTTGTGTTTGCGTTAACAAGTGATGTTCATGTCTATATAAAAGAAGTGTATGTATATACCTAATGTGTGCGATAGAAAATTTGAGAAAGAAATCCCAAGCACTCTATGCAATGCAAACGGTTCCAACCACAAGACATTATTCTTTGCGCCTTTAACATTCCAACGAAGACCAAGCCAAAGTCAACACAGATGAGATTTCTTGGGTTTTGGCAGATCTTGTCACCCCATTTGGTTTATACATCAATTGCCGGAGAAATGGAAATAATATGAGCCTCTTTTATATGAATTCTTTATAAAAACTATATCCAAAAATTGACTTCAAGTATCTCAGTATGTTTTAGCTGCTATCCAATTAGCTTTCCTGCGATAAACAAACATTCAAGTATAGAAGTAAATGATAATTACTTTTGTACAAATTGATTATGAAGTACTGTTCCAGCAACAGCGGGAAATGAGGAAAAAGGATCCCCTGCCTTTTTTTTAATGTGTATAATTTCATCAAAAATGTATTCGCCCTGGGAGTCATTATTTCTCCCAACACACCTTTGTTCAATGATGTATATCTAGTGTTATCCCTCATAAAACATGAAAAACTACTGTATTTGGCGTACAATTAGAACTTACATTTTCTTAATCTCCTATTCCCTTTTCAAATCATGAATTAGTAGAATTCGAAATGAAGTAACGCCTTACAAATGCAAAATCTATTTCAAAGTCGGTGCAATGGAGGTATTGAATGATGAGAGGTATAAAAAAAACATATACTTTACTAAAAAAGTAAGGTTCTTGGTTTAAACAATATTATATAGATTTTTATCTCCTTAATAAATTTATATTTTGGGAATGATTTACTGACATGTTTTGCCATTTGTATATAGGTAAATACACAACTATACCTTAATTTTACTTAAAAGATGGTACAAGATTGGAAAAGATAGTTCAGATTAGAACGAAATTTTCTTCGAACTATTTAGTAATTAGAAGTAGCATATAGCTAATCAATTTTCTTTTCCAAATTACTCAAATTTGGTTTAAAAAATTGTCTTTGAAATCATAGTAATAATGAAGGACCAAATGATAATTGCTAACTACGACTCGGAGCGAAATTGCCGACAGTCGAGGAACAAATTTCATTATCGCTTCTGACAGCGCCTGATTTCAGAGACTTAGAACTCGGATAAAACCAAGCTCTAGTATCTCAGATATTAGTCTCTGTCTCTCAACGTTACCCTTTCTGTCCTTTTTTTTCCTCTTTATTTAATGAAATCGTGTGATAACAAGTTTCTCAGATACTAGAATCAAGTTATTTGGAAACAAAAAAATATTAATTGCAACTAGATTTAGTCCTAAAATATAGGTAGGACTAAAGAGTAATGGAACTTGATGGAAGTGGTGGTCTTATGTTCACTTATTTATCACAGATGTTTCCTTTTCCTATTTATCATTTACCTAATATAAGGAATAATCATCTGGTAAAACCAGTTTCTACATACTCATGGAAATTATTCTATAAACGTTTTAATTATTAATAATATTTTTCTATTAAAAAAAAGGAAACTTTCTTTGAATTTATAAATCAATTTTGGTGTGTTAACTTAAATTAAATTATCGCTTTACTCAATTCACCACCTTTAGAGGATATTTTCACTTAGATTCTAAATAAATATTTGCCGAATCTTGAATGAACCATTTTGCTAATACTATTCACCCACGTTAAGGATTCTTGTCTTTTGTAGGTAAATTAATGAACTTTCAACTCAGTTATAGGTCCAATCCTAACTTTGATAATTTTCCATCTGAAAAATTTCATTCCAGAAAATATGTAGTTTAAATCCGTTCGGAGAACTTTTCAACCAAAAAATATTTTATCTAAGCCTCATGAATAAAACTTATTCGGATTTGAAGAATATACGGTTGAAGTCTCTATTCTAATTGAATGCGTCCTTATCAAAAATCTTTCATTGGGAACAATATTGCATAAAGAAAATAAACCGGCAATTGAAGATGTCACCCATGTATGTCAAATGAGGCAATCGATCCAAACTAGGCTATTTGGTAGATTTCTCACTGCGTGCGATAAGAGAGCCAGCAGTGTTTCGTTCTGAATGCTATGGAATGAATTCACCTCTAGCTCTTAGTACATGTGCAGTGTATACTTCACCTTTTATGTGTTTAGACAAACAGTTTCCCAATGTAAGATTGGTTGATATGAATGAACTTCAAGAGACACTTTAGAGTTTTATATTTAAAGTCGAAGGGTTATTATTCATGAGGTATCGATATACTTTTATTTTCTTGATAAATTATCTCTGAAAAGAGGTAATGTATTTGTAGAATAAATTCTATCGTTGAAAACGGTTATCATTCATCTACGTAGGTAACCAAAACGAAACAACATTTTCGAACACGTATATAAGAAAAAACACAAGCAAAATATTTAATCTAGGATTATATTAAAAAGAATTAAAGAAAAATCTAATTCTAATCACTTTAACTTCATTTAAAAAATAGACCAAATTCAAACTCGTTTCCTGATTACTAATGTTAAATGAACATAAATGATAACTGCCAATGATAATGTCTCAAATAAACAGATGACTCGCATTAGCATAGTCGTCAAAAAAATCGAATTTGCACTTATTCTCTTATCATTAGGAGAAAATAACCTTTCTTTTTTTCAAGTTCTTACACTTTTATTACGGTATCTATCTTTATTTTGGAAGTTACAATATCCAGTTCCATTTTGTCCAAAAGAAAAAAGTACAGGTTTTAGATCTCAAACAATTAAAAATAGTTTTTTATTACGAATAATGCCGTTTGTAACTTATGATTAAAATACATTTAGAAGGATATTATGTCTATATGAAAAATATATATGTATGTATATATATATATATATATATATATATATATATATATATATATATATATATATATATATATATATATATATATATATAATTTTACGGTGAAGGTAAGGACACATAGGAGGCTGAGGTACATGTGATTTATTTATCGAACAACGTTTCGGGCGTATCACCCATCTTCAGGTTCTAAAACATAAAGTAATCTGATACAGTTAAAGAATATTAAAAATATTAAAAATAATTAGGTTATGACTATATAGGTAAATCAAAAATTAGAAAATAACTCAGGAATTTAAAAGTCAAGAGAATCAAATTATCAATCTAATATAACACTATTGAAACGAAAAAAACTCACAAAAAACAAAAGTAAATAATTACTGTATAATATTGCTTACCGATAATTCAGGAATTTAAAAAGCAAGAGAATCAAATTATTAATCTAATGTAATCACTATTAACAAGAAAAAAAAAGAAGCAAAAACACAAAAGTAAAAAATTACAGTATAATATTGCTTACCGATGAAGTTCAGGAGAAATCACAAAGTTAAGAAATTATAAAAGATGTGGCTTAAAGATGGATAGGAATTTGATTGGTTGGTTGTTAAATAAGAGAAGGTTGGTTGGTTGTTGAATGAGGTAATTAAAATTAAGAAATAAGAAGAGGAACAGCGGTATTATCTATGTTGAGTGTAGGAGATTTTGTACGTATTAGTAGGGATTCCAAAATTCTTAGACTATATTCATTGTTATTATGACCAATTATTTTGAAGTTATCTATGGAACATTCTGTCTTGCATTGTATACTATGATTTCTAATTACAGAAGCTTCCTTCTTAGACAATATTTTACCAGTGCGATGGCTTATTCCCATGTGAGAACAAAACCTCTCTTTCAATGAGCGAACCGTACTACCAATATAGGTTCCTTGCAAACAACAAGGACAAGTAAAAGCATAAACAACACGGCTACTCATTTCTAGAGGAAGTTTGTATTTTGACGAGAAAAAACTTCCTATGGAAAGTGGGTTAATAAAAGTGATTTTGAAGTTGGTATGAAAGAAATATTTTTTAAGTAATTTGTTGCATTTTCTAGTGAATAATTTATTGTAAGGTCCCATTTCTGGTACTACGAAAATTTTTTAATTTTTGGGAACATTATATGAGAGAAAGGATGGAGAGTAAATTTTGGTAAGAAAATTATTGATTAGTTTGTCAACCAAAGATGGGGGGTAACAATTATTTTTAAAATAAGACTTTAGAGTCTGAAATTCATTGTGCATTAGGGGATAATTGGAGGAGAGATGGTAACCTCTATATATTAGAGATTTAATTGCACTGAGTTTGTGTGACAAGTCACAATGGCTGAAAAAATTGATTCCTAGGCCACTAAAGGTAGGCTTTCTGTATATTGAGGTAGTTAGTTTGTCAGTTTTTTCTATAATGACGTCTAGAAAAGGAAGTTGATAGTTACTCTCTAATTCAATGGTATATTTAATGTTGGGATGATAAGAGTTTATAAAATTAAAAAAATGGTGGGCATGTTCTATATTATCAAAAATCGCAAAGGAGTCGTCAACATACCTACAACATACCTAAAGGGCAATGTTTCATAAAGTTATTTTCAAGATGAATCATGAAAATATTAGCTGCTATTGGAGCAATTGGTGATCCCATTCCTACTCCATCTATCTGTTGGTAAACCTTGTTATTAAATAAAAAATAATTCTCATTAAAAATCATTTCTAAAATAGTCTTGAACTTTTTGCGAGAGAAATTGTGAAAGGTGCCTGTTTTGTTAAAAATTAGATTTAAAATAATATCAATTGTTTCATTAACAGGAACATTTGTAAATAGTGAGGATACATCGTAACTGACTAGAACTTTTGAGTGGGCAAAATTGTGTGACAATAATTCATTAACAAAAGAATAGATGTTTTTTATGGTGTATTGACCTATGGCTAACCCAGAGAGCAATTTAGCAACATATTTAGAAAGGTTAAAAGTTGCAAGAGAATAGGAAGCAAGAATTGGTCGGAGAGGAAAACCAGCTTTGTGTAGCTTAGGGAGGCCGTATAATAAGCCTAACCCAGAACCACTAGAATGTAGGGCATCATAAGTTTGTTGGTCTATAACTTTAGTGGATTTTAGATTTAACAGAACTCTGTTAACTTTATCTTCTAGTTTTAGAGATATTTTTGCAGGTGTTTCTGAGAGCAGTTTAAATTTTGTAGTGTCTGCAAGTATGGATTCCATTTTGTGCACATAGTCAGTTCGATTTAATAGAACAACTCCATTTCCTTTATCGGGTTTGGTAATGACAATATCTGGATTATTAGATAGGGAACTTAGCGTTTTAATATCACTGTTTCTGAAAATAAGAGAAAATCTTTTTAATTTCTTCAGTTTGTGATAAAATTCGTGTGCCACTTCTGAGAAGTCAGATTTGAATCTACTGAAGTCATAGTTTATGGGTAATTTACGAATGTCATGTAGGAAATTTTCAAAGTATAAATAGTAGGAAGGATATTTGATTTTTAAGTTAGGCAATTTAAATTGGAAACCCAAAGACAATAGAAACTCTTCTCGTGGAGACAGGCGATAGCTAGATAGAATTTTTACATTATTACCATTGGAGAAAAGATCAGGCTTTCCAAGGCCTAATTTGTGGAGTTTTTTGTTATAAATTCTAGATACTTGTTGAGAATACCCTGAAATATCATGGTAATTTAGGTTTTGTTCTCACATGGGAATAAGCCATCGCACTGGTAAAATATTGTCTAAGAAGGAAGCTTCTGTAATTAGAAATCATAGTATACAATGCAAGACAGAATGTTCCATAGATAACTTCCAAATAATTGGTCATAATAACAATGAATATAGTCTAAGAATTTTGGAATCCCTACTAATACGTACAAAATCTCCTACACTCAACATAGATAATACTGCTGTTCCTCTTCTTATTTCTTAATTTTAATTACCTCATTCAACAACCAACCAACCTTCTCTTATTTAACAACCAACCAATCAAATTCCTATCCATCTTTAAGCCACATCCTTTATAATTTCTTCACTTTGTGATTTTTCCTGAACTTCATCGGTAAGCAATATTATACTGTAATTTTTTACTTTTGTTTTTGCTTCTTTTTTTTTCTTGTTAATAGTGATTACATTAGATTAATAATTTGATTTTCTTGCTTTTTAAATTCCTGAATTATCGGTAAGCAATATTATACAGTAATTATTTACTTTTGTTTTTTGTGAGTTTTTTTCGTTTCAATAGTGTTATATTAGATTGATAATTTGATTCTCTTGACTTTTAAATTCCTGAGTTATTTTCTAATTTTTGATTTACCTATATAGTCATAACCTAATTATTTTTAATATTTTTAATATTCTTTAACTGTATTAGATTACTTTATGTTTTAGAACCTGAAGATGGGTGATACGCCCGAAACGTTGTTCGATAAATAAATCACATGTACCTCAGCCTCCTATGTGTCCTTACCTTCACCGTGAAATTGAAGATTAGACTGGTCAGCAGCAACTCATATGACTATATATATATATATATATACAGTTGATCCTCCATATTCGCTGGGGATAGGGACCACGAACCTCTGCGAATATTGAAAAAACGCGGATAGTTGACGCTACGCCCAAAACACCCCTAACCCTTCCCAAACATCGTAATACGCTCTCCATATTAATTCAAGAAGTTATGTTTTGTCATGTCCATGAACACATACAGTATGAAATAAAGTATCAGAACACATTAAATTATTTTATTGTATAATGTTTACTCACCTGGATATAGTTTTGTTTTGATTGAAGAATGATGATTGATGACTGATGATTGTAGATGTGTTGCTTGTGCAGTTCAATGATGACGATGACAATGATGACGATAGCAATGATGATGATATAACTGCACAGGGAAGCTGAGGAGATTCTAATTATCATCAGACTCCTGCTCAGTAAACACCGGAGGAGAAGGAGGAGGAGGAGGAGGAGGAGGAAAAGTTTCTCCAGAGGTGGAGGGCGTAGTTTCGTGTGTGGTTAGGGGTTCAGGCCTTTTACCTAGGGTAAAGAACACTCTAATGGGCACTTGAGATCTTTGCTTTTTCATGTTATTTAGCATGTCCCAGTAAGGGCCCATAGCAAGTTCGAGGCTATTTTTTTCCTTCATGGAACGAAACATGTGAGGCTCCCATGATTCCAAATCTGCCTGAACACTTTAATTCTTCCCTGAAGATCGGCCAGCCTCTCAAACTTAAGCCCAACTTCAGCTTGAACTTCCTTATCTTCTTCTTCTTTGTTAGATTCTTCTGTATTGATCCTGGTTAATTCATCCAAGTCATTATCTTTTAATGGGGCAGTGTGTTCATCTATGAGGGTTTCAAACTCATCCTCTGTTACATCTTCGAAACCTTCGCAAAATTACGAAAAATAAACAAATCACCGCTGAGACACGTGGGGTACAAGCGTATTGAATGGAGTGCAGGAAATCTACACATATACTATACATACTGTAGTCGAGCGAGTGAGATCTGAATGCTGATTGGCTGGAATCGTCCCGTCTCAGCCAACCAACACTTACGTTTTACGACTATGTACGTAGGTTTCCGCGGATGTCTGGAAGGCCCCCCAAATTATCTGCAGATAATTGAAGGCGCCGATGACGAACCGCGAATAGCCGAGGGTCGACTGTATATATATATTTCTTTTACACTTCACAAAAAGGAATTAGGTGTAACATTTCGTCTCTCTTTATCATCATTTAGGGGCTCGCCTCACTTTTCACTTTTTCTTCGCCAGGTCAGTTTTTGAAGGTGTCAGGATGGCTATTCGGTGTTCGTGAATGAGACGGACGATGAATTGATTCCGATCCTCATCCTTTTTCAGCGCCGCATTTTACGCGTCTGCCAGGGGCTCCTCTCGTTCAACTGCGTCGTTTACCACTCTCAAGCTTTTAGCTCTGGCCTCAAAGTCCTCGTACAGCTTGTTGCCCTTCTATCACAAGGACTCATCTGCAGGAAACCCTGCTTTGCTTCCTGGGCTCCTCCTTTCTTCAGGACGTCGAAAACACTAAGCGACTTTTGGGTGAAGAAAACATCAAGGCGGATGACAAGTGTTTCTTCGATTTTTGCACGGCGTGGGTGATCTTCAGGCGGATTTTTCTTCTTTCTCCGGGTCACGCAGTCGGCCAACATCTAGTCTGGAACCCGGTTGTCCAACAGGCAAAGGCCGACGAATTCTTATGTCAAATATCCGAAGTGCTGTTTTAGGGCATTTTTCGTGGTTGCAGCGATGTTTATCTGGTTCGAGTATTTCTGTAGTTTAATTAGCATCATGATGTCGTTTTATGTGGCGTGGGATTACAGAGGAGCTTCGTGCCAAAAGCTGACATACACCGGGAGAATGAACAGTGCCATGCTAGCCACATTCCGCTACTCTCATTTCGTTGTCTTGAACTGGAGTCAGAACAGGAATATCTTGAGGCAGTAGATCCTCTTTGACCTCTATCTCGCGTGGTGGATGGTACTATGGGCATGGAATGATGATTGAGTCGTTGTGCCCCCTGAGAGGAACAGGGCTACGCGCCTCAGGAACATAAAGTAGTCCTCGCGCGGAATAGTAAACCTTTATCTGAAAGCGGAGCTAGCCCAGATATCCTTCGATGAGGGTGTCCTCAGCCACTGTGTACTCTTATTAGTTGATATTCGCTTAAAAAGGGCAACTTACGAACGTCCAGTGTGCCCAGACACGACTCGAAGTACGTCACAGAGAACAATCTCAAACACATGATGGAGGCACGACAACATCGTCCCTTCCCTTCCACGAACTTTTTTGATCCAGACACAGCTGCAATTGTGGAGGCAAGTGCTGCTTGCAGTTGTATCGAAGACCAATCCAACTACTTCGTCACGAATCTTCCAAGCCTTGAGCAATTCTAGATACGCTGCGATGTGAGTTTCTCTAGTACTTCAGGGAGCACTTTGAATACCCAGAAACTTCTCGAATCCTTGACCAGTTGTCAGAATCACAACCCTGTCTACTGTCTTCCCTACAATCTCCTGAAGCATTTTCTCTTCCCAATGCAGGAGAAAGGTACCAGCTGCTTGAAAGTTCTTCCGCGTTTCTTCGTCTTTGATTTGGCATGTGTGACGAAGCGACCGCTATATTGAACTTCTGGACTACTTCATATCAAAAATATCGTAGGTTATGGCCTGTGCAACAGTGCCAGTGACAAATGCTGCACTACGATCTGGTAAATCGACTTGATCCAAAATGCCGACTCCTTGGTAAGATTCGAAAATGTTCTTGGGCCTCTAGGTAGGAGGCCTAGATGTACAAGCTAAAGTTGAAGATCGGTAGTCGTATTCAGCCTGTAATTTCTTTGATGATGTGGATCTGGGACTGAAGGCAGCAGCAGTTCCTTGAACTATGGCCTCTTGTTCGTCGTGTCTCCACTTGAGAGCAGCTTCTTAGAAATTTCTCTTCCCACGCCTTGCTTCGACTCCAAAATGCTTGGCATCAATCCCTGCAATGCTGTACGAGATGTTCTCAGGCTGCATTTTGAGGAACTCGTTGTCTTTTTCGTTAACCATGGTGTAGAGGGCATTGCTTCTGGCAAAATTAAAGATATCCTGAAGGTTATCTAGGAACATCTTCTTGACAAGGTCCGACTCTTGCCCACGAGTCCCGTCTTTCTTGCGTGCTCGGTATTCGGCGTGGACTCTCGAAGTTTCCTGACACTAGCATACATTTGCTGTGTTTAAATCCTGGCCTGTCCCCTACGGCAAGGGCCTCCCCACATACCAAGTTCAGGATTCTGAGACGGTCTTCTTTTCCACGACGTGATGGAACAGGTACAACGGCAGCACATCACCCTTACTTGGAAGATGGGCACATCAAATGGAATCAACACGCTTACCGAAAAGCCAACACTCGGGGCTCGAACGAGTACTGATTATCATAACCTGAAAACAAGAATGAAAAAGAACAGATTAAAAGTAGGGCGACCTCCAAATATCATTGTATTGTGATGAAATTTTGCACACAAGGAGAACAATGCAAAACGAAAGAAAGCAGTGGTGTGGAAAAATGATCAATGTACTTTGAAATTTTATATATATATATATATATATATATATATATATATATATATATATATATATATTATACCTTTGGACCACATGGTAGCTGTATAAATTATCAATTTCTACAGCTACCAGGTGGCCCAAAGGTAGAATTTCTGTTGCTTCACTTAGTATTTGTGAATGTATCCAACCCTGTGAATGGCAACATTTGGTAACTATTTTCTGTGGCATTCGGAGCAGAAACGGGTGAATAAGAGATAAACAAAGAAACTAGGTGGTGAGTCTCCTAGTTTGAACTCTAAATAAAATCAACAAAAAATAATAGCGAAGCACTGGCGTTCTCCGTTTAGATGATATCAGTGTACACAGGACTCGAATAGAGGCCAGAATATTTTCAACTGGATCTGAGTCGTTAATAGGTATACCAATTACACCACGGTAGAATAGTAATGTTGGTGATGATATAAAGTTATTTATTAAACTTATTACAATTTAAAAGTACCGGACGATTACATTAGTAGTTTAAATAAGAGCTCAAACTAGCTCTTCCTGCGCCACATTAGAAAAATATAATCGTGTTAGTATTCATCCCTGATCCCCCCCAAGCCACACAAACCTTTTCAAACACCATATGTTTATCTACTTGATGAATTTCACCGTATTTAATATGGAAATAAACGGCCTACTCTATATAGTTTACCCCAGTATATACGGGTATGCCAAACTTTGAGGTATTTTAATCATTTCTCTGTGACAATACGTTTGTTTACTAACCCTGACGTCATGGTGCGCATCTTAGCAATGCGCCAGTTTTTGCTGTGTATATAATGATGCATCACAAGTTTTATGTATTATATTAATTTTCCGCAAAATATTTCTTTATTGACTCTCTCATCATCAACATGAGTTTGAAAAGGAAGCTAAGGTGAAAAAAACTATTTAACATTTCTCATTTTCGTTGACATTACAAAGTTTGGTTAAGTGGATAAATTCTGTAACTGTTTAGTTATGAGTTAATAACGACTATCAGTTGTTTTATAGAGGATTTAAGGATTTTAGCCAAAGGATAGAGCTTTTCTTTAGCTAGTTTTATAGAGTATTTACAATTATTATCAAATAAAACAAGTTCATCACCTGTGATTATAATGATTTACAGATTGTGCCAGAAGAAACGTGTTCTTTCAGTTGGTTTTATAGAAGATTGCAACTTTCTTAAAGGAAACAAGTTCTAACAGTTGGTTTAATTGAGGATTGACAAATTGTCTCATAGAAGACAACTTTCTGAAGTTGGATGTAAAGAGGATTGACGCGTTATCTATAAAGGAATAAGTTCATCAGTTGGTTTTATAGAAGATTAAAAGGTTTTCTTAGAAGAAGGAGGTTTTATCAGTCGTTTGGTTTAAAAGAGAATTGACAAGTTTTCTCAAACGAAACAAGTCTCATAAGTCAGTTTAATAGAGAATTGTAAGGATATATCTAAAGAAACAAGTTTCATCAGTTGGTTTTATAGAGTATCGACAAGCTTTTACCTAGGAAAAAAGTTATATTAGCTCATTTTATAGAGGATTGACAAGATTTCTCGAAGGCAACATGTTTAATCAGTTAGTTTTATCGAGGATTGAAAAGTTTTCCCAAAGAAAACAATATCTTACTGTTAGTTTTATATTTATTGGCAAGTAATCTCAAAGGAAACAAGTTTAACCCCTTTCCTTTTTAGAGGATGACAAGTTTACTCAAAGGACACAAGTTCCATCATTGTTTTAGAAAGATTTACAAGTGTATCAAAGAAAACAAGTTCCTCCAGTTTGTTTTATAGAGGATTTACCAGTTTTTTCAAAGACAGTAGTTTCATTAGATGTTTTATAGAGGATTCCAAAATTATGTCAAATGAAATAAATTCCATCATTTGGTTTTATAGAAATTTTAAAGGGCTTTACCAAAGGAAACAAGTTGTTTTAGTTTTTTTATACAGGTATGAGAAGTTGTAAAAGGAAACAAGTTCCATCAGTTCGTTTTATAGAGGATTGAGAAGTTTTATCAAAGAAAACAATTAATGTTCCTTCTTTGTTTCTTTAGAGGATTGTTAAATTATTACAAATGAAACAACTTCTATCAGTTATTTTTAAAGAGGACTTAAAGATTTTTACCACCGAAATGAAGTTCCAAGTTTGTTTATGGATGATTATCAAGTTTTCTAAAAGGGAACAAATTCCATTAGTTTTATAGAGGATTGACAAGTTTTCTCAAAAGAACAAATTCATTCACTTGATTTTATTGGGGAAGTTTAACAAGTTTTTTCAAGGATAACATGTTGCCTCAGCTGTTCTATAGACGATTGTCAAATTATGTCAGAGGAAACTAGTTTAATCAGTTGTTTTCATTAAGGATCTTAAGGGCTTTATCAAAGAAACCAGTTTCCTTATTTGGTTTTATAGAGGATTGAGTTGGTTTATAGCGGATATAGTTTGCTTATAGATCAGTGACAAGTTTTCTCAAAGGAAGCAAATTCCATAATTTGTTTTATAGACGATTAAAAGTTTTTTTTTAAACGAAACAAGTTCTTCTAGTTGTTTTTATAGGGATTTGACAAAGTTTTTGAAAAACAAGTGCATCGGGTGTTTTATAGACGCTTTTCAAATTATGTCAGAGGAAACTAATTCAATTAGTTGGTTTTATACAGGATTTAAAGGATTTTAACAGAGGAGAGAAGCTCTTTTAGTTGGATATAGATGATTGACAATTTTTCTCAAATGAAAGAAATTACATCAGTTACTTCTTGATTAACATGATTTCTCAAAGCAAAAAAATTCCTTCACCTGATTTTATTTGAGGATTTAAGCGTTATGTCAAAGGAAATAAGTTTAAATCATGTGTTTTTATAGAGGATTGAAAACTTTTCTCAAATAAACCACATTCCATCAGTTCGTTTTATAGAAGATTGAGAAGTTTTCTCCAAGTTTTGCTCCTCTTGCTCTGGGACAAAGGGGAACTAATAGTAGCTCCCAAGCGCACTAGCAACACTATAGTTTTTTACTTTATCTTTTCAGATCAGTCCGTCCATCATTGAGAATGTAAGAGATCCCCCCTTCTCTCCCTGCACTCTTCTTCGAACTCTTGTGCTCTCTTGACCTTGTTCTTATATCTCAATTTACTTGTGTTTTAATCCTTCATTAATTAAAGCTGCTGTTTTATTACAAAAGATGACATAAGCCCTATCCATTACATTTCACTACCAAGGAGAATGTTTAGAATTCAATAAAAGTCTTTTTGTACCCCAGTGTAAACTTCGAGGTTAAGATAGATTTCTAAAAATAACTCAAATTCAATAAAAAATTACCTTCAATACCATTCCTCTTCATTTACAGGTCCTCGTTACCATCGGGCAAAAAATTTTTTTAACTCCTTCTTAATTATCTTCTTTGGTGGGGCAGCATTTTTCTCCTTGTACCATCATTTAATCCCTTTATTTCCATTCTATTTATTTGTCTTTTGGTGTTTGCCAGATCCCCTCACCTTCCATTTGGCGTAGTTTCTTTTCTTTTTACTTCCTCTTCCTGTCCCTTGATATAGGTTACACCTTTCAAAGGAATCTCTTTTTCTCTGATGCAGGAGTTAATGCGGGAGTGAATCACAGACTTCTCACAGCTTCTCTCCTCCAAACTAGAGATCTGGCATATACAAGTGATAATATAACAGAAACTTATCAAACTTGAAAAAAACCTTTTGAGGCCTCAAAGTTGATCTTCCAAAGAGAAAAATTAACAACTGATTACACAATTTATCGAACTTATACATGATGTTCACCATTTCATTCATACCAGGTGACTTGAAAAGAGCATTAGCTTTGCTCCACTGATAAAATTAGCCAGGATAGATAATAACAATCAGCTTGTCCACTTGATAGTTCCTCTTGTCATTTTCACTTGGGTCCCTAATTACTTGTCTTACTTCAGGATATCCCTCAAAGCTGGCAGTTCAGCTATCCAAAGCTCCCGCTCAGTGACAACAAAATTACTCACATGGAAAACTTAATTTATTTCTTTTTCTGACTTAGCATTTTTAACGAGTTTACTAAAACAATAATAATACAGGTTACTTTTCAATACAGGCAAATATTACACACGTAAGTATTACGGAAAACTGCCAAAATATTTGCTTTGCATATATTATTTTGCACAGATACTTGGGCTAGCATTAAAATATATAGGTAAATTCTAAAATCTAAGTGCCTTACGGCTAAAAGATTATGTAATATCTCATCATATCATTGTAATAGTGGCAATATATCCTGTTTATTTGAAGATAAATTGTAGTCATTAATTCTTTTTAGCATAAACTCATATAGAAATATGCGAAGTGTCCAATTACGGGAGTAAAGTTACAGTTAATGAACAAATTTGCTTTCATTGTGACAGAAACGTTATTTGCCAATGAAATAATAAAAGTGTCATGATCTCCTCTTAGCTAGAACATTGGTGGACTTATTTTTTCTTGAGAGGCGATCATTTATTAGTTCAAATAGCACTCGGAGCAAATAGGCGGCACAGGAAAACCCATGGAAATAAACTAGGTTAAATTCGGAAAGCATAAGTACAATTGAGAGCTTGTTATCGAAGGGGTGTGGGTTTTCAATGTGTTCGAACCTCACTCAAAAAAACTTTAATAGTTCTGGTACCCGATAGAATAGTGAAATTTTGTTTCGAGAAATTAAAGCGTACGTTTTGTGAATGTTTGTTTGTTGTTTTGTGGTGAAAGCAATTAATTTTTTGTGGCTATTTATTCAAGGTGGAAAGCATTATTTTCGGGGTTTTGCGCACTTAAAATTATTATTTTCTGAGCAAAGATGTAGAATTTTAAGGGTAGTTGGTTATTTAAAAATGTTTACTTATAGTAATTTTAGGGTTTAATGACAGAAAATTGGCAAAAGATCGCTTTACTATACATGTTTAAATAAACCACTACCCCTATCTTTCTACAAAGTTGCTAAAAAAATAAAAATTACCTAAAATTAACACTAAAAAAAAGCACAGCACGTAACTGAGACCGTCACTAGGCATTTAAAGATAGAGGCGTGGAAGTGTTTTCATTGCTGAATCGTGTTAAAATATTGCCTTTTCGTGATTTTTAAATGTTGCTTCACCCTATTGACCATTAAGGTATTACTCCTTGTAATCTTATAGAATTTAGTAGCATGTAACGCGTGGGCTCGCACTATTCAAAACTACCCTCTTTACTCTCTTGCATTTTATTATACATTGCAGCATATATATATATATATATATATATATATATATTTATATACCATACTCTAGGATAATTATATTTACGTGAAAAGAGACATATTTTTCTTTAAATATTTATCCATCAATTATATTTTATGAATTAGTTAGAACAAAGCTCTATAAAGGAAATTTTACCAGCCCTGATAAAAAAAACTTTAAAAGCCAGATTCTAGGTTAAATTCAGGGGCTTTTATGCCTCTAAGGTTGCCAAAATATCGAATTGGACTCTTTCCACGGATTTACGATGTTAAAATAAAAGGTATTTTTCTGTATAAATAGAAAGTAATCATAGCAAAGGGCATCTTTCGGTTGTTTAAATTTCTACTGTTACTTTTTTCGAATAGTCTAGACATCCTTATATTAGATAATGCTTTTCATTTAACTGAAACGTTTTTTCTTTGGGTCTATAAAAAGACAATGGCAAAGATTCTAAGTATAATATTTTTTTAAAGTTATAGTTGAGAGTTTCTTAAAAGACATTTAAAAATAATAATTTAAAAATAAACCTCAGGGAAACGCAAAATTGTATTGGCTTAAGCCCAGACACTTTGTCAATGTTCCCAAATAGATTTACTCTTTTATACTTAAATCTGGTGATTATGGTGCATCATATAGTAAAGGAACGATGATAGTGATTGGATATTAATAATTATAATTGCCTGAAAAGATACGATTACGTATGTAATAATGCGACTACAAATTCCTATTGTTTCAAATTGTTTGCATTTACTTATAATCTTAAAACATTACATTTTAAATACTGCTGCTATCACACTTATGTGTAAGAATGCATCCTTTTTTAACTTCTCAAATTTTTCATTATATAAAATAACATATTTCAGAAAGATTCCCTTTTTTAAAACTAAAGTCTGAAGAGAATAATAGCAATTTTCTATAATTCTTTTTGACATATGCAAAAGGGAGAAATGAATTACCATCCAAGAACAATTTTTGGAGTCGCAAACTGTTATTCAATCAGAACAAATTTCAAATTCTTATTCCTTGCTTCATTAAATTTTACTACAATAGCAAATTTAGGGATTTTATACTTATTTAATTCTATAAAAAGCTGATTTAACAATTGTAAATAATCTTCAAATGATTATTATGTTGTATTTTTTCAATTTAGTCACAGTATCTGATTATTTATATTTTCTGTGATAATTTGAATTTATATCACAATTTCCAATTCACTTTATCAGAATAATTACACAGATGTCTATAAATGTTGTATTAAAATCTTGCATGATTGATTTAATTTTAGAAAAGTGAACGAAATAAAATGAAATAATAAAATTGCGCAGGAAATATTTGGAAAATTAAGTTCCTATCTCTGTTAATTTTAAATGCTTGAATCTTTGTATACCTGTTTCATGTTACCAATCGTCCAAGTTTAGGATGAAAGAATAACTCGCATAAAATCCATTAACTATCTTGCATTCTCTTCGAGGCAGGGAGAATGAAGAACAATTATAATCATATTCTTTAGTGTCTCAGCAATGCAAATGTGATGTAAAAAAAGATAATGTGGAAAAGCATGTATTTATATACTCTCCGATTTTTTACCATACTATATATAAGCAATCAGGGAAAAAATCATTCGAAATCGTCTTTAATTAGAAGACGAAAGGTAAGAAATAAGCAAAAAGAAGAAGGAAATAAGTAAATAGGAAGACTATTTGTATAAAAATTAGGATATAGAGTAACAGAGAATGAAAAACTTGATAACAGTGACCTATTTACTTACCCAAGGCAGATATGTTGTGGCTTTAAGCTTTCAAAACATGATCTTACAACGATCAAAAGGATTTGAAAATGTAAATTTCAACTGCCGAAATGTTGACACAAACACAGTTCAAATATCGCAGAGACAAATTTAACCAGAATTATGCATAATAATAGATCATCAAGAAACGGCTACCTTTTTAACGAATTCACTCGTTTTGGGGAAAATATATGTAAGATTTGCTTTCCTTTTCCAACTTCTTATTTGAGTAAGCTTTGCCATTTAATTGATATCTCTAAACTTAATTAAATGCAAATCAGATGGTGTGAGGTCTGGTGAATAAGAAGTGTAAGGAAGAACTTCACAACCTAAAGCAATAATTTTATGTTGGATCAAACTGGCGATGTGTTAGCATACTATGTCGGGAACGAAGAGTACAGTTTTTCAGCCAAACTATATAAGACGTTTCTGTTATGAGCATCATTAAAAAAAACAACATTTTTACATATATTTCTGCCATAACTGTTTTCTTATTAATGAAGAATTTACATTGAAATAACTCATATCACGTCCCACTGGCAACCCACCTTATTTGGGCACAAGCGAGAGTCAAAACTCATTAAGAGCAGCGAAAATATATATCCATGTTTCCTAAATAGGTAATTAGAGGCTTATATTGCTATTAGATTTTACCGTTAAAGTATTTGAAAAAATAATAACAAGAGGATTAATAGAAAATATTGAGAAAAACAATTTCTATAATAATTTCCAGTTTTGATTTCGGAGGAACTGGGATACTCACATGGTCCTCGGAATAATTGCGATAAAATAACAGTAATAAAAACGAGAAGAAGATATATTTTAGTGCCAAGAGAGGTAGAGAAACCCCTTGATAATACCTGGATAAGAGGCTTTCCTTATAAGATCGTAAGCCTGCAAAAGAACAACAATCTAGTGATAGATATTTGTGTCTATTTCACGGAAAGTAAAGGTAAGATCGGAATAAACTATTAGGATTGACCAGAATTTGAAATCAAACCAGAGGTGCCGCAGGGAGGATGTTAGTGTCCCACGTTATATTTAATAAATAATGGCTGACATGCCACTACCAATAATACCAGAGACGCTGAACATCCAGTTCGCGGATAATATCAGCAGATGCATAATATCCCCCAGCAGAAATGAAAGACAACGAGCACGATTAACGGCACTGGAAATAGGAAACATGAATCGATTTGAAAAAAATAGGAAAATACGGACGAACACTCAGAAATTTACCGTAATTCCTTTTGCACGAAGAAAAAGTGATGCTATCTTACAAGAATGAGAAAGGTACTATTATAGACCTGAAGGTAAATCTCTGGTTTAAAAATAACACCAATAGTATATAGAAGCCAAGAGCAATAAATGATACGAAGAGCAAGTTCAACTCTACAAGAACTTTATTTACACCGAAGAATCTCTATGAAAAATAAGAGAAAAATATGTATATATTGAAAAGTGCAGGAAAACAAGAAGAAAAATAGAAAAATAGCAGTTCTACATGAAGTTGCTAAATTACAACCAATCAATAAGCTCCCCAAAAAAACGTCAAAAGATATATGGGAGAAATTTTACAACCTCCCACAATTATTCGCAGATCAAATCTATGTCCCCAACGAACAACGCACTCAACCTTAATTCCAAGGCTCAAGACATCAGCTGAGGAGAGAAGAGGAGCCCATATTATGGTGATGAAATAAAAAGAACAGCCAAAGGAACATTACAATTCACCCTTAAGAAAAAAAGGACCAACCATACCGTAAATGAGATAAATTACCGAACATAATCAAATATACATAGCTTACAAAAACGAAAACCGAATTAGGAGAACTTAAGTATGACAACCGAATTATGAGAACTGAATATAGATAACAGAACCAGAAGCGCGAAAGCGGAATATTCAAGATTAAGATAACATAATTATGACAACTGAAACAAAAAACTAACAAGACAAACAAACAACTGAATAAGGAAAAAGTATTCGACATAAAATAATACACGATATATAAATCGAAAAATTTTAATCCAAAGGCATGAATGACATTACGTACACAATATTATAAAAGACAAAACAAATAGGTGCAAGAGAATAGTTGGATCTCCCAATAACTACTTGCCAGAGGAAATTTATTATTCTGAGTATGAAAAAAGAAAAATGAGTGAAAAAAATATGCAGCATGGTGGTCCTAAATCCACATTAACCAGGCTTTCACAAATAGGTGCCTTTGAGTCTGTTACGCGTTTACACGACGGAAGAGAAAGAGGAAGAGGATGAAAGTTCATGCTATCCTTGTACAATTCGCAGCCCAGAAAGCATATAGCAAATTAAATCTTACCTCGAAAACTAATGGTCAATTCCATAACAGGAGAACGTGACATTATCAAGTGTTGTCATAAAATTTTGCAGAAAAAATGGTAAAAAAATGAAATAGTTGGCTTTACTTGCATGGCTTGCCTTTCTTAGCTTATTTGATTTGGCTTGATTAACTTAGCTGGATTTGCACATACAGATTCGTCCTCATATTATTTTTTAAGCTTATTGAAAATTCAAACGAGAGAAAAAATAATACCATACTTGGGATAGAAGATGTTTTCTCCAAATAATCTGCACTCAAAAAGACAGTACGTAATGAAAGACACCAACGAACTGCCAATAGGCAAATCACGTGTATCATCATATATGAAGAAACCAGGCAATGGCTTCGCCACTGCCCCCTATGGGGGCAGCTTGCGCTTTGCTATTAAGATTAAAATTCAAATTCTAAAAAATGAAGCCATGGTTAAATTTTTATAAATTTTCTGAACTTCCCCAATTATAATAATTTTAAAAGGAACTCTAAACTAAAATTCCACCCCTTTCAAAATATCATGTTGCGAAAATTTAGAGTTATAGAGGAATAGAAGATATATAAAAATAATTTTTCTGAACTTCATCATTTGCAATTTTTTCGGTTCTAAAAAATTCACAAAATTTCGTACTTATATTTATTTCTGAACTTCACCCTTTTGTTTTTTGATATTATAAATTTTCTGAACTTCACCAATTATAATATTTTTAAAAGGGAACTCTAAACTAAATTTCTTCCCTTTAAAAATATCATGTTGCTAAAATATAGATTTATAGAAGATATATAAAAATATATTTTCTGAACTTCACCATTTGTAATTCATTCGGATTTAAAAATTTACAAAATTTCGATACTTATATTTTTTTCTGAACTTCACCATTTTGTTTTTTTGATATTATAAAAGAATTATTAGAAATAACCCCTTCTTAAGTTATAGAGTTAATGAAGTGATGATGATGATGATTATTAATGTTGAATGAAAATAAAGATTTTAAATACAACTTTCTGAAAGAATTTTTTGTGATGGTCAAACTACTAATCAACAATATGATTTAATTTTTTAAAATGTTTACCAAACAGCATTAGATCAAATAGCCCTGAGTTACGAGAATTGTTATTTCTTTTAATAAAGAGAAAAACTAAAGAAGAAAAATAGAAGCAACAGAATATAAAATGAAAGATAGTTACATTTTTACTAGGGTTTCAGAGGAAGATCACAGTAAACTCACCGAAAACCTCTTGGAAAATAGACCATTATATGTAAATACGTCCCGTTTAGTACAAGAGTAGTGAAGATACTCCACTGACTGACCTAATATGCCGGTCGGTCGGTAGAATTTTTACTTTTTCTTTGGTTTGGAGAATACTCGTACATTGTAACTATTTGGCCGATTCTAACGAAATTTTAATCCCTTATGTAGCTTTAAATTTTCTTTTGAATGATATAATTGCCTAGGTCTTCTCAAGATTAGCCAGGAAATTATTTTGTTTTGGCAATAATATCATAACTATTCGGCCGATTCTGACGAAATCGGAAACCTTAGTTGTTTTACATTCTCTTTCAATTGATATAAAGCCAAGGTCCTCCAAAGCTTATCCCTGTAATCATTATGTTTTGGCAATAAACTCATACCTATTTCCCCAATTCAACGAGATTTGAAAGACTTATGTAGTTTAACATTCTCTTTCAAATGATATAATTGCCAAGATCCTCGCAAGGTTATCCCGGTAATTATTTTGTTTTGGCAATAAGATCATAACTATTCGGCGTATTTTAACGAAATTTGAAACCTTTTTGTTGTTCTACATTCTCTTTTGATGGATCTAATTGCCAAGGTCCTCCAAATGTTAGCCCGCGAATTATTTTGTTTTGTATATAACATCATAACTATTTGGCCGATTCTAAACGAAATTTGAAACCTCATGGTAGTTGTATATTCTCTTTTGATTGATATAATTGCTAAGGTCCTCTTAAGGTTAGCCCAGGAATTATTTTGTTTTGGCAATAAAATAAAAACTATGTGGACGATTCTAACGAGATTTGAAACCATTAGGTCGATTTACATTCTGTATCGAATGATATAATTGCCAAAGTCCTCCCAAAAGTAGCCGGGGAACTATTTGGCTAAAACATCATAACTATTGGGCCGATTCTAAGGAAATTTAAATGTTTTATGTTCTTATACAATATCTTTCGAATGATATAAGTGCCAAAGTCCTGCCAAGGCTGGACAGGGAATTATTTGGCAATAGCATCATGACTATTAGGCTGACTTTCAAGAAATTTAAAAGCCTTATGTAGTTTTACATTCTCTTTCTAATCATATAATTGCAAAGATCTTTCCAAGTTTAGCAGGGGAATTTATTTGTTTTGGCAATAACATGCTAATTATTTGGCTGATTCTATAGAAATTTGAATTCCTTATGTTTTTCTTTACATTCTCTTTCGAAAATTATCTTAAATTTAAATAAAATAATTCTAAGGTATATTCATGAAATTTAAACACTAATTAAAACACTTAGTCTAAGGGAACTTACGAACCAAAGTGATCACAGCTTTGATAAAGTTGACAATACAACAGTGTTTTGCGTACCAGGGGATATCTCGAACCGACAGAAATGCCTCAAAGCACGGACTCATGAAAACAGCCGAGTTAGAGGGCCTTAGTGGGAGATTCTGACCCAATTCAATTTTACCCCGAAGATGACAGGCAAACGAAGAGCAAGGGGTTGTTACGACCTGTGCTCTTAATTCACTCAAGTTAAGTCATTTAATACAGCACCTCTGCACCCATCCTAGCCTCCAACCACCTCTTTAACTCTGTACAGTGGTACATCATGTGCTACTCGAGTCGCGAGGGAAAGGATTGCACGCACAGTTCATTTTAAAGTTTTGACCAAACCTAAGCCCCTGTCGGTAGCTCTCCGCATTTCGTGTTTTTGACTCAAAACAGATTTCTTTACCACCTTATCATGCCGATTATACTCATTGTTCAAGTCCAGGTACATCTGCTCTCCCTTGCCTTTAAATCCATATATCGCTATCTTAGCCTTGTAATTCCTATGCCATTTATGCATTTCAGCCGTCCGTTCAAAAATCATGAAAAATAATTCAGGATCGTCCTCATCAAATCTGTGCAGTACGCTATCTTACTTTGACAGGTTATTAGATTCCACAAACCCACCTGACTTACTAGACTTTTCTTTTCGTGGTATTGTAGCATAGTAGAGTTTTTTCAAAACATATCCTTTTTAAAGACGTTCTAAAGTTCTTCGTATCCTGACATTTAAGCCTATATCCGTATTATTAGTTATATTTCATTTTAACAGTATTTATGGCGTTTTTCTACTTTTCAAGGTAGAATATTCTCTTAAAACTTTGTGTTCCCAAAATAAGGAGTAGACTCCTCTCGTACTCAAGTAAGTGCACCTCGATCTACCAATAATCAGAATTCATCGACGATCAGGTCTTTTTGTGCTCATATTATGCCGATGATCAGTCCTTTTTTTGCTTATATTATGACGATGATCAGGTCTTTTTGTGCTTATATTATACCGATGATCAGGCCTTTTTGTGCTCATATTATGCCGATGATCAGGTCTTTTTGTGCTCATATTATGCCGATAATCAGGCCTTTTGTGCTCATATTATGCCAATGATCAGGCCTTTTTTTCTCAAGCAATATCTGTGATCAGGTCTAATTTGGTTAGAAATAAAAGCTGCGAGTTTTTTTTTCTTGGCTTGATATTTGTTGTAATCTTTGCCTATCTCGGATTAACCTCAGCCTTTGACTTGAGGTTCACGTGTTTCATTTTCTTCAACAACTTTTAAGTATGCATTTGCAAATAAACATAGTGTTGGTTGTAAGTATATTCAGAGATTAAGACAACCATTTGTTTTGTAATTTACTTATGTTTGTAGTAACTCTTTTGGAGTTGTGTATTTTATTTATTTTCATTTATTTACTTACACCCGAAACAATATGGAAAAAACATATTTTGGCCCTTGCACAAAAATAATAGAATATAACAAATATATATGCTGTACTATCAGAACAATGGAAATTAAAAGGGCATTCAGGCAACATTACTATTTTGCCAGGAAATTTAAACTCTAAGGGCTATGAGAGTTGAGATTAAACGTTTTCTGTTTTCTTGTCAATCGTTTCTACTTCCTAAAAACTCGTAAAACCATTATTTCTTTGAATTAAATTGATTCTCCATGCCGAATAGAAAGTGAAATTTGGATATCAATGTTGTGGAAAGGAAGTCTTTAGATCCGCTACTTAATAAGAAAACTGGAAGTAGAACATGGTTAGAAAGAATTGTCTCCAGGATTAATAAGAAGTTGAATAAGACATGTATATGCGCAAGATAAGGCATTTGTATGCATGAGGTGATGTTAAGAGCCTTGCGGGTATTTTTCTTGTATTTTATAACTCTTAAGCCTCTACACATGTATATAGAACTCGTCCATAATTGTTGGCAAGTTGGGGTATTGGAATCTCCATGCCGAATAAAAAGCTGAAATTTGGATATCAATGTTGTGGAAAGGAAGTCCTTAGATCCGCTACTTAATAAGGAAACTGGAAGTAAAGAGCATTACTCTACATTTATTTCCCAATAAACTCCATTCTATGTATTTGGGATTTGTGGGAGATCAGCTGTTTAAAGTAGAAAGGCAGAAAATGAAAGTTATTAATTGTAGCACAGGAAAGTTTCTTGAGACTATTAATCTATCCTTACTGTGAAAGAATTTAATCTCTCATTTCTCCCCCCAAAACCTTAGGAAGAGCAAAGAATATTCTTAAATTTTCCTCTATTACCACGTTTACCAGCGCTCCCAAAGCAATTAAACTATAAGGTCAACATATAAGTAATGCTGATTTTTTCCGGTTTCTTATTATTTTATGGATAGAAAACAAACAAGTCTCAATTTTTTATATTTAAATAATTATGTATCTCTTAATTTTATAAGTAATATAATTTCCACCTGATTCATCTTTCTATTAAATTTTAAATACCATGATTGTAAGAATCATGTTGCTCTTATAAAAAATAATGAAAGCTTGTTTCGACCCATTTCATTTTTGACCTCTTTATGCTCTTCAATGTGTTCGCTAAACTTCTAATAAAGATAATTATCCGATGACGCTAGTTGGCGTGACTATGGAGGTAGACTCATTATGTCACAATCAAAATTGTTTAGTTTTTGTATGTTATCTCTATTTTATTGGGCCACGCTTGTGAGGGTTGAATTTACAATTAGGTTTTGGAGTAGGCTGGATAAAAGTTGGGGACTCTCTGGAAGTATAAATGAAGAGGAGGTCACCTATGATATATGTACTTAGGTCGCCGCATCGGTGTGCCTAGGCCTTTCTTGGCTAGTGTGCAGGTAGCATTGGTATTTTCTAAATTCGAGACGGAGATTCAAGTTTTGTCTCATGGATGAAAAAGGGGTGTATGTTGGGTATGATGGTTATTCCTTTAGATTCCTTTGTCTATTGCCTGCACTATTGAAGTTTAGTTGTAATATGTCCAGTGAGTGTCACAGTGGTGTGGTTTTGGTTCGTAGGACACTGATTGTATAGTTCTAGTGTATTAGGCTGGAGTTGTAGAATGCACAAGTGTGAAGTGTGCTGGGGAATGGAGCAGGTGTCAGTGGTGGATAAATGTGCATTGATAGAACATGGGTGGCTTTGTTTATAGATCAATGTAGGATGATTGTACTGATTTTAAAGATATTTTGCAGGGCCGTGATGTGTGCATGTCGGTCTTATTAAATGAGTGTCTTGTTATGATGAAAAGAAAGTAAACTATCGTATCTTTAATTGCGACCACTTTCTGTCTTTTAAGATTAAATTGTACTTTTCCTCGTCGCGGGTTTCTTTGATTGACCCCAAATTTGTATGTGGAGTGGGCGATGAAGTAAATTTTGCCCTCTCTTTGTTTGGAATGTTAAGTAATTAGCTGTTGGAAGACGTGTTAGGTCAGGTGGTTATAAAACAAGGCCACTGAGATCCACAGAAGCAGGATGGAAAGATATAGATTTACATCGGGCATTTTACGGCTGTGGTTGATTCCTTATGATCTCGGAGCATTTCCTGTAGTTTAGGCGTCAAACTCGACTTCTCACTGCTGCCTCCCAACGTAAAATAATATTTTTATGTTATTAAGGTTTAATTTACTCATAGATTCTGCACATTTTTTGATTAGGCGTAGTGGTAGGAGTAAATAATGTTTGGTGTTGTTTTTGAATAACTGGAATGATGCACTGGTAGGTAGCACTGGCACTAAACTGGATGCCAGGAAGACATATTTTGTGTTTTATAGCATACAAAAAACAATTTAATTATATTAATTAAATATATGATATAATCTGGTAACATATAAAAGATAGACTCGACTTTAATTAAAATTGCTCGTGAGAGTTAAACGGCTTTTGCTGCACTAAATTTAATGGTTTCACTATAATATAAAGAAAACACTCCAATTATATGTGAAAGGAGAATTATATTTTCATGATAAGATAAATTTTGTGAATGTGCGAAGTGAATTAAGTGGGCGTTAATTTTGGTAAAGTTAATAGAAACGCGAATGTAAAACTTGTAGGGCAAATGGAATAAAATTGGCTTTGAAGCCGAAAGCTTAAAATGCAGTGAGAAAAGTGGTTACCAACGGGCCGTTAACCTTTTAGCAGAAGAGAGGAGGGATTCTCAGAATCAGAACTTTCCTTGACGCTTGTAAAAAGTGGACGGATTAACTCGTGTGACCTCATTTAGAGTGATCTTAGTTGTGCTTGTCTCGATAAACCTGTTTTAATATTTATCAAATTCAGTGCATCTAACATGTCAACGACTTGGTGAAGTGTGACTTTCTCAAGGAAGTTGAATTCCGACGAAAGAAGAAGGGAGATTATGAGCACTCTTATCTGGTGAGGTACAGACAAGGTTTTCCCCCTCCCACACTCCATTTTTCTCTCTTCTATCTATCCCCCTAGCACTAAAATTCATTTATGAAAAAATAGAAGCAAATTAGTTGCCAAAAATACTTGGATTCAGGTGAGAGAGGAGCTCTTTTTTCCCTAAAGTCCCCATTTGAGGAGACATTGATGGAGTTAAAATTTTAGGCATAGTGTGTGATGTATCGACACTAACGGTTCATCATTTCGGTGAAATATTCGAGGCGTCACAGTTATATTTGTCGCGGTTAATACTAAGTCCGACCTAATATACACGGTTGTAGTGTTTTTTGGGTAGGATATGTGCTCTCCAGGACTCGCACTTGCCACCAAAATGACAAGAAAAACGAAGACGACATCACGTTTTGGAAAACCGAGTCAATAAAACTTTGAAAATTTGGCCTGCTTTTAAATCTGCTGGCTCCTCGACCCACTCAAAAAGCCCGAACTACAATTAGCAGAAATTTAGTTGCTTGAATCGAGATTAACGGAGATTTTATGATATGTCTTAAGCAATTCGATATCTGAGAATATGGATTTTCTCTGGTGATTAGAAAAAAACTTATCACATTTAGCACGCAATAATTGTCGCTTCAAGCTTCACCACTTAGGCTTCTTAAATTTCCCGATGGACTCCATTCTCGTTAAGATTTGGTAATCATATGAAAAGGTGATGCTAGCTCTCTTTGAATGTCATATAATGCCAATACTATTTATTTCTAGCCATTGCAATTATGTGTGGAAGCAAATTTCCCAATCATAAATTGGAGGAAGAGGGGGATGGTTGCGTCTCTTAATATGGTGAGTCTGCTTTTAAGCTCAGATCCTTGAATTTTGCTAGCTAAAAGGCAAAGTCGACGAATAGCTGTTCTTTTGGTGCTTTACCTGCAATAAAAAGTGGAATCAGACAAATAAGAAAGTGCATTTTGCTTTTACATAATGGAAAATTCTACCTGCTTGAACTAAACTACGTCGCTTGAGGGCAAACATCAACAAGCTATTCCAAATGGTTCAGAAAATCGACTCCGAGCATCACTTGTAAAAACTTTGCCCCAATAAAGATCCATATGAAATAGCATCTTAACTCTAGGTTATGTTTAAGACGTTTTCACCGTAGATTTGGACCGAAGTACAATTTGCCGCCTGTAATTTAGGAGATTAAAATAACCTATTTTGTTCAGCCAAACTCACGATACCTAGAGTTGTACAGAAACTATTAGTTACCAGCATAGGTCTTGACTTTTCCTGTTCATGGATGGCGATTGACAGTGACAGAATGAGTAGCGATGAAGGAATGACCTCGTAAACTGCACAAGATGGTCGGAAGGTGAGGAAAAATAGCTACGGTAAGAGATTGTTACTGATTGAAGCGCTAATTAAATCAGCGAGGAACATCATCGCATGCATTAGCACCGTGGGTCTACTTTCAGAACGCTTCTGAAAATCAGGTTCTTTTCACGTAATCAACGCCTGATTAAGATCCTTGCATCGCCCTCTAGATGAATAATTGAATATGATTAATTCGCTCACGATCGCAGCGCTATTTAAATTTATCGCTTACGCAATTATGAATTTAAATAATGGCGTAACACTCTCTGGTCCATAAACCTGGGTCACTCTCATGGTAAAGTAATAAAAGAATCTAGTTTTGCAAAGCAGTCAACCAAGTCAAGGTGAAGAATGAAAATGTTCACTTTGAGATAAAATAATCAATAGAAAACCTGGCCCAAATCTGAATGAAAGTAAGACCTTTTTTTGCTTTGCTATGATTTGCCTTCGTATGTGTGTGAATTTGAGATGTCATTCAAGGTTCACTTTATTAATTTGGGATATTATAAGAAACAAAAGTATATTTTGCGTTTTATTCCAAAAAATATAATTTGACTATTAATTAAATATGCGACCTTACAAGGTAAAATATAAAAGAATGGCTACTGCAAATTTGATCGCTTTTGATAAATTATATTTAATAGCTTCACCTCTAGCAATATGAAATCAATAATTTTATGTAAATGAAGAATTGACTTCTTTTCGCCGCATGTCAAATTTTGTGAACGGGTGAATTGACTTAAACTGTCTTTAAATTTTTGGAAGTTAACGGAGACGTGATTGTGAAACTTGCAAGGCAGATAGAGGAAAGTAGGCTTCAATCCGGAGAAATCAAAAGGGTAACCAGCGAGATGGGAGGGAGCCTCGGAGGCAGGATTCTCCTCAGCATGCAAAGAAAGTGTCTGGTTTGACTCGTCTGAATTTATCTGATTTGCTCTCAACAAATGGCTTTGATTCTTTCCTAAATCGAGTGTCTTGATTATCCCTTACTTTGAAAAGTTTTCAAAAGAAAAGTTAACTTCTAGTGCAAAGAGAAATGAGTTTATGAGGACTCTTTTCTGTTGAAGTGATGGAAATGCTTGTGTCACCCTCTCTTACTTCAGTGGAAACCGGAAGTTGAATTTGGTCGCAAGTGAATGCCCAAACAGGTGGATGTAAATCAAGTGAGGAAAAGCTAATAGAATTTTTCCCTTACTCTAGGCTTATGTGTAAAATATATTTAGGAACTGGTAGTTCAATAGCTGTGTGCGATTGTAGCAAACCTTGAAAGAGAAGGGCAGAATAAGGAAAGATAAAATGTCAATGTAAAAAGTGTAGTAAAATGCATAAAAAGATGCGTAGTTGAAAATGCTAATACTGCGTAGGAAGATGTCAGTGAGATGGATTGTATACATCGAAGAAGAATAAACGGAACCTAAAACAAGTGATTAAACATAGGAGGGGAGCATCATATGAAGCATTCGGTAAAAAGAGGATAAAGACTGAGAGAAGAATAGCTCCGTGAACATCAAGGAGAAAAATGGCAGGGTACGTGTGGGCATTGGGCAGATCGAAATTATATGGCTAGAATAGTATGCTAAGTAGGATGATTATGTAGGATGTTCAAATGTAAATTCATATTATTAGCTACGTAGAGTCAAAGTGGAGGCTCTATCGGGGTAAGGAAGCTATAAACACGAAAGAGGTTATATAGTAGTGTGGAATGTCTGTAAATCGAGAAGGTAGCTGGAGTGGTGGAGATTGTGCTATGGAATCGTTTGGGTGGTTGTTGTAATATTTTTTAAATTAGCTGAATGCCTGAGGAGTAGAAGAGTTCATTTATAATGTGGTTGCATGAGTGTAAATTGGAGAAAGGGGAATGAAGTAATTACAGATAGAGTAAGTGTTGTAGGTAAAAAGTATGGAAAACTTCTGAATGGAGGTTGAAGAAGGATAACTAAAGGATCGATAGTGGATGAACATTTAAGGTATAGAGAGAGTAGTCCGTAACTGGATCAAGAATTTGCAGCATCACATCTAAAACAAACAAAGAAAAAAGGTGTAAACGGCATGCTTGATTCCTAAATCTGGAAAAAGCTTATGATTCAGTATATAGAAAAGCATTATGGCAGATGCTATAAATGTATGGCATAAATGGCGAGCTATTAGAGGGTGTAAAATGTACCTAATTTGAAAATATGGTATACATTAAGGCAAAAGATACCAGGGTGTGTGGTTTTACATACTTGGGATGAAGAATAAGACGAGGTGGTGTGATCTTGCCATGGATGTGTTTATTTTCATGAATCGAGTGTTAAAAGAAATACTTATGATAATGAGAGAAATAGGTACGTGATAGAGGAAAAGGGTGAGGGAGCTGGAGTGGATAAAATTAATTTTATTATTCTCTTCAAAAGTAGGGATAACAATTAAAATAGCTGATTGATAGACAAATTTGTGGGTTTGTCTTAGAAAAGCTCTTGCGTTATCTTCTCGTGAAGGTGAGAAGAGCTCCTTCCGAGGATATGATAAAGAGCTTAGTTAAATACAACATTTTCT
This sequence comes from Ceratothoa steindachneri, assembly GCA_963969495.1. Classification (NCBI taxonomy): domain Eukaryota; kingdom Metazoa; phylum Arthropoda; class Malacostraca; order Isopoda; family Cymothoidae; genus Ceratothoa; species Ceratothoa steindachneri. The sequence continues at coordinate 64,772,241 of OZ018319.1, forward strand.
TATTAACAGCATCATTATGATTTCGCAATTGCAAATTGTGTCTTCCACATCTTGCAGGAAAGGTACCAAATGTACTTATTCAGCACCAACCTGATGCGCTTTTCATCCACAAATTTCTGCCTGACAATAGTCATTGGATTTCAATGACAAATTTTTGCATTCTGATGGTGTGAGATTGTTGACAAGTGGTTTACGTCTCTGTTGTCCCCTCATAGCCTAATTCTTAATCTTTTAGCTTTTTTTTAGCTTTTCCACCATCTATCTGCTGACGTTGAGTAGGTCTAAAATTTCCTTGTTTGTCCTCCCGGCGCAGATACAACTCCATGCCTCTTCCACAAATAGACTGGTTCAAAATTTTTGAAAGCCAATTATTCTGAAAATAAATAAAGCAAAACTGATTTTGTTTTAGAGAAGAAAAAAACCGACAACGAAGGTAAAAAATATATGGGTAAAATCAGCAGTTGGAAATTGCGAGTGCTTACCTTTCACACCATATATAAGGCTAGGACACCTAAACTTACTTCCCAAGCCAGTCGTATACAAAGATCTTCGAGAGGCAACTCATGTGTGGGTCCGAATATACTGTGTTTGGAAATCTCTAGAAGCGACATATGCTTGCCCTTTCCCGGTTGTCCAGCGCGACTCCAATTGGAGTTACGTGATGACAAAAGGGACACTGTCTCAATTGTCAGGTTTAAAACGAGAGGCTTCCTCAATCGTATAGTGATAATGTGCTGAGTAATCAACCACGTCCGAGGACTCAGGCAAAATCAGAGAAGATGAATTGTTGCACTTCACCTCATGGCGAGCATGAAAGAGAGGATAGTGCGGTCGAAAGTAGTCGACAACAAACCTATATAGGCACCGAAAAGAACAACGACGAGTCGGACGTCTTCACGAGCTCTGGGAGACTAGTTACGTTTGCCAAAGACCCATCATTCCTCTATTTTTTAAACTGGTTAAGATCAGTACATTACCAGGGTCTATCATAATACCAGAAAAAGAGGCAAAACTCTCCGCGCGCCTCAATATTTTCTAACTTTCTTGCGAACCAAAGTGTAGATTTTTCATGTATCATAATTACAACTTTTGTGCAATAATAGGCCCGAGTCTTAGGTAAATATATAATATGTATTTTAATTGCGGAATCTATTCTAAACATAAATGCTAATTAAAAGTCCCATATTGTTGAGTAAATATATATATATATATATTAATGAATATCAGAGCCATATAAGTGTGTAGTAGTTTTAATACAACAGAATGTCAGCGATATCACCTACGTGATATCGCTGATATACTCCAAAATAGACGTCCAATGTCATTGCTACCTGTCCGTTTTGGTATTCAATAGCGACGAAAAGGCCGATACTATTAGCTTTTGGTCTGGGCATAAGGTAACATAGCGACTTTTAATCATCTATCTTAAGTGGATCACAGCAAGATACGCCGCTAGGGGCTCTCTGTAGTAAGTGGAGTATGCTTGCTGTGTCCGTCTTAACTTGCTTGGGAAGAATGCCCTTGGTCGCGGTGATCCGTTTACCATTTGGAGAAGGGCAGCACCTGCCGCGTATTGGGAGCAATCCGTCACCAGCTGCTATGGTAAATCATTGTACAGCGGGTGAGAGAGCTTGATGGAGTTAATCAAAGCATATTTAGTACTTTTAAATGCTTCCCTTGCACCATCGTTCCATTCGAGCTCACGAGCCTAAAATTGCAGGCGTGAAAGCTCGGTCAACAGGGCTTCAATCACGGCCAAATTAGGAATCATACTTTGGTAGTAACCCAACATGCCCAAGTATCGTCGTAGTTCTTTTTAGTCCTTCGGTAAAAGCATGTCCCCAATTTCCTTCATTTTCTTGGCCGGAGGGCAAATTCCGCCGCCGAAATGTGATTCCCTAAAAAACAATTTCCTCCTTTGCCAGTTTGTAATTTTCCAGGGATATCCTCAGACTGTTATCGACAAGGTCCATACAAACTTGATTTAAATGCTCCAAATGCTTTTCCAGATTGTCCGAAAATATCAGGATGTCGTCTATATATACAGAAACAAACCCTGATCGCCAAAACAGGTTATCCATGATTCGTTGGAACGTGCAGCTTGCATTCCAGAGGCCAAAGGGTAGCTTCCGGTACTCCCATAAAACAAACGGCATTATCAAGGCAGTCTTCTCTATGTCCACCTGGTTAATAGGGATTTGATGGTAGGCACGAACCAGATCTAACCTTGAATAAAATGTTTTTCCCTGGAGGTAGTTTGCCACACTTGGAATTCTTGGCTTTGGATATATGTCGGGGTTTGTGATTGCATTAAGCGCACGGAAGTCGCCGACCACTCTCTATTCACCCTGCGACTTCTTTGTAACTATGTGAATAAACCAGGCCCATGGTTATTTTGACGGGGGCACGACCCTCTCCTTCAATAGCGTTTCGAAAGTTGCTTTGACAACTTGCAACTTCTCCTTTGAAAGAGATCTCGGTCTTGCAAAATTCGGTGATGCACTTCCGTCTCAATTGTTATCATCACTGAGTTAGGTGAAGGTGAGGATAGATTGGAGAGTGCGGTGCTGTACAAAGCCTCATACCTCTCTAACACGGCCATGCAGCCGGGCGGTAAGTGTGTAGGGATGCGAAATGTATGAAAGAAATTCCTTCCAACTCGATAATATAAAAAGCAGAAATACTTACTCAGTCAAAAGAACGGACTGGCAGTCGTGTGGCAAACGTATCAGAAACGGAATCAAGAGGTACCTCGTTCGAATCTCAAAGAGTCCAAATAAATTTTATAAAATTGCTCAAGGAAGAAAACAAAGACGTTTAAAAAGGACCAACTCAAGAAAAATACGGAAGCCAAGAAAAAACGGAAGAAAACGCTTAAGGACAAACTAAAGAAGAAGAAAGTAAAAGGAAAGTAATATGATGAGACGGAGAACAAAATGAATATATATATATATATATATATATATATATATATATATATATATATATATATATATATATATATATATATATATAAGAAGGGCTAACTCAAAGAAAAAGGAAACTTAGTCATGAAGATTTAATAACAATAAAGAAGATACGATAACAAGCAATGTAGAAGAAGAAAGAAAAAGGAAAGCGATGTGATGAGACAGGAACAAAATGAATAAAGATATATCCAAGAAGGGCTAACTCAAAGAAAAAGGAAAATTTCAGGAAATTTTAACAATAAAGAAGATAAAGCATGCCCCTCCCCCCATAGGTGCTGTATGTCATTAATGATCAGAGCTACCGCAGGCTTCCCTGATTGTTTCACTTCTGATATGAGCATAGTTTGATGGTCGATAGAGATGCCGCCTTCGCAATACACCAAGAGATTAAAGTGCCTCAAAGAGTCAATTCTCAATAACGGTGATGTGGTATCTGCGACCACAACGACCACCTGTATGATCGGCGAAAGCTCAGGATAACATATTCGTGTGTACATCGCTGTAATATTCACAGTAAATTCGTGTAATTCACCCGATCGCAACAATTTAGCCGGAATTATTGACACACTCGCCCCTGCATCAACTAGAAACTCTAACTTTAATTTATTCATTTTAGCGGCGACGGCAAAGAAGGTCAGCATACCAGCGGTCCTATTGCTATGGCATGTCTGGCTAGTTTTCCGATGGGGCCAGCAAAGATGTCCTGGAAAAAGGTTGCATTTGAACGTTTTTCCCCCTCTTTGCCCACCTGCTCCAATGTTTGCAGAATTTCGCACTCTCCTCAAAATACCAATGTGAACGGCATACCACAGCTTTTTGGTTCCAACAAAGGTGTCGCAATTCTATAAGTATATTATAGGCACTGTGATCATTATTACTCTGTACTAAATTGGAATGGTTTCCATTAGGGTACGCACCTACGGGCATTTAACGCGCATTTCGTTCAGAGTTCACATTATTTGCATAATTATCACTTCTATTATTAAAAATGAGAATATACATATCGGACAAAGAATCGTCACTAGGTTTTATAAATTCACTGTTATCATTAACATTAAGACTGTGCTCAATAGAATGGCATTAGTTCATCTGCAAGCTTTCCTACCCGGGCCAGGGTTAGTTCCTTCTTGGTACCAATTACACCAGCCAATGAATTTTAACTTTGTCTTTGCTCTTTGAGGAAATCTTGTTGTAACTAACTAATTTGGTGCGCTAATTCCAAATATGTCCTCAGATTTGCCCTAGCACGTAAGGTTCCTGAGTTATGCAACTAGGCTATATGGCTCACTTTGTCTCCTTGGATCAATTAATGATATAGTTATTACAAGTTTGAGAAGAAAGTTTTGGAATCGAGGCACCCTATTTGGCATTATGTACGTCCTTTTTCAGACCAGACAAGAGATGTATTACATATAAAAGACGTAGTACTCACCTAGTTATAAATTTCTTCAAAAATGTTTAAGACTTTTGCTCTTGCGCTTGTATGAGGATACAGGATCCTCCCGTTGTTAGAACTAGCATTAGTCACTCATCATGTTTTCATGGAATCGGCCTTGGTATCTGTTTTCCATCATTGCGATATCTCGGTAGAACCTTTCCCCATGTTCGTCACTAATATCACTCATATTAGATGGAAAGAAATCTAGATGTGAATGCAAGAAATGCCTCTTAAAAGACATCCAACACCCCATTCGTTGATAGACCTTTAGCATGTTGTCCACTAGTTCTTCATAGTTTTAAACTTATGATTACCAAGTAAGTTATGCACTACATAGACAAATAAGTCCCATGCTGCCAACTTAAGTGGTTAGTTTATTTCTGAACTCCATGTCACGTATCAATTCTCTAATCCCCGGCCCTACAAAAATGCTAGCCTTAAGTTTAGCATCGTTTTCTTTGCAACAAATTCGTCTTTGAGATACTGGAATCCAACAGAATCATGGGGCATTACTTTAAAAAAATTCGGGTTAAGTCCAGGTTTTATATGAAGTGGTGGAAGGTAGATCTTCTGTGGATGTACTAAAGGCATGTGCTTCACATTGTATCGGCCAACTATGTGTTCTTCTCTTTCGGGCCTCTTTTTGACAATATAATCATTCCTGTCGTCACCGCTGTTCCATAGGCATAAGAAGCACATATTCTTTGTATATCCTAGCTGCAGTTCAAGAAGTTAAAAACTTATCTTTAGATCACCAAGGATATTCCACTTATGATGCGAGTAATGAACACCTTCCAAAATAAATTTCATTGAGTCATATGGCTTTATCATCCCAACAATAAGTTCGACAGAAATTTAAGGTTTTTGTTACCATTGTGTAGCAACACAACTTTGAGGCTAGCAGTGCTTGCACCTATGAATAGTCTCCATTCATCAGGTAAATGCTCGTTTCCTAGCTGATTGTTGGGGCCATTAACATCAGTACAGATACAAGCACCATCTTCTTCTTTATAGAATGCAGCTAAGGCCCAATGGCGTTTACGAAAAGTAGATATTTTTGTACCGTCCTCTAGAAGATTCAAACAGTTCTGCCTTCTCCTTTGACAATGACAAATCCTTTACCAAATTATTCAATCTTTCTTGATTTATCAACTGGATCTTTAACCTTAGAATCATCTTCATAAATTTCATCGTCATTGTTATCCTCCTCTTCAGGCGATGGATCATCTTCTTTAACCTCACTAGCTGATATGGAGGAACTGAGATTGGCATCTTCATATTATGGGGGACTTACAATCTGGATATAGAACTTTTGACTTATTCTTATATTTAAGAATCCCACAATATTTGTCGTACAAAAATAGCAATCAGAAACATGATTTGTTGACTTACGCCACACCATGGGTACAGCAAAAGGCATACCCTTCCGTTTGCCATTTAACCACTGTGTGTGCCCCGTATAACACACATTACAAGATTTGTGAGGTGCCCAGGGCTTGTCTTGATCACTAACTTTACAACCAAAATAATAATTGTATGCAGTTCACTCTTTTAGCTAAATTTTCCGCTGGTTGCTTGGAGTATATTTTCCACAGATATAGCAAAAGTTGTCTGGGCTATTTATACATCCTGCTGATTCATGTTTACAACTTAGTTTGTGTATATCCTGTTATATACTTTTGTACAATCTTATTTCATATACAAATTAATTGAGAGATAAATCTGTCAAAAATACAATTAATCACTATATGTAGATGCCGTTTCAACACCACTACTATAATGGCTAAATTTGAAAACGTGATATGTGTAACTAAATAGTGTGTGTGTAGATAAGGAATCTTACGTGCTAGAACAATTCTAATTACAGATTAAAAATCAGCATACTCGATTTAGTATAAATCACAAGCTAATACTCAAGTAACAAAATCGTTGTTGACTAGTGTTATGAGCGCACTGTTGTCTGGCAGGGATTGGATAAACTTGTGCGTCAGGAGGTCCTCCCCAACTCCTTTTACCTGTAGAAAGGTTCTTTTAAGTTCTTCCAAATTGGTAGATGGTTAACCGGTGGGGGTGGAGGAGGCAATGGGCTTCTCGAAGAGCTAGGCTTTACTCCTCGCGAAGAGCTCATTCGCCTCAGTCCTTAAGAGCTGGTAATTTTGAGTAGATAGGATTAAAGCCAGAAGTCAGTCGACGGTCTCGGGGGTAAGTGCAGCCAAGACATGAAACAATTTACAGTAGTTTTCTCTTTAATTACTCTTGAAATGGGAAACTGGGCTTCCACAATATTAAAACAACTTGCAACTGCTGCATCATTAAAGATGGGTGGTTAGATGGTAATGGCGTTCACGGTCTCCGTCTCTCCTTGTTCTGCCTGTTAATGGTCTGATGCGTCTATTTTTCTTGAAACCTTCACCATCCGGCTGAAGGGGTCACTAGTTTATGATAGGATCCCTAGACACCAATTTATAGTGGGTTTTTACTGTTACCCAAATTTGGTGGGAAAAGGTCCTCGGTGTTATTGCGTGTCTTAAAGTCACCAGTTTACGGGTGAGATGTTGCTCTGACTCCAAAGGTTTCACGTAGATTCTGTTTCTAGGCTCGTTTCTAGAAGCCTAAAAGGAAAGCGAAGATTAGTAGGCTTTTATTCTTGAATTTGTTCTACCTTATTGGGAGTAAGCGAAATAAATCGAGTCCTATGCGGCCGTATGAAGTTTACTAAGGTTGGGGTGGGTGGGGAAGGCTGAGGCTAATTATGATAATAAGGTTACGAAGATGCCGTTACTAGAGTCTATCTGAACGAATAACTTAGTTCCCTCTATAATGCTTACGTTCATTTATTTATAGTTCTTTTTCAAGGCGTGGGACGGAGCTAATGATTGGGAACGCATTTTTTAGTCTCTCAGTTGACCGTTGGGTGGAGTTACTAGACGTGTGTGTGTGTGTGTTCTTACAGTAGCTGTATACCTTTTCAAACCAGACTGGTAAATCCTCTCAAGATACGACAGTTTATTTTTCGTTTGACACTCTTACGAGAACTCAACCAGGCAAAGCATATATCACTCTGTATTTGCTCGGCTTCCCTAGTTATCAAGCATCGGTATCTTTTCGTCTCGCAATTGCTCCTTTGTGTATATGTATGTATGTGTGTGGCCGCGTAGGGAACCAGTTATTAACTTGCCTATCTTATGCTTCTTCTAATAAATGTACAGTTGTGATATAAGTATTTCTCTATTTTACATTAGTTTACTACTAATTACATGGCATATTACGTAATAAATTAATGTATGTGTTCAATTTCAGGATTTGATAGATCCACTGAGCACCCTTTTGTGGGGGTTCCTCACTGGGCCTACCTATCCTGCAATCTGGGTGCCACAGACCTACGTTGCTTGCACTCTGGATGCTACCATGTTACTAACAATCTTTATCATAGAGATCGTTGTCACTCCTGCGTGGTATTTAGGACTATCCAAGTTATGGGTGCCTGACAATCTCAATTTTGCCTACCCTTTTGCCTATATTGTTGGAACAATGCTATATTTCTCCTTGATGGCGATGGTAGATAACTTGTCCTATGTTCATATCTCTTTTAAATAAATGCGTTATTTAAAAACCAAACTTAAATTGCTGAGCTTTCGATCTATTCGATCATCTTCGGAGCGTCTTTAGATATTCTTTCCTCCTTTACAAATGAAGTATGGTGGAGTCTGAATCAGGTTAAATGAAAAGAAAACGGTTTTTAAGGGATATTTATTCCTCCTCGCCTGAACGTAATTGCAAGGGAAAGGAGCAAATCCAGTAATTGGAATTTTTAAAACAAATTTAATGTTCGATTCTAGCTCGTAGTCTAGGTGTTTACGGCCGGTTTTTCTGTTTATTAAGATAGCTTCTAAGATGTTAGGCCTAGCTTTATTTCTCTCTTTTCTTTTAATTGTAGTGTTTTCAACCAGAATATTTATAGGTAGGTTGATGTTATGTGCGCTCTCTATATGATTTTTGTGCCCGCTTTTGCAGATGCATGATGAATCGCTTCTAAACGGTGAGGGTTGTCCTCCTAACATATTATGAGTTATTATGAAGCTTTTATTCCTCATTGGGGCAGTTACACTCGTAAACTATGTTGCTGGACCTTAGATTCGGAATTTTTGCTATAGGGAGATTGTTAACTTTTGTCATTTTTTAGTTTATGTACAATAAGTTGAATTTTATTCATTTGATTCTTAACCTTGATTTCTGTAATACAGTTTGATGTTATTTACTGCTTCCTAATTACTTTTCGTTTTATCCGTATCTTTGAAATGCATACTTAAAAATGATTGAAGTTGTTTTTCAATCATGCTGTTCTGGAAACTGTTGTTCACGAGGGTTTATTTTACGCGAGAGATCTCTTGATGGAAAAGTTCCCACGTTGAGCAGCACTTGTATGCTCAGCGAATGTACTTCTGGACATCCACTATCCGCGTTGAGGCATCTCCCCATGTCCATACCTTTTCTACATATTTTTGTGATATATCTTCCATTGATGTTTTGTACCTCAACGCCCAGAAAAGGGAGTTTATTGCCCGTGCTCATTTCATAAGTGAATTTTAACATGTCAGAGATAGGAATTTAACCCCCCACACATACACTAGAATGCAACGTCTACCCGTGTCACCTGAGAAAGATGCACCTGCACAGCCAGACAGCCCCGAGTGAGCATCGAGACTTCGTGTGGTCGGCTGGTGCGAGTTAGGTTCTCTTTATCTCCCCGTCTCATAGTCTGACCGACGCTAGACCGACGGCGCCAGGACCATTGCGCAAAGCTGTGAGACCACCGAGACTATCCCCACCCCTGGCACGCCAAGTCTAATAAGATCTATGCCCCATATTGGGGGCCCCTGGCGACCCGCTTCCGCCGAAGCAGCATAGATACTTCGAGTAAAGCTTTGAGAAATCAATACCAAAAAGCCCCGTCTTGGTTAGCAGCTACGAACGCGATACATCACTTCTTTACTCGCCCCCGCTCGTACACAAGGCCAGAGTTCCCGCCGACAGACGATAGACACGGATAGGCATCTATTACTCGGTTATCGACTTCGTTCAACGACTGGAGTACTTCCTCGATCATTTCTCAGTGAGGTTAAAGAAGAAGGAATCTTGCAAGTTCAACTTTGCAGCGCCCCGTTTACTCGCCGTATTCAAGCCTCCAGTCAATTAAGCTTTACGTGAGTCTCTCCCGTATAATTGCAATCTCCAATTTGCACTAAAAGCAAATACCGTGCATCCTCTCTCGGACTCTCGTACCCCTCGAGTCACTTGTATCCCTCCCCCAGTTTGGTACCCCGAGTCTCCTTTTATTTATTTTCAGTTATTTACTTGTGATATTAATATTTACTTTGTATATAGTTATATATTTTTCTAACATTAGTTTCCCTAATTCCACAACCTCTAAGAATTGATTATTTAGGCCAACTGCCCTCGATTTGTTTATTTAACCCTCGCACTAGGATCCCAATCCCGATTCTCTGGTCTTACCCGAGTCACTGTCACTCTACGGCATAACAGTTCTTAATCTTTTAAGAGATATTCACAGTACAAAATTAAATAATTTGCAAGATTAGAAACCTACATAATTGCATTAATGTTTGTTATGTGATGCATGTCATTTACATGATGCCAAAATATTTAGCACGCTCTTCATTCACATCAATAAACAATTTAGCATTTGACCTAGTTACAGATTATCTATTCTATCTTTCAGTGCTTGGCATATTAGCACATTATAAGTACTTTCTTGACACATTGTGCCCTAGAGATAGTTCTTTATTCTTTTAAATACAGAATTACATCTCTCTGATTTTTCAGATGTGTCTGGCACTATAAGATACAGTTTAAGAGGATAGCACATTTGTTCATTAGTCACTTTTCAAATTCTTTCTTTCACAATTTGCATTTTGTTATTTCGTATATCATCTTATTGCGAATTTTATTCCCTTTTTTATGGTAAAATTATTTATATATCAACATGGCTAGAACATAGTGAAAATTAAGATAATGCAAAAAGGTATACATTCGTGAAAAAATTTTATTAGATATTAAAAGTTAATTTGTGGAAAAACAAAATTACCCCATTGATTTTTATATCGTTTTATTTAAAATTTTTACCACTTTTTTATAGTTAATTTTTTTTAGCAACATGCCTAGAATATAGGGAAAATTTCGATAATGAAAAATTTTAGACATTCGTGGAAAATTTCGTGTAGATTTTTATAGTTGATTTGTGAACAAAACGCAAAATTATACCATGCGATTTTAAATATTTGCTAAAAAAAACGGCTCCTGAAAACTGGTTTATATTTTTAGCATCATTCGAATATAGATTCAACTAAATTCAAGGGCATTCAGAATACCACTAATATTCACCTAACAGCCTTCTTTTCCAACTGAGAACAAAAGATATAGTTGACCTTGTCCGAAAAATATATGTTTTTCTCCACCTTTAACATAAATTTGATGGAACTAAAGAAAACTGATTTTAAATTATAAATAAATTATATGTGCATTAAGTTCGAATGGCTAATTTTAGTAATTTTAGAGCTATTTATATGATATCAGGTTTCAAGGAGGGGGGGGAAGTCTGAAATAACCCCTTGTATCTCAAAAACGGTGCCGTAGGTTATTATGATTTTTGGCAGAAATAAAAGGGCTTTTAATGAACTTTAATTTCCTCTATAATAATCTAACATAGTAAAGGTTGAAAAATTGAATGTAGTATCCCCGTAAGTAGTTCTGCACTTCACTGAACAGGTTTTAAATGACGGGTTCAGCATTAAGTATGTCACAGATATCAGAGATACTGTTTATTTTTATCATTTTGTCACATTTCTTCAATTCATCCTGCAACATCTTCAGCTGAATTTGAATCTAGTCAAACTCCAGGTCTTGCTGATAAAGCTATTGTACTTTTGTTGGAATTTGGTAATATCCCTGATTTGCCGATTCTATCAGTAGCTGCTACACATCTTCCAGTATGATGATCAAACTATTGGATTAGTCCTAGAAGTACTATTGCCTGTATTATTCGTTCACAAACTCAAAGCTGTATGGTTCTGCACCCCCATTTGAGCGATTGGGTCGTCCTCTGTACTTTGGCATTACAGTATCTTCTGTTTTGCCTCTGGATTCTTCAACTGAATTCTCATAAAATTCATTGGAATTATCATCTTTCCTTATACCTTGATATGTTGATTTTTTTTATGTTAGCATCTTTTACTGCAACCATTAATAGTAATTCTCTTTGCCTTAATTATCTTGGATAGTTCTTCTGCTGCACCAAAAGCTATGTGAGAAAACTTCAGTCCAATATATGTGCTGAATTTTTCCATCAATGCCATCTCAAGAGAATTGATGAGTTTAGTAATTTCTGTTATCAAACACGAAGCATCACGTACTGGCTTAGACTTTCTGGTTGTTCTTGCAAACATAGATTTGCGCAGTGGGTTAGGCAATGAATTTTTATGGCATCCTTCTCCTTTTCCAGCACACGTGTGGCCAATCATGTGACCTTGCACATTGCATGCACCATTATATGCCTAGCCACAGCAGTTGTTGATGAAAAGAACCATCCAGAACTAGTTTTAGAGGGAACGTCAAAAAATCCCAGTTGCTCTTCAAACACTTCATACTTATCATTCACATATCTTACAGAACTTTTGAACTGCCCTTTACAGTTGATATCCGTAACTTCATCAGCAATTAAACCATACCATTTTGCTTTTTGTGTATCAGTGATGACTGATCTTGATATTTAGTTCCTCATCAAGGTAATCAGTTCATTAATGATTACAGGAGACATGTATCTTTAGTTCTGGGACTTCTTTGCTCCGGAGCTTTAACAGCTGCATATGGTTTCCCTCTGATATTTCGTCACCTCTGATAGACAAACCCTGTCTCAACGGAGAATTCAACGATTCTATTTGTGTCAGGAGTGCTCTGCAATGGTCTGCCTGTGATTTCCTGTTATGGTTAATTAGAATTTGATTCACCTACACATTATTTCTGTGTGCATTCAATTTTAATGCTGCTTCCATATGTGCAAAAACATTATTCATGGATCCTGAATCTTTATGTTGCTTTTTTCCCTTTTTCAAACCCTTAACTTGTATTTGCACACTCTGCATTTTTACTGAAAGTCGCAATGCTTAACTTTGCTGCAGAACAAAAAATATAGCAAAATGCTTGGTTCCTAGAATTACAAAGAGTTAACCAGTTATGTTCCTTGAACCAGTTGGGTTGGAATGTAAGTCTTCTTCTCTCACATTTGGATGAAAATGATTCTTCCTTTTTATCAATTGTGGCATTGTCTGTTGGCTGATAAGGTGTGAAACTAGGTGACAACACATGACATTGCACTGTATTTCATTATGATCCTCTTGATGCACTATATAGCACCAGCAGATAATAGGGTGTTTGTCTTTTCAATTTGTTTTATCACAGGATGGCAAAGATGCATATATTTCTTGTGTAAGATCATCTATCATTCTAAAAGATGTACTTAGTAATGTTTCCTTTGCAACTTGCTGACTATCCAGTCATTTTGTCTTTCCTTTTACTTGAAAAACGATGTAATGGTAGCTTTCTGTCTGCAAGGCTTACTGACTTTTTGCGCTTTTTTTCTGAGATTGAAAAGGGGACCGATCTCTATTCTTATTAGAATATAATAATATTATTATTATTAAAAAATATTAAAATATATTATTATTATTATTAGAATATATTCTAAGTCAGATTTTCCATATAAGGGAAACCTCAATTCGCTATTAATTTATGAATATTATGTCTCTAATCAATATGTGAACAATTATGAAAAGTTGACCCTTATGGGAATTTTTAATTGTGCAAAATACGAGCCATCTTTAAAAGTTGACCCTAAACCTACACCAAAGTTGCCATTGGCTAGTCGTGGGCAAGTATGACCAACAAAACAGCCAGTAAGATCTGGCTACACACTTTACTAGTAAGCCTAACGCACCAACTAGCAAATTACACAAAATTGGGTACCGCTAATTGAAAGGAGCTCAGCTCACCACTAGAAGACCAAACTCCCGACCCATCGGTTCGACAAACGACACGGTTACGAAAGAAGCAAGCTTCTAACCCAACCGCGACTGCTAAATACATTCACATCAACAAAAACAATAAACATAAAAATATGGAGACAAAAAACTTCCGCAACTCGCCTCTTCCCCGTAACTGTATAATATATTTTTACCCTAAATGAGTAATAACTCCCCAAAACTAACAAAATCCCCAAGCTGCTATTGAAAACATCTGGAAAGGAAGAAAGAAACACCAAAAAGAAGGGTAATGCAACAAGAAAAAAAGATGAGAATAGCGTGGGAGGATCAGGGCTCTCACTTTTAAGGAAATTTATTTAGCTTAAGGAAATTATGGCTCTTTTGGAAGGCCTTTAATTAATTCAAATTTTTTTTAGGAAATCTAAGGACTTTGCAAGTTTTTAAAATATTTTCATAAAACCTAATGACATATTTTTATTTATATTATGGTTGCTGAAATTCATTCATATGCGATCGGTAACAACTCGCACACAATTGCAGAATTTCAGCTGCAACCTATGGATCCCTGAAACCAAAAAATGTACATCCGGCAGACCTCATTATTGAGTCTTGAGTTTGGTTGGAGCTAGTTCTTCCTGGTTCTTCTATGCTTACAAATTTTCCGATAAAGACTACAGATTACAGAGAGAAGAGAGAGGGAAAGAGAGAGAGAGAGATGAAATACAGATTACAAAGAGAGAGAGAGAGAGACTGATTTTTTATGGCTGCATTACAGTACAGCAATAGCCTACTCTACCTCTGAAATGAACTGAAATTAGAGAGAAAGAGAGAGAGAGAAACCCATTACGTTATTTATTCCGCATTCTCTTTTATTTTTGTTGCTAAACATATTTGTTGTTTTATTATTAAATAGATTATGTTAATGAATGAAACAAATAAATATTATATTTCAGTGTGATATAACTTTTTTTTGAAGAAACCTAAGCTAATTTCTTTCATAAATCTGTAGAATTTCCACAGAAGAAACAGAGTTCTGGGGAAGAGGGAGCGGCAAGGAAGGATGCGGTGCTGCCTGCGAGGAAAACAGTGTAGAAAAAACCCCCTAAAATACCTTCCCCCCATAGAGGAGCTATAACGATAATAACACTCACGTTACGCCGAGGGCAACATGACAGAGGAATATTGTCAAAATAACACCAAAAAAAGAGGAGCGCAAAATACACAGACCAGCCTAAGCAAGTGGCACCAACAAATTTAGGGTTTTCTTGTCACGTCACTAGAACGGTTAACTCACAAATACGGCCTTAAAAGAAAGAACGGGGACTGATGGGGTTTTGAAAGGGTGACCTTTCTTTTGTGTGTGATTTTTGACTAGCCAATGCCTAAAAATATGTTTACCGCTATGTTTAAAACTCCTATTTACTTATCTGGGCTTGCAAAAATATGTGGAGGCCAAGTTGGCCCCTCTTGTTTCTTGCAAGAAGAAATTAATACAATCATCCAAACATCCATTGAACTGCAATCTCCCCTTTGGTTCATAGAAAAGTGTCACTATAAAGCTAGAACCATCTATTACTCGCCAGCTAATTATAAGCAAAACAGATGTGACAAATATTATGTTACCTTCTCATACTCCCCCCAGTTAATCACTTTCAAATAGTTGGCACGGACCAACAACATGAATGTTGCCTTTCAGTACGAGAATACAATCAGAAATAGACTATCTAAAAATAGATTGATCGATAAAGAACAGGGAGTTTATTTTATTCCATGCAAATCATGTAATGAATTATATATCGGTTAAAGCAGCAGATTTTTCAAGAGAATAAATGAACATAAATGCAATATGCGACGTGGGGCCCTCTCCTCGAGTTTATTTCTACATATGTCTAATGAAAATGATCAAATTGATATTGATAATGGTAAAATAGTTTATAAGTCTCGCGATTATATACATCGACGCTTAATTGAATCGGCACTTATAAAAGAAATTCCCAACTTTAATACTTCCGACGGCCAATTCAATACTAATTTCTTAATAAGCAAGAAATTCATACTTCCGGTGCTCAAAAACGCCGCTACATTCTCGCATCTTCCGAAACCTTAGCGCACCTAATTTGTGTGTTTGTACGTTAAGCAACTTCTGTATTTCACTTGTACACCAGAGACTGACGATGATGGATGTTTCCGTCGAAACCTGGTTTCGCATATAAAATTAGTCATTAGTCTTATTACTGTGGTTTTATCCATATATATATATATATATATATATATATATATATATATATATATATATATATATATATATATATATATATGCTTGAAATATTCCAAAGGAAAATAATACACAGAATAAGCCCAAACTCTTACGTGTTTACATCATCAGGGACAAAGTACAATGAAATAAAGAAATAGTTAATTAGCGGAGAAATGTGACGTCATTCAAATGTACCGACGAACAAAAACAATCGTTTAGGGGAAAAACCAACTGACGAACAAATGAATAGCCCACCTGCGGAATTACAATATATAAATCAATTCAACAAATTAAATTTATATTGCAAAGAAATATTACTCGTGATATACAATTATCGAATTTAAATTGACTCTCACTTAAATTAAAATTAATTTTAGGGGAAATTAATCGGATTTTATTTCTTTGTATTTGCGTGCTTTTAGAGTATATGACCCAGAATTTATCGATGAAGAGTTAGAATCAATCAAAATCATTAGTGAAAATTTAAATTATCCGTCTTATTTTCTAAATGAATCCCTGCGCAGAGCTAAGCAGTCCTTCTATGGAAATAAAATTAATCACTCATTTACGCGAAATAATATTTTAACGCCCCCTTTTAATAAACACTTGTCCCATGTTCCGAAATTATTAAAATATTTTAATGTTAATGTTGCATTCTCTAATAATTCCATGTTAAACAATTTAGTAATTAAAATTCTCCTCCTTATAAAATAGCCTGCATTCATAAAATTCAGGGCAAATCTTGTCTCGGTTTTTACATAGGCCAGTCAACAAAAAGCCTGGAGGTGAGAATTAAACAACATAAATACTGTTGTCGAACGGGTAAACTTCAAATGCACTGTTTATTCATCAATCTACTTTGAACCATCGAATAGATTGGTCTAATGCGAAATAAATTATTTTTGTGCCCAATTTGATTGAAAGAAATTTAATGGAATCAGCCATAATCAAATTCTCCCCTAAAATTAATTTCAATTCAAGTAAGGGTCTACTTAAATTATATAATTGAATCACGAATAATATTTGTTTGCAATATAAATTTAATTTGTTGAATTTATTTATATATTGTAATTCCGCGGGTGGACTATTCATTTGTTTGTCAGTTGGTTTTCCCCCTAAAGCAGGGGTCGTGGAACAAGGGTAATTACATCAAATGGGGTAATTTAGAAAAGTAGGGGGGTAATGGATGTGCTATAGATGCAAAAAAGGACATATCAGGCAGAGTTCCTTAATTATGGCTTCACAGAAATAGAGGACAAAGGACATTTGATACAGGGGTTCTGATAAAATTGAAGAAGAAATGTTGCTATGTTCTCCTCTTGAGTTGAAAACTCGTGGTATTGATGTATTCAATAAGGTTGATGCATACTTCAAAAAACAAAGTGTTGATTTAAAGTGGGAAGATTGTAGTGCAGTATCAGTTGATGGAGCTCCTGCCATGCTTGGTCACGTCACTGGTTTTGTGGCTTTGGCCAAACAACAGAATCGAAATATTCAGGCATTAATGTGAAGGATTTGGAACCAGAAGTGGAAGCTGTGTTGAATGATGTAATTAAGATGTAAATGTTGTAAAAGGGCATGTTCTAAACAGGATGATACTTCGTGATATATGTGAGGATGGATAGACTGAAGATTCAACCTTTCTTTTCTTTACGAAAGTGAGGTGGCCCTCACGTGGAAATGTCCTGAATAGAGTGTGGGCTCTTAAAAATGAAATTGATATATTTCTGACTGATCAAAAACATACACTTGCAAAGAAGTTCAGAATATCAACCTGGCTAGCTCTTCTTGCATACTTTACTGACATTTTTGGGCATGTAAATGCACTGAACAAGGAATTGCAAAGAAAGAAAATCAATCTCATCTTAGCAAGGGAAAAGATTTTAGCATTTGTATCAAAGCTTCAGTATTGGAACCAAAAAGTAAATGCCAATAAGATTGCCGTCTTTCAAAACCTGGCAGAGTATTTAAAAGAGTGTGAAGACTGCAGTCGTAATGACATGAAGGAATCAGTCACAAGGCACCTGACCAAACGTAGGAATAGGTTCTGTGACTACTTTCCAGAGCTTGATTCACATGCTGTCAGCTTGGTTGTAAATCCCTTCAAATGTGAACTGGCTGATTTGCCTGAAGAGCCTGAAGGATTGGCAGAAGAGCTTATTGAACTGCATTCAAACAGTGAAACAAACATGGAATTTCAGACCAAGGATGACCTCTCAAGTTTTTAAATGTCAAAAGCTGCAAATGCTTATAAAACTGCACATTTGGAAGCAACTAAAATGCTGCTACCTTTTGCAACAACCTCCCTTTGCGAACAATGTTTTTCTACCCTTGTAAATCTAAAAAGAAAATACAGAAATCGGTTGGATCCTGAAGACAGCATCAAAGTAGTAGTGACATCAAAAATTCTGATTTTGAAAGTGTTGTATCAAAGATGAAACAGTATAATTTTTCCAAAGCCTGAGGGAGTTGATATACTCAAGTTTTCAATAATTTCTTTAGTTTTATTTGTGTACCATTCTCATGCCAGAAAGGGTAAACATCTTTTCTCCATAATAGTGGATTCAATAACATTTTCCTCTTTTGTTTTTGTACGAATTTTAAATACATGATAGTGACATAGTCAATAATTTTGCTTGTGTGCCATGAAATGCTAAAAAGTGCCTTGTATTTCTGTTTATAAATATATAATTTTCTACAATTTTTTCTTGTGTGCTATTTCCATGCCAAAAAGACGGACTTTTATTTCCTAATGATAGATGAAATAAAAAATTAAACATTATAGAAATATAATTTTTTTTGTGTCTTTATTATCCATGATTTATATAAGTAAATTGGTTGGTCCCCCAGAGTACTTCAAAGTCCGAGGTTAATTCATTCTACTACAAATTCTTTTTGGGTAACACCCAAAAAGGTTACCCGACCCCTGCCCTAACGATTGGTTTGTTCGTCGGTACGTTTGAATGACGTCACATTTATCTGCTTATTAATTATTTCTTTATTTCATTGTACTTTTGACCCTGATGATGTAAACACGAAGGCGCTTGGTCTTATTCTGTGTATTATTTTCTTTTAGGATATTTCAAACATCTTAGATCACGTCTTTTTTGGTAATTATTTTGGCATATATATATATATATATATATGTATATATATATATATATATATATATATATATATATATATATATATATATATATATATATATATATATATATGTAGGGAAATCGTCACTTTCCCTCTCCCTCTCCCTCTCCCCGTTAACTCTTGGTGCAGTCACAAGGCGGTTGCCGCAAAGGCATCCACCCCAGGCATCGGTGGGCCAAAAGCGTAACCACAGCGTGGCACAACTCGGTGCCATGAAAGACCCTAAAGGTCAAATGTAAGATCTCCCCCAGGAGAGTGAGATCCAGTTTCACGTCAAACAAGAAATTAGAGACGTGTTTCTCCCAATCTCGAAGGCTAACGAGGAGCCGATGTTTGACTTCGTGGGAAAAACCATTGGCCAAAAGAACTCTCCTTGGGCCGTCTTCAAGCCTCTTCCCCCCTTACCACTTCCCCAGTGGGGTGACGAGGTATAAATGAGGAACTCTGAGGAAAATTGTTGTAGTATACGTCAGTCACTAGGTGACGAAGTCTTCGGATCAAACAGAACTACCGAGACAGGGGAGCTAGTGTACTTGGCTCGCCAGACCAAGAAGTACCCTGCAATAGAGGCAGGGCTACCTACCTTAAGGCGATAAGAAGAAGCTTATCCTTGAGCTAAGTCCCTGGTTATCAAACGAAACGATAAGTTTACTTTGTTAAGTTCAACTTACTCTCGCCAGAGAGACTTCTCATGTCCTGGTGCACCTTAAACACCAGGGTTATTCCTTGTCCTTGAGGAATTAAGAAAAGAAGAAGGAAAAAGCTCCCCCCTTGAGCCCGTTACTCGGTGGCCACACCGAACTCCTAAGTTAACTTCGTAAGGAACCAAGTTCAAATTATTCTCGCCAGAGAAATACCCCTCCGTTATACTCGCCCTTGAAGAAGACTGGAACTAAGAAGAAGCTCATCCTCGAGCTAGTTCCTTGGTTACCAAACCGAACTTTAAGTAACTTATTCTCGTCAGAGAAACCCCGTCTCATCGATCCTCGCCCTTGAAGAAGACTCTCCCCGAGTTCAGTCCTCGTCCATGAGGAAATAAGTAACGAATGAGAAAAGCTCCTCCTTGAGCTCGTTACTCGGTGGTCACACCGCACTCCAAGTAAACTTGATTTAAGAACCAAGTTCGACTCACTCTCGCCAGAGATACCACAACTGCCTAGGTGTTGCATAAAGCAACGTATTTGTTCTCGTCCTTGAAGAACCCCCCCCCCCCCCCTCGCCCCCCGGAAGAACGTGTGGACCTCCCAGCTGCCACGCTCGCCAAAACGACCGTGTGATTTCGCCCAGCTACCTCTGGCAAATTGGCACGCGTCGTGAGTCAATAACATTTCTAAGGACCTTTAAACTCCAGATGAGTCCGTAAGCCTAATTCTTATATTATTGTTGTGTGTGGAGAAATCAACCAATTTTTGTGGGTAAACTAATTTAATTAATTCTTGTTTATGATAATATTCAGAGTATTGCTGTAGTAAATGTTTGACGTTGTGTAGTCAATTAATGAAGCTAAAATATAAGTTTATTTTGGGAGTATTTTGCGTTTTTCTTATATATCCTTACGTGTTTCGGAATGGCCCTGTTCGTTAAGATATTCAGATATCAATATATATTAGGCATTCATAGCACTCTTAGAATACAACAAAAAGGGGCGGCATTCTACGACACACTATTGTAAAAGTGGTGCCAGGTTAGTAGGGTTTTTATTAGAAAGACTTCTACGACAATATACATATATATATATATATATATATATATATATATATATATATATATATATATATATATATGTATATATATATATATATATATATATATATATATATATATATATATATATATATATATTCAATTTCACAGTGAAGTTAAGGATGAACAGGACGCTAAGGTACATGTGATTTGTTTAATATTGGGAAACAACGTTTCGGGGTCATCGCCCATCTTCCGGTTCTAAAATTATAAAACAATAAAAAAATACAGGGATATATGAGTAAATTGTTATTTTCAGTAACTTATTGGGAAAACCCAAAATTTTTGAAAAAAAGGAAATATTGAAATATTTTCACAGGGGAGGAGGAGCGCTGAACAGTAATAAAAGCTAAATTAATGCAATTTTATCAAACGATAAAAATTAAAACAGTAATCATCTCTGAAATAAATTAGGAAAGTGAAAATATAAAAGCCCCAAATTATGAACAAACAAACATTATTGAAAGGACAGTTTTCAAGATATTATTAAATATATATATACATATATAAGTATATATATATATATATATATATATATATATATATATATATATATATATATATTTTATATATATTTATATATATACATATATATATATATATATATATATATATAAAATATACTAATGGTAAAAATTATGATCTATACTACAAAAAAAGTTAAAATAAAAACTTAAAAAATGACTAAAACAAATTTTATATGATCAATATTAAAATACTCATGTTAAGACCATGCCGAAAAACGTAAACATTAATAGATAAATCACGGATTAAAAAGAACGGAGTATTGAAGGAAAAATGTGTTTTAAATCATCTATCATATGAAAACACGAATGAAATGGAAAACATAACTAAACAAAACTAAATTATTAAAGTATAATGTTGATTAACGATGAAGTTTAGGTGAAATTATGAGGTAAAGAAATTATAATCGAATCGGTTTGAAGAAAGACAACGTTTGATTGGTTGGTTGGTAAATAAGAGAAAGTTGGTTGGTTGTTGACTGAGGTAATTATAATTAAGAATTGAGAAGGGGGCGTAGCGATTTTATCAATGTTAACTATAAGAGATTTGGTCGTTATCAGTAAAGATTCCAAAATTTTTATATGCACTATAAACATTATTATTACGTCCAATTATTTTAAAATTCTCTAAACAACATCTTGTCTTATATTGTATGATATGATTTCTAATTACAGAAGTCTTCTTCCTATATAGATTTCTTCCTGTTCGATGACTTATTGCCATATCAAAACCTCTTTTTCAATGAGCGAACCGTACTCCCAATATAGGCTACTTGCAGACAACAAGGAGAAGTAAAAACCTAAACAATAGGCGGCTCATCTCACGATGAGGTTTCTTTTGTGAGGAAAAGAAATTGCTTATGGAAAGTGGGTTAACAATAGTGACTTTGAAGTTTCTAGGAAAAAACAAATTTTTAGGGAATTTATTGAAAGGTCCCATTATTGGTACTAAGAAATATTTTTTTACTTTTAGGAACATCATAGGAAAGAAAAGATGAAAAGTTTTCTCTTGTTTTCGTCAGTCGTTGCAAATGAACTTGAAATAAAGTTCACTTTTTTTTTATTGTAGGTTCTGTTGCACTTATTGCTTAAAAGGTTATCTTGATCAATGCTTAGTCTCTATTATATTGTATACACAGTAACAACACAATATTTTGTTGTATACTCCATAATATATATATATATATATATATATATATATATATATATTATGGAGTATACAACAAAATAGATTCTAAACAGTGCTCGAGGCTACCTTTTAATTAATTTTTATCCTTAGAATATTTTGTGGATAAACGTTTTCAGAATTGATCTTCACTATTTAACGAATATCATTTATCTTTGTAGGAAATTTTATTTGTCGTAAAGTTTTTAATTACTTCTTCCTTAAATATTTACATTTTAAAGCCCAAACTCTCCTCACTACTATTACAATAATTGAAATAAAATGTTTTTGTTTATGATAAGAATTCTAAGCCAAATATTTCATTAAAAAAAGAAGCCAATATTGAAAATTTCCTATTGTATATTGAATTTGTAAGGTAGGAATAATGATTACAATTAGTAAACTGTATTACTTATTTATTGTATGTTATTATAGTTCATACTATTATAGTGATATTAATGTTTATCTCAAAATACGATAAACTTTTATGGGAGTGTTAAAGTTATTAGGTCATAAAACTTAGTTTACAACCACGAACGAGAAAGGCGCGCTAATGTGTTTTCTTTTATTTTAATTTTGGCTTAAATAGGCACATTTTTTGGTTTTCTTAAACTTAATTTATCTTTTTATCTTGCGATTGGTCATAGAGTTTAAAGAAAATTTTAGAGGGAATAAACGCTATAGCGCAAAAACCACGATAGCAAGGGCACGTTTATTTATGGAACTGATGTTTATTGCAATGTATATGTATATATATATATATATATATATATATATATAGAGAGAGAGAGAGAGAGAGAGAGAGAGAAAGAGAGAGAGATGGAGAATGAGAGTGTAAGAGAGTGTTCGGGTAAAGTTTGACGGTGGGCATAAAAGAAAACAAACTATGATATACATATATCTCAACCATAAATAAATGAATCAATTCTTTTTTATATAAAATATATTAGGGCAGAGTGATTACAGTTTATTCAAAGTAGCCACTCTCAGCTTCTACCACGGCTTTAGAAAGCTCCGAATCCTGGCGCATGCAATCCCACCCTGCTCCAGGAATGATCTTTAAACACATTCTTCAATTAGCTGCCGGTGTTCATCCTGAGGCCCTGGGAAAGAAATGGGGGTAACAAGATGTTAACTTCATTGATGAAGACACTGAAGACAATGAGTATCGCTGTAACTTTCCTCTGCATGACTCTGGTAACGTCTTTGGCTGCGACAGCGAGCAACCTTTTGTTCTTGGAATTGGCCGAAACTCTTATCGTCGGAGAAGAACTACATTGTGATTGGTTTTAACTGTTGTTTTAACTTATTGATTAGCTTCTTGGTGTGCTTGAATCGGTTTTCCTGCATCGCTTTGGCAGAAATTGTCCTTTCCATATCTACATATTATGCAAAGTAACGAATGTCCTTATTCACCACCAGCTACATCGTCTTTTCATCCACACGTTTCACCCTTGCAATGAGACATAAAATTTGGGGGATCATTGTGGATGATGTCCCATATTTCAGCGACCAATTCCCTAATCTAATGTTGCAGATCATCGATGATGGGTTCTCTTCTCTTTTTATTGTGTCATAGTCGAATCTTAAATCTGCAAACTGTTTTTTGATCATAAGGAAGCCATACATCTTTCTGTTTGTCCCTCCGGCGCGGATTCTTAGAAGGACTCCATGCCTCTTCCTCAGATTGTTAGGTTGGAAGTTTTTCATAGTCAATATTTTTTTCAAAAGATAAAGCAAAAATGGTATTGTTTTAAAAAATCAGTTGACAATACTGTCCGCGAGGTTCTGTTAATTGAGCTTGAGTGTGCTAAAACTAATAAAATTAACTTAGCCGTTACCTATCGCCCCCCATCTCTAATAGAATCAGAGAACGTACTACTCTTTGAGTGCCTTTTATCCATGGTGAGAAAAGGAAAAAAAATAATTTGTGGAGATTTCAATTACCCTAACGTTAACTTTACAAACTATACTTCGGATAAAGTTGGGGAGAGATTAGTAGTTTTCATCCAGGATAATTTTCTTGTGCAAAAAGTAGAGGAACCTACACGTGAACAAAATATACTGGATTTGATTATTTCAACAGGGAAAACTTTGGTAGAAAACGTTTGCGTGGGTGAGCATTTGGCGCCGAGTGACCATAATGTAATTAGGTTTGAAATTCATACGAGCATTGAGGTAAAAGAGAGTTCATAACTAATCCCACGATTTGGGAGTTGTAATTTTGAAACCTTCTGTAACCGGATTAAAAGAATAGACTGGGGGAGATGTTTTGATAATAAGACAGTACAAGGAATGTACTCGGAGCTACAGCAAAATGTGCTCACGGTTGATTCCGAGTTAGTTAAGTACGTTCGTCAAAATAATGGAAAGTCAAAGAGAGCACCGTGGGTTAGCCCCTCAATAATTAATTTAATTTGGGAGCGTAATAAGGACTATCAAAGTGTGAAAAAAAAAAGAAACGACAACAAATCGGGAAAAATACGTAGACGCTCGAAGGCTGGTAAAGCGGGCCATTAGAGAATCTAAGTTGAAATATGAAAAAGACTTTGCTATAAATTCGAAACACGAACCAAAACGGTTTTACAGTTACGTTAACAGTAGAAAGCCCATAAAGGGTTCAATAGGGCCGATCAGAGGTAAAGATGGTGTTATGACGGACGTCCCAGAACAATTTGCTTAAATATTAAATGAGCACTTCTCGAGCGTTTTTAATATTGAAGACGTGACGCAAATAGAAACACTAGGCAAGGACATAAATTTTGAAAGACAAAATACCCTATCCAATATAAATATAAATGAAGAAGAGATTCTCTCATATATTAATAAAATGAAAAAATCGAAGTCACCCGGGCACGATGGGGTGTATCTAACACATCTAAATGGGGTGTGTTCAAACTAGGCACCAGTCACCAGCGGGGTACCACAGGGGTCAGTCCTGGGCCCATTATTATTTATTGTGTACATTAATGACTTGGATAAGGGAGTATTTAGTAGGATCTCTAAATTTGCAGATGACACAAAGCTAGGAAGCCGTGCCCTTGCGAGACCCGATGTAGAGCAAATGCAAAGAGACCTTAATAAAATTGTGGAATGGGCGGATAAATGGCAAATGGGCTTCAACATAGGTAAATACAAGGTCATGCCTTTAGGATGTCAAAACTTAAAAGTAGAAGACCATATGAAAGACCAAATTCTCGAATCCGTTAACTTAGAAAAAGACCTAGGGATTTTAATCTCGGAGGACCTTAAAGTATCAAAGCAATGCACAGAGGCTTGCAAAAAAGCAAACCGAATGCTAGGATATATTGCTCGGAATTTTACTTTCAAATCGAAAGATATAATCACGCCACTATACAAATCACTCGTGCACCCACACCTCGAATACGCGGTCCAATTTTGGTGTCCCTCCCTAAATAAGGATATAGCACAGTTAGAAAGAGTGCAACGTCGGGCTACAAAACTAATTCCTGAAATCCGAAACAAACCGTAGGAAGTTAGACTACGCTTATTAAACCTACTAACACTTGAAAGTAGACGATTACGTGGACAAATAATAGAATAATTCAAAATCTTAAAAGGATTTACTAATATTGATTACAGACTATTGTTCGAGGTGTACGAAAGGGCCAACACACTCAAAAATGGTTTAAAATTAGTGAACAAGAGTTTTAACTCTACTATAGCCCATAATTACTTCACGTTTAAAATCACGCAAACGTAGAATGGCCTGCCCAACCGTGTAGTTGAAAGCACGTCAGTTAATATGTTCTCTCTCTTTCTCTCTCTCTCTCTATATATATATATATATTTAGAAAGAGCAAATACAATTTATGTGGGTGGTAACAACCACACAGGGCTTTCGCATATTTAATTTCTGCCTTTCACAAATCTTTTGAAGACAGAAAGAAAGATGCCGAAACTTTGCATTGTAGACCATATAACAATATAATACAAAAGAAAGAGAAATTTGACGCTACTGAGCAATAAGATGAGAAACAGGAGTTTTTATTTAAGGCAAGAAGATATGGTATTAAAATCCATTGGAGATTGCTAGCATAGGGAGATACTGGCTGCGATGGGGTAACGTTTTGGGTGCAATTAAGGCATGTGCCTGGTAACTTAAAGGTAAAGCATCTGACCATCAATTAGCAGACCAGGGTTCTAGTCCCGGCGCGAAATTTCAAACTTTTTTCTGTGACGTTATTTCTGTCTTCTCAGGATGGATTCCCTTCTTTGTGGTGTTTTTCTTCTCTTTTATCCTTGTATTATTCCAATGTCCATTTCTCTTACCTTTATAAAACTCGTTTCTTATCTCATTGCTCATTAGCGTCAAGTTTATCTTTCTCTTTATATGTATTTATATATATAAATGAAAAAATTGTCAGGAGGGTTTTAGTCTTCTTATAAGACCAGACAAGGATTAAGCATAGATTAAGTAAAAGGGGAGAAAGAGTAAACCGGATAAAATGTAATAACCCCTTTTTGCTGTTAATAAAATAAAAATGGTTGGAGATTGAACCTATGCCATCAAGAGTTCTCCATGTTCCTGCCACTGCTCTAATGATTAGGCTATTATCCACGTCGCCATAAAAAGGTCTTATCAATGCTACTTATAAGCTGAGCGATCGGCTTAGCAATCTCCTTGGTACTTAATCTCCCTCAAACCGTCCTTTTGGCCACCTAAATGTAGCCTTGTTATAAGAGCAGAGGCCTGACCGGTAAAGAGCTCTAGATTTTATATTATTTTATTCCGTTTGCTATAAATCTAGTCCTTCTATATTAATCTATTTTTGATCCTTGTTGAGTTTTATGAAATGAAGAAGGCACTTGTGAATTATTTTTTTCCTTTTTATGGGATATTCAGCATCTACTAAGTGCGTGTATTTGGATTTTTTGTGATTTCAAATAGTTTAAAATAAAGGTGTCAGTATTAGCATTGAAAGAGGAGAATCGTAAGGATACTGTCTGTGAACGTCGTGACTTGATTCATAAATTTTGAAAAGGTGGTAAGGTGCTGTGTCTCTCTTTTACAGTATGTGGAAATTTCAGATGTTAAAGTTTAGCAAAAGAAAGGATTTCAGTTTGGCGCACTAAAAACCATCCTACAAATGATCTATCAGAATTTTCAGTTTTATATATGCACATAGTCATACAGGTCTACCTGTATTGGCAAAAATCCTTTCTACAGGAAGACGATACGGACGGCCCAGGGTCGCCGGTATCTTTCGCAGCTTGTATTTAAAACCGCTTCGCTTTAAGATATGATTTGCTTTAAGACGTCAACGCTGGTTCTTCCGCGCTTATTAGTGAAACAACCCTGCAGAGTGGCACGTATCTTAACTTTGCTCACTTTTTTCCACAAAGTTACCCGACTACAGTGGATATCTGATATAATAGGGGTGATTTAATAATGCGAAATTAATTTAGACCGGTATGCCTCATCTAGTTGATAGCTAACCAGGTTTTGCTAATTCCCTTTCCCTGGATCTGAACCCCTTCTAAATTCTATTGGATTACTTCGAACGTCTCAAATCTCAGGGAGACCATCCACGCAATCTGGCCTAATTACACAATTCTTTCATGCAAGAGTGGCAGAACAAATATCTCTCCTATATCCAGAACATGTCATTATCCAGTTCATGTCAAGTCGAATCGCAGCTATTATCAAGGCTCGTGGAGGTATTACACACTATTTTGGTACGCTACATGTAATATCTCAATTATAATTATGCAATTATGCAGTTAGAATTGCTATTTTTAGCTAACCAAGCTCTTCGTTAAGGCCTCAAAAAGGGCTCTCAATAAAATCACCTAGGATAATTCATTCCCTAGTTTCTAACACAAAACAAATGTGTAAGAATCAATTAGACATTTATCAGTTACTACTGTTATCGAAATAAATGGAAAATTCCTATCATTCACTCTAGCTCGAATTATCCTCTCGTGATTGTAAGAAGAACTCCTTCCGATTGATTAATGAAGGGCTTAGTTAGCAGCAAAATAGTCATTTTAACCACAGGATACATTTCTTCTCTCTTCAATTAAGCGATGCCTACTGCTTATTTCCCTTTCATAACATTTATTCTTGATACTATATGTGACACGTGATTCTTTTCCTATACGTATATTTATTTCTTGGTCTTCGGGAGTTATTCCTAACATCACGCTCTGCATCTATGATGATGTTATTCTCATTCTAATCCAACACACACGGACACTTAAGAGGCTCGTGATATACACTTTTCCATTACAAGACTCGAACCCTGGGTGTAATATAACCGTTTTCCTTTCAAAATCCTCAGTTCTCTATTTATAACACTATGAACTTGTGTACAACAAACTCGCTTCATTTTATTCTATCAAACACCCGCTCTTCTTAATTAATACACAATGTACGGTGTCAAACTACAAACAATACTAACTTTCCCACATCAAATAAGAAAAACAACAATAAAACTAATACAAGAATCACCACACTGCAAGCACTTTTAGCAAACTAATTCGGGCGATCATAGGAATCTTTCGGCTAGATATATAAGCATTATATCCACCCTTCATTCGCCTATTTTTCTATGGTCATGGGACAAAATATAGTATCCATCATCTCAGCTGACTACAAAACGAGGCGCTCAGCTTCGCCAAGGAATGCACCCAGAGCCTCTCAATATACAACTAATACTCTCTAATGTATGTGAATTGTGTCCACAAAATAATGTTAGGAACAAAACGGAACAGAACTTTTTTTTATTGTTCGCGAACCCCACACCACCGAACCCATTAAACGCAAGCCTCTTATCATCTTCAACGAAACCTCCGGACAAACCGTTTACAGACACATGATAAAGCATAAGGTCTAATCTCTTGTTCCTACCATCCACTTTTACGTCATTAACCTGGATATCAGCCCATAAGAAAAATACCTCCTAAAACACGCACGAGTCGCCTTGGCCAAACTCTGTGGGTTCAGTACTCAAAACTAAACAGAAAAATGCCAAATATGCCTGACCAAAATAAACATCTCTCGCAGCTACCATAAAGCAAGACACAGGTCAACCCTAACAAATTTTCCAAAGCAACCAAAGGAACGGAGTTAGGAATTTTTTGGCTCAGAAGATTTCCAACCGTGATATTGACAGTGAATATATAATCAGCAGATTATTGCCAATGAGTAAAAATGCTTAAATTTGCAAACTAACCAGTCTCATATCCATTTTCAACTATTACCACCGTTAATTTTTAAGTAATTTTCTTTATACAAATATCAATATGGTAATAGTACGACTCGGAAATATTACGCAAACGCAATGTAACGGTCATGATAGCAACATAAAGAACTCTCTCAAGGATAATGGTGGTGGTTTCATAGAACTGTCTAAAACCAGCCATGCCGCATCACCCATAAAACAAAAAGGTATAACTTTAAGAGCTACCACTAACCATTGAGGCAGTTGCGCTTGTAATACAAATAGGTAGTACTTAGTAGAACTGTAGCAAACCATTATTGCAGCAGCCTTCGTAGACCCTAGACATATAGCCACGTAAAACTGCCTCAGTACTCTAAGAACAAATATTTAGAAATTTCTCAAACCATCAATGAAGTTGCTATCTTAGAACTAAGTGGTTTATCTTCGTAAATCATCTCACACCATCGATGTAGTTGCACAGGGGCCCCAAAAATATGTATTCATAGAGCTGTCCCAAACTAACAATGCAACAACTTTGGTAGGACCAAGAGTTGTAACTTCGTAGCACTATCTCAGACCTCCAATGAAGAATTTAAATAGAGCCATGGAGTAGAATTTGTCTCAAGTCATTCATGAATCAGACATAGTAGAAACAAGGGATAGAAGTTTTTAGTGTCGACTCAAGCTTCCAAAAGTCGCTAATGGAACGTGCTGAGGATGTTTATGCTCATCTGATAAATACTCCAAAATCCTACATAAAACAGTATTCTGTTTTACCTACTTAAGAACCCGCGCAGACCTCTCCTAGCTATTTATTTAATAAGAAAGAAACACTTATTTAAACTAACAACGAAATGTCCAAAGTGGAATGAATAAAAAAGATAAAAGAATATTGGAGAGAAAAGATAATTCAGTGGGTGAGAAAGTTAAAATAATCTAAGGGAAACTAATCTTAGCGGTAACTAACTCTTTAATCGTCTAAATGAAGGATGCTGCGTGATTTTTTAAATAAGACAAGAATTTAAATTTACAAAAGCAAACAAACTAAGAAAGTAAGATTGCTATATTTTAGTAACACCTACGAGGCAAGATAGATCGAAAGTTATAGATTTTAATGGATTTATTTAGAGTGAAAATATTTCGAAAAGTATATAGACAGAGTATTGTAAAAAAAACTATCTACAATATTTATCAACAGGTGTGCAGTAACTGTCAAGAACCTTCCCTTTTCCAACAGGGCATTTTAAATTCGAGGACACGTAATTTTTCAGACGTCATATGCTGAATGGTTGCTCTGTGGGAGCATGAAACTCAATACGCCGTTATCACACAGAATTTCTTTGGTCTAGACAGACCAGCGCTGCTCTGTTTAATTTAGGGTGCTTTGCAACATCTTCCCCCCAGTTTGATAACGCTGTCCTGCTCACAGGTGGCAGCCGTGTCCATCTTCCCCCTCTTGGTGTAGAAGGGAATCTCTCTTATTTCTTGTTCGCCTTGTCGATGCCCCAAATTATCAAGGTTCATGTTTGCTTAAGCCGCGTCCGATATCCCTTGGGAATCTAGATTAATTCCCTTTCACCTCGTCGTTGCCCGAAATTATCAAGGTCCATGTTTGATTAAGCCGCGTCCCATATCCCCTTGGGGTGCCCTCACTGCGCGTAGCCCTCTGTCGACCATGGCTGTGACTTATATTTAAGGTGATGTCTGCAAATCCTCAGCAGATAGAGAGAACCCGAGCTTCTTGCCGTCCAGACCCTAGTATCTGTCTCCCATGAAGTGGTCCCCTCGCCCTTGTGATTTCGTCAGCAGATCACCTTCGCGTAATCCGCCCTGATCAGAGTAATATTACGGAAACCAATTTATACCCCAGAAGATTGTCCTGGGTTTCTCTCGTCCAACTACATTAGTTGAGACTTCCTGCGTCTCGCAGACGAATCTCGATTTCGTGATTGCTTTTCCCTGGAGCCGAGGCAATCTCAATAACCTTCGCATCGAGACATATCGACAAGGAACTGGCCATTGGTCTTCCACATCCCCAGTCAATCCTCCAATACCTCCAGAGGTAACCAATACTCCTTTCCTCGTAAGTCCCACCTCTTTGTTCCAAGTCCTAAGAAGAATTTTGCATTTGGTGTAACGCCAATAGACTTGCTAAATCTTTCATTTAATCGAACTTATTGGATGACTTATATATTTTCCCGGAACTAGTTTTCTTATTAATTTTTGTCTGTCATAATATTATTTTGTCGTACTGATTATTATTTAGATTTCTCTATTTATCTGTACCCTTGTTCTTATTATTTTGTATGAGAGATTATTTTTGTTAAGGTGTTTATCTTACGAATAACTCTTGAGACTAACCTTGCAAACGTATTCCCATTTAAAGAGCCAACCTAATAATATCGTGCTCTAGTTAAAAGGTCCTTACCTTTCCTTAAGTCAATGGGACCCGAGCGCAGAACCGATACTGGCTGCCTGATGTACAGTAATGTTTACCTTTAAAAGATATTTTAGTCACACGCCTTCGTCCCTCGACATGCTTACTTGATCTCTCCTTTGCAGAAGCAGACCTTCATACTCGTGATGGTTAGCCGAAGGAGAATAACCATTTAAAAAAAAAATAATTTAATAAAAGAATACCGGTAACTATCTTGTTTCTCGTATTTTTCAGACCCCCCTGTATTCTTCCTAACTACGTATCCTTATATTTATATGCTAATATCCATTTTTTACTATTGTATTGCGTCCAATGAAAGTAGTAAAAGTGAAATTAGTAACCACTCAAACAAATAAAGATATAAAGGATAATACTATATGAAGGCCAAGAATTATGATTTTGTTAGTGGATATTTTAAACCAAAACCTAAATTAATACTTCATTGTTAAATATTCTACTAATCTCAATTTTTTGGCTAAATCTACTTTGAAAATGATTAACATCTAATATTTTAGGTATTTAAGTAAAGCGAAACCTCTTAGCACCTTGAAAAATTCTCCTATCATCTTTATTTAAGTCTTTATATATATTGTGTATACAAGTCGCAGAATGGGGGCGGTGCTAAAGAATTTCGCCCCCAAATACTGTTGAACACATTGCAGGGAGGACCAAAAGAGCTATCGGTTGGAAAGCACCGACGTGGTGAGTTTCATTTCCATTTTATGAACAATTGATTCTCCACAGAATATGACTCTAATTACCGTGAGTCGAAGTTTCCCTTCATAATACCGCGGGAAATGAAGCTAGGAGGTTATGATGATTAATTACCACTTAGTAAGCGTTTCGGCTACTAATGGTTAATAAGTCTGGAAACTTGAAATCAGATGTTGGATCATTTTTTCATATTCTGGGGATCGAGTGTTTCATAAAAAGTTATGGAAAATCTGCTCGAAGGAAAACCAGGCATTCACCTCGACACCTGCTAATGCTTCCTCAAAATGCTTTTCCTTCATTAATTCCAGAATCTGAGGCCCAAGAAATATTCCTGCTCTTAGCTTGCATTCATTTACACGAGGATCTTTGACCCTAGGTGCTTGAAAGCAGCTCCATTCTTGTACAAGTCCTTCACAAAATTTTTCATAAGCCATAATTTGATAAGTATTGGTGGCAGCAGAATTTTCTTTGGGTCAACTAGTGGCATAGTTCTCCCATTTTTTCATAGACACAAAAACAGGGATACTTGGTGTACCCCCCTTAAAGACCTAGTAAGAGAGCAATAACTTTCAAATCACCACAAATGAGAAAATTGTGCTGATGGTACTTGATTGCAATTATTAGTGTTTTCAAATTTTCGGCAGTTTCGGACATTTGAATACTATGGCCAATTGGCACAGCCTTTAAACTTCTGTTAGAAGAATCAATGAAGAGAATCCATTCATCAGCTTTGTATGACATCCCCATGTGTTCGATAAGGCCAGAAATATTAGAACAGAAATCTAAAGAATCCTCATTCTTAAAGAACTGAATGAATTCCGCTTCACGATGATGGTACCACGCGAATGTTGTTCCAGAAGCTAGAAGTCTGTGTTCCTTCAGTCTAGAGCCAAGTAACTGTGTACTTTCTTTTGGAAGGTTAGAATCTCGCACCAGGCCGTTGAGCTCACCTTGGTTGAAGAGTTTGGGATCGCCAATTGTTGGTGGTTCATAGTCTACTTCCATCTGATTAGTATCACTAGTATTGGATTCTGATGAAATTTCCCATATCTCAGGTGGCACAGGAACAGGTGTATCACCTGAGTGTGCAACAGGCTTTATTGCTAAAGGAATATTTGGATATATTAGGGATCTTTAGTCTTCTTGTTGAATTTTGCTACTTTACTCATACAAAATTAGCAGTCATTATTGGGATTCTTCTGCTCTCGCCATACGATTAGTACTCCAAAGGGCATACATTTAAGTTTTTCAACTGACCACATTTGGAGATTACTGATGCAACACTTGCAAGCTTTGTGTGGGGCAAATGGCTCGTCTTGGTCTCCCAATCTGCAGCCAAAATAAGCTAAATAACAACGCTTCAACAAAGGAGTAATATTGCTCTGGGAATCTGAAGGGGTGAATTGCCCGCAGACATAGCAAAATATGTCTGCTGGATTTATACAGCCTCTAGACATATTCACAATCTAAAAATAAAGAAAAGTATACTAGCAATATTAAAAGTATATCTATAATATATATATATATATATATATATATATATATATATATATATATATATATATATATATATATATATATATATTATATATATATATATATATATATATATATAGAAATATTATATAATGTAAATATATAAATATTATAATATATATAAATATTTACTGATGCTATACAAAAAGAAAAGTAACGTCTCTGTATAACTCGACAACGTGATGTGATAGAAATGAATAAAAAACAAAGTAAACCACCATTTTTCATATATATTTTTAAATAGATGACATACACTCAATAAAAAAAATCATGCAGACCAGTGTAATTTATGTTAAAATTTATGAATCCCACTTGCATAACTTGGAATTTACGTCGGTTCAACTTCATTTGCCATTTACCTGCCCGCTCGACAATTTTGTTTAGGAGTCGCTGCAGTCCCATGACATCGTATCTATCATGGTGTCGTCGGCGAACGTAGAAGTTTTACTAATTATCCCGTTATTGAGATAGTTCATATATATATATATATTATCAATAATAATAGGCCAAGAACTGACCCATAAAGGACTCCAATAGTAACTGGACCCAGTCCAACTTTATTCCATTAATGACTGTCTACACCTGTTTCATGAACTTATATTTTAAGTAAGAGCATCTTATGCGTTATTTTATCAAACGATTTTTAATTAAAGTTGAGGTAAATTATAACTACTGCTCTGCTTTTGTAGTAGATGGATATAAATAGGACTAAAGTTGCTGAGATTGGATTTGCACCCCTTTTTAAATATAAACGTTATATTTACTCGTTTGTAATCAACTGGCACTATACCCTTACATAAATAAAGATTGCAAAACATGCTTAGAGGTTTTAATGGTTTGTTTTTTAATTACATAAGGTGCGTCGGGTATACACTCTCTGGGCCAGTTGCCTTAGATTTTTTCATTTTATTTATGTATGTAGTAATTTCGCATTCTCTTGCGTGCACGTCAAAGAGCATCTTGTTTTTCCTTAAGACGATCTACTCACTCAATGATTTTAACTCCGTTATGTCCTTAAGATTAAAGACGCTTACGAAATAATCGTTTAATCTCTTAACAGTTTCCTTCCACGCTATCTGATAGGCACCCATCTTTACTCATTAGCTGGTCCTATATTCTTTCTGGTTGGCTTTCTACTATTAACTTAAAAATAAAACAGATTTGGTTATGTTTTAGAGTTATATGCTATATCTCTTTAATGGTGCTTCTTAGATTTTCTAATAGCTTTCTTATCAAAACTTTAATATGTAATTGAACTTGCTTAATTTAACTCCGTAACCTTGTTTTCGTAATACTCGTATATAGCGTCGATTTCGCTCCCTTATAAAGTTAAGAATTTTTGGCTGTCAACCAAGCTTGCATGCATTGATTATGTTTTTTTTTAATTTTTACAAGCTTCACTAAGTACGAGTCTATTATTATGACTACTGGCTGTAGTTCTGAATAAATATCATATACGTCCTTATTTAAAAATGCGCCATCCAAATCTTGGGTCAGTTTAAGATCACAAAACTGGTCAAAGTTACACATTCCAAACAATGGGACAAATTTGTAGGTGTCATTTACGGATCCGCTTGCCTTTATATCAAATATACTCGTGTTGTGGTTGCTATTTCCCAGCGGCTAACCAACTTGGCGCTCTTTATGAATTATGATCCGCAGTTAGAACTAGATAGAGTATATTTTAACATCCCATTGGTTTCTCTAGCTTTTGAAAAAGAAAATTATCTCCCAAGAATTTTAACAGTTTTTCACCGTCTTTATCGCATGGATACATTGCATAATCGGTGTTAGGAAGTTAAAATCAACATTATGATGGTCGTGTTTCTTTTAAAAATTGAGAAGAGACAATCACAAACTTCTTTCTAATCCTCTTCTTTCGAACAGATGAAGATTTTGCTCTATAAATGGGATAGGTTCTGCGTCAAACACTGTGACTGCGTTTAACTTTCTAAAGTCAATGCACATTCTATATGAATTATCCGGTTTCTTTACCATAACTACTGGGAAACAATAGTCTGATTTGGAGGGCTCAATTATCTGCAACCTTAATAATTTTTAAACTTGGTTATTAAATTCTTCACTTAAATGAACGGGTAGGAAGTATGGTCTAGACCTAACGGTTTCTTGCGTAATTAGCTGGGTGTCGTGCTTGAATTGGATAGCATATCTGGGAGTATCAGAGAGACTCCATTGAATCGATCGAGGGTAGCCTAGAGCTGGGTTTTCCGACGGGGGGGGGGGGGTACCATTATGTCGGGTACGATTAGCGGGGAATCCTCGTCCTCTTCCACGCAGACGTTTTGAATCACACCCACGGGGTCCAGGGGGTCCAGGAGGTCCAGGAGGTAATCTCCTTCGAGGGCCGATTCTTCGTCTATAGCTACTCTCTGATGGGTTCCGGCGCGCCGGTAGTAATTCTTGAGGAGGTTTACATGGTAAAGCCTATTTTCCGATGGAGTCTCCACCACATAGTCTACGGGGCTGCGTTTTGCGCCTATCCAGGAAGGGCCCTTCCATTGGCTGAGGAGTTCGTTATTGTTCGTCGAGAGCAATAACAAAACTTCCTCGTCGGGTTTGAATCTTCGATCCTGAGATTTACAGTCAAAGTAAGTTTTATATTTGGCCAGATTTACGTCGGCATTTTGGTAGGCTATCTCGGCGCATTTTTCTAATTTTTAATGTAGCTCTATTAAGTACGAGTAAGACAACTGAACTTTTCTATCTAACGTCTAGTTTGAAAATAACTCCTTGAGAATATTCAGGGGTCCTCGAACATTCGTACCATATAATAGTTCGAAGGGCGCAAAACCGAAAGTGCGGTGAGATATTTACCTGTAGGCAAAAATAGCCAGGGGAGGATATCGGTGCCATTAGCTTGGTTGCTCCGAGCACAGTTTTTGCAAAATGACCTTAAGATTGGAGTTAAACCTTTTACACATACCATTTCCAGCCGGGTGAAAGAGGTAGTAAAGAGGGGCTTAATCATGAGCAGTTTTCCTACCTGCTCCATTAAATGAGAGATAAACTGCAACCGCAATTCGACAGGTTCTCCTTAGGTAATGCAATGCGGGAAAAATAGAGATGAGTGCTTCTGCACACGAAACGCTTGCAATTCTATTAAATGGAACAACCTCAGGAAGCCGAGTGGCAAAATCGACTAGAGTGAGAATATAGCTGTGTCCCTCAATAGATGGCGGCTGAATCGGACCTACTAGGTCGATAAGACGGGGCCCCTCTGTAAAGGGTTCAGCTTGACTCGCCTCTTAATGGCTGTCTTTTGGCACACATGGAGCGAACGACAGTAATGCATGATTTCTTCGGCGGCTCCAGGCCAATAAAAATATTTAAAATCCATTTGGCCCTCTTTGTGTGACCAAAGTGGCCAGCGAAAAGGCTGTCATGAGTGGTTTGGAAGATAAGGCGTACATGTGATCGAGGGACGAATAATGTCTGGGCCTCTTTGGGATCTCCGGGCGAACATAGGCGGTAGAGGAGTTTATCTTTAGTGTTTTAGGAAATTATTCTGCTACCTCTAACTGATTCCTGTGTTTCGTCCCTGGTCTTAGCTCACAATGGTTGAGGGGAAGATGATTACATATTGAGGGGCTCTGGGGCTTTCCAGGGGAACGGATGCGTCTGAATCTCGATGAGCCTGAGCGCGAGTGGTCACCAGTTGTGCCACTGGGGGTAATGAGACTTTGGAGCTCTGCCCAATAAAAATAGCACATAACTTTACGGGTGCCGCCACTACTTCTGCCCAGCCGGTGAAGTAGACGCAGTCTATAGGCACTTTGTTATGGAAAACCATTTCAGGCGTTCCAGATAGTTATGGACGATACTGAACTGATCATGATCTGGGGCTACTGGCGGAAGTAGCTTATCCAAGACCACGATACGCGCGCACCCATTATCTCGGACTAAAGTGAAGATACGGCATCCATTTACCGTACTTGATTCAAATTGGAGGCACCAGGGTTACTTTTATTAAACAAAAAGTTCACCTAGTGGCCAGACGGACCGGGTATACTTGAGAAGGGAGGAGATTCTAGTGGAGATGGGGTCTGAGAAAGGGTGGCACTCACCTGGTGCACCTGGTGTGAGAAGTCATTTCTAGATTGTGAGTTCTGAGGGCATTAAAAATATTTCAGGTGTCCTTCGACTCCGCACGAAAAACATACGACCTGCCTCCTGAGGAATGCTGACGAAGGGGATATAGAAAAGAAGGTTCGATCTTCCCTTTTGACGGGTGGTCGGAGGGGTTTTGATTTAGCCGGGTCAGTTACATTAAAGAAGTTTTCTTTCTTAGGGGATACGAATTTGGGATTCTTAATCTGAGGTTTAAGGAGTACTGGTTCTATCTTCTTCACTTCTTTAGGTTAACAATTGTGGCTGGCGGCATATACATCCTCCTCTTCGACGCACTCCTTGAAGCTGGTGCATCTTTTGTCTTTAATATAAGATCAGATCTCAGATGGAAGTGATACCATAAATTGATCCTTCAGTGTACAGTCAATCAATACATCGTAATCCTGGGGCAATCTCAAAGCGTCCAACCAAAAAATAAGGAGTCTTTGCAAATAAACATAAATTATCTGAAGGTCTGTTTGGGTTGGATTCAGCACTGTCTGAATTCCACGCGGTAGAAATTGGGTGTCATGTTGAAGGCAGAGAGCAGTTCTTCTTTTAACGTGGAGTACTCGATAGTTGCCTCGGCTGGAAGGGAGATTAAAATATCTCTCATGTAGCTGTTTAGAAGGGGTAACAATCGGGCTACGCTCTCCGATTCTATATCCCAATAATTTATCTAGAAGATCTTCTCAAAGTGTATCAATTAGGAAGCAAAGTCTTCTTCTTCCTTGAACATTAGCAATTTCACTGATGTCTGATGTTGCGGAGGTGGCTCAGAAGCGATAGTTAGGGCCTCATTTCTCCTCCTCGACATGTCTAGTTAGTGTGCACGAAGTTCTCTTCTTTCTTCTCTTTATTCTTTTCTCCCTCTTCATTATTATCTCGCAGTTCTTTCTTCTGCCTGCATATAAGACATCAGATCTTTCCCCGATAAACCCAATAATTCTCCTTGGGAGGTGAAGATCTCAAATGATGACAGGTCTGGTTTCCTTACCGGAACGCACACGAGAGATTATAATTTTGTATACCAAAGGAAACAATGCACAAGAAAGGAACTCGCTTTATTCGTACAAAGTGAAAGCGTAAAGGGTAGAATCCCATGTAAAATACCACTTAAATTACAATACAAATAAATTGAAAATATATCGATCGTCTATCTAACATTTGCAATTAATTAAATGATAAGATTACTGTTTTCTCGTAATCCTCAACCACCAGTTTTAGAAGGCTTTAAATGAATCCTTATTAATTACCCTTAAAGACCTGACACCAGTTTTAATATTACTAATAATAATATGTCGTAGAATTCATGTAGTCCTAGTCTGAACCCTTTTTGGCTTCCTCGCCAAAGATGCAGGGGAGGGAAGACAACAACCCCAATTTGGGGGGACAAGATTTTCCGTGAGTGCGATAGGGATTTAAATGGCGAGAATGAATTGCTCGTGGCCGGTATTGATATTATTTATTAAGACTTTGGTGGTCGGAGCATTAAACAGGATAACAAAATAATCTTTCGATCTTATACAAACAGCAATAGATATTTACAGAATAATATACAATTGATTTACTTAACATCGCTATTAATTGGATGAAATTGAAATGACAAGTAGGACTCGTCTCAGCGGTGCTAAGCTAAAAAATCACACTAATTACCGTAGGGATAAGGAGAGGTGACTACTAGGTGAGTCTTAGCCATACGAAGCTCGATACTTACATTATTACCCGAGGGATAACGGGAAGTGACTGCTAGGTGAGTCTTAGCCATACGAAGCTCGATAATTACATTATTACCCGAGGGACAACGGGAGATGACTACTAGGTGAGTTTTAGCCGTACGAGGCTGGATAATTACATTAATTACCCGAGGGAAATCGATGGCGAATACGAGGTAAGTCTTAGCCGTACAAGCCTCAATAATTATTACAATAATTACCCGAGAGGGACGGGAGGTAATCACGGGGCGAGTCACTTCGTGGAGAGCGTCACGCCTCTTCAACGATGAAGGAAAATGTTAGTCTTACGATTTTCTGTAGAAGACCACAAGTATGGGTACTCAGGGGAGGATATTCTTTGAGAAGGAGGGTTAAGCGCTATATTTCAGACTTAGTTTTATTCGTTCCAAATATGGATTGCGCGTCGTCTCCAAAGAGCTCTTATAATGCCGCGTGAATAACTTCCGTATTGCTTGGGCTTTCTTACTGAGAAGCAACGGGGAGACAGATCGCGGCCCGAAAGCTCAAAGAATACTTCCTCGATTATCCTCGGGGTGGAGAATTTATATTATTCTACCGGAAGTTCCAATATTTGCCGACGGATGCGTTATCGGATCGGTCTCACAGCCGCGATGGTGAGAATCAGCGGTGAAGGATGTAACGACATAAACGTGACGAGTTTCTGGCGCGTTATCATCCGGAAGTTTAACGAAGGTCTGGAAGCAAGGCTACTTCTCTCACAATCTTTTCTCGTGATTCGATCACACCTGCTCCTTCTTTCTCCTTCTCTCACTTCCTGACAATTACAATAACATCAAAAGTCACACATGAAATAAGAGAACTTTTTAAAAATTCAAACTGTTACAAAAATTTGCTGCCTAAAATATTGTGTTTGCGATAATTATGGATGGTTTTGCCTATTTGAAAAAGATGTGCAAATCTAAGAATGCATCACATGGTTTATATTATGTGCTTAAAATTTAAAAAGCAACATTATTCAAAACAGAATTGCGCATATTTATGATCTCCCTAAAAATGAAAGACAATGTAAGGTGCTATAGATTTTTCTTTAATTTTTCATATAATATGGACTGGAGGTAATAGGAAAATCTAAATAAATAAATAAAACTTTAACTTTTGTAAAAACTTGAAATCTAAGAATAAGGAATTAAAAATCAACAATCAGCAATAAATCAATAATCGTGGTAAACGAAACCACGATAATCGGAGATTTGTTTTTCTCTTCGAACTTTATACCATTTATCCATTTAAAATAAATTCTTTCCAAGATTATATGAATCTTCCATCATATAGGTAAATGTCAACACGCATGATAACATGTTAATTCTCTTGAGACGATCCTTGATTGCTTTTTTGGATCAGAGGATCAAACTAGATCCACATTCACACTGTAAATAAGATATTTAGTCAAAAGTCCGAAAGATCCAGTATTTTGAGGTGCCAAAATGATAATTTACAATACAAATTTCACCAAATTAGCATATATTTTAACAATTCGACACTGTTCTTCAATTGAGAAAAGGTAGGTGCTTACGTGAAAAATAAAGGGTTAATTTCCTTGATTATAAATTCATAATAACAATTTCTAGTTGCTATGTAATAAAATGATGGGCATTTTTTTAATGAAATTTGTCCTCTATATGATTACAAAGCAGTCTTAAAATATCGATTAGAGCTTAATTATCCACTTAAATATTTTAAAATTGTTCATTAAGTCATTACTCTAAGAGTTTATTCAAATTTCACGTAGCGAGATAAATAGTCTCTAGTGCCGTTAAATTACGATTTTAAAATATCTTTGACAAACTAGTCAAATTTTTTAAAACATGATTCAATATTTCTAATGCTATTTGATATGAAGTTCTAATTAAAAGATTATGAGAATATTTCTAAATTAAATTGTTAGATACTTCCAGCTTAAAATAAATAGAGAAACATTTTCTTTTTCTCTCTTCTTGGACAAAAAAACTACGTGGAAATGAGTAAATCCTGCTATGGCTGTGCTTTTATCATATACAATTGATCCTAACGGTACCCACACTTTGTATAAAAAATTCTTTGTTTACTCCAAAGAACTCCTAATTATATAAAAGGATTAAGTGATTGGAAGAATGAGAAGAAGATCCAAAATATTTATCCTCTACAACATATTAGGATGCTTTAAGGAAACAGAGACAAATATGATATCTTTAGGCTCGATTAGAGAGAAGAACACTCTTAGAATTCGGATGTCTCAGTTTGTTTAATTTTAAACGACTCCTTCACTACCAGGAAAGTTTTAGCTCACTGTGTACCGAGAGGAGAGTGATGGGATACAAAAGTTAAATAATTGTTCTCGCTTTGATTCTTTTTTGCAAATGATTTTCTAACGATGAAGCCATGCAACGAATGGAAACTATGGATGAGAAAAGATTTTCATAATAGGAACCAGATTTCTTTCAATTCGCGAAACCTAGGAGAAAGCTTAAAAAATCAATCAATTTCATAATAGATGATGCCCAAATGCATTTTTTTGAGTCCAGGAATAGAGAAATAATCTTCTCATGAGAGACACATTTAAACAACGCTTGCATAATATATAAACTAGTCGGGGGATATGTACAAAAAATGAGTTACTTAGGTCGCTAAAATTTACTAAAAAAATATGTCTGTGTGCGTCTGCTTACATTCTGAAATTACTCGCATGCTAAGTTACAACATAGAGACCGAATGTGTTTGGCTACAATAACATTATACATATGATTTTACAAAGTTATTGTTCAAAAAGACAAAAGTGTCGAGAATGATTTTCAATTTAACTCAGGTATATTTTATGAAGTTTTATCAAACAAAGTTGTTGAATAATGTCATTATGTGGTAGAGTGACCGTGAAGAGGGCACGCCAAAGGATTGTGATACTGATCCCAGTGCGAAGTTAAATAAACAAAGTCGAATGCGGTTGGTCTAAATAAGCAATTCTTAGAGGTTGTGGGATTAGTAAAACTAATTGTAGAAAAATAGATAACTTTACTATATACAAAGAAAATATTAAGAGCGAAAATAAATAACTGACAATAAATAAAATGAGACCGGGGATAGCAAACCGGGAAGGGGGGACACAAATGACTCAACGGGTACGAGAGTCCGAGAGAAGATGCACGGTGATTGGTTCCCGAGAAAATGGGAGAGTGCAATTATCGGGGAGACTCACGTAAAACCTAATTGACTGGAGGCTTGAATGCGGCGAGTAAACGGGACCCATCAAAGTTTAACTTGCAAGATTCCTTCTTCTTCAACCTCACTGAGAAATGAGCGAGGGAGTACTCCAGTCGTTGAACGAAGTCGATAACCGAGTGATAGATGCCTGTTCGTGTCGATCGTCTGTCGGCGGGAACTCTGGCCTTCGGTACGAGCAAGGTCGGGTAGAAATGACGCGTTACGTTCGAAGCTTGAAGCTGTTGGGAGGCAAAGCATGCTGTACGAGTCTGTACGTGTCCAAAGCTTTTCTGGAAGTATTTATGCTGCCTCGGCGGAAGCGAGTCGTCATGGGCCCCCAAATGGGGGACGGGAATCTCATTAGACTTGGCGCGCCACGGGGGGGGAGGAATAGTCTCAGCAGGTTCACAGCTTTGCGCAAATTTCATTGGCGCCATGGTTCTGGCGCCGATCAGACAGTGCCACGGCAAGGAATGCAACCCAAACGGATTACGCGGACCCGCAAAAATCTCGCGGCTCCCTTGGGGTCGTTAAACCATGGAGGTGTATCTGCTTAGGCACCACAGGTAGACGTTGGTTCTAGGAGGGCGGGTAAATCTTCTCTCCCTGACACATTATATGCCAGGTAATGAGAATCATTGACCTCAATACCACTGCGACTAGCATTTAAAATACTAACTGTTTATTTTTTCCATAAAAATTAATTATTTCTTCTCTCAAATATTATTAGTACCAATCTAAATAAAAATGGAGATCAGCAAATTAATTTATAACAGAAAATTGATTTTGAATCCAGGGTAAGGTAAACTGCAATATATGCTGTGATGGTGTGTACCGAGAACGTAGCATCACTATGTATATTGCAGTTTACCTTACAATTTTAAGATATAGCGTGTACTGCCGCGACAAAATTAAAGGTTAAAACACCTAATTAATACACTGCTCGATTCAAGGTGAAGGTGGGACTAATTGCTATACTAACCGCATTATAAATTTATTTACATATTTATATATTTATCTATGTTTTGAAACTGAACCAACATAATGATATATCAATACAGTTATAAATCACCTTAATTCGCTTTCATTAACTTTCGGCTCAATTTCAATTTCCTCTAGCACATTTACCTTTCTATATTAGTCAATTTGAGGATTACTCTTGGTGTTTCGAGTAAACTATTTAGTATT
Organism: Ceratothoa steindachneri; assembly: GCA_963969495.1. Lineage (NCBI taxonomy): Eukaryota > Metazoa > Arthropoda > Malacostraca > Isopoda > Cymothoidae > Ceratothoa > Ceratothoa steindachneri. The sequence goes on from OZ018319.1 coordinate 64,816,661, forward strand.
CATAGGAAGTAAAGAATCCATTTTTATGTTCTTTATTATTATTATAATAATCGTAGTAAAACATGTTACAAAAAACGAGTGCGATTTGTACTTTCCCTTGCTTTAAAAAGGATGAAAGTTAATAATTGCTAATAATACTGGCTACACCCCTTAAAATGTATACATATGTAGTTAGAATACTAAATTCCTCGAAATAAATGATCGCTATAAACTTCTCTGCTTTTCATTTCTACAAAGGTCGGTATTTGAGCAATTTATAAAATTTTTCCAAATTTTCTAGAGGAACCAGAAACTATCCTCAAGGGTCCCTCAGTTTCTAACCATGTCATTGGTAAAATACCATATATTTGGCGCTTTTCAAGTTGGAGTAAAGAGCGGTTATCTCCGGATATGATGCGACCAGAACAATTAAAAGATACATATCATAATATTAGAACAATAAACAAAACTAGATAAAACTCAGATAAACTCGGCAGCGACCAACATAGGTTTTACCTATCATGGGCTTAGGTCTTACGTTACATTGTAAGTCTTCTCTTATGATATATATATATATTACACGGTGATAACTGGTAATGAATGCATTACAAAATTGCAACTCCTGTCTTACTTTTCAGGCTATAATTGTGGGGTTTACTATACTTTACTAACGACCATGGTAACATTGTTAACCCCATTTTCATAAATCTAGAGCACTATGTGCTTTTTTACTGTTCTATCTCACCAGAATTTATTTGAAGGGGTTTAGATAAATTGAAGAATTGATATAGTATTGGTAAGACTTTCCTCTCCCCTACTAATTAGATAGAAATATTTAAGAGACATTATATGAAAGCCATTTCAGGACTTTCTCTTTCTCTATATAGCTCAAATTAAAGAGACTGTATATACAATCTTGCCTAGAAATACTTAGAAATTATCCTGTGTTATCGAGGCATAAATCTACGATTTAGGAGCGAGAAATCACGTGGCAAAAGAAAATGTTTTATTAGAAATCAATCAAAAGAGTTGTAAGGACCCAACATTTATATTTAAAAGCAGTATATCAATCACTCGCTTGCTTAAGCTTCGATGGTCTGGGAACCAAATTTGGCATCCACTTACCACAGAACTCTAAAGGAATACACAAAGAAAGTACTTCTTCTTTCCCATGCGATGTACCTGCACCACTTCACTTAATTATTTACACTCCTAAACTAATATCACGCTCATCAAACTTTATTTAGACCTCCGTAGTAAACATTACCCACAAAGAATACGCACATATATCACAACAAGGCAATTAATCTCCTGGCTTATACTCCAGGATATCAACCCAGAAGATACATAAATTAAAAAAAGGAGAAAAAAGCACACGGGCTTGATTGATACAGTTATCTGCTTTCGAGGTAACTAAAAATCGGATAACTGAGACAGGACTTACAGCTACACTAAGCATTGGATCTCTTGAATTACTCTACTGTCGCCGGAGTTAGGAGAACCTTTTGGATTAATGGACTGATCAGGGGCAACTATAGTAAGTAAGATGGGTTTTCTACTTCATGTAATATGAGAGGAAAACTTTAGGGTAGTTGTATTCAAACATATACAATCTCGCAGTTTGGGCAACCGAAATTTAAAATTAAAAATGAAATTAATAATGAAAAATATACGATTGCCCTTTCATAATAAATTTCACTTTTTTGTAATATTGACTAATGTAATTGACGTCTTTATAAAATGAGTATCCCAAGATCAGACAGAATTTGAGATATTTCATGCAACAATATATGCAAGACAAACCTTTATATCAACATCATCACATTTTATGGGCAATATATATAACAACTCAAATATAGTGGCCGCACCGATGCCAAATATTATAAGGAAAAAATCATAAATTCACCCACTTTGGGCGATTTGAGTTAACAAAATATTTGCATAATTTCTGAAGTTATATACATATTTGGTTATACTAAATTACTATTCAAAGTGCTAAAATAATCTTTTTTCCTAATATACATTCTTGATACAGTAAAGAAACACGAAATAGAGCCATGTGGCATTTCTTTTAAAATGGGATTGGAAAGAACCTTTTTTTTGTGAAATACTTCGATTTGGTAATATCACAAGTAAAGTCATATATAGCCTTATTCAACAAACTATATAATTCATAAAGCAAATATTAAAATAGCCTTGGCTTATTTCACAAAAGTTTAAACATAATGTAGAGGAATTGAATTAACTTAAATTTAAAAATTGGTCAATTTTTTTATTTGATTAAAAAAAGTCCTACAATAATTTTTCGTATAAAATTCAGTTAAAGAAGTACAACTTTTTATGAATACAACATTATAGTTACATTTATACTGAGAAATAAGTTAAGATCAATGGTTGGGATTTGCTTTTGATTTAAATTGCAATAGGCTTGTAGCGCCCAATGCTAAAGTGGAGTCGGGCCCACAAGGATCCTCACAAATAGGAACCCCATTGGCTCTATGAAATCTTAAAATTGTGCACACAAATCGAACATTGAAATAATATGCACTCCTGTAATAATGAATTAATGTAAGACAAAACAAAATACTTGTAAATAATGTAAAATTACAATTTAATATGTACCAATGTAACGCAGAGTATCTATGTAAGAAGGGAAGTGAATAGTTGTGCTTACACGCGAACGTACAATCACAGATACATTAACAAGGAGATGTGAACGGAAAGGCCGCCTAAGAGATACCAAAGTCGGTGGAAACAGCTGTTTACAAACTCGTGAAAGACAAAATCAATCTAGGAATAAATGTTGCTTGATAAGCAGGACTAGGTTACCAAAGTTAGATATTCTCGTGATACACGCACACCCTTTGACCAAACAAGCTCCGCCCATCAGCCTTAGTAGAGAACAAATGCCCAAACCTTTAATCCGGTAAGCTCTGCCAAGTGATCAGATTAAGAGAGGAGAAGCCTCGCCTCCTTGATTAGCGTTATTATAAATAAGCTGACAGAAACATTCTCATTATTATTTATTATTCTCATTCTGATTATTATATTATTAGCGTTATTATTATTAGTCCGTACCCCATCCTAACAAGAAGACTTACAAGAAACACTTAATATTAACAGTGATAATCAGCTAAAGACTTCAGCATACAAACGAACCGCTGAAAACGTAACAACTTCACTTGCTTTAACTAAGGTAGCTTAAGCCAAGATTAAAGCCTACAGAACTGCTATTTTTCTTTAGAGTTCTTCCATCCGCCAAGTAACAACCAAGTTATCATTCCAACCTAGCCTACAAGCGGATTACCCAAAATAACACCATGTGTTTAGATAATTCTCGACTGTAAGACCGCCAAAACCCTACCATAACTGGTGCCACCTCCACTATAAACTGGTGACATCTACTACCAACAAATAGATAACCAAGAGAAAATATGGACGTTTCGGCCTATCACCAAGCAACACAAGAAAGACAAAATTTGTGAAGGCCATCACCATAAAGCCAACTATCTTTAACGAGACAGCAGTATCGGGATGGTTTAAGGTAGTAGCCACCGAGTTTCATATATGAGGATAAATAAGGAGGAATCATAATTTTTTCGCATCCTGTCGGCACTACCTCCCGAGACTGTCGACCGACTTCCAGCTAGTCTTTTCAGTACAAAATTACAAGTTTATAAGGACCGAGGTAATCGGCCTGTTTTAACGAAACAAATTGAGCTCTTCTAGAAGATCATTGCCTCCTCCAGACTTACTGTTTGACCTTCAAACAACGTGGAGGAACTGCGTAGAACATCTCAATAGGTGGAAGTTGGGGAAGAACTCGTGAAGCACAAATTTCATCACTCCCTATCATCAAATATCACGCATATAATCGCCAGAAAGACCTAACTTTGGCCGAACCAGGAAAGCTTGCGGACGAACTAATGCCATTTTATAGGGTAAATTGTCTTAGAGTTAATAATAATAGTGATACAATTGAGAGTTGTGCCACATCTTTTCCCGGGATGAGTATTCTAGATTTAAATAATTGGTGTGACAATCATATAAATAATGTGCTAAATACGGAAAGTGCGCTGTCAGTGCCTATGGGTGCGTAGGTGAGTACCCTAATGGAAACCATTCTAACTTTGTACCGCGAGGTAATGACTATAGTGAAAATTGTATACCAAGAGGACTGCGAAGAGAGTGCGAAATACTTCAAGCCGTGTTGTAGATGTCCGAAAAGAGGGGAATACACTGAAATGCAACCGTCCTACAGGCCATCTTTATCAGCTCCATCGGAAAACTACATGGTATGCAATTGAAAGGGTGACTGCTGTCATGCCGTCAGTATTCACCGTCGCCACGAAAGTAGATAGGGAGTTCGTATCTCAATAATTCCGAGTAATTAGGTGCGAACTGGGAAATTCCGTAAATCTAGTATAAAAATTACAACGGCTAAATTTGAGCGGATCTAATTATTACTAGGCTTCCCCAGCCATTTAGGTGGCAATTTGTAGTCGCAGATACCACATCGCCATTATTAGGGATTGACTTTCTGGGTCACTTTAATATTTTGGTGGATAATGCGGGAGGCGTCCTAATCGATTTTCAAACTAAGCTCAAGTCAAAAGTAAAATAATTCCTAGAGGTCTTGTAGTAGCACTAATTATTACTCACCTCCAGCATCAACAGCCAAATTTCAAAGCTGTATTAGAAAAGTATGAAGCCTTGTACAGCCCCGTGCACACTAATTCCCCCCCGCCATCGCCTAACTCCGTGACACATACAATTGAGACCGGCAATGCGCCACCAGCATTCGCACAACCAAGACCTCTTTCAATAGAAAAGCTACAAGTAACCAAAACAACGGTCGAAACACAATTGAAGGAGGGGGTTGTCCGTCTTTTAAAATAACCGTGGGCTTCACTAATTCACATGGCACCGAACAAGTCACCGTCGAGTAGAAGTTGGTCGGCGATTTTCGTGCACTTAATATAATCAAGAAGACCAACTAATATCCTTTACCGAGAATATAAAGTGTAGCCAACTACCTTCATGTAAAAACAGTTTTCTCTCGGTTTGATGTGATTCGTGCTTACCATCAGATCCCGATGAACACGGCGGACATAGAGAAGTCTTCGGTGGTAACTCCATATTAGTTATGAGAGATTTCTGTTATCTCTGACCACAGAGAAAACAGGGGCGGGGAAAATAGCTGTGTACAAATATAAGGGAATCTGACCCGACTCGCTAGAGATTGCATGAACCCGTCCAATACAAAATCATTCTTGCTATAAAGTAATGTTGGTTGATAAGTATGGCTAGGTTCCTAAATTCAGAAACTGTATTGATACATATACACACTTTAAACACACAAGCTCCGCTTAGTAATCATAATAGAGAACACACGAACATACTTTTGATCCAATGAGCTCCTTCTAGCGTCTATATTAAGGTAGGAGAAGCCCCTTTCCCTTAATTGGCGTTATTATAAATAAGCATGCAGAAACATTCTCTTTTTTATTCATTATTCTCATCCTGACTAGTATACTATTATGGTTATAATTATTAGAGCGTACCCCATCCTCAATTCGTCATTTTATAGTCCCAACAATCTGACGCAGAAAGAAAGTTACAAGAAACACTGAGTATTAACACAGATAGTCAGCCAAAGACATCAGCACACAAATGAACCACTGAAAACTCGCACGAACTGAGGTAGCCCTAAGGCAAGATTGAAGCGTACAAAAACCACCATTTTTTTCCGAATCCTTAGTTCTGCCAAACGAGAAGCATGTTACCATTCGAACCAAGCCTACAAGCGGATTAGTCAAATTACAACTATTGAGTCAGTTAAAACTCGACTAAAAAACCGACAACGCACCCAATGAAGGCTATCGCGGAACTTGGTTCACACGGCTCAAATAAAACACACACAAGAAATTTATAGACGACCAGGGATCTAAAGACCTACCAGAAATTTACCAGAATTTATCAGGACAGTGCTAAATTACAAGGTATCCGCAAGGGGTTAAATGAATACACACATAAAAGTATTAACAGTATTATTTACATACAAATCAAAATGAAATAAATTTACTGCTAACAAATTATACGAAGGTACATCAAATAATAAGTAAAATCACAAATGCCCATCATCATATAACAACCAAAAGTCGTAATAACAAAAATAGATATTCGCACATACAAAATTGGGTTCTATGAATAATGTGCTTTATGCCGAAACGACACGCGCCGTTGAAGAAGATGAAATAGGCTACGCTACTCTAGTGACAGATGTTCCCGGAAAAACTTCCCTGCTCTACCTCCCTTACCCGACGGCCCAAAAGTTACATGAATAAAACTTGATTAATTTAAAAGGGACGTAAGAAGAAATAAATACTCCAAAACACCTAATATCAGAGCAGTGAAGCAATAACCCACGTCGGAAACCCAGGCGAAAGAGGCTTGGCGACGATGAGTGAATTCGACCCAAGTCCACAGGGGTGAATGCGATGATGGTCTTCGGTGAGGAGTAACATACAGACGGCGATATCAGGGCGAAAGGAGTCGAGACCACGGGAAACGATGACTCGAAGCCCAAACGATCCGAGAGAAGGAATTCGAGATGAGAGAATTCTCCAAAGAGAAGATGACGATGTGAATAGAGGAGGGCTTTCACATGCCCAGTGTAAACGGCTTCGCCAAGGAGAACACTTGCAAACGTAACTGAATGATCATAATTCGATGCAGCCGACAGAGGGGCAGCGACAACGCTGGCAGGAATCAATGGCCAAAAATGGTCGCTGCACTAAGGAATCCAGTGCGGGTACCCAACATGAACAACATCAAAGGAAAGTGACTGGAAACGATTTAGCGGAGCAATCAAGGCACAATCCTCGCAACATAATAAGTTAAAAGGCCTCACGGCCCTATTTATATCATTCAGTCCGAAGGGGGAAAAAGGAAGTGGAGCACAAGGGAGGGAAGAATAAGTCGCTTCCCCTACGCAACTTAAGCTGATAAATTACAGGAGCTTAGGCCAAAAATGGTAGCCTCGCAGCGGGTCGACCTGCGGTAAACACCGTAAACTATGATGAGAAAGGGAAGGCATGGGAATACGAGGGTCTACCCTATACACCACCGCCATGACAAGAATCTAATTGGGAGTAGATAAACAAAAGTAAAAAAAGGAAGGTTAAAGTATATACAAGGGAAAATATATACAATAATTGCATAGGGGACCTAGGTTGTTTTTACCAGCAATGTGGACAACCCTAAATTTATAGGCCTGTAAGGCTGGAGCCTACCGAAGTAGTCTGTCGTTCTTGCCCTTTCTAGAAGAGGGTCTCTACCTCCTTTTCAAAGACAGCCTAAGGTGAATTTTTACTGGATACCCTTTTGTCTGTATACGATCAGTGGTCGTCAAATTGACATAATAAGAGAGGGTGGAGGTACAACAGGGTTCATTAGAGAAAACAACCTGTTACACACTTATGAGTTCCTGGAGGTGGGATAGCTGATCCTGTTGCAGTGTTCCAAACTCTGGGTATTCAGAGAAAAGAGAATCAATACTACTATCGGATGTTAAAGGTAGAAAGAAGTTGTCCAGGTCTCCTTCCTCGACGATGCTTAGTCCTTCCCTCCCAGGAGCCATAAGTTCCTCCAGGTTGGAAGTTTCGTCTAGAACTATCAGTCGCTGCACCTTGGCCCTGCGATGATACTTTTTCAAAAGGGTACATGATAGAGACGGGGTCCACGAGGAACCTCGATGAGATAATCTACCCTATCCCGCCTCTCAAGTACCTTATACGGGCCATTCAAGGCTACGAGAAGTTTACTAGGGGCACCCGGCAGGAGTACCAGAACTTCATCGCCCGGTTTGAAGTGCCAGTCCTATCACTTAATGTCCAAATAAGTCTTGTGCCGGGAGCTGCTGACTTCGGCATGTTGGGCAGCAATTTTAGAACATTCGGCCAACTTTTCCTGCAGCTCGATGATGTACTGAAAGATGGTCCAGTTGTCGTCCTGGATAGTTCGATCTTCCCACAGATCTCGGAGAACGGATAATGGGCCACGGACTGAGCGGCCATCTAACAACCCAAAAACCGAAAACCCTCGTTGGTCACTGGGAAGTTCCCTGAGGGCAAATAGGGTTCGAATGAGGTACTAGTGCCACTCTCGAAACTTCTCTGAACACAACTTACAGAGAATAGCCTTCAAAGAGGAATGAAGTCTCTTAATCGTTCCGTTTCCACTGTGGTAGAAAGGTGTGGTGAAGATAGGTTTGACGCCCAGCAGCTTGTGAAGTTCATTCATAAGGTTGGATGTAAATTGAGTCCCACGGTCGGATAGAATTTCCCGAGGGATTCCCACTCGAGAAAAGATGGTAAGTAAGGCTTTGGCGACGGATACAGAATCAATATCCTTCAAGGGCACAGCCTCTGGAAGCCCTGTGGCAAAATCAATTAGGGTAAGGATAAACCTATGACAGTCAGAAGATGGGGAGAAAAGAGGTTACAGCCAATCAATGGTGATTCGGGCGAAAGGCTCAGTCACCATGAAAATTGGCTGAAGAGAAACCGCTTTCTCACGTCCTTAGGGCGAGAAGTGTTGCACTTATCACAGGAACGGCAGAAAGCACGAATGTCAGACCATATTCCAGGCCAATAGAATTGATCTGTAACCTTCAATTCGGTCTTCCTGTGGGAAAAAATGGGCGGCCAACGAGCTCTCATGAGCAACTAAAATGATGACCGGGTGACTCTCAGGGGAAGCAACCAAAGTTAACTTGCCTACCTTATGGCGATGGTCAGACATTAAGCATTCCCGATAAAGGAGGCCATCAACCTTAAGGAACTGGCAAATAGCCCCGTTTCGAACTCGCTTGATTTTACCTGAGGCGGCTTTAGTTTGAACAGCAGAGAGGGTTTCACAGGAAGTTTGCATGCGAGAGAAGTCATCAGGCGTCACAGAAAGGGGCTGGAGAGCAGGCAGAGCTAAGGGGGTGAATTCGTTTCATTTTCTTTGCCCTGGTTTGAACAGCACGAACATGGTTGAGTTTAGGTGCTGAGGGAGTTCCGGTGATAATGGAAGAAGTTCTCAGTGGAGTAAGGGTTGCAGATGTCGGAGGTGGAGCTAGGGAAGGTAAAGATTTAGAAGCATCAAGGTCTCTAACTCCCGGAACGATTCCAACCAGCACACTGGCGAAATTAATTGGTGATCTAATGACGTCCGTCCATTTTTCGAATTAAAGGCAACGAAGGTAGCAGGAAACGAGGGGGAATGAGTCAACTCTTCCCAAGTAGTCGGCCACGAAGACTTTCTTGCCAGCGGTGACGTCGGTGTCTGGCAAAAGATCCTCAGAGACGACTACACAAGAGAAACTAGTCTCCCTGATAATGGTCAAACCCAGGCCACGTTAATAGTACCTGAAGCCTGGAAATGAGGGACACTTTGGTCGGAAAGACAGAAACCCACCTTGAAGGGTTTTGAGGAAGACGAGCCATCCCTGTAGGCACGGGGGTTCCTTGCGCACTGCGGACGAATGTGGCCAACCTCACCGCAGCCATGACACGTCAAGGTGGAGGAGGAATTATGTGAGGGGCTCTTAGCGCTGGACGAAGTTGTCTTCCCTTTCGAAGACGAGTTGGACAGACGCACAAACTTCTTGTTATGAGAGCTAGAAGTTCTAGAAAGACTTGGGTGAGCAGAAGTACAATTATCCGCTAGCTGGATTGCTTCCGGAAGAGTAGAGAGTCATCGTTCCTTGATGAAGGCGCGCAGGTCAGAATGGAGGGAAGAAAGAAATTGGTGCAATATCATAAATTCCTTCAGCCCATCAAAAGTGTTACCGACGCCGTTGGTTTCGAGCCATGCCTGAAATAATCAGGTAAGGTGAAATGGAAATTGTTGAAAGGTTTTCGCCGGGCAAACCTTGGCGCTACGAAACTCGGTATGGTAGCCATCCGGAGTTTTATTGAAGCTGGTAAGTAGGGCTCTCTTCAAAAGGTTGAAGTCCCTGGTGACATCCATGGGCAGGGAGATATAAAGCTCAGCAGCCCACCGGTGAGTAGGCTTCCTAATCTCATGGCGTAACTATCGGGGTTAACTTCGAGTAAATCGGCAACCCTCTCAATGTGGGTGAGATAAGAAGTAATGTCCTCACCATCCTGTAACATGGGAAGTTTCGGACGACCTACCAGGTTAGTGAAATGAAGAAAAGTAGGTTGCTCAGGTGCGGAGATGGGAGCCAATTCAACCTCCTTCTTGGCTTTGATCTTAGCCTTCTCTGCTTCTACTTGAATTTGGGCTAGCTGAAGCTTCCGTTTTTCCTCCTCTTTTTTAGCCTGGCGCTCCATCTCTCGCTCCTCGCGTTCGACTGCCTGTTGCTGCAATACATATTGAGCAATTTCATTGTCGGTAAGGTCTAATTCGATGGCCTGATCCTTAAGTTCCTTGACGGAAGACATTGTAAGAAAATCGGGACAAAGGTCACACCAAATAAAAAAATAGATAAACAAAGCTAAATCAATAAATCAATAATGGAGACAAAGTCGATTAATGAAAGTTAGACAATAAATATTAAGACCTCAAACAATTAAATGAGTTAACTATGTATAGGACAAAAAAATCAATAATTACACAAAACGTACAAAAAAACGCGGTAAGAGTTAACTAAAATACACAAAAAATTATTTAAAATTGGAGTAAAAAATAATTAAAAAAGGTTAAACACACAATGGGGACCACATAAATCCCATACAAGAGGCAATAAGCAAACCTCTTTAAAAAAAAATGATGCCCAAGTAATGACAAACAATCGTGAATACGAGGCCTATAGCAAACCTCAGAAGACACCCCTGCTAGTCTCAAAAGATTAATAAATTAATACAAACAACCGCTAAGCAGACTCGTAAAAATTGAGCCAAATGCAACCCTCGTTAGCGCAAGGGCTAACAAAATCCTATGCACAGTAGAAATTCACTTCCGGGCCACAGACAGCGAATGCGCGCTCGGGGCGACTTAAACATCCAAGCGGATAAGCACCACAACCTAACTTGACAACTTAAGCTGTAAAAAACAAATTCTGGCGAACTAAATCCTGGCAAAACCTAATCCTGCCAAGGTCTCCACGTATGTGAAGGCCATCGCGGAACCCGGTTCAAACGGCCGTAATAAAACCAACAAGATATTTATAGAAGATCAGGGATCGGAAAGGCTATCAGAAATTCACCAGAATTTATCAGAACGGTCTTAAATTAAGAGGTATCCGCAAGGGGTTAAATGAATACACACATAAAAGTATTAACAGTATTATTTACATCAAAATCAAAATGAAATAAATTAACTGCTAACCAATTATACGGGGGTACATCAAATAAAAAGTAAAGTCATAAATGCTTATCACCATCTAAGGACCACAAGTCATTCTAACCGAAATAGATATTCGCGCATACAAAATGGGGTTCTATGAATAATGTGCTTAATACCGAAACGACACGCGCCGTTTCGACGCGTATCGTCTCGGCCCTTAACAGAACATGAATGTATCTCTCCGTAAAAGAAAACTCTGTTGTCCGATCTTATTCCTATTCATGTAAACTACCTATATATTATAATCAATTTAAAATATTATCTGCATCAAAATCTAAATCTGATCTTTTTCTCATAATTAAGTTCCTTTTAATTAAATATAATCAACCTCAGTTAAATAAGGACTCTACTTCCACACCTGTATATATTGCCTGATTAATTTCGTTTGATTTTCTTTTAACTAGTTACCATTAATTAATTACCACTTAAACAACTAACTAGCTAACGTTTTTTGTTGTTTTTTTGTTTTTCGACCAATCAACTATAAAGATCAGAGAACCAACTAATACTAAATCACATCTTTCCTGTGGGTATAATTTTTAAATATCATTCATTCAGCTGACAGCTTTCTCCGAATTAGGTAACAAATTTTAGTGTATTTATTGAGGTTTTCCTTTTCTTCCAATTGTAACCTTGTTAATTTCGTTTGAATTAATTTATTTTTTAAATTCATATGTCGTAGTATAGCCAAGTGTACGTAAATATGCGCACACAGGCTCTAAGGTAGGCCAAGCAAGGCGACAACTGTTATTGATCTAAGAGTGCGATTTGAATAGATAGCGGCTGCCTCGTGACCAAGGAATATACCAAACACAATGACAAAAAATAGATTTTTAATAGACACTAAATAAAAAGGCACAATAATAAATATATATATATATATATATATATATATATATATATATATATATATATATAAGTACATAAATGAGACGGACTTAAGCTCCGAATACTTATTAGATAACCGTGGGTAGGGAATGGGAATGATTATAATGGGAGATTAAGGGTAATGAGTGATTTACTTCCTTTGAAACCCGAGAGTAAAGCGGGGGGAAAACTTGAGGGAGGTCTTGGTGATCTTGATTATTTACGAGGGTAGCCACAAACCTGCAGCGGTTGGGGCTACGTTTCTCGCCTTCTGTTTGCGAGATGCAGGTCTCCTGTGCTCAGGGGGTCACTGAACGAACTTCAAAATGTTAGGGGGGGGGGGATGACTTATTCACACTTATCTTGAGCGAGTTAACGGACTTCTTGTCCTTTAAAGGTCACCAGAAGAAATTCGAAGGACGGCTTATCCAATCCTTGATCCAAAGGCGGATGAGAAAGGCTGAAGTTGCCTCACGAGACTCTTCTCCCTGACCCGAAAATACGAGAGAGATCTCCAGCTCTTCCGTGGCTGGCGACCGTCACTCACACTTCTTGGGAGAGAGCTCGTTGAATTGCACTCCATTCAGGAAATCGCGTCTAACCAAATATGTCTGTAAATCTGGACCGGGTGCATATATATCTGGAGTTCTTCAAAACAGGGAGAGAGATTGAAACTTCTTTCACCCTTTTTATCGGGCATGACAACTCGAGAGTCTTCTTTTGGTGAAGTGTCGAAGGCAGGTATCAGCGGGCCAGACGGGCGACAATTGGTGGGAGTCATAAAAGCTGTTCACGGTGACCTACAAAGTAATCTCCCGACCAGAGGCGAGGGGCGGGGGGGGGGGGGGGGAGACGGCCGAGAGGTAGCCTCGGTTTAAATTTCGCGAGGCTTGGCGGCGAGTCAAAAAAGAGTGAGGTCGGAAGGGAGGGGAGGGGGGAGTAACGTCTCGCTTTCTGTCTCGAAGTAATGTCCTAGGAGGTGTGAAAATAATATTGTTCTAAGGGGATACCTCCACATAATATAGAGATTTGTGTCCTTTTTGATATATTTTTTTTGTTTTACATCATAGTATATTTTAAGCCTAAAGTTATTAATTATCCTTGTTCTCATAATTGTTAACCAATTGTTCTTATACAAATCTTTAATATTCTAGCATAGAAGATGGGTCCAGACCCCGAAACGTTGGCCATAAATGTTATATTCAGTATTTGCTCTCCTTTTCCTGATATATATATATATATATATATATATATATATATATATATATATATATATATATATATTTATATATATATATATATATATATATATATATATAAATCCAGCATATCGCACGAAACAAACAGAAAAACAGGATGATTTTTTCTTCGGAAAAAGTTTTCCTAATTCGGAAAATTACGTAGTGGGGCAGGAATCAAACCAAGCACACTGAGGCAGCGAGCAACCGCTTTGATTTCAATAAACCTGAGCCTTAGCCCACTCGGCCACGCGGAAGACCAAAAGATCTTCCGAATAGGAATGCTTTTAAGGCACACTCCACCATCACGATCGTGACTGTGAATGACCACGAAATTAATTGGGAATTAATTTCACAGTCCGGAACGACCTTGCGAAGCGTGCTCTTTAAGCTTGTCTATTCAGAAGATTTTTTGGTCTTCCGCGTAGCCGAGTGGTCTAAGGGGAATGTTTGGCGTCAGGAGATTACAGGATAAAATATACAGGCAGTGTTTACATTACAAAGATAGGTTCTTTCATGTTTTCTTCTATTTTCTTTTGTTTTTTTAGGCTATAATTTAAATGTTCTTAAAAATATACATATAATAAGCAATAGAGCTGTTTCCTAATGATCATTTAGTTGGGGTTAGTAGACAAGGGTTTACGGCTGATGCCAAAATTTAAAATGGCATTTCTGAAGGAGTATGCTCCAGCGCATAATGTGTCCGTTATTATTTTTTACATTACGAAGAAACGCATGAGGGCAGTGGTCCATCTCGATTACGAACTCCGTCCCAATCAGATACATTTTAAACTTCTGCAAGCTCCATAATATAGCCAAAGCTTCCCGTTCTATGATGCATAATTCTATTCGCGTGGTAAGAGCTTGCGGCTTGCGTAAGCCACAGGGTAGCTTCCACCGTCTTCACCATACTGCAAGAGCACACAATCAATGCCCTCGTTATTCGCATCCGTCCTTATTCCGAACGGGTTATCAGGGTTAGGGAGTCTCGGGAAAGCGGCAGATGCTAATGTGTCTTTTAAGTGATGGAAGTGAGGAGAAGCCTTCGAATTCCACACGATGCGATCCTGGGACTTCTTCTGGAGGAGCTCATATAAGGGGGCGCCAAGGGTCGCGAAATTAGGTACGAACCGCCTGTAAAACGAAGCGGATCCCATGAAGGATCTGAGTTGTTTTTTTGCACACGGGAGGGGCATCTCAATTATGGCCCTGACATTATCCTCTTGGGGCCCAATCTGTTTCTTTCCGATATTAATCGTGTCATAGGCAAATATCACTTGTTGGGACCAATCGCGAGGCAATGCTCGCGTAGCCTACTTAATAGTGCTTGGATGTAGTTTTCTTGGGAGTTTGGGTGCCTTAAAAAAGAGGCCGTTTGACTCAGATGACCTATGATGGGCCCTTGTGGCTTTTGTCATCTGTTATATTATATTGTGAGGGAATTTGATTTTGTCTTTCCCTGGTGATGGTGCTTTTTGTGGGTAGGTTTTGACGGATACGGATGATCTTTGATAGGCCCTTGTGGCTTTTGTCATCCGTGTAATTATGTTATGTTATGTTATGACTAAATGCTGGTCCCAATTGCTTAGGGGCAACTTATATGTTGTCGAAATAAAAGGAAACGTTTGGCAACCCGTCTAGGATTCTACGCATCCTCCTATTATAGTTACTGCAGGCCGTTACTAGTCCAAAACGGAGTCGACGGAACTGCATAAGGCCTTTATCGGTTGGGAATAACGTATATTATCGTACGCTTTTCTGAAGGGGAATTTGTAATTGGCCAAGCAAATGTCTAACCTGGAGATAAATTTTGCTTCTTTAAAGAGATGTATGTTTTGGTCGATTAGAGGAGTAGGTTCAGCATCGAAGACAGTCACAGAATTCAGCTTGCAAAAATCGACGCACATGCAGTACGTACGATCTGGCTTCCGGACTATCACGATAGGGGAGCAGTACCTGGAATTGTAGGGCTCGATGATATTAAGCTTCAGCAAGTTTTAAACCCCGAATTAAACGAATGCCTCAAGTGAATAGGGAGAGGATACGACTTCGAACGGATTGATTAGCTCTTAAGTGTTAAGAGTGTTGACATGCCCAAATTGGGCAGCACAATGCGGGACCTCAGAGATTACGTCTCCGAATCTATTTAAAAGTTGATATAGCTCACTATTTTATTCGGGAGTCAGCTGTGTGTCAATGTTTATTCCAGTGGGAGGCAATTATCGAGCGTCGAGTAAGGTAGTGAGAGGATAATCCTTATCCTAATCCACGAAGACGACTTGTATATGATTAAGGGAGTCTGTGGGGTAACAAGCCTCCATAGCTGATTCTTCATTGAGGGTCATGATGTTATTTATGCACACGCAGCGGTGATACCGTTTTAACATATTGACGTGGAATAGTTTTGCTTCTGTGGGCGTTCTGATGAGGTAATCCACAAGTCCTTGAGCCTCGAGAACGGAGAAGGGGCTCTCCCACTAGCTAATAATCTTGTCGCTCTCGGTGGGCAGTAGCAACAGAACTCCGTCGCCTGGCTTAAACCTCCTCTCCTTCGATTTGATATCGAAGTAGGTCCTATAATTTTCCAGGTTAAGGACTGCGTTCTGGTAAGCGATGTCTGTGCACGTTTCCACTCTTCGTCAAAGATCCACCAAATAGGAATAAGAAGACTGAATTTCCATGTCGAGCCGGGGATTAGCAAATAATTTTTTGAGAATACTATGGGAACCGAGTATATTGCGACCATAGAGTAGCTCGAAGAGGGTGAATCCCAGTGTGCGATGGGGAATTTTCCTATATGCAAAAAGTGCCACGGGCAAATAGCGATGTCACTCTCGGGTTTGATCAGCGTATAATTTTTTTAGTATAAATTTAGGGTCCCATTTAGTTTCTCGCCAATTAAATTGCGACGGGGTGAAAGGGGGTGGTGAACACTGGATTTACCATTAACAGCTACCCTACATACACCATTAACTCGGAGGTAAATTGCTTACCTCTGTCAGACAATACCTCCTTCAGTATGCCTACCCAATAGAAAATGTCTATGACGGGCCTCGGCGCAGGTAACGCTGTCAATACGCTTCAAAGGCAATGTTGCAGGGAAGCGTGTTACAAAGTCCACAAGAAAGAGGACATAAATATGCCCCTAGTGAGAAGGGGGGTGATGGGGGCAATGAGGTTAATGGCCACGCGAGAGAAGGGCTCTGAGATGGATGGTCCCTTCTGAAAGAGGCCAGTTTAATGCGGCCTTTTGCCTTAGTTTACTGACAAATGTCGCATGACTGTTAGTATTCAGACATGTCAACGTCAGCACCCGGACAAAAGAAATAACTGTATATCCTCAGCGCAGTCTTTTTATAACTAAAATGACCCCAAAATACACTGCCATGTGCGATCTTAACCCATTTATACCGCTCGTTGCGTTTTTGCAACAGAAAATCTGCTCATACTGTTCAGGACATGTAGGTAAACAGTCGCATGCCGCACATCAAGACAGCGATTAGTCACAAGCAGAGAGTCATGGGAGGTGGGTGTGCTATGTTTCAGCTCTCTCCAATTGAACAAAAAGTTTCAGCTCCATTTTGACAAGGCCACTCTTTTCGAATATCATATCTTCATCATTTAAAAGGTATGTACCAATTATCTTGTGTGCTACCCTAATGAAGGCTATGTATGTGTATATTTAATGGTTTAGGAACATGGTAGATGATTGTATTAATAATTCTCTCAATAATAAAGTATATTTTACAACAGCTAAAGTTGGAAAAAAATGGATGTTGCATTAACGAAACAACCAACACTATAGGAAACCACACTTGTTGCATTTATGCAACGATAGGAATTATATGTAGGAATATAAGTTATGTCGGGAAGAATACTCTTTAGGGAAAAACACTTTAATGCCATTGTTGGCATCACTTATAACCAGGTTAAAAATCTAAGGCACGTTGGGGATTGGGCCTGTACTAAGATCCACACCGTAAGCTTACTACACACTGGCTTTACTGACGGTTCCAAATTGTCGAAGCAAGGTGAGAAGTCAGCATTCTTTCAAGTGATAGCTTCCCTATCCTTGTTGCCGTCCTTGGCCTGGTTATGTTGTTCATCCCGTTGTTCCTCCTTTTGTCTTTGGTCCTGGTCCTGCTACTGTTTTTCTTCTGCGACGCCTCCCGCCGCGTCGTCGTCCTCAAATGGATGGTCTTCTTTGATGGGGAAATCTTGAAGAATATCGCCCTCCAAGAAGTGGTCCGGTTCTGTAGTACCTGGAGGACCACTTGCAATAGGGAGTTCAAGGGTGCGCGAGATTTCAGGGTTGTCTAAATTGAGAACCTTTGGGACGGACATACCAAGGAGGGGTATGACCCCTATTGTGTCCGTGCTGGGCCAAACATGCGAGCGTGGAAATGCACGATGTTGGTTTGGATTTTTAATGTTGTTTGCTACGAGTTGCACGGCCACTTCCTCGAAGAACCGCTGTAAATTTTGAATCTGCGGATCTTCACGAGCGGTAGTATCTTCTGCACGAAGAGGAACTGGAAGGTCGTGTTTTAGGGGAGAGATCATAGGTCTAGGCGGAGAGAAGAGCTGTAGAGTGCCCATCGTTAGAGGGAAGTTGAAGTTTTCCGAGGGAAGCACTAAGGTCTTGTAATTTCGCTGTAGTTTGATGCTTATGAGCAAGCTCCCTTAGCCCGTGTTCCACTGACAGGAGGCCTACGGCCTGTTCCGCCTCTGCCAGCCACCCGGGCAGATTGTCTTCCTCTCTGTTGTTATTTTTGTTTCTGTCCATACTGGTAATTCGGAAAACCCGTTCTAGCATTAAGCGCGTTTTTGCTTAGGGTAAGATTAGTATCCATTGTTACCCTCTTCCAGGCATCCAGCAGTGGTGGACCCCAGCCATAATTTATTACGACACAATAAAGATGGATTTGTTGGAAGAGATGGTCGTACTCATTCAAGTACCCCCATTATTTGTAGAGAATGACGAGTGTAGTAATGTCCCTACAGCCCCTGGGTTTGAACCTGAGGGTTCCCAAATTCTCCGTCAGTTGGGCAACAACCTTATCATAGCTTGTAGTTGAATCAGGTTGAGTGGACTGACAAATGTTAAAAGGTGTCTGCCTGGATCGGGGAGAAGGATCTGCTGAGAAGGATATCCGATTCTTGGTTCTAAGACTCGGGTGTTTCTGGGACATGCGACCTACTAGCCCCAGGTTGCGAGGGGCCTACTGGAACCCCTGCCACCGCTGTTGGAAACACGGGATGATGAAGTGAAGGCCGAGCGGACTTTTGGTGAGTATGGTCCTGGCTGCTTTTGACTGACCTCGTGAGACGTTGTACAAACGTTGATATTGGTGCTTCTACACTCTCAATAGCCTGTTCGAAGTCCTTCGGAAGATGGTGTTCCTGTGCCAGTTTCTTGGGTATCGTGATAAGTTGCTTCTTCGCATTGCCAGACAGCGCTTGGGTTACCCTCACGGGTTCCCAAAATTAATGATTTAATTAAAGGAGAAGATATTGTCGTACAAAAATAGTGACTTTTCACTGCACGGAAAGCAGTATGGGAGTGGAAAACTGTCAGGATGATCCGGGGAGCGAAAAATTTTGACCGTGCACCGGCGGTCAAAGAACAGAGTAAAAGGGTTTCTCGCACTCTCGGTCCTTTTATAGTCACAAAAGGACCTAAGAAGGAGAGGGTTAAATAGGCTTCGCTCCGTGGACAGTCAGGGAAATCCAGTCAGCAGGAGTTTTGGGGTATTTAATATATGGAAAATTAATGGATGAATAATGAAAGGTTTTAGAAAGTACAATGAGAGAAGTAGAAAAGTAGCATGGGACTCGGGTCAATGAGTTTATTAGGTAGCTTTTTTAAAACTCTGACATAAAGGTTAGAAGGAAATAAATTCTTTATAAAATATTTCTTAAGAAAAATAAATTCATTATGAATTGAATGGTAGTTAGATGTTCGCAAGAAACTTCTAAACTTCTATGTAGTAAGGTTTTTAAGGTGGATATTTTGTATCTAAAATCACAAAAACTGAAATAGTTTAAGCCTAGTCCTGTGAAAGATTTTTTCGGTAACTGATTGTTTTAATTTTTTGCTGCTCAAGATAAACTAATTGACCCCCCTCAACCATGCATAAAAGTTCCTAAAATGCCTATACATATATCTACTAATTTCAGAGATGGGTTTTTTAAACGACACTTTTAAAAGAAAAACCCTATTCACTTTTAAAAGATATTTTCCCCAAATCAATCCCCAAATAGTTTGTATAAACAAATTATCGATAGGAAGTTTTCTTAGCAGCAAAGATCCTCTCTCTTTCGAGTACCGCAGTGAAACTGTTTATTTATTTAAATGTCCCAGTTGTACTGAAGCCTCTTAAATTGGCAGCATTGAAAGTTCTCTTAAAGCTAAGTTCTCTGCTCATATAGGGGTTACTTGGCGCACAAGCAAAATCTCAAATAAAAAGGAGAAGCCCTCTATAAAGGAACACACCATAAGCTGTAAAACTGACATTAATATTGATGATTTTCAAGTATTAGCCTTCACCAACAACCAACATTGCCTAAGAGCCATCGAATCTTTATATAGCAAACACTACAAACCTACATTCAATGAAGATTTAAGTTCAATATCTTTATTAATTAACAAATTAAAACTCGTGTTTGTTAGTTGTCTTTTTTTAACTACTTTTTGAGTATTAGTGTTCTTCTCTCCCAAGCGTCACTGTAACCTATAAATAATAGCCCCTTGTTAAACCCACCATTCATTCTCTAGGATGGATCTACTTCAGTAAGTAGCAAAATTAACCCATTTTTCTATTAAATATTTTTTACTCTTACAGTGTTTAAAAAATTAAAATCAAAGTTTAAATTTATTATTATAGTTGATTACCTTTAACTATTGCCTAGGCGATTTCTCTTATCGTTTTCAATTAATTTCCAAAATAAAAATTAAATTTATTAACTATTTTTTGACTCAGTTTTAAAGCAAATTTAACTATTACCAAGTCATATTTAAAATTTTAACTTTTAATACATTTTATGGTATTTTATAATTGGTCACCTCTCAAAATAATTCAATATCTTATTGGCCTTTTCATGTTTTCTTCAAATGTATTTATTCACTTTACTGGGATTTATCCTCAATATTAAATGCCGAGCTCCATATATATATATATATATATATATATATATATATATATATAACGACACTTACACGCTGATGGCTTGGGCCAACCAATAGGGAAGCGAGATATAAGAATGGGCGAGAAAGACGTCCCATAGTGTTTGGGTAATAACTATCAAAATAAGAGAGTGAAGATTGGCTGTAAAGGTCGAATGGTGGCCAAGAGTCGTTTAAGGTTATTTAAGGAATGCTACAAAAATAAAGTTTAATTACAAAAAAGAAATATTAAATATATACATAAAGAGGTTTTAGTGAGATACGTAATCGAATAAGGAACGGACCCTCTCGGTGTCAGCAAAGGAGCAAATCTAAGGGATTAAAGCGGTTAATTACCTGGCTCGCATCGAAGTCTTAAAAAGGGGCTACAATAAGCTGAAATACAAATAGTAACAATTGATCTGGGAAGACCGGATTATAATGAGATCCGCAGCGTCGACGTCTTGCACTGGGTAAGCGTCAAAGGTAATTTAACTCAGGGAGGCGAAAATGCAACAAGGGAATATGTTTTACTTCAGAGTTCTCGATGGGGGAAGTTACTGCTTCTCCCTCAGGATGCTGATGAAGGAGGACTGGTTTTACCTAATGGTTCTCAATGAGGGAGTACTGGCGCGAATTCACGGAAGAACGGCCGTTGCAAAAAGCTGCTAATTGACGGGGCCAAGGTCCATGGTGAGAAGATTCTAGCCGTTGATACCCGAATAAACCACGGCGGGTGCGACTCAAGAACCTAATGTGTCTTCATGCGCCGGCGAGCTGTACTGCTATCCAGCGGAAAACCTCCGGTTATATAGGTGTTCGGCGAGGCGGCAAAATTGCCTCGGGACACGGAGTGCGATCCTGGGATTTGAAGTCGCCGGCTTTCTGCTGAGGGGTGGGGTCAGAGATAAGGAGCCAATCGAATACCCCTTCGCTTCTTTCTCGCGTCGCGAGTAAGGGAGACGAGTTGAAATCGCCTCGGGCACGTGAGATAGGCCTCGTAAGGTAAACACAGATGGTCTGATAAACCCGTGTTCGCCCGATTCCTTCCTCGCTTCTCACGCTCTTTGTTCCAGGGTTAATGCCACGTGGTTCTTTTAAAGATTCAAGGTGGACCTCCAGATCATATTAGACTCTATTCCTCCAAAATATATATTCACCGGCAATCTGAGAGTTTTGAGACCCAGAAGGCACATAATACTCGAGATGCTAACCGCAGCAAAATTGCCTTGGCTATACCTGCCACCCCATTGCGGGAGAGTTAAATATAAATAAGAAATACAAAGATTGGTAGGGGAGAGCGTTGTAGAAAGAAAAAAAGGACAGGCTCCTTAAAAACTACCACGCTTAAGCGGAGCAAAGAGAAAATAAGTCACCCCCTTCTCCATCTGGATAAGCCCCAAAGAATAATGGGACAAAACTCATGGATTATTAGTCTGCGAACTCAAAAGCCAACCTAGACAAGCGGTAAGAAAAGGTTTGTAAAAAGTTACGAAATAGGGCAAACATGCAAATGTCCAGGCAGTCTCAATCTCATTTGAGGCTTCCCGGAGCTCTGGGGCTGGAAGGAAGAACCAGGTGGAAGATTCAATATTGTGTACTTCCTTGCGAGGTATTTAGTCGGGGGATTTCTACCACAATGCGAACGATGAATGGCGCCACTTACTTACATATCGCCAGCATATAATAAAATGTTAAAAAAGAATAGGGCAAATTTCGTTAAAAATTAAAACGAAAAGGATTTAAAATTTTTGGTGCGAAAATGAATAACTTTGAATATTATACAAATTTTCTATATTAAAATTAAATCAGTTAGCAAAAAATGGCTCCTGTTAGCATGAAATAAAAGGAAGTTTTAGAAACCAATGATTTCTTTAGAGCGAATTTTCCCGAATATATTGTGGGAGTCCAATGCCAGAAGGTAAAATGTTTACCCAACTGATTTATTTTAATAATTTAGCTGATATATTATTTTTTTTAGCTCACTCTTTCTAATTTACGGTGGTCACCTTGGCAACATGCTATTTCGCCTCAGGTATATTGAGCCGTCTAAAAAGATGAGAGAACCTCATTTTCTATTACATCATCTTCCTTAACCTTTACTAGAGAAAATTTATGGTTTCCAAAATTGGTGTTAGATAACCTATAAATATTAGTGACCTAAGGGTAATTGATATGCAAATTAGATGAATAAAACAAAAATATCCGAATATAAGCAACTTACTAGAAATAATAATGTTTTGGAAAATAATTCCAACGCTTCAGTTTATTTTAGAAAGAATTGGCATTTCGATGTTGGCTCCAGCTCGTGTCAGACTATTGGTTTCGTCGTCAGTTATCCGGTTGCCTCGAAGAAAGGAAAAAAGGCCGGAAAGAAAACAGCGACAAATGCCATTCTCTGAGGAATTTGTTCCGTGTGATCGTGGCTGCGCAACGGCTACGCGCGCGGACTTGGCCAGTAACGCGTCCACTTTGGCTCAAAACATTGAGACATGTGGTTTCGGCGAGGCTGGTTGCATCGGGCTGCCGGGTTCTTGGTCTATCAAGGCCCGCCTTTATCACGCCTGCCCGCTGGGTGCTGCCCTTCTTTGCCGAAGCCAAACATAGGCATCTTATAAGGCTCATGACTGCTAGGTCCACCGTTGTGGTATTGCTTTTAGTTGAGTTTAGTCTGAAACCTCATCCACGACCTTACCTTCTTGGGTGACCCTGCCAGGAGATTGAACTCCTGACGGCATCGGTCTTGAAATCATTGGAACACCTAAGCCCTTCCTAACGCTTTAATACTCCTTTGGATACTTTATAATTTGTAAGGAGGAGGAGCGGATTCGCCTTCTTTATTACAAGAGGAGCTTTCGCTTCTCAAACAGACCTTTCAGTTTGTGGCCTGGCTCCTATCCGGGTAAGGGTAAGTTGGTGTATATTATTGGCATTATTTGCATAGCACCTAAATTAATTTCAATCTCGTGTACGTTAAGGTACACGAGATCGAATGTAATGCCATCCTGATAACATTCCTATGAAATCCTGTCTCCCCACTGTTTACGCAGATAATGCTGAGTTTAAAACTAAATTGACTATTTCGCATCGAGAAATCCCATTAATTTGCTCGTTAATCAAAATTCAACCATCCTTTAATTACCCCATGTGCCTTTTTCCTACTTTTATCTAGGGGTATAGACAAAGATATGATAATTATATTTAGAAATAATGCTTTATTATGTTTTTTTTGCATGTGTAGGTTTTCTTATCACTCTTGGCCTAGAAACTTCACCATAAACAGAGGATCTAATACGTGCTTGAATATAATTGAAAAAATAGTTAACCTTGTTAACATGTGTGTAGTAAACTCCTTTTACGCTCTTTATAATCCAAGTACGCGAGATCGCTAAGAAGTGTTTTTGCAGGTACCATGAACCTAGACGCTACTTTGCCTATACTAACCTCAGCCTTTCAAAAGTATTTTCCTCTATCAAGTCTGCTGAATTAAATAATAACCCCTTACAATCTTGGGCATTATTAAAATAATATACCTTTGAAGTATACAAAAAATTATTATTACATACTATTAAGAAAACTTAGAATACTGGTCCAAATTAAATGATAGAATAATCACTCAGTAGCAAAAAAATAAGAACTTGAATGACAACGATAAAAAACCTTAAGAATTAATTAGACAACTGCTGAAAAGGGCTAGAATTACCAAATTATTATTGCTAATAACAGATTTAAATCTAGGTAATTCTCATAAATTTTCATCGTATATTAGGATCAGGGTGCCATTTACTTGGAATTTTCAATTTTGCATATTTTTCTATGACCAATCTAGTTAATTCATCCATCATACAAAATATTTATTAGTTTATACTCTCTAGTTTTCAAAACTACTCCTTATTAAATATTTTTAGCTTGTATCTCAATTTAAACGTAAAATTATCGGTATTTTCAAAAAATACCATAATTGGTCACACTAACAAAGGATGATGTTGCGTTGGTAATTTTACAGCCTCGCTCATTTTTATAATTGTCCATGTAAATGTTGATTTTCCATACTAGTTTGTTGCACAACTTTTAGATGTTTCATATTTATACATGCATGCTAAAAGGCCTTTATAATTATGTACAATTTTAAAAGTATGCTAATCATTAATATCATATAAAAAATATATTCCATTATGTTCAGTTACTAGGACCAGTCACCCAATAGGTACAGAATTCGTTGTTCCGATGTAGTCTTACTAAGCAGAATCCAGTGAAATAATAACATAAATCAGACTAATATTACAAATAGACGAAAAGGTAAGGATTCCGATGTTTACTTAGATACAACAAGGCATGGTTAGTTTAATAATAATAATAACAAGAGGCTAAGATGTGCAGTAGGCAAACTTGACGATTGAATCAATTTTAAATCATATAACGTCTTAAAATGGATCACAAATGGGCTTTGAGCTCATTTTGTGAACTAAATTAAGATCGGCAAGCAGACAGACGCTTCTATATTCTAATTACCAATTAGAACGTACTTTATATTTAATAGATCTTAATTTATAAGAAATTTCTTTCAATGAAACTTTTTATTCGATTTTTCTAAAAGGAATTTGAGTATTCAAAGATTGACATAAATCACTTAAACAAAATTTAACCTATACGTTTAATTCAAAATTGATAGATAATCCAAAATTCAGATAAATTAAAGCAGTCATTTATTTTATTTATCATTTCTAATGAATTAAATGTTTTGGCCATATTTGAGGAATAAGACTTTTATAAAGAGCAAATAATTTTTTTTATTAATTCAATCCCAAATAGCTTGAAATGGGATTTCGCTTGTGTTAGTTAAGTCTATTTTATTTTGTAGTAGAAATGAAACTCATGGAAGAAAAATAAGTAAAATGGCAAATTTTACTGCAATAAGGTTCTCAAATGGTCAGAGAGCAACAAGGATACTTGATTTTTATGTGTTTATTTAGTTTTGTTCATTTTTTCTTATTCATTTAAATTTTGTTGACAATAAATTTAAGATATGATATTGAATTCAACCCTGCTCATTTTGTGCTATATTGATGTATAATAAAATTGAAGCTTTATATTCTAATATTTAAAAGTTGTCTCTGGTAACTGAAAGTTGTGGTCTTCTTTTTTTTGGAGAATATTATATTATCATTTCGAAGATATAGTGAACTACTCATGCATTCCTTATTTTAACATACCTAAACCTTTTTTTAAAAATTCTATGCATCGGGATCGAAAACTTGGTTAACATTAGGACTAAATTTAGTTCTACTTAAACTAAGTGTTGCTGGGGTATCATGAAATAATGATTGTTACGAGGTAAAGCTGCACGAACAACGTTATTATTTTCAATATATAACGGAATCTAGATTGGGATTAAAATTGATGAAGAGGATCGTAAGTCATTCGTTTTCTTTATAGGTGACTTCAATGCACATCATCTGAAATGGTTGGGGTCAATTTCACAAAATAATTATCATGGTTTCGCTAATTTTGAATTTAGTAATGAGCCTGGCTGTGATCAGATGCTTTTTGGTTAACTCATCGGTCTGGTAATTAATAAAACTATTTTCTGGTCTTACTTTAATAGGGAAGCTTAGTAGAGGTAGTACCTTTTACTTTTGACGGCTGCATCTCACTGGAGTGTGAGATGGTCAGGTCGACTATTCCTCATTCTCTTTCCAACTCTCACTTGCTGTCTCTAAGTGTGATACCTCAGTAACCACTTCAGCACGTGTGCTAAACCATGTGAGGGAAACACATCTATGGCAGCAGGTACATGAGAGGGGAAGGGTGAGTACAAACAGAATTATACCTCGGTTGTCTCCTCTACTACGTCTCTCTTCATGGAGAAGAGGAACACGCTCAAGTTAGTAGAGCATGCGCTTGGGAAGTCTTTCGCAAGTGCCCAAGTATACCATGCTCAAATTCTGTTTTATGTCTGCTAGAAATAACCGGCAGCGGGCAGACGCAGAGCAAAGAGTCCTTAAAACCTGCACCTTCAAGTTAAGTCAGTTATTGCCTGTCCTATAACAATATTTTATATTTTAATCATACGTGATCATCCCATAAGTTGAAGACCATTTTTTCATTACAAGGGAAACTCTTACACATAATCTATATCTACAAAGAATCTCTTACACATAATTTCTATCTGAAAACTATGCTTAAATGAGCCTAATTATATCCAGATGTCTCAAGTTTAAAATAGGGAATCATTTTTACAACTTTTCCCCCTAGAAACTATGAATGAAGGAAGCCCTTCTAAATATTGTATCTAGACGAATACCGTAGATTCAGTGAAACCTCGCTCAGAAATCAAATCATATTTCGCGCAGAGTATTTGTTCTCGAATTTTTTTCTTCTCGTGCTATCGAAATCGATGTGATATGCTCTGGCAGAATTATTATAATTACAGAAGCGTTGCTCTCCTACTTAATAAGAGGCTTAGAATAAATTAAATGGTCTCATAAGAAAGGACATAACTAATTCCACTAACATCAAAATTATGAATGCCCTAAAATCATCACTATTTTTTCTTATCTCCATAATTTAACCCCTTCGAAATGACGATGGCTCAGTCGCATGCTGTTGAAAGCAAATCTACTCCTGTCTATCTTTCGGAAAAGGTAACTTGAGTAGGAATTAGACCTCGAGTCTACTTGTTTCCTGCTCCCAAGCTTTTATATTTTCCTTTCAAATCTTCTGAAGTGCAAGACTAAAATTTGGATATATATGTATAAATTAATCTACATAAGTTTTTCCTCTGTTCTATAATTCCACTCTGGAATGTTTCTGGATATTTTTTCTTTTTGCAAAAAGAAATTTATGTACAAAGTGACCAAAAGCCAATATAGCGATATAGATGGATAGTCAAGGGAAAACTTTGACATTAGTTTAGCGTAAGAGTTTATTTTGATTTTATTTTTTTTTAAAGATATGGTGAAATTTAGATAAAATAAATATGATTAGCGAGTTCCGGGTGATTTAAAGAAAATTACAAATATTAAAGATCATAAAATTATTTAACATTTACGCATGGCAATTTTATTGTACTTGAATATTTTAACTACGTTATTTCTAAAACAAATTTTACACTGATCACTGATCACATTAACTTGCCGGGTGGGATCATTGACCATGAACTGACCTATGAAACCGGCTTAAGGACTACATATGACCTTCATTGCGCAAAAATTAAGACTATTACCTATACGTCCTGAAACTTCAAATAATGATAAGACTGGTTGAAGCTCTTTTTATTAATTTATACATCTTTATTTTGATTATTGCTCAGCTGTGTGGCTTCTGCTGCTGATTGGTCTCTAAATTTAATCGTTTAAGCAGCTAAAAATATTGAATTTATTCCCTCTGATCTTCTATCTGACTTATATAATGTGGTCTTTCTGACATATTTGTTGATAGTTATAAATAATATTGAATATCCTATCTTGATTTATTTACCTCTGTATGTTTTGGTAGGAGGAGGAATTATACATGTAATGTATATTCACGTAACAGTTATACTTACTCGTTTCCTAGGCGTAGGAATGAACAATATTCCAAGTTTTTGTTCCCCAAACCTTTTTTTAATTTAGAATACACTTTCTGATATATGATTGTCTGAAAGTGTAATTTTTTTAAGGCAAAGGTTAATAGATTTCTATTCAATAATAACAAATTTACTTCTCTTTTTCTAATATTTTTTTGCATAATATTTTAATTACTAACTTTCAGACTGTACCACTTTTTTTTTTTTAATAAAATTTATATTTCGGATTTTGACTTTTCTCCCAAGATTTTTTAATTAGCTTTTAATCATTCTCCCCTGCCTTATGCACCTCTATAGAACTTCTAGCTTTGGTTTCTAGCCTACCTAGAGTGCTTTCAGTTAATTTATATAATAATAATAGTTAATATCAGGCTATTTTCTGATAAAATGTAATTAACAATTGTTTTTTAACAGAGCTACAGATTTCAGTAATATTTCCAGCTATTATTCATATACACTCTTCAAATATATTGTGAAATATATCAGAAATGTTCTAATTAAATCTTTAGAAATTGCACATCTCTTTTAATTGAAAACTATGTTCCTTATTAGTGTGTCTCAGCTGTGCTTTCGTAAGTTATAATTCGTGTGGCTCAAAACTTTTGCCTGACTGAAATTCTATACAACTCTTAGAAATTACGAAGGCAACTTTGTTTATGCCGCCGAATACTAAAAAGCCAGATTAATAAAATAATAATCAGAGTACCTTGAAAAAATATTAATTAATAACAGCTTCAAAGATAATTTATTAGCAAATAGAATAGATGAACAATTGCATTGTTTCGTCTCGTACGTACAACAAAATATGTACACAAAGTATACCTTATCACTTTCCTGTACCTTCGTACATTCGGGCGAACACCTATTTTATGTCGCATATAGGAGAACAGACGGATAAGTATTTTCTAAAGGTGAACTCATAATTATATTACATATGCTCGTAAATGCATTTGAAGTTTTGAAATTTAGTTTACTCTTTAACGCCAACGAAAATAAAATAAAAGCGATCCGGATGGTAGTGCCTTGAAATTATAATCAATTGATTTAACCTCCCACGATTCCTGATGCTTCTTTTGGAGTGGAGCCGTCGCCAGCCGAGTGGCTACAATGTTGGATTTCTGAGGCCGTTCCGAGAGTTCGATCCTACAAAAGCGGTTATAAAGAATCAGCAGCGCCACAAGCTGACGGCTCATTGGGTGGATATGGTGATACCCTCATCCGAAGAGGAAAGCAACTTCACACACATCATCACGCAAATAGCCAATCACAACACAGCTGTCGTTTCCCTTCCTGCCTTCATATCATGGCATAGCCGTTGTGTCATATCTTTCGAAAACATGCCAATGGAATGCTAGTGTTCACTAGGGAAGACCTAATATCCACATAACATTGAGACGGAACGGGTACTCGTTCCCGCAGTAAGATTCCGAAAGGGTGCCTGGTTTATGTAAAATAACTACGAACCGTGGACCTTTCTGCTAACAGGACCGATCCCTGGTGCTTTCGGGCTTACCAATAATTGCTATTTTGATCTTTATGTGAATTTCATCGTCCGGTCATGTGACCTCGTCCATGATATGCAAAAGGAATGAGGCTTTCGATCTTCCTTTTAAGATTTTAAGGCATTTTTTAACCATTTGGAGGAGACGGCTTCCATGGATCTTTTTTCATTTATATAATAAATTTTTTTTTTTTTCAAGGCG
This sequence comes from Ceratothoa steindachneri, assembly GCA_963969495.1. NCBI lineage: Eukaryota > Metazoa > Arthropoda > Malacostraca > Isopoda > Cymothoidae > Ceratothoa > Ceratothoa steindachneri. The sequence continues at coordinate 64,846,541 of OZ018319.1, forward strand.
AAATAAGTGCACCTAAAACTGATATTACTTATTGTCATTTAATTCACCATCCCATATCATTACATGTATCATATAAACCTTACTATTTTTCTATGTTAACTGTCTCATATCTCATATTATCAATTTACTTAACTATTTTTGTGTATTTTTCTGAATCAAGCAGAATTTAGGGTCCAGATACTTGACATAACAATTCATTCGCAAGAGTCCTTAGAGTTTTTATATGTAAAAGTTACCTGTTACTTCAGTGTTTGTTATAATCTACTACATAAAAAATCGTAAAGAAGGGAACCAATGCCCATAACTTCATACATTACACGACCTGCAATTCTTAGGCCCCTCGGAGCGGTCGGAAAAATGGAATAATGCATGAAGTTAATGCCTCGGCTAACTATAAATCCACAACCTAAGAATCTGTAATTTATTTAGTAAGAAATTATCCAATAATAATTTAACAAATATATTTCTCGAGGCGTGTTGCAATGATTCTACGAGATTTATTTCTAACACCCATGCACCTATATTGTCCGAAACTTGTTTCACGAAGTATTCATCCATGTTGCTTGCTTTGTCATAATTCAAATATATGAAAGGTTGGAGAAGAAAATACGAGGAGTTTTGGATATAAAAAATTATAATTTGCATCAAAGCATGCATGAAGCCCATTCATCTGTCTTCTATTTAATTATTTATGATAGAATACATGCTATTATACGTCTAGGTTAGCAAAACCTATAAACACATGGTTCTGTTTATTCTGGCTATTTTTTACTCTCTTCATAATCTAGCTTTCTATTTAGACACTACTTCTACGTTTCCACTAGATCATAGATTAGGAACATAATCAAAAAAAGCAAAACAAATACGACATATGAGGAAGATATTCTGATTATCACCTTTGGTGCAAGGTTTTAAATGCAATACTTTACATTTTCATGTAAGTAATTTTGAATTAATTGAAGTGTATAACGAGTCGGACATACATTCTAATGAATCCTTTGCCGAAGCGTTTCGAATGTAGGTGAGCAAAATCATAAACTTCTCTCGTCCTCTGGAATGGCAAAATATGGCCCATAAAAAATTGGACATCCAAGAGATCGAGATGTTTGTTCCCCTCAGTTCGTTTGACCAGGTGAGGTCACCCCACTACTTGCTTCCCGCAGAGTCGTCATAAATTGGTGTCAGTTGCAGGGTTAGCCATAAAGCTTGAGTTGGCATCTTGAGGATATGAGCCCAGGAAGGAGGGATATTAGCAGTAAAGGCAGTCCTTCCTCGTCTGCTTCTTTAAAAGCAAGAAATTTCTGATATTTATAATAATAATAATAGGAATTTATAAAGCGCCTTTCATGGCTGTTAGCACTCCCAGAGCGCAGATATTTCATTAAAGGAGAGGAGAATCGAATCAATCCAATCAAAGGATAATTGGCAATTTTCTTTGTAAGAATTGCTGATCAAAGAAATAGTATTCACTTTTTTAGAGAAATAAAGGGTCTTTCAATAAGGTCGCTCGCTTATTAAAAGGCCCTTTATCTCTCTAAAAAAGTGAATACTATTTCTTTGATCAGCAATTTTTACAAAGAAAATTGCCAATTATCCTTTGATTGGATTGATTGGATTCTCCTCTCCTTTAATGAAATATCTGCGCTCTGGGAGTGCTAACAGCCATGAAGGGCGCTTTATAAATTCTTATTATTATTATTATAAATATCAGAAATCTCTTGCTTTTAAAGAAGCGGACGAGGAAGGACTGCCTTTTCTGCTAATATCCCTCCTTCCTGGGCTCATATCCTCACGATTTAATCTTTAGAATTCTCAGAGTAAGATCCAAAAAGTTGGAAAGCACACTGAGATGAGAAACTGCATAGACTCAACGTGAAATGTGGTTGATAAAAATTTGGGAGCAGAGAACTAGTACTGCCCTTGGATACAGACTATTTTAACTCGCGTGTGAGTCTATTCTCGGTCGACTCTACATCTAAATATGTCTTCGGTCGGTCGGTCCCTGTTTTGCTTTTGTTGTTTTTGTATTAACATTGTAATAATTTGGACGAATCTAACAAAAGTTGAAACAATTACGTTTTTTTTACATTCTCTTTCGAGTGATATACGCGTAATTGCTAAAGTCGTTCGAAGGATAGCTCGGGAATTATTTTCTTTTGGCCATAACATCATAACTATTCGGCCGATTCATATGAAACTTGAAACCCTTCTTTTATTTTACATTTTCTCTTGAATGATATCATCATTAAAGTCCTTTTAAGATTATCCAGGGAATTAGTTTGTTTTGGTTATAACATCATAACTATTCGGCCGATTCTAACAAAATTCGAAACTCTTATGTTGTTTTGCATTCTCTTACGAATAATAGAATTGACAAGGGCCTTTCAAGGTTATTCCGGGAATTATTGAAAGTTTTGAAATTCATTAGATCATAAATCAGTATAAGCGATAGCACGCGACCTTATGGTCAGCAGATCTTATTTCTATTTCCTCTCTTCCTTCAGGTGTTACTATAGCTAACGAAATCTCAAGTTTTTCTCTTCAAATACTCGCGCGTATGAAGCTACATATATCTCGATTTCAGGTAAAGCAACTTATACAACAATAATATAAAATTAATATATTCAGCCTTTTGACCATTACTAGAACAAAATCCGAGTTTATTGAAGTGATCTTTGAAAATACTTACGGAATAGCTCGTTATAAAGAAAAAGTATTCATTAGTAAGAATGAGTTCTGGCTTGTGTTTAGGGCAATACACAGGTTAAAACAGGAAAATTCCCCCTATGTAGATCGACTTGTGAAAGAATACGGAGTAAATCAGTTAAAGTGTGTAGTGAGGGAAAATCAAACTGTCTATTTTCAAGTATACATTTCGGAATGTACTGGAAAAAGGATCAAGTGTTCATTCCTTGAACACTTAGAAACGCGCTGTACAATGATTATGAAGACAATAACTTTCTAAAACTTGAAAGACGAGTTTCATCAAAGTTTTTGCCAGAAAAGTGTTTACAGAATGAGGTTAATGCTTGTTATCTTGCATTCAACAATGAACTCGATGAATGCCAAAAACTTCACCCTACCATCACAGAAGATGATTATATGAAAAAATGTGTCGTCTAGGAACATTATCGAACTTGAGAAAAAATTTGTCCTCATGGATCTTCAAGACTACGTTACCATTACGTGTAAAGAAAATTTAATAGAATTTATAGCTATCAATCAGTCTTATTATGGATGTTCAGAGTAAGGAGTGTCACAAGTCTGCGTCAGCAAGACTTGCAACAAGAAAGTTTAAGTTCACCCCAGATAAAAAAAAAAATTTAGAGCACGGTTCCTTAACAAATAAGCTAATACAAATTCTAAATAATCTAAAAAACTTTTGATATTTATTTTAAAAGCTATAAAATTGTTTTAAAAATACACTGATAACACTGTGTGACAAAATATCCCTTATTCTTGTCTTTGGGTTAAAAGTGTTATTTCCCAAATTGTTTGAGGCTCTATTAAATAAAAAGAAGTCAATTTTACTCCCCAAAATTTGCCCTTTGTAAAAATATATAAAAGTTTAAACAGTTGTGTTTTCAGTTATGGTATAAACATCAATCAATTATTTCCTGTGGCATCCACGGAGATCCATAGGGCCTCAATTAACTAAGGCCACCACGCTCTATATTGAGCTGATGCGTCAAGATCTTTTCAACAAACATCTCTTGCTTCCTGCCTCATAGTCCTTATCCAAGTCTCCCTAGGCCTACCTCTACCTATTCTACCAGGAGCCACCAACCCTAGTGTATCTCGAACTATACCCTGCTTTCTATAAACATGACATAATATTCCCAACGGGAAAAGCTAACATATGGTGTATTTATAAAGTTATAGAAAGAGTAATACAATAATAATAGCTATTCTTCCCCTGATATTTGTATTTTTTGACCTGGACAGTAATAGCAGTTCTATTACATTTCACATTGATTTAGCACTAATTTGGTGAAAAATAAACTGAGAGCTTTCTAAAACTTTCGAGTATTTTGTTATATGTTTGAAGAATTTCCAGGACATTCTGGCAACACAAATGAATGTATAAATACAAAGAATGTCTACTCGACAGATAAGCTTAACTCTAGTCGGCACAGCGCAGACATCGTCACTCGTCATTGATCGAAGCATTCATCATACATGGAATCAAGAGGTGTTAAGCATCCGACAGACGCATTTTGAAATGTATGCGGCAAATTTATTAAGACAAGAGCGGAAAGGACTCTGTAGAGAGATCTGCTAAAATATTTGAGGCCTACAAGGCATGTTTCGGCATGCCAGTTGGAGAGCAGGACAAACCTCGGGCACCCCATTTCACCTGTGTTTTGTTTATTTGGATACTGGAGTTTTTATTTCTTTTTTAACATTTCTAATAATACTAAGTAAAAAGTATTTGTATATTTATACTTATGTTTTCATTTTGTTTTTTTCCCGTTTGGTACAGAAGAGAAAATGGACCTATGAATTTTGCAATCCCATGAATTTGGAGGGCATCAACTGACCACTTAAGCATTTGTTTCTTCTGCATGGTGAATCCTTTGAAACGCTGAACAGGCCTAAATGCGCCTGTTATCATGTATTTAAACCTTAAGTCATCAATTACACCAGTGCCACACAGTTCTGAGCTCCCCGTACCAACGCCTCCCGAAAGAGAGTTGCATTTTTCAGAAGAGGATAAAGTCATTGATCAAAATTAAAGAGATACAAACCAGGAAAGAAACATATACTGCCCTAACTCAAAAGATCTCAACGACCTTGAAAAAGATCTTGGTCTCATAAAGTCCACTGCTGAGCTTTTAACTTCGAGACTCAAGCAGTGGGATTTTTTAGGTGACAGTGTGCAAATATCAGGTCAGAGAAAGCACTTCCTTAGTTTTCAAGCTTTTTTAAACACGTCAAGATGAGCTTCGCTTTGGTGACAATGTGTTTGGCTGTTTGAGGCAATTGCAATTGCCTGTAACCCTAACAAGCGCCGTCTCCTGATTGATAGCTCGTTCAGGAGCTTAAAAGCTATGTTGCTTCATAACGGGAATATGTATAATGTGATTTTGTTTCTATTCTATGCAAATGAAACTTCAAATTCGTCACTTTCTTTCATACGGAATAGGTAAATTTCATATAGATTTTATTATCCTGGACACATAAGCAACTTTTGAAATAAATAAGTGTTTTTCATGTATTCTAGACACAAGCAAATAGAAAATAACAGTTGCTAACCAAAGACAAAAATCGTGTTACACCGTGTAATTTGTATCCGTTGAATATCAAATACCGTTTTCTTGACTAGATTAACCCAACTCTTTGATTCAGAGAATCAGTAAATTTGTACAAAGTATCCATGAAATTCTAAATTTAATTATTTATTTTAACCTAGATGTAAAACAAAATTGGATTTTAACATAAGATGTATCTTAATGATTAGTTATATAAGAGTGTAAATGTATCAGATATTTAGGTAAAAATGAACTGCCGCTTGTTACGCATATATACAGCCCCCCTTCCCTCCAGAGTCTGCCTACATCGCTTGGTGGAGCAAAGTTGCTATTCGAATCTGTAAAAAAGATGGCTAAAAGATCTGATGTGGAAAGCTTTCTCTCAGGTTTGGATAGCTATACACTACACAAACCAGTGCAAAAGAGATTCAAGACCAAAGATGTAAAAGCAAAAGGTTCAAACGAGATTTGGCGGATAGATATAACTGTAATACACAAATTTCGAAGTTTTAATTATTGTATACGGTACATAGTCTTTGTAATTTATGCATATTCTAGATGCTTCTGGTAATTCCTTTAAAGGAGATCAGGTAGTGTCAAAGGCTTTACGAAATCTCTTGGAGGAAACGGGATGGATTCCAGGTTATATATGTTCTGATGATGGAGCAGAGTTTAAAGGAAAGAAGATAAAAGGCTTATTGAGCGAATATGATATTGCGGTGTCTTATGTTCACTCACTAAGTAAAGCTAATCTATTAGAGCGTGTACAAAGAAAAATGAAAGAAAATCTTCCTTTATTTTACCTTTAATATTACATAGAAATATATCGACGTGTTAGATGATTTTGCAAACGTTATATTAATTATAGATATAAAATGATTGGTAACACAACATTCGGAGTTATACATGATGTTGCGATACCGAATCAGAGAGCTGAAGGTAGAATAAAAAGGTTTCTATATAATATTGGTCATTATGTTCAAATCTCACGCGTTTCCAGTAATTTTAAAAAAAGATACGAGGCAGGGTGGAGTAAAGAAATCTCCAAGATATATAGAATTTAAATGTATCAAACCTTCATTATATTAAAGATTTAAATGGAAGACATATAGAAGGTGGTGTTTATGAGAGAGAACTAGAGAAAATAAAGCTTGAGTCCCGTAAGAAATATGTAGTGAAAGGATAGTTGAAGCGAAATGGCATGTAAAAACAACCTATACTTAGTGTGATAGAACGGTCTGAGGCCGCTTAAATTCAGCTGCTATCACATGTTTAGAAACACATGCTACCCACGTGCATCTGCGAGAGGAAGCAGAGCACGTTATCGCCCACCTTAGCCAATATTTAATCAAGGAGGTTCATTCCCCCGTTTCGCCTCCATACGTCGATCTCACCAGATTGAATTAGGCTTATGGGCAGATAAGGTATTTTCCCAAGCGCGACCGGAGCTTTTCCCCGAAGTCCATTTCTCAATTATCCCCTACCTTATGGAGACGGCTCCAGGTACTTATACATAGCTTTCCCCGATTGAAGCAGATCAGATCCCGATTATCTTTGCGAGGCATCACGCCGATCCGGTCTCCCTTGTGCACATAGGAACTCTCTACCTCGACAACCCCCTTATTGTCCAGAAGAAAACAATATCCCTTGAGTGCCAAGGTTTGTGCTTTCGAGAAGCCAAGTCAATAAGGCCCCCCCCCCCTTTTGTTCAGAAAAAGAACGACGTTAGAACAGCCATCGTTCTTTGAGCCCGTATGATAAGAGACGGTTCTCACCCCCCCCCCCCTTCCTGTTGTTCAGAAAGGAGAAAACGTTAGAACAGCCATTGTTCTTTAAGCCCGTTCGTCAAGAAACGGTTCTCGTTCCCAAGACATCACGTCAGGATAATTTAATTCCCCCCTTTTTTAACGTTCTTCAAGAGAACGCGTGGTTTCAACAATAACCTCCATTGTTCATCTAGAACATCCCCGATTTGCTGTCACAAATATTGCTCGTACTTCCGAGCCCCACTTCGCTTTCACTCTTCGCTAAAGACAATCCCCCGAAGAACCCTTCTGCTAATAATCGCCACTGGACCGAAGATTCCTTTGCATCGTCTTCCTCTGCACAACAACTTTGTAATTACGTAAGCTGAGCATTACCTTTAATCATCTAGCCTTTTGTTAACGCTACCCTGTGCTTTAAATGGGTTAGCGAACCATTCCCTCCCTTTAATTTTCATTTGTTTATCTCTCCAAATCTTAATCCTCGGATTAGTCAGATATTCCCACGACGCTTTCCATTCTCCGTTTATGTAAACATTTTTTTTTGTGTGTTGTTGATAGTGTAATTAATAAAACTCTATTTTATATATTATAGCCATATTATTATCCTTGTGCTCCGTTCCACTTCTTAAGCATATTAAATATAAATAAGACTCTACAGCCCCCTTCCTCCTTTGGACTAACCTCGGTCAATCAAATTATCACGCACTCGAAATATTAGAATAATTCCCTCAACGAATAGTGAAATATGGTATATCGTCGAGAGCCTATTCTACGACACTTAGTAAAATGGCAAATGTACCCAACTTTGAGCCCATGCATTCGAAAAATTATATCAGGATAGGGGCTGTGTAAGGTTTTATATCACTTTCAAGGATGGAGTCAGAGAGTTTTTATGTCACCCTTCCTTCCTCATCCTCACCGGATGTTTACACTCAAAATATCATGTCTGACTATAGAGTTGAATTAAACAAATTCATTATAACATACCATAGTTAGTATGAAGTAGGGCTTTGTGAGGTTTAATTTACATGGAATATCTATAATATTACTAAGTCTATAACAGCATTTACAGCGTATCGTAAAATGACGGAAGTGAATAATTATGTATCAAAATATATATTTGCAATAGGAAAGGTAACAAAGATAAAAAAGAATGGACTATGCTTATGATGAGAGATGGATAGACGCCAGATATTATAAAAATGAAAAGGCACTCATAGGGAAAATTAATCGGAAATTGAAACAAAACGCAAAAGAAAATTTATACTGAATATGTGTTAATGCTCACTTCACGTTCATTGCTCAGTATTAACAGGAAAGAATATGTATAATTTTATCTGGCGGATGAGTTTGCCCAAATTAAATCAATGTATGGCGTTTAATATAGATTTTCGTTCTTTTATATCTCATCCGAGATCATGTTACATTTACTCTAACCTTGTAGACTATCAGTTAGTAGGACGGACGCGGTCGAGGCTGCTAAGAATTATTCACCTTCCTTTCAATTATGGCTCATTCACTACAACTTTTGATAATCCACACTATTTGAATCTAAACTCTTGGGACTTGAGATCAATTTATATCTATATAAGAACGGGTGAAGATGAAAATTGTCCATTATTTATTGGTCATTTGGTTAAAAAACTACACATTAGGAGCAGACATTAAAAATTACTTAAAAGATTTGGAATGGCCCACGTATATTTAAAGGGTTAATAGCTTAGAGATGACATGGTCTTATATGCCTATTCTTCTCCCTATTATGAAATGCGGCGTAATATCTAAAGAGTGGTGCTTCCTATCCAGGAAAGAAGGCCATTTCCACCGGTTGGGATATCGTTGAGGATATTATGCATGGAAAGACCACAAAGTAAGCTTTCTAAGTTCAGTTAAGAAAGACGAGAAATAATATTACTAAAGATACTGAAACAATATATTAGAAGAAAGTTAAAATCTGAGTGTAAATGAGAGGAAATCCGACAAAAATGGTTGTAATAAATAATCGAAAATGTCTGAACAGGTAGTTGAAGATTAGAAAAAAGTCGAAAATAGATGATAAAGAGGATGGGGGTGTTTTTTTTCTTATAATATAAACAACCACGCATTTCCTAGATGTTCTCATAAAGTTATCACCAGCTGTAGCTCATTCACGTGTAAAAATGTATGCTCTTCATCCAACAAGTTATATCCTTTCAAAGACTGAACTCGCTTCGTTTTCCGTTCCAGCGACCCAAATTTTTATCGTTGAAAGCAATTATCAGTCTTACTCTCCACTTTGCAATATCTCATCCGAACTCACTCCAGTTGAACATTGTATATCTGGTAGAACCGAGTGAGGTTTAACTTTATATTAAAGTAAGAATTGGGAAGGCAAACGGAATCGAACTTAAAGATGAAAAGAATATATTTCCGACAAATAATATTCTTAACACTTTGTTCAGCAATGTTGATACTTATTTAAATGGAACATCTGTAAATTCCATTGGAAATAATTACGCCTATCGTGCATATTTAGAGACCCTGTTGAACTATACTGAAGAAAAATATCTACATTTCTTTCAACTGCATGATATTGCTCTAGTAAAGAAAGTATAGAAAATGACTATACCAGATCGAAGGAAATTCTAATTGATGTATATGGAAAAATACACTCTGAATTGTTCTCGCACCATAAGCTATTGATGAATGGAGTTGATGATTACCACATTCATTCACACTATTTAGAACTAGAACAGTTTAGAAGCTAAAATAGAATTATTAGACAGTTTATTTCTCCCTGAGAATAATCCGCCTTTTAGCATAAGCTCTTTGGAGATGGAAAATAGGCTACATACAGAAAACGCTAAGTACAATATTATACAAGTTTGTATGAAAATTTAACAATTGTGAGTGAAATATTAATGAAGCGTGTGCAAAATATCATCATGTGAAACAATACCTACGCGTATAGTCATTGCTATAGTTGACCATTCAGCATTTTATGGTAGATATGATGGATCACCTTTAGAATTCAAACCTTATAATGTAAATCGTATCACTATCTATATAAACAGGAATGAAATTGAAAGATCTTTTGAATTAAAGTTTTCGGATGATGAAGATCCAGTTGCTTCAAGGGCTTTTTACTCTGTATATCACCATATAGGGATTTTGGGAGGTGCACAGAGTAATTTATTTATGTATGAACAATTTCTAAAGGGTAAATATTTTGATTATATTAACCTAAAACAGGACAAGAGAACTACTTGGCTTGGAAAATACTCCAATAGTATACCAGAGATCACTTTATCAATACAGTTACAGTTTAGATCACTATTAATACAGCTATCTCCCTTGTTTTGCATGCAGAGCTTCAATATTCTATTGGGATAGAGAAGTCTAGGAACGTACTAGTTTATTCTTAGTACCAATCGAGATACAATGAATTAGTTTTGAAGTTCCAACACATGCTTCCGGCAAAAAGGAATAAATTTCTCGCAAGTTCGAAGGATGCATCGTTTGTTTACCAAATTTAAATCTCTGTCCATCAGGTTAGAATTGTTATCCACTAAGTTGAAGATAATATTCACCAAGCTAAAGGCTTAAATACAAATTCTAATGCCTAGGGAGCAAATTCGAATCCTATTCTTTCAATTTTGAAATTTTATTCAAGAAATTCTAAGAAATATATAATCATTACATTCTAAACGTTATTCTTCAAGTTCGAAGCTTCACTACTAAGTTCCTATCGCTGACTTTCCAGGTCGGAATCGGTATCTATCTAGCTCAAAGCTTCGACTAACAATCAAAGGGTATTTTTTATCAAGTTTGAAGTCTCATTCAATAAGTTCTAATCCTTAATAACCAAGTTTAAAATATCTATGCATTATCGCTGACCAAGAAGTTTGAACCGTTACCTATCAATTTCAAAGCTTTTGCTATCAATTACAAAGCTTAATTTATTAAGTTCGAAGAAACTAACACAAATCCTTACCTTTAATCATCAAGTTTGAATCGTCATCCTTAAAGTTCGAAGCTTCACTTCCCAGTTAATATCACTCATCAGCTAATTTGAATCGTTATCTAAGAAATTCTAAGCTTAGACCATTAATTACAAAGCATTATTTATCAAGTTCAAACCATCACCACAAAGTAATAATCAATAACCATTAAGTTTGATTCGTTAACCATCAAGTTTAATGCTTCAATACTATGTTCTATGGCTAACCAACGGGTTTAAATCTCCAATTTTAAATTATCAATTAAGAAGCGGTGTTTATCAAGCTCAAAAAACGAGGGGCAGGCAATAAGTTTTGCGAATCGGTAGGGCAAAACAGAGGAAGGGCGGTTGCTGTTTGTGGGGGTGTTACGACATGTTATGACAAGTCAGGACCTGCAGCCGCACACTCCTGCCTCGTCAATTTCAGAAGCAGTAGCTGATCACAGATCATCAGTCACAAATTTTTAAACAATGGAGAAGGTGTAGCAGCGCGCAGTGATCAAACTTTTGACCAAGGAAGGCAAGAATGCAAAAGAGATCCATGAACTCATGGTTGCAGTGTACACCGACACCGCCCTTTCCTATGCAACCATTGTTCGCTAGAATAGCGAGTTCTACCATGGTCGTAAGTCCCTTGAAGATGACCCCCGTCCAAGACGCCCGTCAGACGTGACCAACAAGGACAATGTGGCCCGTGTGGAGATGATGATCCTTGAAAATCGACGGGTGAAGGTTGAATAAATCAAGCGAGAACTTGGAATATCACATGAAAGTGTTATCAACATTATCCAGGACAATTTGGCCATGACAAAGGTATCTGCCCGTCGGATCTCTAGAAACCTCACGCCCCATGATCGACTTCAACGTTGTCAAAGTCCACAAGGCCAGAGTTGCACAAGCTGCAATGTGCGAGTGCGGAATCGAAGAGCTCAACCATCCCCCATACAGTGCAGATCTCGCCACTAGAAACTAATTATTATTCCGCCAGCTCAAGGCTGCACTGCGTGGACGCCAGTGAGGGAACGATAAAGATGTCCAGCTCGCCGTCCCGGAGTGGATTCAACAGCAGACGGAAGATTTCTGGTTGTCGGGAATTCGAAGCCTCAGGGACAAGTGGCGCAAGTGCATTTAAGTCTAGGTTAGTTATATTGAAAAATACTAAAACATTTTCCTCATACCTCCTTTCCTTATATCCGAATTGCAAAACTTATTGCCCCTCACTCTTATATGTATAAAGGGTCTTTCAATAAGGTCGCTCAATTTTTAAATGTAAATAAAACAAGTTATGTGTGATATATGTACTCAACTTATTTTAAATTTAAAATAACATTTTATGGCATTGAGTGTGGAATATGATATCCTTCAAATCTCCGCCGCGGCTTCGCTTGGTGGAACGTATTCGGGAGGCCCAATTTTCGATGTCTTGGTCGCAGAAATCTAGCTGAATTTGCTGGATGGTGTTATGTTGACTTTGAGGATCTCAACTGTTTGCAGATTATTCGCATAGACCCTTGATTTAAGGTAGCCGCAAAGAAATTTAGTCTAATGGCGTTAAATCGCATGATCTCTGTAGCCAGTTGACGTCGCCGTCGCGCGAGATGATCCTGCCCTCAAATCTCTGGTGAAAAATGTCTATCGTGGCGTGCGCAGTGTGGCACGTAGCGCCGTCCTGTCGGAACCACATGTCGTTAGTATCCATATCAGTTATATAATCCAGTTGAGGCCACAAGAAGTTGCTTATCATTGATCTGTAGGTCTCTTCGTTGACGGTTATGGCAATCCCATCTTCGTTCTTAAAGAAATACGGACCAATGATTACGTTAGACGAAAATCTGCACCAAACAGTGACTATGTTGGCATGCATTTGGGGCTGGTGTATCTCATGTGGATACACCAGCCAAATCCAACAATTTTGCTTGTTCACAAATCCATTCATCTAAAATTGGGTCTCGTCTTTGAAGATGATTCTTTGGGAGAAATTTACGGCAACTTTCAACTGCTCTAGAGCCCAATCAGCAAACACACGGCGTTGTCTCTGGTCGTTTATCTTAAGTTCCTGGGAAAGTTGGAATTTGTACGGGTACAGACCCAATCCATACGCAATAATTCGCCAAACTGAAGTCGCAGAAAGGCCAAGTTCTTGTGAATAACGAGAAATTGACTACCTCGATTTCCAGTACACTCTCATAAACGGCAGCGATGTTTTCAGGGGACCTCACGTTTCCTCGACGGACGAATGTTGGCTGAATTTTGATAATAACATTTGGTAAATTGCCCACGCCGTTTAACGCTATAACTTTCCGTCGTGACTTGCCAAGTACTACTAAACAGTACACAGTGAGGTTACCAGATATCGCTTTAACAACATGGCCACTATCGCATAACAAAGCTCGAGTGTCTTTGTTGAAAGACCCTTTATATATATATATATATATATATATATATATATATATATATATATATATATATATATATATATATATATATATATATATATATATATATATATCCAACTTCACCGCAGGAAAGAGAAAACGGAATAATTTTTCTTCGGCAATATTTATTTCTTACTCCGAAAAAATTCGAGCAACCGCTTTGATCTCAATGCCTCAATGTGCACGGTTCGAATCCCACCTTAAGTTAGAAGTAAATATTTCCGAAGAAAATTATTTCGGTTTCTCTTTCCTGCGGTAAAGTTGGATTTATTTCATCATTCTCTTGCGCTCATATGAGATATATCTGCATATATATATATATATATATATATATATATATATATGCATATTTCAATTTAAATGTAAAATAAATCAATATAACAACCTTGACTTTTAAAAAAAAACAAGTTATAAAAAGAGAAGTTAATCTGTAAACTAAGTTATAAACTGAGAGACGGTGATATTTTCGAGAATATCATTGATCTCGCCATACAATGAGGAAAAAAAAGGTCTTCCCAGAAACCTACGAATTTCTTATAAATGAGGAAGGTTTTAAATGGGGGTTTTTGTCTCTACAGACGATGATGCTTGCATCTTAGGAAAGGAATTTAACTTTCACACACACCTGCTTCCCCGGTTTTATCGGTCTGTCGTCAAAATGTTCCCCCCCGCCTAGGTCACTGACCTTTTTTCGAGTAATGGTTATGGTGTCTGTGACGCATGAGACAATGGAATTGTTTTATTTGATATTAGTAAATATCGGAAGATTAATCGAAGCTTATAATGTCTAGGCAATATTTAAGATATATAGGATCTATTCTTTTTTTTCAAGTGAAAATATTTGTAAATAAATAGTATTGCTTAAGAAAGCAAGGACATAAAACATAAACATCGCTATTCAATCATTTTAGTGAATCTTTTGTCGCGCAATGGTTAGGGTGTCTTTAACGCATGAGACAAAAGGGTTCTTCCATTTCACATGAGGTAATATCGGAAGATTAATCAAAGTTGTACTGTTTAATGCTACACCAAATTAAAGATATCTGGCATCTTGGTTTTTTTTAATCAAATTGGAATATGTGAGGTCGGTGAATGAGGCTGGAGGGCTAAAGTACGATTGCTCGAAAAAGGTCACTGACCTAAGGGGATAGGGCACGGGGTTGGACACATTTTGACTAAAAACCAATAAGGGAAGAGTGGAAGGTGGTTGGGTCCATTAGAAAATCTCATGAGTGTGTATGCTCGTGTATCTATTTACGGTAGTGTTTTATGTGCGTGTGAGTGTGTGTGTGTGAGCGTGTGTGTGTAGACTCAGGTTCCTCCCTTTAATATTACTCACCTCGACGCCATTCATACTCAAATTTAATCCATCTATTGCATACCGTTCTTTCCTACCATAAAACCTCTCCAACCCAACAATAAACATCACACCTTTCTCACACTTTCTTGTCGCATAATTTTTCAACACATCTTTTACGATGCATTCAATTAATCATAACATACTTGAAGCACACTTGACACAATACATTTCATTCTATTTTCTCTCACTTTTGTAATCAACTTCGTATAAGTTATGGTAAAGAAGATGTCATTTCGAAACGTAGTATGACGATTTGTGAGTTAGCGAAAATATTTGCCTCTGTTGTTCGTTTTGTAATCGTGGCGACCCCTCCATAACATCCTTCCTGAATAAAGTAAGGAGAGATGTCTGGATGCATATATATAGTTGTTTTATATATATATATATATATATATATATATATATATATAAAAGTTTTATTATTATATATATAATAATAAAAAAGCCTATAGCGATATTCGACCAAGTATACGAAGTGCGAGCGTTAATCACTGCACCACGATGGACTAAAGGGAAACTCACCGTGAACTCTTTTAAGAGTTCCGCGGAAAGACATGCCAAAGTAATTGTCCACTGCAACACTGAGACACTCGCGTGAGTTCAATAGGGCAACCAAGTGGATAATAAATCCAACATAAAGATCAGCATGTCAATCTCAAAAGCCAGGATTTTTCTTTACTCGGTGGATTTGGGTCTAAAAATATTTTGTTTTGCTCCCAACCACCGATGAGTGAATTTGTGTAAATGTGGTTAGTATTCATAGATATTTCGAGTAGTTTGAAGGGCCTCAATATGCGGCCACTACACTTCATGGGAAACCCAGTAATTTCTTTGAATTAAATTTAATGCGAAACGAACAAGGTCATCTGATGCATTTAGTGAAGAAAATATTGGAAGTTGAAATGTGTCCAAGATATACTCGTATAACCGCTGATTCTCTCAGGTCCCAGGTTCTCTTAAGGCTTGAAATCCTCCAGATTTCAGCTGTGCCTTTGCTATGCGACATCGTTCAACTCCTAGAGAAGTACAAACTGGATCCGAATGGCAGTGTCATTCCTATAGGTTTCATGTGTTGCAGGGACCCACAGTTGTGGGCCAAAATGGTTTAAATCGAAGCTAAAGTTGTATTTTAACTGGTGTATTTGTCGAATATTGCATTTTTATTAGTTTTAACCCAAACAGGTCTTGTTTAATCTAATCGGGAAATAATAATACATTTAAACTATGTTTATTAAAACTTTTGATTATTGAAAACTTTCTTTATTTAAATATTAGTTTATAAATCTTAATCTACATAATAGATTGCGGTTTTCAATGCAGAATGGCTAACAATAAAGTGGCTTTCAATCTTAAGGCGCTTATCAAGGGGGTAGGAGTAGAATTTTATGCCACTGAATGAGACTATATTTATGAGACGGAAAAGTAATCAGATTGTTAAATAAGATAGCTGTGCAGCTACATGTATCTAGATTATTATTGATTAGATGTTTTTCTCTCCTAAGCTTCAAGGATCTTATTCATAACTGCATCATTGGCTGAGTGGTTATTGGGGAGTTTTAGAGTGCATTTTTCTCAGTCGTTTTCCTCTATTTTCTTTTTCTTACCTCACGCACAGTGTGTGTACTTAACAGTCTCTCCAAACCTTCACTCATGTGCATTTATTGGTCCAAGTACGCATCAGAAGAAAATAAGATTAGAAACAAAATATGAAATAGCAGATTTATGATTGGCATTACTTGAAGCAAAGTCTCATCCTATTATTGTTGGGGTGATAGGTTGTATTTAGACTATTAAGATTTACTACATTTACCAAACTAAAAATTGCTAAATTTTCTGTGTTATGTTTTACAAATAAGTTACCAGATTTAAGGAAAATAGTTAATTTCTAGTGAAATTTCAAAGTATTCTTCGTACATCAAGTAAATATGATTACCCTATTATCCACTAGCATCTTCATAAGTTGGTCAGCAAGGCTGCCTTCTGATCTAATAGCCTCTGCGTCGAATCTCACTTCGACTCTGCTAACAATATACCCCCCAATCTATTTATTACTGCTCTAAAGTGAAAGAAATCGTTTATTGCTACATCTTTCCGCTTACTTTATCAGAGAGAAATTTCATTAACGGCTTCATCACAATTCACGGTCGCAATCCACCGCTACAAATTTAATCTCCAAAATGGCCCTATAAAAGGTCAGACATTACAAACTCCTAGTTAAATTATAGGAATCTATATAGGAAATAATCTCCTCTCGGAATTCATAGTAAACATATCATTAAATATATAATAAAGATTAGAATTATAATATTATTTCTAAACATAATGTTTAAAAGAATATGTAAATAACTGGTATTTATCCTTTTTATTTTTCTTGCTTCTTTTTCTCTATTATCATCTTTTAGCCTTGTAGGAGCTTCCTTTGCAAAGAATTAATATTTTTTTAAATTTATGCCCTAATAACGTAATACCATGTTGAATAACGTAGAATTTTTAACAATTCTCTCTACTTTAATATTAATTTGGAGACTTATGTTAATAACAAAGTAAAAATACTCATCTGCTGAATATAAAATAGCCTAAAGATAAAGCATGCATAAAAATAATGTATTGCTGATAAATTATTTTGTTCAACATGAGCTTTATTTTATGATATTAGAATATCGTATGCAATCCGAAATTTAAGTCAAAACCACTCTATGTTCGTTTCCTAGAAAATATAGCTTAGTTTCTTTGTACTAGTAATTCTTTACCACAAAACATTTCTAGTGAACGTACTGACTAGAGAAGTTGTATATAGAAGATTGTATATGTTGTTTTTATTGTGAATAATGCATATTTTTTAGTAATTATGCAGTTTATAGTTAGGAACTCGGTTAATTTTTATAGCGTTATACGTAGGCGAGGTAATAGTTGTGACGTCTATGGCTAAAAAAATTCGTTGTTCTAATTAATATTTATAGACAATGCATATATGGACTTTCCATCATTAAATAATAAATATTTTTTCTTTTCTTGAATAAGTTTTGTGTTTTCCAGCCAAAATTTTGAATACAATCGTGTAGTTACCATTCATATCTTTGAACATGGTCGCCTCTGAACGTTCCGTATTGGAAAACCTTAAATATGTGATTTAGGTTAAATGTACTTAGAAAAACTAAATGATGTCATCGATAAGATTATATCTCTAGGAACAAACTTGTATGTGAATACTGTTGGGTTGTTCATGTTTTCTGACCAACTAGTCCTACCTCCTTGTCCTAAAACAAAAATCGTGATAAAATCTTTTGATATATGCAAAGGAAAGTGGGTGAGACGAAAATTTTCTAATCAAGATCGGTTACTGTCTCCAAATAATAAGACAACTTCATTTTCCTTAACTAATTTCTATGAACTTAAATTGCTTATTTTTCCAAAAAATGTTACCACAAAAGTTCAAGAAGAGCTTCATAATACTTAGAACAATGATGTATTACAGTGACCACTTCGAATTTACACAAGAAGTCAAAGTTAAAATATCGTAGGTAGTCAAATTTTGTATGAATGTGTAAATGGGATAGAGGGAAATGTTTTTCCTTCCTAGCTAATTCTATCTAAATGGGATGAAAATAGATGTATGTGCAGATGGAATAGTATAAGCCAACGAAAGAGCTACAAGTAGTAATATGACACTAAGATGTGATATAATCGATGAATCTGTCCCCCATTGCTTACACTTCGTGATTTTTACCAGGTCCATACATTATATGAATGTAGTCTATATTGTTTGAACAAGCATAAAATGCAGTTTCAATTTGGTGATCTCCGCAGCCATATCTTTACTTCCATATCTTTAATAACATTTCACTTTATCAATTTTGACTTTTTAGTCATGCCCTAATCTTTATGGTCTACCCAAACAATATTGCAACAATCCACACAATATCATTTACAAATTGATCACAAATTAACTAAACACCTAAATAAATCGCTTTTATAATAATCTCCATGATATTTAATATTTAAAAGGTTTCCAATATCTATAATAAAAATTAAAGCAACAAACAGGTCAGAAACATTTTTTTATACAATTAATGGAAATTGACAAATTATCTTGGGAAAATCTTCCACTTCATTTTCTCTACCGCCAATGATCATTAACTACAATCTAAACTTCTTGAGATTGTTAACTCTGTAAAGGTAGCACCAACTGGGTAACAATGTAAAAATAATATCACCATAGCAAGTAAACATCTGTTACCCAATATTTATGAATACATGCTTCAAACTTGAAGTAGTTTCATTTTTATGAAATCTTTAAGAAGTGTGAGATGGATATTTTGTAGAGAGCGAAACCTCCAAGATATATTTTCTTGCCTTTGGCAAAGTATAAAGTTTATTAATTTATGTTTTATTTATAAATAAATTAAACTATTTACTTATAATTTTGAATAATGTAAACAAAGGAATCTTCCGTTGATGAGAGTTTACATAGTTTGATGAAAGTAAGAATTGAAATGCGTAACCTTGAAAACTCTTTGTTAATTCTTTGTTAATACTAGTTAAGATAATAAGGGTAGAATTTAATGATAATTCGACAGATATCCAACTGGGTGAAATTTAAATCTTTTCTTGAAGGGGAAAATAGAAGCAATGCCTCTAAAAGCCCCAAATATTTTAAGAGATATTAAAATCTTCAAACCTGAATTACACAAGGAATAGGTATTATGAGATATTAACTAATTATTACACTGTTGAAATGGGCACGTGGAACAATCGCTAGAGAGTGAATTACAGAATGAAGACAGTATATTTAATGCGACTTCGAGGTAGAATTGAGAGAATATAAAGTATCAGTAGTGTATGTACATGAAGAAAATGATAGTTATTAACAACTTAAAGACAATGATTCGTTGAGGAAATTGGAGGCTGTGACTAATTACTTTTGTAATCAGATGAAGGTAATACGCGGAAGAATGATACATAGGATGCGATATCCTGGTGGGAAGAGATAAAGGATAATTGTCAACAATGTGATAACGGCAGCCGAGAAAGAGCTTATGGCTCGATGAGATTGTGTCGTGAATAGCAGCGTGGAGAAAAAAATGATGTTCTGCAGATATGGAAAAGCGAAACTAGTGATAGAAAAAATTGTTAAGAAAAGACTGATGCTTACGAAATACAGATGCCAGATGATTTAGCTCTAGGATGGCCACATAGGAAATGACTTCAAAAGAAATATAAAGTATGAGGAAATACCACATAGCAAAAATGAAGCGAGCCAAAAGTGCTATGTAGATTGTCTCTGCCTGGAATAATACATGTCAGGTTCATCAAGTAGAATAAAATGGCAAGATCCAACGAGAGGCAACGGTAGAATAACACGTGATACGGTCACCATTTAATGGGATATAGATTCACGTCCAGAATAGAGAGGTTCTCTGCGATTGGTTCTAAGTTGTCTCTGCTATTTATCCTTCGTCTCTTGCTTAGATTATAAGGTTAACCTTATGGGTGTTGATTTTTTCCGTGGCTTTTTCTTTACCAAGAAGGCATAGTTGTGCTCTTGAATCGTTGAAAGCGGCGTTCATATAAAGAATAATCGAACATGAGCTTTAGAGTAGTCAATACGGATTGTTATCTTTCGGAAGAAAGGGTGTGCCCTTGCTTCTATACTGAAAAATAATGAAAAGGAGTTTTAAAGATAGAAAAACTATCCTTTATTACTGCGCTCCATTCCTTTTTGATTGATAAAGGCGCATCTGTGTTAAGCAATCCAGAGGTTTGAATTAAGTCACTACACCACTAAATATGATGAGGAATTAATGGTTTGTCTGACTGCTGTTGTTTACAGATGCTAGGGATATTTTGAATTGCCACAACTTTATAATGGTCCTCTATGTACCATTATATCTTTTAGATTACTCTGTAACTTTGAAAATAAAGTATTGTTTATATTGTCTAAGCTCCATGCATTGTAAATGTGTAGAATATTTTAAATGATATATCATGTCACTAGGTTATTATATATTACTGCTATCTCTTATCTTGATATTCTATTACGTTTGGTAATTACACTGTCCAACATTGATTTTGCTACGCAAATTAGAAAGTAGTTTTCTATGGTAGTTTTTGCGTAGATTACGGAAATGACCCTTATGTTTTATGAAATGACTTCGGTTTTTTGTAATCTGCACATTTAATTTTTTATTATTAGATTATTCAGTATATAGAGGTATGGAATATTTGTTATTATTATTATTTATTTGATAAAAAGTACAAATATAATTGGAAACAAAGCTTATTCATTAAAGAAATTAAAAAGTCCTTTTAATACTTTTCAGTGTGGTATTATAAAAAATATATTTAAAAAAATAATTAAGATTTAAGATTTTTTCAAAGTTGCTGAAATTTATATAATAGTGATATATTTTTAGAATATTTAAGCTTCTTTTTATGTACAAAATCTTGTCTGTAAAGGGTCCAGCAGAAGTCAGCAAGCATTGTAGGATTCCATTTTCCTTTATAACAATTTTCAATAGTAGCAATATCTTGAAAGAACACAGATGAGAATTCAAAGAATGCACCTTTAGTGACATATTACATCCTAACTCATTATAAGACCTAATCAAATTCTGAACAAGAATATGGTAATTTTAGGATTTCAGCCTTCCATGGAGACCATTACATACACCTTTGAAACTATGCCACGCCTCAAATTCTGGCTTGCCAAATTTTACGTCAAACTCACTATCTACCATAAGTTGTCGAATCTGAGGCTCAACGAAGATTCCTTCTTTAATTTTAGCATGACAATCTTAGGACATTTTTTTTAAATATAAGAAGGATAGCTGGTCATGCTTTAAAGCTTTCACAAATTGTTTCATTTAACCTAATTTTCTGTAAAGTGGTGGCAAAATTATGTTTTCCTTAGGAACCAATGGTTCACGTAAGACAATATGACAACCTACTTTTGTCTTTTCTTTTAAAGGCCATTGTGAGCCTATGTAAATTTCTCCCCGAGCTCTACTGTCCCCCTGGCACAAAAAAACACATCAATTTTGTGTAGTCTGACTGCAAGCCATTTAAAATGGCTACTATCTTAAGGTAAGCACAAATCAACCATTTATGTTTACTGTATTTAATGATTTTAAAATGAAATCTAAATTCTCAAAACCATTATGCAGAAGCACGGTTTTACTACTATATAAAGAAGCGTCAATGAAAGGTCTCCATTGACTGGGTTCATAATGTATATCTAATTCTTCAAAGAGACGTGAAATATTATTACAGTAGCATAAATTGTTGTCAAATGAAAATTTGTCTTGTAAATTGTTTGATATGATACGAAACTTAGTTATTCGAACATTTCCTGCTACTAAATTTCTTTCTTTCAGTCTCAAGGCCAGTAATTCACTCTGTTACTTTGTTAATTTAGATCTCTTACAAGATCATTTAGATCAAGTTGTGAGAAAAGTTAGACAAAACAATTTTTGCAAATGGTTCAGGTACTGGAATGTCTTTTGAGTGAAGTATAGGACGAATATCAGATCTAAGGTTGGGATATACCACAGCTGAAGCGCACTTCGTTGTTTAACCTAAACTTATGGAAATTATATACATAAAATTTAAAGTTATGTACATATGTGTGATTAAAATAAAGTGGTTCTTAACTTAATTAATTTTATATTTTTAAAAAATAATATTACAGTATACTACTTCAAAATATAGGTACAGTGGACACTAAACAATTATTTACTTTTTATGTCTACCAAGCAGAAAAAGCAGTCAGTGGCATGATCTTGGGGCTCTCGCCCTACCATTGGAACACCAAATTGAAGGCTTTTTATTTTTCCTTTAGACCAGTTTGATAAAGAATTAAAGCATGACGTGCAACAGATACTTGGTCCCCATAGTTTATCTTGGTCGCCAATTTTACATCCAAAATACAAATTATATGGTTTTTCACTAAAGAAGAAATTTTTCTTCGATTTTTAAAAAATGTTACTGAACCACATATGTAGCAGAATTTATCTGGGCTATTTTTACACTGTCCTCTTGGCATTTTAATTGAAATTGTTGCTTTTATTTTAAATTTTATTTAGCTAAATAAGCTGAAAATAAGAAATAAAAGAATGAAATTCGTTAAACTCTTCCAAATTTGACAAAAATAGTAATTGCCAACTTACGAAGAAACTGGAGTCATTTCGAAAAAGCTACTTCCATTTTTAAAATCTATACATAAAACTACATAAAAAAATGTTATTCTAATGTTTGTAGTCAACAAAAAATTAAATTTTGTTAGACAGTGTTATTTAACCATATATGATATCGCTAATCATAAATCCTATGTCTCAATTTTTTTAATAATTAGATATCATAATAAAATATATATTTAGATTATATTCCATACTCATCCTTTCTTTTAGAACGGTTCTACAACTATTATCAATCTGATATTCCAAAGTTTGTTAACTGAATACTCAATTTAAATCAAATATTTAAGCCTTTATCCTTAGACAGACTTGAATGGAAAGCTATCCGCCTTATAATATGCCAAAGAGTAATTTATTTTTAAACTTAACCCTTTGGCCTTCGTCGCTATGTTGGTTCATTCTCCAGTCAGCTGTCTGCTTGTGTGGCCCCACCACTACCTCGAACACGCAATATTTTAGCTAAGTGCTGATACGCCTGCTTGTTGTGTCTCACCTGAGAAAATCAAAGATGAGCCGTTTTAATGCCTGCTTCTTTCCTTGTACATGGAAATAGCTTCTCGTGTATTTGCCATTAATTAGCATCTGATAATTTTCCAAAAACAGGTCTTTTAGTTTCTCAGAAATTCATAAACACTCCCACAAGTTTTTCTTTTCCATTTACTGACACTATACATATTTAAATTTAGACATGGCCTTGATGTGGACATTGGTCCATGCCATAGTGTTCTAAAAATAATATATATATACATATATATATATTGTCGTGATATAGGACGGACCGAGTGATGGAAGGAGTTCGTATGTATGGGTTGTTTACGTACTACACAAAAGAAAACTCCTTGATTAATGCTATATCTTTCTAAGAGTTCTGTATAGGAGATTATTATTATCTTGATTATTAACTTCTTTAAACTTTGAGGGTAACTTGTGCCACACTTATCGTTTCGAGGATAGAATAAAAAATTGATAAAACAAACTAAAACTTTAATATAAACAAAAAATAAAATAAATATGAACCAAAGAAATATTACGCACTAAATACATAGTAAGGACTTCAATAATTTTTAAGTAAGGCTTTCTAACTTCACCTACTTGACAGTATAGTGATGGCTGACCCACCACTCACTTTAATATAAAAAAAACGCTAACGGCCTTTACCGAAAGGATACCGGAGTTTAAATACCTTTGTGAATCCATCTTGAAACCGGTTTGAGTCTTACCTTGAACTCAATAAGTTACGTTACCTCAGGAATGTTATTGTCTGGGACACGCGTGCCGCTCATCCAGATAGTTGGTGCGGAAGAAATAGCTTACAGCCACAGAGGACTTTGGCGAGCGTGGCAGATGGAAAAGCCATACGCTTTCGGCAAGAAATGATATCACCACGTGATAGTGAATGAATGTTCCTTTCTTCTCTTTGGATTACTCTGGGGAATAATTCGCACTGGCTAGCGATGAGCCAAGACTTAAACACGTTGGCTCATGGGAATGTTGGAGGGAGTACACTCGGGAGCCTTCCTCAAGGGAAGGACTATCTCTGTGCTTTATGATGCACAGGGATAGGAGGGGTTTCTCTGACGAGAGTAAGTTGAACTTGGTTCTTAAACGAAGTTAACCTAAAGTTCGGTGTGATCACCAGGGAATGGGCTTGAGGAGGAGCTTCTTCTTTTTAGTTCACTCTTCCTCAATGGCGAGGAATACCTCGGTACTTTGGGCTAGAGCAGGATAGGGAGGGGGGGTACTCTGACGAGAGTAAGTTGAACTTGATTAAGTTAATTTAAAGTTCGGTCTGATCATCAGGAACTAGCTCGAGAATGAGCTGCTTCTTAGTCCTTTATCTTGGTAGCCCGGCCTCTTGCTGGGGACTTCGTAGCCTGCTGACTCGCGTATTCTACAACGCTTTTCCCAAGTTTTTGGTATATTTACGCCGTCACCCCATTGGGCTAGGGGCAGAAGGGGGGGGATTTATGGACAGGCCGCATGAAGATTCCTCCTCAAGCAGTTTTTCTCAGGGCGTCGTACAGATGGCCTGGTGGGACTTTCTGGATTTCGGGCAACGCTTCCCTAATTTCGCCTCTTGGGTGAACTTGAATACCCGCCCTTAGGGGAAATCTTGCCGTTTTAAACCGATGTTAGGGTCTCCAGTCCGACCTGAACTTATTATTGCCTTCTGTAGTCTCGGAGGGTCGTTCAACTTCTAACAGGGAGGAGGGGCGAGAGCGACGTGGTTAAGAGTTTAAACCATGGCATCTACACGGCCAGGTTATTGTAGTCAACGTCCCGTGGCTCGCCTGGGCAGGGGGGGGGGGATTGATTCCCTCATATATATATATATATATATATATATATATATATATATATATATTTATATATTATATTTAAAAGCAATGTTTAACTCAATAACGAGTAGAGTAAATGTATAAAGAAACCAATGCTTGGGAGCATAAAGTTTATTAGAACGGTACTAGTTTTCATATGTATCTTCCCATATCATCTTCAGCCGTAAAAAAAGAGACATTGACAAAGAAAACTAAAATATTGGAATATATAATAACAGGCAACTGACATTAATCTGGAGGCGTTAGCTTCAGGTGATTTATAATATCCTTTAAAATGAAGTTTCAGACATAAGGATTGCATTTATGCTGCCTTCAGTCAATTTGAAATTTGAAATTTCTTTAATTAATGATGATTAATTTATCATTGTAATGATTATAATAAGAGGAAATTTTGGAAAGAGTTAGAAGCTCGACTGAAAGTTTCCTTAATTGCCATCCGCTTTGAGTTTAAGCAGTTCGTGAAGGAAGAGCCAGGGGCGAGCGTCACACCCATTTATTAGAAATACATATATTCCGATGTTTTAATGAAATTTATATTTTTTTAATAGGAGATTTATATACATTTGTTTTTCTCTCATTTGGCTTGTAAAATATTTAGGCAGTAATCTTTAATTATTTCGTTGTAGCTTCGACAAGGTTTAAGAAAATATTCTGTTGTAAGAAAATATATTGTCAGTATTTATAAGATCTATGAGTTAAACAAATTAAAAATTGTAATGAGTAAGGATCTAAACTGTTTTAGAAGGCATTTAGGTAAGTTTCTAAGCAGTTAGGAATTTAAACATAAAATGGTTTATTGTTAAATTTCAAGAAAGTTTTATTATTCCAGCCATATATGTTTATATTCAACCAAGTACTACATGGTCTGAAGGTTTACAGTATCGCTATTACATTAACATCCCAGACGACCTTGCTTCAATGCAAAATAGCAGCATTTTAGGAGAGTAAAGCGATCTCTTTATTCCTCATACTTCAAAATTCCTAGTTTTATTCAAGGTTATGTAGAGTATTTAATGTTGCGATAACCGATTTATAGCTGTAGCAAATTGCATCGCATACATTATAATAAGTAAACCTATATCAGAAATTGTATTGAAATTTAATACTGGTTACCTTTTTCATTTAAATTGCCTTTCTATTATAAAACGATAAATAGATTTTTTTACAATATATAAATAATGATAAGAGAGTTGAATCGTGGGTGTACTGCGCGAGAAAAGATTGACTCATAAGATGAATAAGTGTATCCTCTTGATGCTAAAGAAGCCACGTGGTTTGCTATTCATTTCACTATCTTCCTTTTTCGGTCAATATTTCCCTGACTTTACACATTGTATTCGTGCACTCAGTTTATTTCCTTACTGAAATACCACGCTATCGTTGGCTTAACTATTTTTCTTCATGGTGCCAATTAATTTGGTACCTGTTACAAAATATCAAGGCATTAAATGTCTAGGAAAATTTGAAACATTTTGATAAATTCTATGAAATGGGAATTATTTTTATCTTGAAGCAACCTTCTGGCTTTTTCCTCTTAGGAAATTCTGGTGACATTTAACCCAATTAAGAGATTTTGTCCTTTTATTATTACTTAACTTTGATTCTTTGTCCCTCTTTCTTCTCCCGCAACAATGATAAATGTTCAAGAGGATTAAGAAATCTTTTTCTAAACAGATGTTGGTCAATACCTAAATTCAAATTTACAATCATATTTTATAATAGAATTAGATTATATTAATTTTTATAAATCTTTTATTATTTCTTTGTTAAAATCAATTGAATAGCTAAATTTGACCAGTATTTGAGTAGAAACAACTTGCCATGTATTGTGTTATATTCTTATATGTCTTTTTCTCTAAGTTCTTTCATTTAAAGACTTTCTACATAAAAGTATACAAATACATGACTTTCTACTCTGTTATTTACAACTGATTAGTGAACTAATATTTATTGCATATAAACCATTTTTCCACACTTAATGGGAAAACTTTGCCACTCATTGTTGAATTACTAAAATATCTCCTAATGAGACTTTAATTAGTCAACATTACCATCACTATTAAAATGTATGGCTAAAAAAAGGCTTCTCAATTCTTTTATCTATTCTTTTTTTATTTCATTTTTTCAATTTTCGAGTCAAATGTCCCTTTCTTCTCTATGCCATCTTTTTTAACGTTGAGCTATACTGTAGGTTGTGTAAAGTGTGCCATAATTAATTTCTGGTCTGTACTTTTTAGCCGGTAGTTGTTTTTTCCTATATTATATTAGATTCTTTGTGGCATTCTTGACATCTGTTCTCTTTTATTTGAGATGTCTGAGCTGAATTTTTTTATCCTCATATTAAGCCATCCCAAGCTAGAAGTTTAGTAAAAGATATGTCAGAGAAGCATAAAACTTCTCACTTTTTCCATAACATTTGTTCTTTCATATAGGATATGTGTTGTAGTTTTTCGTCCAATCAAATTTCACCCCAAAGCAGATGGATCCAAGCACACCTGTTTAAACTCCCCCCTATGCACATATACAAAATACCATCCACTTGTCCATCGTTCACTCTTCTTTCTCTCAAACAATGAATTCTCCTATTATGCATTCTACCCGTATAGGTCGTTAAAAAGATGAAAGAAGTTGACTCGAATATCCTCTAGATATGTCCTTCAAGTTCTTTCTTTCTTACTCATTTTTTCTCTCTAATTTTCATTCATCCTTTCATGCAACAGAATTCTCGGGTTTTTAGTGTGGATGGGAATTGCACTCCATGCATGCGAGTTGGAAATAAACTCTAGTTAAATAATGTTACAATAACCTCGTACCAAATATATGCACATTTTTTATAAACTGGCACTTATTGAAGAATTTTCAACCTAATCCTACTCGCTCCTACTTGTCAAATATTCTCTTTTTTTCTACTGCCAAACCTCGTACCAAATATATGCACATTTATAATAAACTGCCACTTATTAAAGAATTTTCAATCTACTCCTACTCGTTTCTACTTCTCAAATTTTCTCTTTTTTTTTACTGCCAAACCATCTATTTTACTTTTTTATGATTTCAAACTACAAAATTGATTGAGTTTAACCATTAAATTGTATCAGATCAAATATTGAAAATATTGCAACTTCAGTAATGCGTTTTTGGCATGTTCAGGCTTGATATATCTTGTTAACATGACATATCTTAACATTCATCATTTGTAAGTTGTTTTCTATGCCACAGCGAATTCTGAATTGTGACAACTATTTGAGCGCTTGACCAACACCTTCATGTAGCAACTGAAGCTAAAAGGATAATAGTCACGCGCATCTATGAAAAACAGGCAATTTAAAAAAAATGGGTTTCCAAACAGTCCATGGTACTAACGAAGGGTGTAATTGTATCAAGTTTAAATATTGAGTAAAATTCAATTATAATAATGCATATCTGTCATGCTCAGTTCCTGCTCACTTAACCTCAGGTATCTTCATGTTTATCATCCTTAAATTGTTTTCTATGCTTGAAGGAATTCTAGATTATATAACTATTATGTTTCACAATTTTGCTTTAATATTTAGCACCTGTCAATAGTTTTATTTTTTAAGGTGCATAAAGTTGTAACATTTTGCTATTAATTCACGTATGTTTTGTAATTTAGCTTTGATATGCAAAAATCGGTTATCCCTTAAATTAAATGAGTTCCTCAAACCTTATGAAGACTTTTTTTAGAGATGATTCTTCTCCCGAGCTTTAAACATACACTCAATGGACTAGTTCCAAAGCCTTCCATTAATAATGTGTAAATCTTAAAGTTATTTTATTAGAATTACTTGTAACACCTAGAGGTAGTTTTGCACAATGTGGTAAACAAAAGCTAATACTAATAAATTCTACATTTCTCTCGAATATACGACTTCTGGAAAACTAGTAAAGAACTATTTTCTAGATAAATTCTCTAAAATTTGGATACAAATTTGAAATTATATTTTCTTTCTAATATCTAAGAATATTTACTATTGCTTTCGTATTTGCAATAAGAGAATCAGGCAACATATTGAGGCTAGTCTGGCTTCACAGCCCAAACACCTGCAGTTTGTCATCCTGGCTTCTCTTTCTGCAGGAGGATCTTCGGTTATATGTATATGCATATTTCACATATTTCAATTTTCTCTAACTTTACCACTTTCTTTAAAGATCTGTTCTTACAAACTTACTGGGTGATGAATCTTCGTTGCTATTGCGCTTCAATTTCGAGATAAAACCATATTCCACTTGCTTTACCTGTCATAAATAATTGTGGAGCATTAAATTCTATAATAATTCGAGTTTATATTACACTTCCATATAGAGAGCAGTCACCTTCTCCTCAAACGAGCACTCGCCTCAGTTTCTCTTCGAGCTTGCTGGTGATTCCTTTGATCTTTAGGTAAATATCCTTATCCAGTCATGAGACCTCGTCCACATTTTAAAAGGGATGGATAATGCAATAAGTAACTGAAGTTAATTGAATATATTAACAATTTTATTATAATATTAAGTGTTCAAATTAAATCATTTTATTAGTTATCGCAACAGGATCTGAGATTTATATTTTATAATTGAATAAAGGTGGATATTAGTTTATTTTAGAACTTGAAAACCTAATGGGGGATAATTTATGTTATTTCCCCCTGCTTTCCTTTTATTCAGAACAGGGGATTAATGGTGTTATTATAAATAACGGCTTTAAGTTGTTTCATCCTAGAAATAGGAAGAAATTTCTTTTTATTTAATATAATAACCACTTGGAATAGCTTGTATGCTACACTAGTATCTAGCACTTCAGCAAACATGTTCATGAATAAGTAAGATACTTAATTTGCTATAATAATTTACACAAAATAATTTTGGGCCTATCCTTGCGGATTCTGGCTCTAGCGAGTGATGACAATGTAACCTTCCTCCCTATGGGCTGGCCTCGTATGGACCCAAGGGTCCATTGTACTATAATACCGTAAAAAGACACCACTTCATAGAATTTCTCAATTCTTATGTCATAGTTATCAATGTTTCAATTCGAGTTTTTTTAATATATTTTTTAGCCTAATTATTGCATTATTATGGATAACTATCAGGAATATATCGCGATCGAATATTTATAAAAATATGCTAAACTCAACACTTAAAGCACAATATTTATCTATTGTGGATCGCCAAGGGTAATATTAGCATGTTTTCATTTAAAATGGATGAGTTTTATGAGGTAAGTTTCTCTTAACCTGCAATAATTATTGGGCATTTGTCTTTTAATGATAATCGCTATTGACTACTTTATTTTCAGTGCTAATTGGTACATTTACTTCTACTCACAACATATGTTATGATGAATTTCCAAATTAAACGAAAACAATGAGACTATTCAGATCTATAAAAAAATGTCATGAAGTGAAAATGTGTGTAAGATATATAGGCGCCGATTTTCCTGTGGTCATTGAGCCCAGAAGAGCAAATAACTGCTGGCGTCAGGACCGAAAAACACGCATATCTCTAGGTCATAGGTGCAGCATGGTCGTCATGATGCAGGTAACACCTATAATGCGGGAGGGCAGCGAATGGTCATTGGGCGTACATCAGGCAGGCTTTCATATAATTTTTTGTCCAAATAGCTGTCTTCCTCGGACGACGTCCATATTCCCCCCCTTTATATAACATATTGGACACAAGAGTCAAACTAACATCGACGCATTAATCTCCTAACTGATCAGTCATATCCCATCTAGTGTTTCTAGGGTTATGCTTAACAGATTTATTAACTTTCCTAGGAAATCAGAACGAAAGCGAGTTGCAATTGTCTCCAATTCATGAAATTTTCTTATTTCCGATAGCACTAAAGATATAGGGACATTTACTTCTTTTTAAATCTTCTTGTAGCTCATTTGGGTTTGAGTTGAGTAGTTTATTTTTAATTTGTTATCAGAAGTGAAATGGTAGGAGTGATTTTCAAATTTTATTAAAAGAAACATTACTTTCTCACTTGGAACACAAGAAGCGACAGTTCCGAGCACAGCAACACACTACATTAATAATAATGTTAGGGTCCATTTTTAACAAGGTTGCTAAGATCTTGGAAAAGTAAAAATTGCAATGCCATGATATCTTTCATTTAGGCGATACTGATACAATCACAGAGTAGCGTTGACTCACATTAGTGCTGGGAAAGGAATCAAGGAGGTTGGAGCTATGACATTTAGTAAGGGAGTAACACACGAAACATTAGTATTTGCAGTTAGTGCTAGTTGCACTAAAAATGAGACTATTCAGATCTAGAAAAAAATATCATGAAGATAAAGGAAGTGAAAATGTGTGTAATGTGCTTTTTTCCGTGTTAATTTCGAGGATAATTTTATTTGAGATAGTGATCGTTGATGCTTTGGAAAAACACATACATCGGGTCGGATGACCAAATAAAATTCCCCTTTATGAAACATTTTGTGTCAGTTGTGAAGTGCAAAAAAGAACAGCTTGTTCCTCTCCTTCTGCTAGACAATATGGCTCTTATGTTAGTTAAAAGCTGAAAGACTACTTTAGAAACAAACGGATTCTTCTTGTCGCATAAGCCGCTTTACGGTTCGCAGAAACTCCTTCTCCTAAATATGAATATCTATGGTCAGTTCAAGAGGTTTTTCAATGCAACATGTGACAGCTGGATGAAAAATTACCATGGAGAGACTCCCCATATACGGCTTGGCAAGATTCGTCGCCGAAGCTTTTCTCAAACCTCAAAATCCTACAAAATATACGAAAAAAGCTTAAAAATTGCTGGTGTATACACAATCAATAGGAACGTCTTTGCTGATAATAAATTTCTTCCAGCTAATGGTACCAAAGCTGCAGTAAAATATGCCACAAATTTACCTAAATTTGCAGAAGCAATAGAAATGAATGATGATATCGAATCTGACCAACTTGCTGATGCCGATAGATTTTGCACTAACTCAAAATTTCTTGAGATCCTCTCCCATCTTCCTAGCCTGGAAAAGTCATGAAAGTATATGTATCTACTCTCTCTTCTTTGCCGTAAATGGTATGCATCGATTGGCAATAAAGGAATGTGTGTGCCACACACAAGTTCTTCTCCAGAGAGCTACCTCATTTTTTCTTTTCTTATTCCCTAAACCACTTGTATTAACTTTCGATGCAACCTATTAGACTGTCAATGTACCTTATTATGTGATTTATCTCTTGCAATAAACTTTTATTTTCATTGCTTCAAAATAAAGGTTAGCTTGAAACGGGAAAGGTAGGGCTATTTATTTTGATTTTTCGTTAATCATCTGTTAAAACTTCCTTTCTTCGAAAACAAGTCCTGACCCGAAGGTCGCTCAGGTCTGCTGGGTCGAGAGATCATCGCCAACACACGTAGGCTTGGTTGACCTTCATGACCCCATATTCAACAAAGGTCCGTTCAAATGTCAGGTTCCTTTTACCTTAACTAATTATATTTAAGTGGAAGAGATGAAAACTACACTTAGATTTAAGAGAGAAATTTTGTAGTTTCTGAAGGACAACTATTCGTGCAATAATTTTCTTCCTTTTGACGAACAAAAATGTGCCCAATGGCGATTATTAGTAAAAAAAAGATCGAAAAAAATTGCTTTTAGAGAAGGATTTTATGTTTCAAGATTTCTTATAAGGAATGAGACGAACGCTAAAGTGGGCGCCCCAGGCAGCTATAACCTTGCAGGGTTATCAAGCGTCCTTCTCAAGCGCCACCTCAAAGTTGTTTAGGATTCCTGGAATTTTGATAGGGTTTAGGAGGCTACAGGAACATGTGGTTTTGAATGGCGGTATATTTCTTTCTTGGAATTTGGTCACCCAAAGTTTAGATTTTAAAAGTGCACTTTAAAGTATCAGGTTATTACTTTTTTTTCGGTGCCCTCTTCTCTCTCCTTAGGTATCTTATGTTGTTCAGATATATGAATAAGCAATATATATATATATATGGAGAGAAAGAATAGAAGTCAGAGATGAAGGACAGGTGAAAGAAAGAGAAATATAGACAAGAAAAATGTTAAACATATGTAATTTTCATTGTATATTGAAAGAAATGGTTATGTTAGATGAATTAATTTAAGATATTCCTCCCATTTATGTAACTGTTTCAACATCCTCCCTTAAGTTTTATTTTGTGAGTTGCTGTTCTTATTTTCGTTTTCTCATTTATAAAATCGAATATCTTAATTAAAGTCTTGACTCAGACATAACAGTAACATTTTATGGAATTTAATTTCTTGAAGCGTTTAAGATTTTTGTTTTTAAATTAGCATTCAAACCTATCCTGAACATATTTTGCGTATCTGGACCAGCTCAGTTTATCTGAACAACTGTAAAAGAACAAGGATAGTCTGGAACGTGTTGTCACCCAATGTTATCATGTCAAGGAAAGTGAATCCCAAATTACCCAGGTTAAGATTAATAAACGAAAGGTATTGCGTTCGTTATTTTTGAAATGATCCGCGATATTTATTTATTCAAAATAATTCTTATTTGCCGTAAAGCTATCAACGACATCCTAAGAAAGATATTTAAAGTTTAGTTTATTTACATGAGAATAAATTTGTGCTAAAGCAGTGTTAATTCTTTTGTTTCCTAGAATTAAATCGTTCTTTTCTTGTAGCCGCTCGGTTATTTATTTCAGATCTTAGGTCATAATTCTATTAGTGAGCTGGTTTCCTATTTTATTGCAGTGAAATTAAATAGAATTGCATGTCTTTTATTCTACGATCTATTAGTTCAAGAATATATTTTGTCGCTCGACACTGTACGTGTTTAAGTATTATAATGCTATTTCGCATTCATTGAGACCCGAATTGTAGAGAATGCTCCTCTCTCTTTTTAGGTACCTTATGTTTAGCAGATCACTTAATATTAATACACCTATATCTTTATCCATATTGAGTGTGTTTAGATTTTGACCTGCTAAAATAGATTTTTTTTCGGCGATTTGTATGACCTATTTGCATTACCATACACTAATCCATGTTAAATTGCTTCTGCCACTTTTGCAACCATTTGACTCATCTTCTTCATTTCAGTTTTCACTGTTAATATGATATAATACCCATCTTAACCTACTTTTGTGTATTCCTGAAATTTGATAGACTATTTAAAAACAATCGTTTATATATATATATATATATATATATATATAGGTATATATAAATATATATGAAAGGAGAGAAGGCCGAACCGAGACTCAATCATTTGTTTACGAAACATTCAGGTCTAAATTAAAACCCTTCCTAAGCGGAACAAACTTGAGAGTTTCCACGTCAATGTTCCTAATCACGGATATCCATCCTTCATATAGGTCACATGACTGACAATATTTGTAAGTAGGGCTAAGGTAGTTGGCAGCCAGGAACAAGGTTATTTCAGATCTAAACTTACGAGACCCGTTCCAAATGGACATAGAGTGTACGATTAATTAATACAGCATAGCAATAATATTAACAGAATGAAGATGACTTACATGAGGTTATATCAGCGATCGTCCCTTAGCTGCAAGCGTCGTTCATTATACAGAGCAAAGAATGATCAACTGATCACATCAGAGTAAAGATAAATAATAGTCCTGCCTCATTTTGTCAATGAAAAGCGGGGTAGAAAAGAAATGATAAACGATGAAATATTCATGAGGAGCAAAGAGCCGTAGTTATAATGAGTACTAAAGATGCTTAATCATTAGGCTGGGCAAGAAGACGTTTGTGTTCGTTTCTTTACTCTCGCAGTAAATATCCTGATTTTACCAATGTATATTCCATCGCAACATTTACATGGCTTATATAGAGGGTGCGTCATTGTTATGACATCATTTTTAGGAATGTAGAAAAAGACGCACAGTACATCCGAAAAAAGTTTTATTTAAATGAAAGTCGGTACAAATAATCTTGAAAATCATTATAACATACATATTCGATGAATCCACCATTAGTCTTTATGACTGCTTCAATTATGGGTCTGAAGCATTGAGATGCCAGAATCAGATGATCTTCATCTATTTTGTACATATTTTTGGTAAGAGCGAACTTGAAAGAATGAATGCTGTTATGGGGCGGTTGAGTGACCTCTCTCTCAACGATCGTAAATACCTAATATTACATAGGATTGACGTCGGGTGAGCTAGCAGTCTATGTGTCTGGGAGAACGTGGTCGTGGAAATTGGCACACATTCTAGCTTGGCTTGTTCCAGCTTTATGAGTTGGTGTAGTTTCTTGTTGGAAGATGTTAGTTCTTTCGTTGAGTACTCTTTATATTTAAGGCCTCACAACCTTCTCCTAAACCTCTCTGTAGGCAGCAATATTGACTCTTTAGCCCTGGGATAAAGGTGAGGGGGCATGACATCTCCCTATCTGTTACCGACTTCCAAATTAAATACAGTTGTTGTAAACTTGCTAGTCATTGCAGTTGAAACCTTGCTGGGCACTCTGCATAACCTTTTGTCATTATATTCATTTACATTTGGTCCTTGTCGTAGAATAACCCTGACCTATACGTCACTTCTACCCTTCAGGCGTGGTCGCTCAAGGTCAACGCTTGACCTTAATTATACTCTAGTCACGACAGAGATGGAGGATAGAATTGAGGGGGAAGAGAGGAAGACTGCGAAGGATTTTAATTTTTAAAGATTGAGTGCAGATGGCCGATATTAACTAATGATGGTTCTGGCTATGAGGCATATGAAAAAGTATGTAAAAAAAGAAACTTTAATATATACATAGTTATACACAATAACCTCTAATAATAACATTAACTGGAGGGAGTATTCATGCCAAAGGAAATGAACCGAAACAAAGGATGGGCCAATTGACTGGGGCTTAGATCCCTCGGTATAATTCTAGCCTTCTGCTCATCGAGAAAAAAGACCGCGGTCGAGAATGACGTGTTTCATTGTAAAAGGCAGGACTATACTGTCGATGCCATATTGAGACCAACAATTATAGGGAACAGAAAGATCCGTTACTGCCTCCACCAAGGTGGGGGGAATCTCTCCACGAACTAAGACGGCGCTTGAGGGATGGAAGACACTCCAACGGGGTTTCTTGATAAGACCCTGGGAGACGACAGAAGCACGGGTTTGAGATTCCAATTCCTCGCTTATCGCGGAAACCAGTTCGATATTCTGATTGTTCTCACCGTCCTCGCTTATGTGGACTAACCTCGAGCCTGAACTCGTGGTTTTGACGGGCCACATGGCCTCAAGGAGCCTCTATACTCGACACTCCTTCATTCCCAAGATGTTACTTTAAAAAAGATAGTCACATCTGACAACTGCTGGATGGGTATTAAAATTCTGAAATATTTTTGACTTCCTAGGAGGACAATTTGGAGCTACTTGACCTAGAACAGGTAACGCTTTGGTGGCTCAGACATATTTAAGAACTAAAATTATCAAGGAACACAAGGAAAAAATTAACTTGACAAGAAATCAAGGGCTACAAGAAATAACATTCGTTCAAACGGGGATCTATCACCTAAGAACAATAACGACCTAGAGCTACACTAAAAAAATAAATAAATAAATAACACAGAAAAGATTAAAAAAAAAACACAATACAAAAAGGTGCAAAAGGGGAATATAAAATACAGGGAATTGATTGATCCGAACGATACAAGGGTTTACCGAATCGTTCTTAATTTGTGAACGGAGAGACTTATTGTCTGCATATATACAGTTTAAACGAGAGGAACAAACTTAAATATAAAAGGTACAAGCATAGAGTTTATCCTAGATTAGTTTCCTGCTCAAGCTATCCGCAATACATTTCTCGGATCCTTTTATATAATTGATTTTGAATTGATACTCCTGGAGGTATATGCACCAGCGCAAAAAAGTGACTATTGTTATTTTTCACATTTCGCACATATGCCAGGGGCTTGTAATCCGTCTCTACAAGGAACTCTTTACCTAATAAATCCATTCTAAACTTCTTCATGGCCCATATAAGGGCCAAAGCCTCTTTTTCAATGACAGCATATTTTTTTGTCGCGCAGGAGAAGCTTACGGCTCGCGTCGGCGACGGGGTAACTATCGCCATCATCGCTATACTGTAATAAAACGCATCCTAACCCTTCATTACTGGCATCGGTTCTGATACCAAACGTCTCCTTAGGGTTGTATGCCGGAGAATAGGGGCGGAAACTAATTTTTCCTTCAGCTGTTCGAAGTGGCAGAGAGCTAATGGGAACCAGACAAGGTATTCCGGGGACTTCTTTTTCAGCATGTCACATAAAGGAGCCAAGAAAAAAACGAAATGGGGGATAAAGCGGCGGTAGAAAGAAGCAGATCCCATGAAGCACTCAGCTGCTTCTTATTGGGCAAACGAGACATTTCCACAATGGCGCGGATTTTATGCTCGGTAGGGAGTAATAATAAAACTTCCTCGCCAGGTTTGAATCTATGATCCTTAGATTTTTTAGCAAAATACGTTTTGTATTTATTTAAGTTCGCGTCCGCGTTCTGAAAAGCGATTTCAGCACACTTTTCTTACCTCGGCCGAAGTTCTAAGAGGTAAGCGTAAGAAGGTTGGATTTTCCGGTCCAATTCTTGGTTAGAATACAACTCTTTTAAAATGCTCAACGGGCCTCGAATGTTCCGATCATACAACAATCCAAAAGAGGCAAATCCTAATGTGCGATGCGGGATTCCCTGGCAAGCGAACATAGCTACCGGCAAATATCTATGCCATTCCCGAGAGTAGGCTGCGCACAAATTCTTCAGGATGGATTTCAGTAAAGCGTTTAAACTGTCACACATTCCATTTGCGGCGGGGTGATAGGGGGTGGTAAAAAGTGGTTTTATCTTAGGAACTTGCCGACATACTCCATTAATTAAGAGGTAAATTGACGACCTCGATTTGGATAATACCTCCTTAGGTATTCCGACTTGGGAGAAGATAGAAATGAGCGCCTCGGTGCAGGTGATACTATCTATATTCTTTAAAGGGACTTCATGAGCAGTCTTTAATATGAGGGGAATCTGTGAACGGAGGATGCATATTGCCTGGGCCTCCGAACTATTGCTTTCCAAGCAGGCACGCTAGAGGAGGTTGTTCTTCACGGAGAAGGAAACGACTTAATTTTCGCGGGTATACTCCTGAACCTTAATATGAGCTTTGGTCTAGAGGGGGCAGAGTGAATCACAGTCCCCTAGTCCTTTAGCGAATTCATTGTTCAGAATGCTACTAAACTCGGAGTCGCAGGGGGTCTCAAGGGGAGCATGGCTACGCTTCCCTTTTAACTTGGGAACGCGTGAGGATGGGTTGAACCACCGGGTTGGAGGTAATCCGTGGGCACTGTCCGACCAGAACAGCGCAGAACTTTATTGGGGCCGCTACTATTTCAGCCCAGGCAGTATAATACGGGCAGTCAATAAAGCATTTCACGATGAGGAATCGATTTGCACGCCCAAATTAGTCATGTACTACCGCAAACTTATCATGGTTTGGAGCGATCGGGGGGAGCAGCTCGTCCGGCAGCAAAATAAATGTATACCCTGTATCCTGAACAAGGGTGGAGACCTGGCAGCCATTAACTGATCCGTTCGCAAACTTCAAGCTTCCCGGGGAGCTCTTCTCGAACAAGAAATCTAATTGATGGTCAGCGGCAGAAGAAGTAGACGGAAATGGAGGCGGTTCAACTTGCGATGGTAGTAGCGGGGGGATGCACAAATTTGGTGCACTTGGTTGAGAGAACTAGGACGGAATTGGGAGTTTGTGAGGGCGGTTTGTCCTCAAATGTCTTTCAATCCTGCAGGAGAAACACACGATTGGCCTCCTGGGGAAGTATGACGAAGGGGGATTTGACGAGAACGGCTTGACGTCACGAGGTTCTAATGAAGAAAAAATTATGGGCTTAGAGGGAATAATTATTTTGATAAACTTACAAGGGTTACGGGGTGTAAATTTTTGTTTGCCACTTTTACCTTTGGGGGACGATAGATCAGACTTTCTTCCTCCCAATGGTAGCAATTTTGGCTCGCAGGTAATACATCGACTTCTTCCATGAATTCCTTGATTGTTGTACACCTCGAGCCCTTCACAAGAGATCTAATCTCTGAAGAAAGCGAAGCCATAAGCTGGTCCTTCAGAATGAAGTCGACTAACGCTTCATATTCGTAGGGAACTTTCGAAGAATTGAGCCAGAACTTAAAAGTCTCTGAAGCGTTTACCCAAACAATCGAAAAATTTGGTTGGGCTCTATAAGGGCGTGAAGAAATTTAACGCATAAGAAATCAGGCGTCATGCTATATGCGGCTAACAATTACGATTTTAACGTCGAATAATCGATCACTGCTTCCGGCAGAAGGGATATCAAAATATCTCGGTGCTTAGAACATAAAAACGGCAGGAGTTTAGCGAGACCATCCACTTCAATGTCCCAGTGGTTTAGCTTGAAAATCTTTTCAAACTGCACCAGATCAGACCCGAAATCTTCTCCTTCCTTGTAGACGAGTTAATGGAAAGCGTTTCGTTCCTCGCTCTATTCAATTCCAGTTCATGTTATCGAATGCGTTCTCTTTCTTTTCTCCCTTTTTCCCGCTCTCTCAGCGCTCTCTCCTTCCTTGTGTATAGGAAACAAGGTCCTCTCCGGATAATCCAAGAGATTCAGCTTGTAATATAAATTGGTCGGATCAAGACATTATGATCGAGAATTTGAATAAAACTTTTTTTTAAATAAAAACGTAACGGGATTGTCGAACTGAATTAACTCGGTATATACACGGCGCGATTAATAATTTCCGCCTGAGCACTCGGAAATACACGAATTAAGGCGAGAGCCTTTAACTTTACTTACAACACCGAGAAAAAACTAGAAACTAGACTGAATCTTTCTTGATATGAAAGGGTAAAATTCCGCTGAAAGGAGAATTAATGAAAAGCACGGTCTTAAGACTTAAGCACAATGTATAAAGGTGGGTTCACACATCAAATGAGAAAAATAGTTAGCAAGAATATTTCTGCCTCAAAACCTTTGAAAGACATTAAAAGGAACCGTTTAAAGACCCCACACCTGACATACATATATATATATATATATATATATATATATATATATATATATATATATATATATATTATGTCGTAGAATGGCCCTGACATATAGGTCACTTCTACCCAATAGCCGTGGTCGTTCAAGGACAACGTGTGACCTTGCTTCTTCTCTTTCACGACATAGATGGGTGATAGAATTGAGGGGGGAGGACGGCAAGTGCGAAGGATTTTAATTTTTAAAGACTAAGTGCAGTTGCTGGATATTAACTAATGATGGTTCCGACTATGAGGCATATGAAAAAGTATGTAAAAAAACTCTTTAATATATACACGGTTATACACAATAAATAAAATAAATGAAATAATGGCATTAGATACTCTATGTGTCTAAGCACCAAACATAACAGCGCTACTCAGTGCGAGCTCTAGGGAGGGGTGGGGAGAGGCAATACGAACTTCTGTACAAATACAAACACAAGGAGGAATGGCCGGAATAGGTACAGATGATTCGGCTCAGCCTGGCTTTGGTTCGAGTCTTTAAGAGATGAAACGCGGGGTCGGATGGTCATTCAAGGGGCTTTAACCTCAAGTATTAACACTTCCTGGAGGAGGTATTTGTGCCAAACGAAATATACCAAAAAAAGTATGGGACAATTGACTGGGGCTCAGATCCTTCGGTATAATTCTAGCCTTCCGCTCGTCGAGAAAAAGGAGCGCGATCGAGAATGACGTGTTTCGTTGAAAGAGTCAGACCTTTACTGTCGATGCCCTATTGGGATCAACAATATATAAGAAACAGCCAGATCTGTTACTGTCTCCGCTAAAGGGAAAAGGGTCGTAGGGGAATCTCTCCACAATCCAACATGGCGATTGAGGGATGGGAGACAATTCCGCGGGGGTTTCTTGCTAAGATCCTGAGAGAAGACAGAAGCCTGTGTTTGAGATTCCAATCATTCGCTTATCGCGGAAAGCAGTTGGATATTCTGACTGTTCTCAGGCTCCTCGCTCATGTAGACTGACCTTAAGCCTGACTTCATGGTTTCGATGGGCCAAATGTAATCAAGGAGCCACTATTCTTCACAGTCCTGGTCAAGGTTTTTCTCATTAAAGAAAACCACAGCATTTTAGCTTCTCAAACTCCAAAAATGGAGAGTAATTGCTTTGCATGGATCAAATGATTCTCTTTCGTCTTACCTGATATGAATTGATATCAAGGCATCACATATGACTGGCAACTGATATCTTCATGCACAACTCTTCTGATGGTCAATTTCGAAATCATGAAACCTTTTGCCAGAGCTCCAATCGATCTATGGGGTGTTCTTTACATTTTTACTGCAATTTATGCAAAAATACTTGTTTTTCTTTTTGCTGCTAATGTTGGATCTCTATCAACAACTTCCAAGTTTTTGTACCTTTGACAACGAAGGATCGTGCAATTCTCAGAAAACGCGCAATCTATATAGTAAGGTGGAGCGAAAAACATTTTTTCTGAATTTTTTTTTTCCCACTACGATTTTCTCATGGGTCGGTCTGTCAAATTGAACCCCCTAAAAGGATTTTTTGATATACTAAATTTTAAAGGTTCCTCAACGCCTGGAATATTAGAAATAATGCGATTTCCAACTAAACTTTAACTTTCGTGATACCTCCAAACAAATAATTATTGTATTTTAAAGAACAAGTAAACCAAATTTGAAAGTGATCGATTGATATTTAGAGCTTCCTTAATGACATATTATAACGGCGTACGTGACAATTATGTTTCAGTGACGCGGAGGATCTCATTGAGAATGGATATATGTGTGTGTGTGGCTCTGTCTAGTGTCTATTGTTTTGATTACATTCTTCTATTTTTATTTAATAACAGTTACTTATAATGTACAATAAATATTTATACATGTTTTATTACATTTTAGAGCTAAATAATAAGTAAGAAAAAATTAAAACAATATTTAATTATGGCATTTAAACTTAGAACGCGTCATGAAATTGAAAGCCCTTTG
This sequence comes from Ceratothoa steindachneri, assembly GCA_963969495.1. Taxonomy (NCBI): domain Eukaryota; kingdom Metazoa; phylum Arthropoda; class Malacostraca; order Isopoda; family Cymothoidae; genus Ceratothoa; species Ceratothoa steindachneri. The sequence goes on from OZ018319.1 coordinate 64,888,878, forward strand.
TTTGGCACACCCTGTGCCATTAGTGAACAAGTGTGGACAATTTATAAAGATGTTATAAAATATGTTTTGTTTGAGCGAGAAAAGTAAAAAGAGCCGAAATAGAAAGGACCCGCCAATTAAACAAATTATTACATTTGTAGCGGAGAAGTATATTTCTAATTGGAAACGGTATCAATCCTTTGTCTCTCAATAGAGGCAGTTACAAAAATAATTTTAAATTATTATTCAAAATATCAGGCTATAATGAGAAATATTAGCAGAAAAAATGATTTCACAAAGAATGTAGAGCAATTATTTGATATTTCGTGTTGTAAATAAGATAGCTTTGAAAAATGTTCTTGTAGCAAAGAAAAGAAGGTGCTGCCATTGGAGCAAACCATTCTGGGAGACCAACGAACAAATAGGAAAATGGCAATTGGTAATATTGATCAAATTCAATCAAAGAAGAATATTCAGAGTGCAGTTAGGAAGAATCGTGAGTATTCTTCCTTAAATCAACTATCTGCTTCGACACATAATATCGAAGTGATCTTCTTTAATACAGCACAGAAATAGACTCTGCTGACGAAGCTAGCGTTTATGAGTTTCCTTCATTCGTGAAAAGACAAGAAGTAAACAAAATATTTGCATCCAAGACTTCATCTAAACGAATATATTGTCGGAGTTTTCGTTTGCATTTGACCGCGATGGTGGGATTGATCGAGCTGCAGCTTTAATAACAACTTTAATCCTTAAGCACTTATCGTCAATTGCTGGCAAAGAAACTTCTGTAGTAGTTGATTGGTCAAAAGTTAGAAGAGAGCGTGTCAAAGAACGTACTACATTACAGCAAGAAATTAGATCAGATACGCCATTATATTCTATTCATTTTGATGGTATAAAAGATAGCACATTTATTGTTGAGACGATGGAGTTAACTCCTCACAAAAAGAAGATAATGGAAGAAAACATCTCTAGGATAGAAGAGACTGGTTAAGAATAACATGGACACCTGAAAAAGCTATATGCGAGGCAATATTCTCGTATCTAGAAGCAAATAACATCGCAACTAGTGAACTCATTGCTGTGGGATAAGATGGAACGGCAGTGAATACAGGAACAAAGGAGGTGTAATCATAATGTAGAAGATATAGTTAATAGATCCTGCATTGGTTTATTTGTGAGCTCCATGCAAATGAGCTCCCATTGCGCCATCTCATCAACAATTTGGATAAAAAAGAAACGGGGCCTCGTGGATTTGTCGGACCTATAGGGAAACATCTGGATAAATGTGAGACTCTAAGTGTTGTTGAATTTCAGCAGATTTCGATTAACTTGCCGTCTGCTGACAAAAGAAATCCTAACACCGATCAAAAGTATTTGTTTGATATTCTTCTATCTATCTCACAAGGTAAATGTTCTGCTCAGATGGCTCGTAAGAGTCCTGGAAACATGTTGCATGCATGATGGCTTACAACAGCTAATCGGATACTTGTATTTTATGTTTCGACTTTCGACTCTTCTGACACGCTGAAATCCATTGTTTTGTTTACCATGAAGGTGTATTCAACATGTTGGTTTGAAATAAAAGCTAACTATTCTTCGCAAGATGGAGCATTCAACCTCTTAAAGTCAGTGCAATCACTACAAAGGATAAACAAACGGATTAAAGATATAGTTGCCCGAGTGATTCAAAGGCATGCTTATTTTGCACGTGCGGAAAACATTCTTCTCTGAATGCTGCAAGATGAAAGAAATCCTATTCAGGAACTGTCATGGAGAAAAATTATGAAATCACGAAAAGATAATAAAGGAAAATCAATACATACTTTCAAGATCCCAGACATAACCTTTGAAGCTGACGACTACACCCACCTAAGTCATTGGCAGCAGAACGTTGGGACCGAACATCCGCTGACGAGGACGCTCTCTAATGATCAACTTGGAGAATTTATCCGTCAACAAACTAAATCAGATATTCCGAAATTACCTTGTCACACGCAAGCAGTTGAGAGATGCATCAAACTGGTCACAGATGCGTCACTAGCAGTTTGTGGAAAAGACAAACGGCACGGCTATATAAGGAGTAGAATTGAGTCCATGAGAAAAATACCCTCATTTAATATCAAGAAGGACTTCCTAGTAAAAGGTAATAACACTACAAAAATCTAACTGCATTGAATAAATGGATATTGAATAATAGCAAAAATTTAAATATTTGACTGTTAATTGTTGAATTGCTTTTATTTCAGAGTGATGATGATAAAAATATACAGGTTGCGTAGAAACAAACGGAAGAAAAGAAAGGAAAACTTATCGAGTAGTTAATAGATTATTTATATTCAATAAAATAGGAGTAGAAGTATTGATTGTAAAGTTTTATGGAAATATATTTTTTACAAGTTTTTATGGCAATAATATACCCCGTATAGGACATAAATGTTGATGTAACAACTTGAAGTTTGAAAACCATTACATAGAATTTTACGGCATTTGACTTTTTTCAAAATTTCAATTGCGTTGAGGAACCTGAAAATATTAATTTAGAAGTCTAAAGTTTAACACGATGGTTTTTGATGTTGGTTCCATCAAAATATCAGGTTAAGAAAATGAATTTAAAAACATTTTGCAAAACCCCCTTTTTTGATCCACCCTAGTGTATAGTGGACGAAAGATGAAGTGGTCAATAGGTAAGAATGTAGATGATTTGCGAAAGAATACAAAGTATCTAGAGGTTTGGATAAATGTCATCTTTTTTTAGTTGTTAAGTCTGTTTTTTTATGAATTTCTTAGTTTAGACTTATTAGGCGTTCAAACCTTTGACTTTTTATTCTCATATTATTTGTATGTTGCCTGTTATTTTGTTATGTTTGTGTCAATTTTGTGTTAGTTTCAAATGTTTTTATATGGGCAGCATACAGTATTGAGTTATTTTATTTATTTTTGTTGTTGATATGTTTATTTTGCTTCCTGTTACATAGTTAATTGTTTTCCTTGTTTTTATTCTTTTCATAGGGCTTATTATTCTTCTATGAGTACTTTATAATAATACGCCTTTTTCTAGGCATGTCATGTCTAGTACGTGAATCTTCTTGAAGTTTTAATTGCCATATTCGGTAAGTTTATCAAATCGGAATTTTTTCGAAATCAGGAGAGAGTTCTCTTTATCGAAATGATCTTCGGATCCTTTAGTCAGCCATATAAAGTTGTTCTTCTTAGTAAGTATTTACGGCCTGAGAACCATGGGTAGATTTGACTTTTGTTGTTTTCAATTAGTGTTCAGATTTCTTCTCCTAACATTTGGATTATGTTTTTTCTGCATTTCTTTTTTCATTTTTGAGCAATAAGTCTAGTAAGGGAATCTTTACTGATCCATGAAGTTTTTCTTCTATCTTACTTTCTCCTGCTTATCCTGGTAATTAACTCATATGACATGCTCTTTTCTGTATTCCTTTGGAGTTCCGGTTTTTGCATTTTTGATGCATTGTGGTGTGTAGGTAATCTGCAAATCAGCTTTTCTCGTATTAGCTCAAAATAACTATTTGTCTTGTTCTCACTCTGAATCTCATGATTATGTAGAGCGTTCTGAGATCAAAGGAAAATTTACCGAGGGAAAATTAACCGACCCTTTAATTCACCGACCATCAAATACATCCCTGAACCAACCAATAATTTTAATACCAGTTGAGTTGAATAAATTATACTCCTCTTGAATCATTCATCCTCTAACAATCTTAAAGAAATAGTGCATCATTTTGTAGAGTATACAGTTGGTGACAATATCATTTAGCATTCAAATGAGCACAACTAACATGCAGATGCAGCAAGCGTTTGTGAAATAATTAGTAAGAAGGCTACAGATACAACCAATTCTCTGCATTTAATATTATCTGATTCCTTTACTGCATGAAAAAAAAACAGAAGTCAGAAAACTTTCCACTGCAGAAAACATCAAAAGAACAATGAGATACACGAGACGCAAAAAAACACGCAGGATTGCTCCTTCCACTCAATCAAAATGTTAATTGGTTTTCCTCAAAGCTACACAAAATTGCAAATGGGCTGATAAGCCTTTAGATTTTGACTAAGGGATTTATAAAATTCGCACTATAGTCTTTAGTACACAGCAAAATATTCAATTGCTGATGAAAAGAAAACCTTGGTATACCGATGGCACGTTTAAATCGGTGCTTTTGCTATTCAATCAGTCATACAGGCTGCAAAGATTTAGAAGATAAAGATTCAATTACATTATTGTATGCCTTGCTCAACGACAAAACTGAAGAAACTTATATGATTTTCTTTAGAAATCCTTAATATTTGATTCCTCTTTAACCCCGTTAACAATAATTACTGATTATCAAAAAGCTATAATTTAAGCTTCTGAGCAAATATTCACAAACACGAAGCAAAGGAAATGTTTTTTTTATTTTCTTCAATGCATCATGCGAGAGATTTAAGCACATGGTCTGAAATAACGATATAAAATGGAGGCAGATTTTGCTATAAATCATCGCATTCTCTCTGCGTTGGCATATTGTAGAAGTCTAAATAAAACGTACATTAGTCTACGCAGAAATACCCCGACACAAGCTGCGCGTCCCTCCCGTATTCCAAATTCGCCTTTCGCCTTGAATTCCCTCCGCCCCTTTTCGCACAAAAGAGATGACCAAATTTGAGGCTGGCCTCTCAGGAAAATGTTGGCCTCGACGGAAACCTACTAGCCGATAAAGGTTCGAGTTTTCGCGCCGTCATAAACATTGACGCGGAGCAAGGACAGCTCGAAGGTGTAAAAGATTTACTAAGTTTGGCAGCAGATGAAAAGGTCTTTCGTGCAGCGATACGGATTTTATGAGAATTCGGTGCTCTCTCCCAATTTTTGCCAGTGAAGGAAATAAAAGGGAAACTTCTCCCTGAAGTAAGGCAGAAGAACTTGGACCTACGTTGTGAGGAGGGCTCGCCCCACAGAGGAAACAGTTCCCCCGTTGCAAGGAAGAAACTTCTCGGGGAAATGGTGTGTTGCCATCACGGTACTTGTAGGTGCCAAACTTCTCGCAGACCCCCCATTCAAAGCTAGGGGTTATACAGGACGTCCTTCTGCGGATTACCCTCGACGTAGCTAGTTAATAGGTTTTGGCTACCCACTCCAGGAGCCGAATAATCGGACAGTCACTTCGAGGAAGAACAAGTCCGATTTGAACCACAGTTTGGCTCGCCTTCGTGATCCGGCATAGGATCAGTATATCACCGGTCTAGGATTACCTTCTCATTAAGTAACCTCGGACGACGGACTAAGTGCGATCATCATACCAGAAGAAGATCTTCACCGTCAATCTCAAAAATACTTACGAACTCAAAAGTATCGTGAAAGTGAATTATCACCTCTCCTAACTTCACCAGTTTATTCGTTAACTAGAATTCCCATCCTGAACCCATAACTTCGAGTATTAGACGTGATTAATTCAGTGCTTAATTCAATAATATTATTACATTCATTCTGTCGGGTGCCATTAAGACGCAAACATCTAGTGAGTAATTTTTAGGTATAATCCCCACGACATTATGTATGTCGTAAAATAGACTCTCGACGATATACCATATATAACTATTCGTTGAGGGAACTATTCTTATATTTTGAGTGCGTGGTTATCTGGTTGACCGATGTTATTTATCTTCAATATGCTTAAGAAGTGGAACTGAGCTCAAGGATAATAATATGGCTATCATTAATAAAATAGAGTTTTATTAATTAAAGTATCAACACCACACAAAACGGAAAATGTTTACATAAACAGAGAATGGAGAGGGTCTTGGGAATATCTGGCTAATCAGAGGATTAAGATTTGGGAGAGATTCAAAAAGGTAAACAAATAAAAATTAAAGGGATGTGCTGGATCGCTAAACCATTTAAAGCACAGGGTAGGGTTGACGAAAGGTTAGATACTCAAAGGTAATGCTCAGCTTACCTAATTACAAGTTGTTGTGCAGAGGAAGGCGACGCGAAGGAATCTCCGGTCCGCTGGCGAGTTCCTCCTACGGATGGGGGGATTAAATTATCCTGACGTGACGTCTTGGGAATAAGAACCGTTTCTTGACGAACGGGCTTGAAGAACAATGGCTGTTCTAACGTTGTTCTCGTCCGAACAAAAGGATGGGGGGGGATGAGAACCGTCTCTTGTCTATGGGCTCAAGGAACAATGGCTGTTCTAACGTTTTTCTCTTTCTGAAAAACAAGAGGGGAGGGTAAGAACCACCTCTTGTAAACGGACTCAAAGAACAATGGTTCTTCTAACGTTGTTCTCTTTCTGAACAACAGGGGGGAAGGGTGAACACCGTTTCTTGTCAACGGGCTCAAAGAACAATGGCTGTTCTAACTTTGTTCTTTTTCTGAACAACAGGGGGGGCCTTGTGGACTTGGCGTATTCGAAGGCTTGAACCTTGGCACTCAAGGGATATTGTCCTCTTCTGGACAAAAATAGTGGATCTCGAGGTAAAGGCCCCCCGGTGCACAAGGTGAGACTGGATCGGCGTAATGTCTCGCGAAGATAATCTGGATCTGATTTGATCTAATCGGTAAAGTTTCCATATAAATAGTCGGAACCATCTTCTTGGCGTAGGGCACAATGGAGTGGGGGCTTCGAGGGACTGCCCCAGCCGCACCTTGGAACATACCTTATCTGTCCATAAGCCTAACTCAATCTGGCGAGATCGACTTATGGGGCGAAACGATGGGGGGGGGATGAAGCTTTTTGGTTAAATATTGACTCAGGTGGCGATAAGGCGCCCGGCTTCGACGCGAAGATGCACGTGGGTAGCAACGTGTTTCTAACAACATGTAATAACGGTTGAATTTAAGCGGCCTCAGACCGTTTTATCACACCCCTCCATTCCGGGGGGAAAAAGGAGAGAAGGGACAACGATAGAGCTCCGTTGTGTAGGACTCGCTTTCTTGCAACGACCGTACCTTCATGCACCCAGCTAGTATTACCTTAATACATATGATTATTTTGATCTTTTGATTATAGGGAAAACTAACCTTTAAAACAAACTTAACCATAAAAGAGACATGGAGCAGTGGAATGATATAAAATTAGTACATATGGGACAAAATAATTTATACGTAATCTAATAGGTACAAATATATACACATACGAAAAAAAATAGACATTGAGCCACAAAATTCAGACATATACATTAACTAATTATATTACAAGAGAATCTAATTTAAGTCGTTCAAGACGGTATATACATACATGGAGATCCTAATCTTACGAATTACAATTAATCTACACTATTTGGTAACGCATTCCTACTAAGTGCGTTAGTGACCTGGTTATCGGGACCTTTTATATAATTTATCTTAAATTGGTACTCTTGTAAGAGTAAACTCCAGCGCATAATTCGGCCGTTGGAGTGTCGTACGTTCTGAATATAGGCCAACGGGCGGTGGTCGGTTCCTATCTGAAATTCTTTTCCTATCAAGTACATTTTAAACCTGTCAATAGCCCATATAATTGCTAGAGCTTCCTTTTCTATAGTGGCATATCTCTTTTCGCGTGGTAATAATTGGCGACTAGCATATGCAACTGGTGGACTTGTTCCGTCATCCTCATATTGAAGGAGTACACCTCCAATGCTTTCGTTGCTTGCGTCGGTCTTAATCACAAAGGATTTTTCCGGGTTGGGCAACTTTAAAATGGGGGCAGAAAGGAGCTTACTCTTGAGCTGATTAAAATGGGAAACAGCGACATCATTCCAACGTAGACGAATTCTTTTTTAAAAGGGAGCTGAGGGGCGCCGAAATTGCAGCGAAATTCGGGACAAATCGCCGATAGTAAAAAGCTGATCCTAGGAATGATCTTAATTGCTTTTTAGTATTCGGGAGGGGCATTTCGGTGATATCCTTAATCTTGTCCTCTTGGGGACCTAACTGGCTTTGTCCTATTTTGAAACCCAAGTATTTTATATTTTCGTCAGCAAAATGGCATTTGCTGGGGCCAATGGTGAGGCCATTTTTGTGCCTTTGATCGAAGAGAGCTAATAGGGTGGTTAAATGGTGACTCCATTCACGAGTAGCGATGTAGACGTTATTGAAGTAAAAGGATGCATTCGGAAGTCCATCTAACAACCTTCTCATGAGACGGTTATAGTTGCTACAAGCGGTTACGAGGCCAAAAGAAAGGCGCTTAAATTGCATTAAGCCTTTCTCCGTTGCAAAGGTGGTATATGCTTTCACATCGAGCCGGAGGGAAATTTGATAATACGCCTTGCACTAATCGAGTTCTAAAATGAACTTGGCGTTTTCAAAAAGGTGGAGGTTTTGGTCTACCAACGGGATGGGCTCGGCGTCGAACAAAGTTTCCGAATTTAACTTCCGCAAGTCGATGCACATCCGATAGGAGCCATCAGGTTTCTTGACCATGACGATTGGGGAACAATAACTAGAGGTGGAAGGTTCTATTATATCTAAACTAATTAAATTATCAACTTCGGCGTTAAAAGGTTGGCGTAAATGAATCGGCATGGGATAGGGTTTTGAACGGACGGGTTCTAAGGTTGTTAATTTAATATCATGCTCGAAACTAGTAGCGCATCCAGGCTTCTCTGAAATAACGTAGTCGAACTCACATAATAATTCTTGTAGCTGACTCTTTTGATGTGGCGTCAGCTGCGCGTCGATATCCAGGTCAGAGGGTTCAAAAGACTTGCCTGGTAGGGAAGGAAGAGGGTAATCGGCATCAAGTTGGATGCACACTGTCTGTATTACATTAAGGGACTCCGCGGGGTAATCCTCTTCAGGCGCCGATGTTTTGTCCAGTGCTACGAACGTATCTCCATGGGCGCGTTGGTGGTACTTTTTTTCTTTGGATCCACGGACAGTCTCCGTGTCCTTGTTTTAGGCCTTATCCCCTAAGGGTGTTAGTACTTCACACTCCTTTTGTGCCGACCTAAAGTCCTGGTTAAGGATCTCCGAGAATTCGGACGGTATCGGGGTTCTTATGGGGACGGGCTCCTGGCTTCTTCCTTAGCTCAGCCTTGAGGAAGGGCGGCCTGGGACTCAGGGTCGGAACTTACTTGAGGGCTCTGTCCTATAAGTACGGAACAGAATTGTATGGGTGCTGAAATGACTTCAGCCCAGCCATTATAATACTGACACTGCAGGTAACATCTAACGACGGGGAATTGGTTCGCCCGCCCAAGGTAGTCATGTACCACCGCAAATCTTTCGTGGTTAGGGTCCACTGGGGGGAAGGAGCTCGTTCGACACGATGAAACACGTGCACTCTTTGTCCCTGACCATAGTCGATACACGGCAGCCGTTTACACTGCCCTCCTCAAATTTCAAAGTTCCGGGTGAACTTTTGTCAAAAATAAAATTTACCTGGTGGCCTGACGGAGGGGGAAAAGTTGCTGCTTTGGTCTGTACCACCGGGGAAGCCGGGGTGGCATTAATCTTTGAACTTAGTGGGCTGGTCCACTTTTAAGCCTAGAATTTTTGAGGCAATTCCAGCTCATGTGGTTTTCTACACCGCAGGTGAAGCATATGGTTGGTCGCTTCGGGAAGAGTGATGGAGGAGAAATCTTAACGGGAGGTTTGGTGTCCCGTTGTTGGTTTTGGGGTTTTACTGGTGTCGGAAACTTCGTCGGCTTTCCTGGAAAGGGGCGTGAATTCTTCCTTCTTTCCTGGTTGGGGGATTGGTGAGAAGTTAGATTCTCCTTGGGGTATAAACTATCGCTTGCGGCATAGACATCCGCTTCTTCGGTGCACTCTTTAAAGGTCTGGCACCGACGATCCTCGACGAACGCGTTGATCTCCGTTGGGAGAGACGCCAAAAATTGATCCCGTAACACGAAGTCTGTTAAGGACTCGTAATTAGGATCAACCTTTGAGGATTCTAACCAAAATTTAAAATTCCTCTGAAGAATGTATCTGAATGGACGGAACGTCTGTCCGGGTTTAATACAACCTCCTCGAAATTCTTGGCGGTAGAAATCTGAAGTCATATTATGAGTGGACAATAACTCAGCTTTTAAGGTGCTGAAGTTAATTGTACGTTCAGATGGTAAAGATATGAAAATCTCGCGCAATTTACAATTTAACACGAGACGTAATCTTGCTACACCTTCAGCCTCCAGATCCAGGTTATTGATTTCGAGGATCTTTTCGAAGTGGGCTAAAAATGCTCCGAAATCTTCTTCATCCCTGAAATTGGGGAGCTTAAGTGGGAGATTAGGCGGGGCTTCTAAACGTGAACTGGCTGATTGTATTTCAGCTTCAACACGAGCCATTTCAATCTGATGGTGAAGCTCAGCTTGTCTTTTCCGTTCCTCTCTTTCTCTTTCTTCTCGTTGGATTTCTATTTCTCTTTCTTCTCTCAACTTTTCTCTTTCCGTTCTTTACTCCTCTTGAACGTACTCAATTAATTCTTTTCCGGAAAGTCCCAAAAATTCTACTTGCGCTTTGAAGATTTCGAACTGAGTCATATTTGCACTTGGGGGCGCAATAGTCAACCAACTAAATTTCGTGCAATAAGAATTATGCCTTCTAGAGAAGTAGCCTACCTAAATATGGGCACTGACCTATTTTTAATTGGTTTCTCGACCTAGAAAACCAATGACTAAAATCACGCAAAAAAACCCACAAACCAATTATTATAACACTTCCTTGAGCTACTCCAGCTTCTTAAGTTTCAAAAAAGGGATAGCAATCGTAAAAACAAAAGGGAACTACTATACTCTATTCCTATAACAAATAACACTAAGCTTTACTCGACTGAGACCAGTGTTTGCAAGAATATAGCGTTAAACCTTACACACTTGATACCAAATTTAAATAGTATATATATATATATATTTATATATATATATATATATATATATATATATATATATATATATATATATATATATATGTCATAGAATAGACTCTCAACGATATACCATATATAACTATTCGTTGAGGGAACTATTCTTATCTTTCGAGTGCGTGGTTATCTGGTTGACCGATGTTATTTATCTTCAATATGCATAAGAAGTGGAACTGAGCTCAAGGATAACAATATGGCTATCATTAATAAAATAGAGTTTTATTAATTAAAGTATCGACACCACACAAAACGGAAAATGTTTACATAAACAGAGAATGGAAAGGGTCGTGGGAATATCTGGCTAATCCGAAGATTAAGATGTGAAAGAGATTTAAAAAGGTAAACAAATAAAAATTAAAGGGATGGGCTGGATCTCTAAACCATTTAAAACACAGGGTAGGGTTGACCAAAGGTTAGATACTCAAAGGTAATGCTCAGCTTGAGGAAATTACAAGTTGTTGTGCAGAGGAAGGCGACGCGAAGGAATCTCCGGTCTGCTGGCGAGTTTCAGCCTACGGGGGGGGGGGATTAAATTATCCTGAAGTGACGTCTTGGGACGAGAACCGTTTCTTGACGAACGGGCTTGAAGAACAATGGCTGTTCTAACGTTGTTCTCTTCTGAACAACCAAATTGGGGGGTGAGAACCGTCTCTTGTCTACAGGCTCAAGAAAGAATGGCTTTTCTAACGTTGTTCTCTTTCTAAACAACAAGGGGGGAGGTTGAGAACCGTCTCTTTTCAACGGGCTCAAAGAACAATGGCTGTTCTAACGTTGTTTTCTTTCGGAACAAGAGGGGGGGTGAGTACCGTTTCTTGTCAACGGGCTCAAAGAACAATGGCTGTTCTAACGTTGTTCTCTTTCGGAACAAGAGGGGGGGGGGGGTGAGTACCGTTTCTTGTCAACGGGCTCAAAGAACAATGGCTGTTTTAACGTTGTTTTCTTTCTGAACAACAGGGGGGGCCTTGTGGACTTGGCACTTGAAGGCTCGAACCTTGGCACTCAAGGGATATTGTCCTCTTCTGGAAAAAAATAGTGGATCTCGAGGTAGAGGGCCCCTGGTGCACAATGTGATACCGGATCGGCGTGATGTCTCGCGAAGATAATCTAGATCTGATCTGATCTAATTGGTAAAGTTTACATATAAATAGTCGGAGCCCTCTCCTTGTCGTAGGGGACAAGGGAGTGGGGGCTTCGAGGGACTGCCCCAGCCGCGCCTTGGAACATACCTTATCTGCCTATAAGCCTAACTCAATCTGGCGAGATCGACGCATGGGGCGAAACGAGGGGGGTGGGATGAAGCTCCTTGGTTAAATATTGACTTAGGTGGCTTTGACGCGAAGATGCACGTGGGTATCAACAAGTTCCTAAACAACATGTGATAGCGGTTGAATTTAAGCGGCCTCAGACCGTTCTATCCCAATGTAGACTTACTTATTCAGTGCAAAGATTAATTCTATTTATACCTATATACGCTGTTTCATATTTCTAATTCATGTCCATTAAAGATTATTTTTTTATCTGTTTGTTTAACTATTTTTGGACGATCCTTTGGCCAGTAATAATTAATCCACTTGGCTTAAATCTCAATATTACACAAGTCCACCCATTACTGGCATTTACTGACTGAGGACACACTCAGGGGATCATTATCTTAATTTTGATCAAAGGGGAATCAGCGGCGTTATTCGTATTCACCGGAAGTGGCTACGGTAGGTGTATTGGATACACTTCACCTCCACTTCACCTTGGAGCAGCAATAAAATATATGTCTAGGAAGTGGGACTGGGATTACCCACTAACTAAACCTCGACACATTTATTCTTACCTAAACTTAAAGTTGTCGAGGCTTTTGAAATTTGATACGACAGTAAAGATATTCCTCTTTAAGTTCAAAAGAGTCATTAATTACTTGGAGAATACTTAGATTGATCTTCCGGATCGAAGACAACGGCGTCGAACACTACAATTTTTATACGATATGTGCAATGTTTAAGAGGATATTGTATAAAGGTTGCCAAAAAAACTTAATAAAATCCTTAGAGAATGTGTCAAATTTATCTCTCGTCCTCATTAACTTGGGAGTTTACTCGTCGATAAAATACATATATGAAGCCGTTTGCCGGGGATTTTTCTGTCGGGGAATTTACCGCACACCGAGTTCTGACTGCCATATTTGCGCTTTGGATCCGATCTGAGCGGTAATTATTGTATTCCTCCGTTGTGATTTTCATGCCTAATGTTATTACTATTTTAAATTTATCTTTATTATATCGGATTTTCCATTTTGCTTCATAATCTCTTTCTTCTAATTTCTTCTGCAGCCATCGAGCTTACATGGCCGTATTCTTATATAGACAATGGCTTCAGCGCCTCAGTCGTCGTCGACTTTTAGATATATTTGAACTAAGAGGGTTACTTGTTTCTGGGATGTCTGCAGTGAATATTGCGTCCAAAGTAGGGCTTAGGCAACCTCCTTGCTGTAGGCATGCCTGTAGATTAAATTTCGGCCTATTAGCCCCCCCACCCTATAATGATATCCGTCTCCCTCTCCATTTAGCAATCGCATACCATTTTCTTAAGTTTATTATTTAAGTCCATTTGAATGATCTTATACTGCATTCTTCCCCTCCTGCAATCTTTATTGTTATTCTACGGATTATCATTTTCGTGCTTTCTCTTTGTCCTACTGGTCGAAAATCGAATTCTCCTCCAAGTGTTCGACGAGCCTCTTGTATAAAATATTCTCCGAGTTTACCTCCAAACTCCATTAGGAAAATGGACAGTAATTCTCTTATCTGTTCAGTGGCTTTCCTTGTTTTACGACGAACATTCTCTTATGGTTTATATTCATAAAAAAAATATTATGTCTTCATGCCAGCATTAAAGATGTTCAGTATCTCGTTTATGATACATTGTGGACTGAATTAATCATTGTTAGGTAGGTATTTATTCGGATTTTCTTTTTAAATGAATTGATGATGCTTTGAAACGGCTCCATAGAAATACCATCTTCATTGCCCTCTTCTCTTTGTGTAAACATACAGGTTCAAGTGCATCTTTTCTATAATTTCATTTAGCTCCTTTGTTATATCATGTTAAATTTCTTCAGTTACCGCCAGAAGTTTTCGGACACCCCGGAATGATTAGAAAATTAGTTAAATGCATGGTCCTAAAACTTTTATTTGCCTATCAATATGAATATAACAGTAAAATAAGGAGGAGTAAATAGCAAAAAGTTATACATATATGCCTGGAACAATCAACTAGAATAAACAAATAGAGAATTTTCCAAAACATGTTATATCAGCAACATAAAAACATATATCAGAAGAAGTTCTTTGAAAATTACAGCAAAAATCAAACTGATAGAGGAAGCTCAAATGCCGAGTATATTAACATATACAGAGGAACCTTATTTAATGCCCTGCTGCCATACTAAAAACAAGAATAAACTAACTTGAATAAATGAGCTCAAGAAATAAGATGGGAAAACTCAGTGAGTAAGACAGCAAAACATTGAAATCCACTATATTGATAAATTACAGAACCATAGTTAAAATATTGAGTGCAAGACTACACTAATAACCTGTCAAACCAATATTAAACAAGAATATCGTAAAGAGCTCCATGTAGCCGATATCATGCAGAGGCTGAATTTGCCAACTCTTTTATTTCTGACATCAATGTTAAATACTCCAAAAATGATACCACTACCAAAATATGTGAACCAGTGTCCAGAATATGAATTTCATCTTCTCTGACAAATCATCGTTAACTTTTTTTCCCTGCTAAGGGTTAATTTCTTAATAGATGATGCCCAAAGAAGCCTTTAATCTCGATTGCCTGACTACAAATGCGAAGCATTTAAGTGGGTCTGGGAAGTTTATGCGTATAAATCTTTGAATTCTCTTGACCTTGTGATAGCAATTAATGCTACGTAGTCCTAATGAGTTTTCTCACTTTTTGGGCACCAAATTTGCCCAATGGGACAAACACTGTTTCAAAATGGTGGCACCATATTTTCTGATGGTAATACACCGATTCGCACGCTAAAGATGTTAATAATGGAGGCAAAATGCACAGCAGTAATCTAGAAGAATTCGATTTGCACAAACAATCACCTTAAATTATCATAATGAAACATATCTGGTGTGTCTTGGAGCAGCATTTAAGGATCCACTTTACCCTGCATCAAATCTAAATGAGAAAAAACAGGTTTTGCTTAAGAAAGGCTAAATTATATATAACAACGGGGCCGTTCCAAAAAAAAACTATACTTGAAGAAAGAGTATCGAAAATTTGTAGGTAATTTCGACAAGTAATTTCATTTCAAGGGAAAGAAATCTCCTGAGTCTCAAAAGCGGCTTTGTTTGGTAAAGTATATCTTCTTAAATAAGAAGCCACGTTATTAGTTTAGCCCCAGGCTACTGCTGAAAAGAACAAAACTGAGGGACAATAAGATAAAAGTCTAATTTAGTTCAACCTAGAAAGCTAGAAGTGGAAATAGCTAATGGACAAAAAAGAATGTGTAACGAACACTGATGGTATATAATATATATAATCACTGAAAAAAATAAGAATGTTAGTTGCATTCTAGTGATGTGTAGAGGCTCATTCTCTTGATGGAATCCTTCTCTAATCCATTTTGCCATCTTAGTTGTCTGGGTATCTAACTCGCCACTCAGATAAGTCACTTATGCCTGTAATGCGAGGCACGACTTTGAAGCTAAATTATACTCGATTAGGGCGACCTTTCGGTGGCCTACCATTTTCAAAGCTACGTTGGATATTCTGACAAACGGAGTGGAAGTTGATAAAATTTTGAAAACCTACTTGATGTAAGAAGAAATCCTTCTCACGAGGGTTTTCTTGCATAACTCCTGTTTACTGCTGCATTCCAGTATATCCAGTAATTTCTTAACAAAGTCAATGGAGTGAAAGTTAAAGAGTTGGAAAGTCATGGCTATTTTCTACAGTTTGTGATTTACCGTGAAATAATGGGGAAAGGGTATCGAGGCTTTGACCTTTTAAGACATTTAAACCTGGTACTAGTAGCGGCCAGCGCTTTTCCGGCCATACTGCCCACAGTTAACCACCTTCTAGCACAGCCTCCAGCCCTCAGTTCCTAGAAATGTACACTTTCACTGGCACACTGATTTTAAGGCTTGCAGCTTTATTTCTACTAACATTTAATCTTTGCTTTCTTCCATCACTTTCCTATATTATCTCTCATCATTAAATTCTAACATGGAAAGGTACGAATTATATGGCCGTAGGAAATAGGAAACTCCCTGCTGCAACTAAAGAGTGGAGGGCAGGCACGTATCACATATTTACTGCCTAGATATGACGATAATATATGATCACCTACCTTAATCCTTAGTCGATGCACCTCTCCCTATGCTTTGTACAGCGCCAAAACTTCAATTATACTATCTAAATAGGTTACCGTTGGTCGGTGTATTTTTGTGATCTTACCTGAGCCTGGATGAGTACCAGGCTACAGAGCGAGGTTCCTACCTAATGGAAGGGATGAAACCTCGATAGCTCTGGAGGTATTAGGTGCGGATGTAGTGAGTTACTCACTCTCTTGGCCGCCTCAGCAAAAATATTGGGGCAAAGAAATGCCCCATTCATAAAGGATTAAAACACGAGTAAAAGCGCGAGTAAACTGCGTAGTCGAAGCTCATTTCAGATCTCATCAGCAAGCTTGTAATGGCAACATTCGGGATGTTTATGATGATATGGGAAGATTTTACACTCCCACTCAGAGAATATATTTACATTGATAATTTTCTTTTAAAAATGTGTCTTGATTGCAAGAAGTGAAGGAGAAATGGAAATGCAATCACAAGCGAAAGTAGAAACGCTTCCAAAACCGGCTTCGTCCTCATAGATGCTGGAGTGGCAAAGTGACTCAAGGCACTTCTTCAACTGGTGTAGGGGCTTCCCTCAAACTATCTTCTACTAGAAAAGCGTTTTCTCTACTTTATTATCTTCTGAGTCGGTTTTGGGTAGCTTCACCTCAAATAATTAGGAGCCCATTATGTTTTCTCATGACAAAATTCTGAAGTTACCACGAAACCAGAAAACATGTTGAGAAACACGTGTTATCTGGTTTCATTGTAAATTCAGAATTTTTATCTTTCTTTCAACTTTCTTTATTATTTATAAAGTCAGAAGAATACTAAATTAAATTTACTGAAAATATTTTGGTAAGATAACAATAAATTAAAAACAAGGAAAGTAAAATTTGGTGATCGTATCATTTCTATCGTAAAATATATTTATATTTAAAGGCCAATTCGTTTTTCGCCCAATCTCCATCTCTTCACTCTCTCTCTCTCTTTCTATATATATATATAGGTATATTATTTTCTGCACTAGCAGGCAAAGCCTGCGGGAGAAGAGACTACTCTCCTATCAACAACTTCCCCCCTTGTTCGAAGAAGCGTGTTCGTCTATTTGAGGGATAGCTGAACCTGCATGTCAAGGTTACACATGTAGATAAGTGCGTAATATAGAAGTGAAATAGTTAGAAAAGTTATGTAAATAATGGCCAAATGGTACACATGTAGATAACTGTGTACCGTAGAGTTAAAATAGTAAAAAAATCAGCATGTAAAAAAAAGCATGATACACTAACGTTAGAAAGTGGTAGTTAACATCTTCTCTAAGCGGACTGGTCTTAGGCGGACCTTAGGTTCTTTGCTGGTCTTTGTTTCTGTAGTATATATATATATATATATATATATATATATATATATATATATATATATATATATATATATATATATATATATATATATATATATATATATGTGTGTGTGTTTGTGTGTGTACACACTCACGCGATACTTTGAGATTTTCCACATAAAATAAATGCAGTAAAACCAACTACTTTATTCTAAGTTCATTATCAAAGGAATATGAATAATGAACTCACAATAGCTCGAAGCTGCAAGTCCTTGAGGTCATTTCACCTTCTTTGTGATTTTTTTGCATATATATATGGGGAATTAATGGTGTATGCACCTTAATTCCTCAAAAAAGGATACAAAGGAACTAAAAGTGCTTATTACCATACAAATAATTTAATGATACTGAACGGCAAAATCTTTCGTTCAGAGCAGTGATTACAGGTCACTTTAAACTCTCGTTGTAACAAAGAGAGGACTTAAATTTTAGGTATCCTTCTTTTAAAAGTCAAAATTATACACCATTATTCAAGACAGTATTATTTTAGCTCTTTAACCCTTATTGTTAAGGATTCTGACCAAATATTGCCTCCTTATTTGAAGTTTAGAATGAAGAATTTCAATTCGAAACCTTGTTTGAAAATCTGGGGCACTTATTTTCATGATTTTTTAATTGATATTTTATGCATCACTTTTAGAATGTTATTGTTATATGCTTCTTAAGAGGTTGTGTCCTATTGAGCCTATAAACTAATGCCATGCATAAATTAGTAAGCATGACATTATATATATATATATATTAGTGTAGATTGGTAGTCTTTTTTGAATGCAAATTCTGTTGAAGCCCATAGTTGTAGATGGTAAATCATTTGTCCTATATTCATCTCTCTTTTTAATAAATGGGGTTTGTAAAAACCAAACTAAATTTTTGAGCTTTCGATCTTATTTGATCATCTTCAGAGCGTTTTTAGGTATTCTTTTCTCCCTTACCGATTAAGTATGATGGAGTGTGAATCAGGTTGAATGAAAAGAACGTCTTACGTCTTACGTCTTGAAAAAGTTAGAAGTTAAAAGTATATAGTTGGAGTAGAGTGGATAGTAATTATTAGGGTACAGTGGTGAAATGGAATGAGTAAGAGTTAGTCTAGGTTGCTTGGGTGAGCAGCCATTACTTGAGTTCTTGTCTTCAATTTATTTATCGTATCATTTTTTTAATTGTGTAGGGGCTCGCAGGCTTCTATTCTTCTTCAAAGATTATCTTTTGTTCTTTTGAATATTTCGCAGTTGTTGGTCAATTTTGATGCCTTTTTTTGCAGTTTTGTAGGGATTCCTTCACTATCTATATATTGGTGCTGTGTTAGCTCTATTTACCGGTTTGCGCACCAAGAATTTCCCGTATCGATTGCTCTATGCTCTATCGGGATCTCCATCTTCCTTTTTTCTTCTTCGTCCAGAAGTGTTTCTAGTTTGTCTCATATCATGAGCGCTCTTTTATGTAGGGATACATTTACTGGCTCCATCTCTATTTCATGGTGCAGATCTATCAGCCTCTTGCGCTCTCCTTCTTGTATTTGTAATTAATAGTACGCCGCTGTTCTGTACTCTCTGTAATTTCACGTTGTTGATTTTATTTACATTGCTGAGTGGAATTGCGAGATAGAATAATATTGATTTACAAAGAAGGTTGTATATTTTTATTTTTATTTTGTATTTGAGTTTTTTAACTGGTAAAGTTTCGCTAAGTTAGCTTTTGCTATTCTGATTCTTTCGGTGGTGTGTTTTAGGTACCCGTTTGTAGTTGTTACCTTTAGTCATAGGACCTTGCCTTCCTTTTGGTATCTGTACTTTTCTTCGTTAATCGTTACTCGTGATGTATTTCTTTGTCCTATACAAATAATGGTAAACATTTTTCATTTGTCCTTATCTTTCATTTTTTTCTAAATTATTTATGTTCTCGATTTCTGCAGCAGTGATTCTGACTGCCGTTGGTGGGTGCTTGTATGGACTCTTAACGATTATCGAGATGTCGTCTGCGAATTGAACGTATTTGGCGGTATCGTAGATTGGATTCGGTAGGTCACCTGTATATATGTTATATAACGTCAGACTGAGAAATCCTCCTTGGGGAACGCCTTGATTGATTTCAAAATCGGGTCCTCGATATCCTTCTATGCTGATGAGTGCTATGCGGTCTGTGATGTCACATATGCATTTTCTTACGATAGGGGGAAGTCGTAATCTCTTGAACTTGTATTTTAGGGCTATTCTCCAGACCTTATCAAAAGCCTTCTGCACGCCTCTTAAAACCAGATCTGCGTATTATCTGTTATATTTGGCTTTGGCTATTGTTTCTACAACTACGGTCAGTGCCGTCTCGAGAATTCTATCTTTTCTGAACCCATGTTGCTGGCTAGGAATTAGATCCTTGTTTTCTAGGTGTTGGCTCAATCTCCTGCTGATAAATTTTTCAAGAAGTTTTAACACTGTTTCTAAAAGAATTATCGGCCTGAAGTTTCCTGGCTGGTCAGGAGGCTTGCCTGACTTGGGCAAGAATACTATTTTCCCTTTTTTCAGAGGGTCAGGAAAATACGCGGCACTTATTGCCGCTTTGAAGATTTCTACTATTTTGGCAAGAAATACATCTGGTGCTCTTACCAGGTTTTTGCAGGATATCCATGTTTTTCCAAGAGCTCTTTGCTTGGTTTTGTTTAGAGTATTTTTAAATTCCTCGAGTGTTATTGGGTCTACTCCTTGTTCCATCATTACTCTCTCAGAAGCAGAGTGATCGGGTGTTACTTCTTCTCTTTTTCTGTCCATCTCTTCAACTATTCTAAGTTCATGGTCACGGTCAAAATCTTCGTTTTCTTCGGGGGATATGTTGAAAACGTTAGAACAGTGTTCTCTAAACGCGGCGTCAACTTGTTCTCGCTCTAGCGCATCTACTCCATTGTATTTGATGGCATTTTGGTTATCGGCTTTTTATTTGCTCTCACCCTGCTGATCTGCTGCCAAAATTTGTAGGATTTAGTTCGGATTTTCTATCCCGTCTATTATCTGGTCTCATCCTATGCGTTTCTATGTTATAATTGTTGTGTTCATTTCCGTCCTAATGATGGTGGGGCGTTCTCTATCACCTTTTTCTTGACCAATTGGCTCTATCTTTTCTCTTAGGTTTAATATCTATTTTCCAAATGTGCTAATTGCGGTGTATATCGATGATGTGGCAAGTTTCTAAAAGTTGTTCTCGGTATATGATTTTTTGTCTGTATCTATCAGCTTTTTAATCATGTTATTTAGTGCTTCATCTATCTCTTTCGGGGGGCATCGTTTAGTTCTGGTTGCTAGTAAGTTGCTAAGTCCTTAACGTAGCCAAGCCAGTTATCCTTTTTAAAGCTTTTAATGACTGGGTATTTTATTTGTATAGGGTCTGCAGACAATATTACTACTACCATTTCGTGATCGCTGATGGTGGGTGGGCCTCTTTCTATTAAATATTATATTGGAATTTAGATTTAGCTAGCACGATATCTGGTTGGGTTAGTTGCTCTTCTTAAGCCGATGTACGTAGGGAATTCCAGGCCGATCATCTCAACTATGCTTCTTGCTATTAGCAAATCAACATTTCTTCTGCTGTTTTTGAAATTGGCAGAATACCCTGAGGCTCTTGTTCGGGCGTTCAGGTCTCCTAAGGATAATACTCGTTTATTTTGTCCAAATACTTCCATGAAGTTATATATAGGCACATATCCTCTTTTGAGGGTTAGTACCCTTCCATAATTATTATTTCTCTACTTCAGTCTTCACTTTGATGGCTAAGTAGGCCTCATTTAATTCTTTCAATCTTGTAAATTTTATGTCAATTCGGACGGCTCTCGCTACTCCGTCGTAGTTTAGATCTTCTGTTTTCTTGAAAATCGTTGATTAATAAAAATATTTTAATGGGGTTTGTTTCCAGATTGATGTTGATTTCATTTAGTAGGATGATCTCAGAGTCAAGTTGGAGGTATAAATTACAATGTGAGTGCCTTTTGGCATCCCAATCTGACACATTGTGACTTATCATTTTGAACTTTCTTTTCCTTTCCATTTTGTATCATATTGTTTCAGTGAAGATCTTTTCTCAGCTTTCTTTAGCTCTCTTTCACAGGGGGACTTTGTTCGACAGCTTCTTTTCTTTTTAAATTCTTCTTTTTTTATATTAAAGCATATCTCTTTCGGGATAATTATTCCTCCACTCATTAGACATTTGTGGACTTCCTTATCTGAATTGGAGCCTTCGAATTCGTACTTAAAATGTCCTTTTTTAATCACTATGATGATTTCCTTATTGTTTTCTGTGGTAATGGATCTATCTTCAGGGACGTATACTCTCAGATTAATGCGCTTTTTTTCCTTAATTTTCTTCTGAGATTGGCGGTGGCATATCTCATTTCGGGCTTCTTCTATTGCTTTTCTCTCCTTTTGAGATTCGGAGCAGCCTGCCTTTGCTACAAGTATTTCTACTCCTATTCCATCTTCCTCTTCCTGTACTTGCTTGCCTCTAAGTCTATAATCTCTTTGTAACCCTAGGTTGATACTATTTAATTAGATGGAGGGCTCATTTTCCCCGCTTGTGTTTGGGTTTCTGGTGTCGGCATGGTGTATTTGATGTTTAATACGTCCGCCGATGGCGTGTTCTCCGGGAACCACATAGGTTTCAACGTGTTATTACTTTGCATTTCTTTAAGTTCCTTAGAATAGTTTCCAGGGTTTGCAACGTTCATTACTTCAGCATGTAGTATGGAGGCCAGGATGTTTAAATATTTTTCCAGTTTGAGCTTTATTAAATTTTTTGCCGGTACTATTTGTTTCGATGTTACCTTAGCTACTTTAGCATATGTTTGGTTTTTCTTTTCCTCCTCAAGCCTTATCTTCCCTCTCCTCTTCTTCTCGATAATCTCTCTTAATGGAACAAGCCATCGCCATCGTGCGATGGTTCCCACCACAATTTGCGCACTTCTTTTCTTGGCTTTAACAATCTTTCCATGTGTGTAAGGTTGAGCTGTATTCTGAACATTTTGTTTCTTCTTTATTGAGGCAGTCCCTAGGCGTATGTTGATCTAAACGAAGCAGCAGAAACAAGTGAGAATATTTATGAACTCATGGCTTTTGGTTTGGTCCTGGGCGTATCTTTAGGTTAAATATTAACAGGCCGTTCTCCCTCGACATACGTCCTATGCCTATTTCTCGGAATAAAACTTTAAAAACATGGATGTACTCTTGATTGTTAGTTTTGTTTCTGATTTTCACAACTTCCTTGACTTTAGGCCATTCTTGTCTTTTTTTCGATCTCTTCTTTTATTTCCTTCGCCGTATGCCCCCCTATCATGGATCTATCTGTCGAAAGTATATGGCCTTTTGGGCCTTCACTTGTAGAGGATTTTTAGCTTCTAGTCCGATTTTCTCCAATCTTGATGTGGCTTTTTCACTGAATAAGTTATCCATATCTTTTTTAATTTGACAAATGGCCACATAGCTGGTTGAGTTGTCTACGAGTCGGATGAGTACTATTCCTAGTTCTCCATATATCACGTTGAATATAAGAATGTGTTGCGGTTTTTGTGCTTATTTTATAGTCCACAAAGGGCCCTTTTTCGTTTTTTCCATTATTCTAATCGAGCTGCTTCCATTTTTTCGTTTAGCGTTCTAAGATGAATATGCAATGAAATGGCGAGAAGCCAGAAAGTTAGAAGGTGCCGCTGAAATCCAGATATTCGTCTGGTTTATTCTACTAGCGTGTCAGTGAACCCTACCAGCTGTCTGACGCCAGGCCCTAACAGTTTTTGCCCACTCCAAACGATCTGCCGCTCACACGGGTACTAATCGTCCCGGGCTAAGCTTCGGACTGCGCCGAATAAGCCGTCCGGTTAAGATATGGCTCTTATACTTGAGAGTATCTATAGAGTCTCAGCTTCTCTAACCGAAACACCTTAAAAAGAGGTGGGATTCAGAAGAAAGAAAAGATGTCAATGGTCAAGTCTTAGTAGAGTGAAGTCTTTTCAACCAGTCTCAAAATCTTGTTTTCCAGTAGGAAACGATGCACTGAGCTTCAATCAGTTATGAGGTTTGAATCGCTATCCGAAAATCTTCGTAAGAAAATGTACCAACGTCTGCTATCAAAATTCCTGAAAAGAAAATAGTTTTTACTGGATATATATTACGTCTTGCTTAAGCATAACGTCAAAGGAAACCAGCCAATCTGGTGAGTAGAATTTTTAGAAGAACATTACTGTTTGTTTCCTACTTATCGCAGGACTGCTGATTGCTAGCTTTTTTTCGTATATTAAGATGGCTTCTAAGATGTTCAGGCTAGCTTTATTTCCTTCTTTTCTTTTAATTGTTGTGCGCGCTCTCCATGCAGATGCATGGTTAAACACCTCGAAACGGTGGAGGTTGTCCTGTTAATATATTTTAAGTTATTATAAAGCTTGCAGTCTTCGATGGGGCAGATAAACTCGTGAACTATGTTGGCTGACTTTAGATTCGAGTAGTTTTGGCAGCTGTTGTTTTTCCTAAGGAGATTTTTGGCTTTTGTCGTTTTATAGTATATACTAAGTTGAATTTTTTCCATTTGATTCTGCACCTTGATATTACGGTTCACAATCTCCTTGATATTTTTTTCATCTATTTTATAGGCCTTGGAAATCTGATTTCTGTAATACAGTTTGATGTTGTTTACTGCTTCTTGATTACTTTTCGTTTTTTCCGTATCTTGAGTTGCATATTTAAAAATGATTGGAGTTGGTTTTCAATCAAGCTGTTTGAGAGATGAATATATGACAAGTGATCTGCCGTCTACAAAATGGCCTAAAAAAGACAGTTAGAAGAATAGAAAGTTGCCAAAAGAAAATTGATCAAGGCGAAATATAAAATGGGCTTCAACAAAATATGCATTAAAGAAAGACTGCTACCTATCTACACGAATATTAAAACCCATGACCTAGCAGCAAAAAATGAACGTATAAATATAGCCTTTCGTCACAATCTTATAAAAAGGCAAATAGAACTTTTAAAGAAAACCATCCCCAAACCTGAACGTTTTGTTAAGGAAACGCTATTACAAATTTAAGAGCTCGAAATTCTACATGCAACACGAGACTCTTATTAAAAAAGCTCTCTCTAACAGCGCTTTTTGGCATAAAGACCAAAAAGCCTAATATACTGTACAAGGGACGTATAACATTGCCAAAATCAACAATATCATTCATGAATCTCTCTCAGCATATGCTCTTTACTAGTGAAACAGAAGCTCTTAACCTTGGTTCGAACTGCCACCTACATACAAGCCAAATTTGATCTAATTTCAAAAAGGTTGAACTAGAATCCTTCTTCGAATTCTTGTTGAAACTTCAAGATCAAGCCATCATTGAAATTAACTCTAACCTAAAAGACAAACTACGCACAAAAGCCACCAAACAAAGGTGCTTTAATGGCAGAAAACTTATAACACCAGAGATACATTAGGCCATCAGCTCTCTATAAAACAACAAATAAATTGTTATAAGAAAAGCTGACAAGTCCAACATATACCTCATTCTAAACAAAGAAGAATATAACAACAACTTGAATACCATCGTAAGTGACACCACTAAATTTTAACGTATGAAAAAAGATCCAACAAAGGAAATTGAAAGGGAGAAACATACCATAGGCTTCAACAAAATTTGCATATCCATAACCTTATATTTTAATAACGAGATCTTTTGAAGGCTTGAATAATATTTTTTCATTTAGTTCGGTTGTAACCTAAGTATATTTACTTTTTTTATCCAAGTTATTTCTAATAATTCCTTTATAAGAAGAAGAAGAAGAAGAAGAAGAAGAAGAAGATGAAGATGAAGATGAAAAAGAAAATAAAGATGAAGATGAAGAAGAAGAAAAAGAAGAAAAGGGTGTTCAGGGTGTTGAAATAAAGAGTATAAATGGGATTAAAAAAGGTGGTTAAGATTAGCAAATAAGGCTCGTAGGCCACACCCCGCAGGGTTGCCTGTGTAACCAAGCTCTTCCTGTTAAGGAAGAGAACAGCGATTTGTATATATATATATATATATATATATATATATATATGTTGGAAAAAATAATTGGACCGGTAGAAATTTAACACCAATATTTCAATTACCCATTATATTACGATTATCCATCCAAATTTCTTTGTGAGTGTTTTGTTTTTATTGTAAATACATAGTTTTATTTATTAACTACAATGATTATTTGTACTTCTTTATCAGATCGTGGTATAGATGCTAAGATGCGTCACCTCATGAGTTCGAAAAAACAAATTGTTGTAGCTCGAATTGCAGGAGCTTCCTTCACCAGAACAGCTACCCTCTTTCGTCCTTCGAGAGCTACCATATCAAGGATCATGGCAGAATTCAAGAAGTAGGCAAAACCTCTAGCAGGAGAAGTGATTCTGACAAGACTTCAAACTTCGTTGAAAAGGACCAACAAGTATTGAAACCCGTTGTGATAAAAAAATCGCCGGACAACTTTCCTTAAAGTGACTGCAAAGTTGAATCAACATCTCACTATCGCAATTTTGGCCAAAACTGTTTGCCGTGAGCTCAATAAAGACAGATATGATGGAAAAGCAAGTAATATTCTCCGACGAGTGCAGTTTTTCTCTTTTCCCAACTGCAGGGCGAATTTATGTGTGGAGGTAGCCCGGGGAAGCTTTTAATCCTGACTGCCCTTTTCCTACAATGAAAAACAAAGGAGGGTCTATGATGGTTTGTACAGCCATATCTTGGAATTTGTTTGATTTAATCGTTGCACTGCATGGTAGGATCAACAGCAACCAATATATGAATATTTTGGAAGATGGCCCAATATGCACGTGGTTAAAAATTGGTATGAAGAGCATAGGAGTGAGCTAAAACACATGGAGTGGCCCCACAATCTCCATATTTTAATATTATTAAGCACTTGTGGTGCGTCTTGGAGCGACAAGTCAGAAGTCGTTACCTCCACCATCGTCTCCACAGAAGTATGTTATGGAATTAATGTAGGATCCTACCAGTCCGAAAAACAAACATCTTTATACTAACTACTACTACCTCTCCGACCAAACAGTTCTTTGTAGAATGATTAAATTAATTAATCAAACAACTTTTAAAGCGTTTATATTTTCATCATCTATGTATATTAATTGGGAGAATTTAACGTATTATAATTACTCTAATAAGACTTTGGGTACGAAAAAACGGGTTCCGATTTAAAGTAAAAGAAAAGAAAATTTTGCCATGGGTATAGGACCCAAATGGGAAGAGATCTCTTTTGAATCAAACTTATTTCCACTATATCTATCATATACTGTGAAAAACTGTCAGGTAGAAGGTAATAGATGGGATATTAGGAAACGATTAAAACCTATAATATTCATATGTTTAAACCTTTTTCAACAAAATGGTCGTCCATATGAAACTAATTTTTATAATTATCTATAGTTCAAGGGAATGATTATTATTTTACAATGCATTTACTTAAACTTTCCTTAATTCGAATAAAATAACTTGTTATATAAAATGAGTAAATAGTTTATAATTAGTGCTATAGAAAAAAATTGGTTTATTAAAACTAAAATTATTATCTATAAATTGATATACTGTAGTATTTAAAATATTTGCTAACTTGCTAACAATCACGGTAAATATTTATTTGGTGGCCATTGCGCAAACATAGCTTGTACACTGTTTACATTTTGCCTACTTTTAGAGCACAATGTTCGCTATATATCGGATACTTTAAAACTTAGAATTTATACAAGGTTTATTCGCTTATATGAAGCAAGTGAATGTATTTGTATAGCTAGCCAAGATCAATATTGCTCTGTTGTTTAGCGAAATGAAAAATAAATGTCTTGTTCCTATTTTCATTTAGCTGGTGACAGTCAACCTAACTGTTCAAGAGACTCAAATCTAGATTTTTATTCAAGAAGAATAGATAGAATTTCATATTTGATGTAAATGATGATAAGAAGGTATGATATATGAGATAGTAGGTCGCAACCTAGATGTTTCAGTGTATATCGCATTCCACGTGCTCTCTGTGGTCGTGCATTGTCTTTAACAGAGACAAATCCTTAGCGGTTGACCAGTGATGGATGCTTTCAAGTCAGTTTATTTTGAACTCTTTGCCGCTCTTCGGCGTATACTTTTGTTTTTTTTACTTTAGAAAATCAGATTGACAATAAAGATACTTTGATAAGGATTCCCTTAAAGAGAGACCAATAGTTTTATTGCTTCAAAGCCGAACGAGCATTATTCAAGAAGCATAAAGTCTTTTATTTTGCTGGCAAAAGATCTCTGAAACGAGAAGGAACTATTTTGTAACCCGTAACTAATAAAGAACGTGAAAATTTCGTTTTCCTTTTTTGGAGGGGCAAAAGCGAACAACGCATTTAAAATCATGATGGTTGTTCTTTAATTTCTGTTATTTTCAATATCAGATTAATATCAGTGACATTTAACAATGATACAGGTATGCTATTTCGGATTCATGAAAGCAACGTTTTATGAGAGTGAAGATTTATTTCAGCAAATAGCCGACATTGGCAGAGGTAAGTGTTTCATTTTAGGACGTTGAAGAAGTTTCTTCATTTAAAAAAGTATATATTTACGAATTTTGTTATTCCGTCAATATCTATGTCTATTCTAGTCCATATTTTGTATTCTCACTTGTTTTGAAGATCTTCCATAAAATATGAGACATATAAGCCAGATCGGATGAGACTATTATATATGTATTTTGTTTAAGGGAACATCTTCCACTGAACTTAAATAATTTTTCGCTACGTATAATATATCATATCCACTACTTTAAACAAAATATTTGCTAAAAAATTACTCATTTTTAAAGAAAACCCTTCTTGTTCTCCAAACGTATCAACCTCAAACGCAAACACCTCTCTAAATACCTATATGAGCAATCTCTAAGTCTTGAACCAGCTGTTGCTATATAAATGTATGTATATATATATATATATATATATATATATATATATATATATATATATATATATATATATATATATATTTATATATATATCAGCAATAGAACTGGAGCCCCACTCACTACTCCCGAGTTCAGCCCTATCCAAATACATTACTAAAACAGACATCCACACCATAAACCAAACTTAAATAATTTTTCAATTAAAGACACAGCAAACAACGAAAAGCAACTACGTACACTGGAATCTCTTTATATTAGATATAAAAACCACACTGACAAAAGCTCATTTCCCTTTTTATTACAACTATAATCACCCACAAATTACACACGCCAAATCACTCTCCATAAAACAACACCTATCTTTTAAATATTTCTATTATCTCCCCCTTTTTACAGTGAAGACACCCAAAACTAATTAATCTCAGTTTTATTTTTAAAAATACATATTTCCTATTTCCTAATAATTAAAAGCCCTGCATTTTTATAATTTGAATATTACCACCTCTGCTGCTTCCCATTTTCCATATAATTAATTTAGAAATATCTGATAACTTATCTAAAAAATTCTTATGTTTGTATATATTTATAATCTCATATCCTTGAGAATGGGTTCCTAGCCGAAACGTTGGTACTAAGAAGTCATAATATAATAAAGAATTTCCTAAATTTAGCTTGCTTATATATCCTAATATATATATATATATATATATATATATATATATATATATATATATATATATATATATATATATATATATATAATAAATTCAGTAAGAAAGACAAAACAAAGCAGGCAGGTCCCATCTTTAATTTCAACGTTTCGCATTATTACAAAACCTATCTTTAGGAGCTAAAAACAAATTCTAAATGAGTAATCTAAGCCTAAGAACATAAAGAACAGCACAAGTTCAAAGTGAAAAACCACAGATCAGAGAAAATCACAAAAAACGACGCCAAAAATATAAAATGAACGTTACGTTAATGAACAAACAAAATAGTGAGGCAAAGAACAGCAAAATATTTGTAAAGAGATACTATCAATAAAGAACAAACAAAGTAAACCCAATATTACAAAATTAAACAATTGAAATGGAAAACTATTTAGATTATTTTTACTAAAGCCTTTCCGGATAGAAATGCCCTCTTTAATGGTTTCAGTTTTTCAGAATTTCTACAGTTATTGTATCCAGCTGTCAAGGAAGCCCACTAGGTCAGATTTTTGAAAATATTTTCATGTGTAATTTTGAAGATAGACTCTTCCATGATTGCCCTTCTCAAATTCGTCCCTTATTCTACAAAAGATACGTTGAAGATACCTTTGCAGTTTTTTCTTCCGGTTCCTGTTCAAAAAGGTTTTTCGATTTTATAAACAATTTACACCCTAATATTACTTTCACTCAAGAATATGAGATTAATAATATGTTGCCATTTCTAGATGTTAATGTCTCTCGTACCCCTTCCGGCATTCAAACGTGTGTTTTTAGAAAACTAAGTTTCACAGGGCAGGATTTAAATTTCTTTAGTTTCTGTGATTTAACATACAAAATTGGCGCCATTAAAACACTCATCTTCAAAGGTTTTACTTTGTCTTCCACTTAATTTAGTATGCATTTTAAATTCAATTTTTTAAAAGAATACTTTGTAAAAAAATAGTACCCCTTATCTTTAGTTGAAAGCTGTATTAGGAGGTTCCTCTTCAGGCTTTATAAGCCCTCCACTTCTTTTAATGTCCCAAAGGAAATTGGTTATGTCCTGTTACCAGACATCAGCCCTTGTAATGACCTTCTCCGAAAACGTTTAATTTCCATTTTTAGGAGATTTTATTTTGAAATTAATTTTAAACTTATATTTATTTATAACAAAAATATTGGTTATTTCATTAAAGTGAAGGACAGTATTCCCACAACGTTTAGTTCTTGCATTGTACATAAATTCATTGGCCCTAGCTCTAATTATGTCACGCTATGGCTGAAACGGTTCAATGTTTGCATATGTTCGTGTTGCCTGTGATAGATTTCACAGCAAATTGTAGCAGAAAGTGCTTCGAGAGCTTATGATTGTCATTTGTAACAACATAGACTATGGCTTATCGATATCAGTTAGACAGTCTCATACTTTCCCAGAAAGATTCATTGATGTCTCCTCTCCTGAATTTACAATGGACATGAAATGGTGCAGCGAACAATGGATATAGCTCCTGTAATGTCATCCTCTACTTAGTTAATGTCTTTTCTCAACTCCAAAGAAACCTTGGTTATGAGATCTGCTTCTTTGGAAAATTTACAAATGTTCAGTTCTGTTTTTATAAAATTATTTCCTTTAATTAAATGAGCAATTGACAATTTATCATGAAACATAAAGAGTTTCCCATTGATGCATGCAATGATATGCAGTGGTATTTCAAAATAATTCTTCAGATTTCCGGCTATATTTCTTTAGTCTAGCTAACTTCTACATCTTCTGGATGGAGAAGAGTTCTTTCTTTATAAAATGGGATAGTTCAGTGAATGCCTGTCTCACAATTGTATCATAACTGTCTACAGTATCCTTGCCTTCTTTCTTAGTGTCTCCCTGGAGTTTTGATCTTTCAAATAATTTGCGACATTTTGGAAAAATATGGGACATGCTTCATATACTCTAGAAGGACCTAGTGTAAATCTTGAAGCCCATCTAACAATCACAGTCTTGTTACCTCCAGGTTTAGTGCTGTAATTTTGCTTGGTAGCAATAGAGTAAACCTAAGGGGTCTTAGCCTCTTAAAAGTCCTTGGCTAATTTAAGAAATAGAGCATTGTTCTTATTTTAGCTGCATTCATTAAAGAAGACCATGATTTAAAATTTACTCGCATTACAATTTTCAAGTCATCATTAGAATAATGGATGTGGTAGTCGATCCGTAACCGCTTCAGAGAATTAGATCAACTAGACATTACATTTGATTAAGCGATGTTTGTGTGATGAACCTGAAGTGAATTATCTTTAGGTTTCATAATTGTTCTAATATATGTAGCAGGACAGGAATTCGTCAAACCTATTTCATTGCCTGGTATATTATATATTATGATTGAACGTTGTAGAGGTATAGGAGTTTAGTATATATATATATATATATATATATATATATATATATATATATATATATATATATATATGTATCGAGGCCAAGGAAATAATAACACAAGACATCTGGGTTTAGCTTTGCCCCTCCAATGGTCTCCGGTAACATAAGAGAACGGGCAAAATGGTAAATTTGAGGAGACAGATTCCTGACCTCAACTCAAAAGGCAGGTCCTTCAAGGGTGTACTTATAAACAATCAATTCAAAAGGTGAAACTGCCTAACTCGTATTACCCTCTTTCAGAGCTACAAGACGCCAAGCCCGGGAGACCAACCTGAGGTCTCACCTTGCCAGTCCCCCCTCCATCTCCCCATTACCCCGCGGGAGTAATTTGGGTGTATAACAGGTTGATTCGAGGAAACGAGTCTTTTTATTCGTTCCAACAGAAGAGACACGAGAGTTACTGGTTGACACATTTTTCGAGTTCGAGAAGAAAACAGAAAAATCACCGGTAGAGAGTTTTCTGCAAGTTCAGGAGAACTTGCAATCCTTGTAAAAAACCAGATTGTACCAAGTTAGCTCGGCTCCATGCGAGCCGCAAGATTATTGAGTATCAATCTACTTAGTTTAAAGACTCCAAATCTTACTCTATCTGAGTTGGACAAACCCCAACTAGATAGAAAAAAGAAGACAACGAGGTCAAAGTCGCCCCAACCGCCTAAAAGTAGAAGGACCAAGCTTTCGTTTGAGCCTCCACCCAACCCAAAAGATACCTCGTGACGTCACCCATCAAATCGACAGTCAGGTCGACAAACGCCATCTATTGAGCAAACAACCAACTACTCAAGCTACTCCTATGCGCAAAAAATCTTCAAAGATAGTCTAACTGATCTCGGGTATTTAATCTCCATTAACTCATCTAAGAAAGAATAATCCTGTTGTATATGTTCCCGTGCATAATAATTAGTTTATTAGATGTCTGGCCAAGGACATAGATATTAACATAAAATTGTTTCCCTGTAAAATTCTATCTCGAATCAAGCCTCGAGAGCTCGCCTAGTAACCCCATTTTCTTTTAGACGTGTATTAGAACTGTATTTCTTTATGTTATTTAGTGAGGAGGTTTATGTTCATTAAAGTCTATTTTTTTTAGTAAAAACACTGTTTTAATTATCCTCGAACGAGTTGAAATGGCAATGTTTGATAAAGTCAAGAAAGAAACCCCTTTTATTCATTCCCTAGAATAAAAATAAAGATTATCACTCTTAGAGAACGATTT
The DNA here is from genome assembly GCA_963969495.1 of Ceratothoa steindachneri. NCBI lineage: Eukaryota > Metazoa > Arthropoda > Malacostraca > Isopoda > Cymothoidae > Ceratothoa > Ceratothoa steindachneri. Next base: position 64,921,748 of record OZ018319.1, read on the forward strand.
TCAAGCGATCACCGAGGCACGAACCTACGCCTCAAGTCAAAGTTTATTTGGTTTATGAAAGAATAATAAAACAAATAAACATATATATATATATATATATATATATATATATATATATATATATATATATATATATATATATATATATATATATATATATATATATATAATCTTGGCTAACCCACGACAAACGTTATCAAGAATATAACCCAAAGTTTTTTACCTTAATATAACCTAACCTAAACTAACCAAGCCTATTTTATATTAGTTTAGGCTGAGTGGCTTAACTTGAATTGATCCGATTACTAGACTTACCTTACTTAAACTAACCTTACACAAACTAATCTTAGGTTATTTGTTATTACAAGCCATACGAAAAAGAGTGACTGTTCTTTTAGATGACCAATAAAAGATCACTGCTGTGTCAGTAAATGATTTCCTTTGAAGATTCAATAATTTCTTTGGGCTTAATGATAAATACAATTAAAAAGCTAATATTGATTTCTGAATAAAACCTTAAAACTCCATTGCTAAGAAAAAAGGAATTCTTGCGTGTATATTAGCATCCTACTCACGATTTGGTACGATTTGTATAAAGTTAATTTAATCCTTCCTTTTTCTCGGCAATTCCAGTAGGAAATATGGCATGAGGATGTAATCTAATTTGAAGTGGAAATGTAAATTAAATTCTGATTCTAGAATTCGCCTTCTCTCGCCCAGATAGGTCTGCCGATCGAAGGTTAATGAGAGCCATGGTCACCTTCGCATGTAAGCAGATACTAGGAGTAACAGGTGAGTAGAAAGTTTCAGGTAAGCACTAGAGTTGATGTACTACATCAAGGGGCATGGTACGTTTTTCCTCCAGCTGATGTGCTACCTCTTCCTGGCACTTCTTACATCTTGGCTGCCAAGGGACTAAGAAAAAATAGAATGTTCAAATTTATTAAGATAATTTGTTATTAGTGTGAAATAGTAAAGAATTTTTAAGAACTTTTATCATCTTTCTCATCATCCTCATCATCACTAACTCTATATTTTAAGAAGGGGATTTTTTGGAGTATTTGAATAATAATTTCATCTTACTTTCGTTATGACTTATGTTTTTTTATCAAAGTTATTTCAAATAATTCTCTTATAATATCAAAGAACAAAAGGGAGAAGTTCAGAAATAAATATAAGTATCGAAATTTTCTGATTTTTCCAAAACCCAAAGAATTACAAATAGTGAAGTTCAGAAAATTTATTTTTATATATCTTCTATAACTCTATATTTTAGCATTTTAAAATTATTATAATTGGTGAAGTTCAGAACATTTATAAAAATTTAACCATGGCTGCTCTTTTTTAGATTTTAAATTTTAATCTTAGTAGCAAAGCGCAAGCTTCCCATGTGAGGGGGAGTGGCGAAGCCATTGCCTGGTATTCCTATTGGAAGAGGTTGGAAAATTTTCAAATCCTTGGATATTAATTGACGTTTTGTAACACTGCAAAATTTCTGTCCCTACGCCTTGGAGTTTAGCGCTTTTTGTTTGATTCACGCGTTCATCCCTTTTATATAATCCTAATCGGGAAATTAAGCGAAAAAAATTACTTTTATCTTTTTAAAGTTTCACAACTTGCCCAGGTATTAATTAAACTTCATGTAAATGTGTGAGGCTGTAAAATGTTTTTTATGAAATTCCACGAAATATACATGAATAGTAAGTGATTGAGAAAGTCGTGTTTAAGAAATTTTTCTTCCATTATATCTTCATGAATAAACACAAAAAAACAGAAGAATGAATTTACTTTATTTATTTGTGGTAAACTTTACATTAACCTGTAGCATTTATCATGAAATTTTTATTCAAATTGTCGTTATACTCGTTAATATCGTGGCTAATCAAAACCCAAATCCCACTCAATGAGAATATTTATGAGAGGATCTTGTGTTTTCTTTACCTATAAGGGGGTTATCAGTGTCTTGAGTCCATAGTTCAATAAGTGAATTTATAAAGGACGAAATTGCACAAGAAAATCGTAAGAAGGTAAGTGAAAGTAAATATTGAATTAAAATTACGTTACCAACATGTTTTATTGGCTGTGAAATAGGGCTTAAATTTCTTACCCAAAAGGCCTTCAGAAGATGAATCATATAGATTTAAATGGGTAGAGGGGCGGACATCGATAAAAATAAAATAGTTTGGATTTAATTATAAGTGACTAGTCACATATGAAGGTCAGTCAATAAGTTTTGCGAATTAGGAGGGCAAAACAGAGGAAGGGGGATTGCTGTTTGTGGGGGTGTTAGGACAAGTTATGACAAGGCAGGACCTGCAGCCGCACACTCCTGCTTCGTCTATTTAAGAAGCAGTAACTGATTGCAGATCGTCAGTCACAACTTTTTTAACAATGGAGAAGGTTGAGCAGCGCGCAGTGATCAAATTTTTGACCAAAGAAGTCAAGAATTCAAAAGAGATCCATAAACGCATGGTTGCAGTGTACACCGTCACCACCCCTTCCTATGCAACCATTGCTTGCTGGAATAGGCAGTTCCGCCATGGTCATTAGTCCCTTGAAGATGACCCCCATCCAACATGCCCGTCAGACTTGACAACGATGACAATGTGGCCTGTGTGGAGAGAATGATCCTCGAAAATTGACGGGTGAAGGTCAAAGAAATCGAGCGAGAACTTATAATATCACATGGAAGTGTTATGAACATCATCCACGACAATTTGGCCATGACCAAGGTCTCTGCCCGTTGAGTCCCTAAAAACCTCACGAAACGTCACGCCCCATGTTCGACTTCAACGTCGTCAAAGTTCGAAGGAGCTGCTGCTATTGTACAACCAAGACCTGGTGGGGTTCGAGTCACGCATAGTGACAGGTGATAAAACGTGAGGCCATCACTGGGATCCCAGGACCAAGTTCGAAAGCATGGCCTAGAAAGACAGGGGCTCTCCGACCCCCATCAAGTTCCGGACTTAACCCTCAGCCGGGAAGAACATGGCCACCATCTTCTGGGCTTCTGAGGAAGTGTTGATGGTGGACTATGCACCTCGTGGAAGGACTATCACAGGCTAATATTAAGCCAAGGAACTGGCTCGGTTGAAGAAGTGCATCCGTGAGAAGCCGCGCGACAAGTTGACACGTGGTGTCCTGCCCCTCCACAACAATGCCCCTCTACACAAGGCCAGAGTTGCACAAGCGGCCTTGCGCGAGTGCCGATTCGACGAGCTCAACCATCCTCCCTACAGTCCAGATCTGGCCCCTAGCGACTACTTTTTATTCCACCAGCTCAAGGCTGCACTGCGTGGACGCCGGTTTGGGGACGATGAAGATGTCCAGCTCGCCGTTCAGGAGTGGATTGAACAGCAGTCAGCAGATTTCTGGTTGTCGGGAATTCGAAGCCTCAGGGACAAGTGGCGCAAGTGCATTGAAGTCGAGGGTATTTATATGGAAAAATAATAGAACACTTTTCCTCATATCTCGTTTCCCTATATCCGAATTGAAAAACTTATTTATCACCCCTCGTACACTACTGCTATATTCTGGTATGTTTTTCTCTAGGAATCATCCTTGTGAGAGCACCTCTACTCCTGCAAATTACAGCTCTAAAGTGCACCAAATGTTCAATAAAAATATAAATGCCGGAATATTAGTGATTTCCTGAAAGATACAATTGTAACTAAAAAGGAAAGGGCTATGAATTCCTTCTCACTTATGCCCTTAATGCGCAAACCCTCACGTGATTTTAAAAATATATGATTTATAAGTTAGAAATAGCTCTACGTATTGAATTTATTAATATGTGATGTATTTGTGCCAAATTTGGTGACGCCTGATAAAGCTTCCTCTTTTAACAAGAGCCATGGGAAAAGAAAATGAATTTATGAAATTCATGTAAATTTACGAATAAAACAATATACTTTCTTTTTCTTTTGTGGGAAACTGCCAGTAGCATATTGAATTCCTTTTAAGGATTAAAAATAATTATTCGGAATATATATTTTTTTTCAGACAAACTTAAAATTGGTTTTCTGGCACCGCGCTATGAGGTCTCCACTTATACATCAACAACCCTTATCAGGAAAATTTCACGAGTAATTTAAATAATCTTTTTTATTATTAAAAGAATTAATTTTACTTTGAGATGAGCGCGTAAAATCCGGCCTGGCATTCTTAATCGGTTACAGGTATATATTTTTAGAAGACTGAAATTCAAGCTGCATATATAAATGAATTCTACATTTTCTTATTAATTATTGACCCTTCAAAATGGCTTGACTATAATATAGATTCATCTTTTGGAGAATTTATTTGTAACTAAGGATATGTTCAAAATAAAGAAACCTTTGCGTATTTGTTATTTAAGGGTGTCCCATGCATTATTCATCTCGATATGGTATAATTTTAGTTAGCCATGGATATGTGACATTACAAGGTTTTTACGCTAATAAGAAACAGTAAAGCAGAAAGTTTTCTCTGAAAAATTTAATATTCTTCCTGATTTAGATATGGTGCAGTTCGTTGCATCTAATCATTTAAGATGTTGCAAGATTGTATTCTTTTAGGATTTGTTTGCTTTTTCGCCTGTAAAAGAACTAAGTGATTAAATAGCATAATTGATGAATTGAGAATAAAAAAATTTAATCGAACTTCTGATGTATCGACCTGTCTCTAATTAAGTTTCACCAATTTGATTTTAAAAAAGGTAAATTTTATATCGTATTAAAAAGGATTCTATGTCATATACAACTTATTAATTTATGTTAAAACGCGGCAACAAAAACCATTTTGGAAATCCCCGTAGTTGTATGTAGCTTCATCGACTACATAAGGTTGCTGCTCTTTCCCCGAAAATATGGCTATGGTCTTTATATATCATTAAATATTAGTTTTAAGGATTGTTACATTTCTGCAGTGTATAAATCTGATGAACCAAATCTATCTATTTACATATTCGAGTATTTGAAAATTTTCTGACAATATTCCTTGATCTGGAATCCTTTTAAATGGAGCTGTTGATCTTTGTTAGCAATTCTTGCGACAATGTTACAATAAATAAAGCATAAATGAAGGACATACACTTGTAATACTTCTAAACCTAATATCTGCATATAGGATTCTGGAAAACCATACAGAGAAATAGTACATATTTCACGGCTCAGACGACAAAGATATGTTCAGAATTTTTTGTCTTATAATTGGTATTTCCAAATATCTGGATAAGTGAATTTGATTTTTTAATATTAATACCATACCGCATCATAGCTTGATAGCTAGCTACGTTAGAATATATTGTGGGATTTATTATTATAAGTTTATTAGCTAAATCATATAGAAATGCAGTTATTTAAACATTCAAAAGGCGAAATATAAATTTAAGTCAAATTTTGCAATTTATCTTAATTTTTAATATACTACCATACTTTGGTGAAATGCTATATATGCATTCAGGCTCCTTATTTTTACCTTGTTAAAGATTGATTGAAGTTTAATGGGTAAAATGAAGCATTCAACTTGATTTGAGTATTTTAAATTCCTTTTTGTTCTATTTATATAATTTCTTGATATACCAGTAGATATTGCTGAATAGTTTGTTTTAATTTTACATAAAAACTACTTTTCAGAAGGATAAAGACTGATTGGATGAAGAAAATGAAATAAATATCTATGAAGAATTGATAAATCGATTAAGAAAATTAAATTTCGCTTATTGCTTAGCACACGACTGTGAATTAATTCATGCGTATAATAGCAAACAGTAGCTTCACGATCCACGATATTTACCATACCTCTAAAATATCCTTGGGTCTGACCTTAAGCTCTTGGTTGCAAGGCTACTATTTAGTAATAAATCCGAACTAACGTTAATGCTTTGCATAAATCTTTCTTAAAGCTTTGATAAAGGTGTTCTATCCAAAGCATTTGATTAGAGGTATTTCCTAGCATTCTATGCACAACCTTAATTCAGCTTAAAATAAATATAAAGTATGTAATTATAGACTGAATGCTGCTTTTAACTTGCAGAAATAAATAAATGCATGACCATACCAGTAAAAAATGGTATGTCTTTGCGTTTTTGTCCTGGTTCTGTCCAAGCCTGAATTTACTGATAATTGGGTTACTGAATATATACACACATAAATAAACGGATCCATTTAAAATAGGGCGGTTATCTTGTGGTCTTTACCCATGTATACCATGTAGATCGAAAAATGTGCACATTTAATATTAATGGTCATGAATATCAGAATTAATCTCATCTTGTCCCGAAAGACCACAATTCCAACTATGTTTAATTCCCTTTAAACTATCACTTCTCCTTACGGCTATACTCGCAGGCAACGTTCTTGTTCTGTACACATTACTACCCATTATGTATGTATGTACATATCTTCCTATCCCCGAAATAGTTGCGTTCATTTGTTTTGTGTGCGCGCCGAAGAAAATCAGAATTTTTCGTTACGGCGTAAAAGGTTTTGTGGATATTTTTATTTCTCCGATTGTTGATATGCGTCGTTTGGGGAAGACATAATATATGCAAACCTTTAATTCCCTTCAATTGACACATTCTTTTAAAAGTCTGTGTTAATGTACGTATACATGTAGTTGTTATGTAAGAATAGGTGTACAGTCTAATACGATGGCAGGGCGTTTTTGTGCACATAATCTCAGAGTAAGCGTAGAAGCAACTTTATATTTGATTATGAGACACTTTAAAAAATGTCAGGGCCTTCCACGTCAGAAGATTAAAGGTAAAGGGTTATTTACCATTACCAGAACAATGGCTTCACTTTTGTTTATTAGTTAATTAATTGCATCACCCGTTCCTTTTCATTTTTCTGTCCAGATAATGAAATATACATAAAGATCATAATGACAATAACTACCAACCATGAAGGGACCAAAATCAGGTCTTCCTAGGGAGAAAAGGCCTGAAATATGGGGTAGTATTATTTGACTACTAAATATGGTAGGATCAGTAATGTTTCGATTGGTTATATAGGTAGCACCTGCGTGGCCGGTGCTGCTTGCATGTATGCAAAGGACTCAATACAACATCTGAGTCGGGATTTCCACGGCCAGCAGACAAACATTTTGCGGTCTCTTTAGCCGAGAGTATCAAGCCAGAAAACTAGATATTTAAATTCAATGCCTTATCCACTGAGATAGAGACTGCTTCGCGTTATACGGTCTAAAACATTTCCTTTGCGAATTGAAAAAAGAAGCTGTTTTCTAATTAACGCATTTTTAATCACAGACGTTGTCTAGAAAATGATGTCGCTTGTTATTTATGTTTTGCGACGTGACAATACTTTATACACAATGTTATTGATGTTTCATTATTCACTTATTACATTTTTTTTATGAAACAGCAAGGTTTGGAGTGTATGATAGCAAAGAATACTATTATAATTGTCTTCCACCTTAGAATTAAAGGAAGTGTAATATTTTGATTGTTGTAAAAAAAAACCATTTCTAATCAATGAATGATTAAAATTATTAAGCAATCCATTTGTAAGGAAGAACTATTTTAATTTGTTCTATTTAGTTGTTGAAGTGAATAGTTTTAATTTGTTCCTCTTTCCCAATGAATTCGTTCAATAATTCAGAATTTAAAGATCGAATCAGATCATCATTCATACATTCTCTCATTAACGATTATCGTTCATTTCCATCAATATGTGAGAATTATATATAGAAGTATAGGGTGTAATAATGAGAAAGGGGAAATCGGGCAGAAAATTGAGGGTGTCAAAATAACCATGAATACTCCATATAGTGAGAGTGGGTCGAACAAAAGGAAGTCAAATTAGAAGGCTAACAATGAGTATTCAGCGAATTTCAACGTTTAAATAGAGAGAGTGACATATAGTGATTGTGAGGCATAAAGAGTTGCGACGTGAAAAAACATTATGTGAAGAAAAAGGTTTTTAGAGAGAGAGAGAGAGAGCAGAGACTACTGAAATAGAAAACAAGGGTGAGGATGATTACTAGGAAAAACGGTTCACTGTTAAGAGAATAAAAACAAAATAAAAATGAAGATGAAACCAATAGCATTGGACTAAATTTCGCTCTCTATGCCTCTTAAGTCTCGTTGGTGACAAATATTAGAAAAAAAGACAACATTAAAACACCTTGACTAAAGACACTTCCTATATAGAATGGACTAGAGGTCAAATATTTAACTCTCGGTAACTTTTGTCGATTTCTTACAAGGTCAATATATCATGATCATCACTAACTCTATAATTTAAGAAGAGGATTTTTTTAAGTATTTGAATAATCATTTCATCTTAGTCTGGTTATGACTTATGTTTTTTATCAAAGTTCAGAAATAAATATAAGTATCGAAATTTTGTGAAATTTTTAAAACCCAAAGAATTACAAATGGTGAAGTTCAGAAAATTTATTTTGATATATCTTCTTCTATAACTATATTTTATCAACGTGATATTTAGAAAAGGGGGAAATTTAGTTTAGAGTTTCCTTTTAAAAATTTTATAATTGGCGAAGTTCAGAAAATTTATAAAAATTTAACCATGTCTGCTTTTTTTAGATTTTAAATTTTAATCTTAGTGGCGAAGCCATTGCCTGGTCATCTTTAGTATTAATGTGAGTTAACAAAGCAACAAGCTAAGTTAATTGTTTTATTTAGTCTCCCATTAAAAATCTCTATGCCAATTTTGGCTGTTAAAGGAGTACTAAACCAGGAAAAGGATCGAATGTTTGGCAAGTCACTTTCTATAAACCTCATCTCCGCACCCGCATCAAAGAAATGTAGTGTTGCTGAGCGCCGATCACTCCTTTCTCTTGGAGAGGGGCGAATGAAAGTGATGAACGTCGTCAAAGTGACAATTTATAAAAAACATCAGGACGGCTTTCGCCAATCCTGTTAGAGGGGCCAGCTTGCGCTTTTCATTCAGAGCTTCGGTCTGTCACCTACAACTTATTTGGCAACAGGTTTTGGTCACAAAAAGTAAACGGTTTCTAGAAAATGTCCTTTTAATAATTTAGTCTTGGCCTATCTTTATCTCATCGAAAGTTATTTTCTAGGACTAAAGGCAAGAAAAACCCTTTATCTGAGTTTACCTAAATTTGCTTTAATAATTTCATTTTGCAATAATCGTTTTTTTATGGCCAGTAGCAATTTGGTTCTGTAAAAGATTAAAATTCAAATTCTATTTTAAAAATAACCGATAAAACCCTAAAAAAATAAAGAAATCTTTCTAAATTTTTCACTTTTGACACTATCTTTGATGATTGTTTATTAACCAAACCAAATTTTAGCGAATGTTAATTAAAATAATGGCGAAAAAGTTAATTAATTCATTTATTTATTATGACATTAAAGCTCTCTAATGCTTCTATTTCTATGGAGAATAAAATCATACGTTCTCTCTCATATCTATATCTTTTCTTTTTCTTCTACTTGGCTTTTCCTTACCCGAGGTGGCCGTTCTTGATGAGTGGTTTCCAAAGATTTCTGTTTAGTACACTTCTTTCGTAAAGGACTCATCCATTAAGGTTTTGGCAGAGACCTTACGGACAGATACCCTTCCTGACTCCATCTCCCCTTATTTGTAAGGGCTTGGGACAGGCACTGAGTTGAACTGTCATGCACGCTCAGTGGCTAGGTAAGGAAGTTAGGATGATGGTCCTATAATTTCATGGTGAGGAGGAATCCAAACTCTTGAAAATCTCTTCTATGATCACCTTAAAATATCGGGTCGAATTCACAGCCGGATATTTTAACTAATTCCTCAATTCTTAGCTGATGTCTTCCAATTGGGAATTAGGTATTCAAGGGATTTGCCTTTCCTGATATTCTTGTGCTGAGCAAATTTTGAAAGTAGTTCTTTTTTTTTTCCTTCATATTTCTACTTTCTTTACTTGTATAAACTTAATGAGTGACATAAAATATAAAAGCAATGGTAATAAAACGGCTTAGGTTTGCTTATATTAGTCAGAAGTTTATAAGATAATAAATGTTAATGTCATGTTACAATATTTGAAAGTTCAATTTATTTAGTAAAGCATATACTCACCAGTTATCTGAAAGTATTAGTTATCATAAGTCAAATATGAGTAACTTGCGCTTAACATACTTAAAATGGTCAGTCCCTTTTAAGTATATTATAGATGTCTTGGGACACGCCACATCCGCGTTGAACTATGTAGTAATGGCTTAATCATAAAATATAGCACTCAAACAGCTTTTAGACACGGGCGACACTATATCTCACTATGTTGGTCGGTCGGTCCATATTTTGACTTTTGTGGGAGTTGATAATAACATTCTAACTATTCGGGTAATTCTAACGAAAGTTGAAACCCTTATATTGATTTACATTTTTTTTCGAGTGATATAATTGCCAAAGTCCTCGCAAGTTTAGCGCGGGATTATTTTGTTTTGATCATAAAATCCTAACTATTCTCTTGATTCTAAGGAAATTTGAAACAATTGTGTTGTTTTAGATTCTCCTTTGAATGATAAAATTGTTAAATTGTTAAGGTCCTTTCAAGCTTGGCCCAGGAATTATTTTTTTATTGCAATAACATCATAACTATTCGTCCGATTCTAAAGAAATTTTAAACCATTAGGATGTTTTACATTCTATTCGAAGGATATTCCGGGATATATTAAACGTTTTGAAAGTATTAACGTTATAAATAGGAATAAGTGAGAGCACGCGACTTTTGGTCAGGAGACCTATTTTCTCTACACTGTTAGATTCATCTGTTTAACAGTCAATCAAAGTAAATACGCATTTTTCCACTGCCCAATGTAGTCAAATGTATATAGCCATTGGTTGATTACCCTCATTCCTCAACTTCCCACATAGAATATTTGAGCACACTTGACTAAGTAAGCTACTAGCAATCCTTTTGGTGATAGAAAACCAGTAAAAAACGAGTTTGAGATTCATAGCTCTGCCACTTGATGTGTTTATTATTTAGGTGTTCTTTGCTGCTGTCTGTCACACGAATGAAAATTCCAATTTTTGCAAGGAAAGAAAAGCAAAAGTTTTAAAAGACCGATGGAATTTTATATATTCCTGCTACAATAAGAAAACATCCTCGGTGATTAACTTATGCCTAGAAAACACAAGATCCTTTGGACTCTTTACATTTTAAGGCAGCGAATTGAAGTAGCCTTTAAAATCTGTGAGGCTTGAATTGCCTCGCAATAATTAGTTTGCCATTTTTAGCGAGTTATTCTGAACCAATTCATAAACCATTCCCAAGGGTGTTATTTCTCATTATATATAAGTTACGATTCACTCATATGAACTTCTCATTCTTTCATGATAACTAGTTTCTCTTTGCTTTTATCAGTCGAGGGAGCAGATGAAAAATTCTTTTTATTTCGTCTATCTACTACAATTAAATCTAGGATTTATACACATCTATACTACAAAGGGATAAATGGTGATATTTGAGTAGGAGTCTCTTAGAATTACAGAATTCAGTCCTTCACAGTAATATAGGAAATTTTAAATCGCTCTGTTGGAGAACATAAAGGTATTTTCTTTATTCCTGAGTACAATTAATATTTATTACCGGTCTATATCCTATCAAAAAGAGTTGATTGTGTGAATTAGGTTGATCCGGCTTTGCGTAAGTTCAAATATAATTATTCAGGAGTAATTCGGCATTAGACAGGTTGATATAGTGTTGATTTTCAAAGAGACTCTCAATTTGGCTTCTCTATGGCGTGGCCTAGTTTGATTTGTTCATGATTCATAGCAAAAAGGATTTGATACTAGGTCGATCAAGCGTTAAATTGCTCATCTGGCTTAGAGTTGACAGGGGAAAAAATTATTTTACCTTAGTTTTGTGTGAAAAGAGTTTATCCTGGTGGAATCCGACTGCGCAGGTTCAATTGTGTTAAAAATTTGATCTGCTTCAGATCCATCATCCTTGATACGATTCGACATTTACCATTAAAATGACTAATTTTGCTTCACTCCTGCTTGAAATAAGTTTATCCAGCTTAGATTTGGTTTGGTTAGGTAAGTTTTGATTAAAAATGTTTGATACAACGTGACAATGGTAAATTTAGTTGTAATTATCTGACTTACAACGTACGAGTATGTTACTTTGATAAGTTAATTGAAATCTTAGATCCAATCACGTTTAAATATTTTGATGTAGCTTCCACCTATTAAACTGACTTAGGAGAAATACATATGTAATAAGTTTAAACTTTAACATTGTTCAATTTATATTAATTTTTGGGTGGCAACTACAGTTCGGAATGATCAAGATACCTCAAACAGAAGTGATGGTTGTTCCATCCTATTAAAATGATTAGAGGAGATTTATATAAAAAGAAATATTGCCTATAGATAGGTATTCCTTTCCTACCGGCAATTTTGCTAAAAAATCTTTTATAAAGGCAGGCCCTTTGATTTAAAAAACCCATAATGTCCCTAACTCTCATTTAGTCCTCCGTTTCTTTCCCACAGCGTCACTTCTGACAAACCTGCTCAAAAATGGCATACTGGCCACTAAAGAGAGAATTTACTTGCTAAATGATCTCTCAACCATGTTATTTTCACTCGATTCATAGAGAATTCCGCTCACTTTTGAGGCCAAAGGTTAAATATTACATTTGATTCTTCTTAGATTGCCGCTATCTAAAAGACAATTAATGACGTAATAACACATTCCCAAATGCATCCTCTTAATGGATTGCCTTTCTTTGCACTCGGGAAGGTGGGGCTTATGTACTTACGAGTGAATGCGTGCAATAACGGTGTGGTTTAAGTGCTGAAGACAGGCATTATATTCTTGCGCAAAAAGTTTTAATGCTGCTATTGAAAAATAATTTCTCTTGCCTCCAGTAAAAGAACGAGGAGAGAGTTCGTTTAAACTGTAAATGTGTTCTGCACTCAGCGGAACAATTTAACCATTTAGCCGGAAAAGGGGATATTCACTATAAAGACCGCAATAATAAAACTAAGAACCTTTAGAGATTCTGCGTTGTGGCCTCTTATGAATTATAAGTATCATAGAATTAAAATTGTTTAGGATTTTATCCCTGAAATTGAGTATAGTTGAACTAGAGTAAACTTTCAACCACTCGTACTTAACTTACTCTACCTGATAACAATCGTATGTGATATTTAAGCTCTTAAGGAGCGATTATGATGATTCCTGTAGATATTAACGAATGTACTATTAAAAGCTATTACTAGGAATGACCTTTATATAGAATTTGTACAATATAATGGAAACAACAGCTATTTCTACTATCAGAATTTTGTCAGCAATCTTTCAGAAATAGATGCTCCAATTTAAAAGAAAATGTATTTAAATCCATTGCAAATCCATCATATCTGATGATTTTAAAACTTAAACTCTGTGACGTTTGGTACTTATGGTCAAATGCGAGACCTTTGTGATTTTTAAAGAGGGAAAATTCTTATAGAGTGCCGATTACTAGCGCCAAGGTCACAAAAACCTGCTAAGTGGGTTTCATGGGTTAGGAAAATTTTGTGCCGAAATAATTTTGGCAAGCAAATGAAAATAAAACCAGGTCTAGCAGGTGTGCCTCTTACCTTTGAACTAAACACTAAATTCGTGATCGGGATCGCAATGCAATAAAATGCACTGTGTCAAATAAGCTCTAGGAGCGTTTGCAGAAATAAACCAAAACCTTGAACACTCAGTGTGGATTATTGGAGTAATTGTTTATTAAGATCTGTTTAACAACAATCAAACAATTAATGCTAATCAATACAGCAATCAACTTCGTCGTTTGAAAGCCTCTTTGGGCTAAAGGCGACCCTCTTTATCAATAGAAGGCTATCATACTTCATCACGATAATGCCTGTCCTCCTACGAACAAAGATCTCTTGTAGGGACTCGTGTTGGAAATATGTAATGCTTCATCCTCCCTATTTTTCCTCTCTTGCTCTTTCTGATATACACATATTTAGGGGATTACAGAAACATCTGGATGGTCTCGGGTTGACATCAAAAACAGAACTTAGAAACGAGTTGTATTCATATTTTGATTAAAACCTGAAGAACTTTTCAATGGTACTTACTATTTATAAGCTTGTTCACAGATGGAGATAGGTTCTATAAACCAATGAAGGTTATGTGTATGATTACATATCTCCATTGTCATAGGTTTTTTAATTTTTTATAGTTACCTAAAAATTGGACATTATTTTCGTTTTAATCTTGATATTTAATGCCCTACTGTATTAAAAAACCCAAATTACTGCTCTAAATGTTTAACGTTTATCAGGGTGATGCCAGATCCTCTAAAGTCATGCAAGTGAATATGGAAACCAATTTATTTAAGTTATATTTACACCATAGTTATATTAGTATTCGAGGACCTACGCCTCAACAAAGATTATATTTTCTTCTCCTTAGTAATAATTAGAACATTTGAACTGTCATCTTTTGCGCTGCTTCATTGATACCAGTTTTGTTTATATCCCTGCATACTATTTGGCTCCTTACCATTTATTTAGAGAACAATTTATTACTTATTTTAACGATGGGTTGCTAATATTTTATTTAATTTATTACAAACTATTTTAAATTAACTCTTTACTGAGTTTTACACGATGTATGCACAGAGGCGAAATGTTTATTTTTCATGTAGTTTATCTTTGATATATCGTTTTGAAATGTTTAGTATGTTGTACTAGTCGAACTACATTTGTATAAGTGCCCTGTTTCAAAAGATATATTCATAATCTTGGCATTTTAGATATCATTCCTTTTATTCTCTTTTATTATTATGATTTCTTATCCAAATTTTTTATCATTCTCATTTATCTTTTTGAAATATCAGTCAATTAATAGAAATGTTGTATTATTAATTCGTTATTAAAATATTTTTCAATATTAGCCTATTTGGCTGAAATAATTGTAAAACAAATTTAATAAAATCTTCTAAACACGAGATACTTGAAAACTAATTACATAAAAAGATTAGTTCAAATACGAGAAAATGATATTTCGATTTTAATCTTTAATTATACGAGAATAATTAAATAATTACTGACAATATACTCCTTCTCGTCTAAGAAGCAAGCAACACCCAAGATAGTCATTAATAATAAAGCACTGTTAAGTAGCCACTGGTTTTCGATATTTATCAGAAAATTTACCAGATATGAATGAATCTGCAAACACTATACAAGAGCATGTGTAAATTGGAATCCAATGTTTTGTGAACATTCCTTTATTTAAGAAAATAAAAAGGTCAATTAGTAATTAGTAAGAAGTCTAATCCTAAGCTTATGGTTTACTTGCATAATCATGTACCTAAAATATTTTCATATATATATATATATATATATATATATATATATATATATATATATATATATATATATATAAAGGGTCTTTCAATAATGTCGCTTGATTTTTAAATGTAAATAAAACAAGTTATGTGTGATATATGCACTCAATTTATTTTAAATTTGAAAGTAAATTTTATGGCATTAAGTGTGGAATATGACGTCCTTCAAATGTCCGCCGCGGCTTTGCTTGGTGGAACGTATTCGGAAGGCCCAATTTTTAATGATTTTGTCGCAGAAATCTGGCTAAATTTGCTGGATGTTGTTCGTAAGGTTGACTTTGAAGACATCAACTGTTTGAGGATTATTCACAGAATCCTGCAATTTAAGTTAGCCCCAAAGAAAGTAGTCTAACGGCATTAAATCGCATGATCTTGGTGGCCAATTGACGTCGCCGCCGCGCTAGATGACCCTTTCCTGAAATCGCTGGTGCAAAATGCCTATCGTGGCGTGCGCAGCGTGGCATGTAGCTCCGTCCTGTTGTAACCACATGTCGTCACTATCCATATCAGGCATATAATCCAGTTGAGACAACAAGAAGTTGCTTATCATCAATCTGTAGGTATCGCCGTTAACGGTTAAAGCAATCCCATCTTCCTTCTCCAAAAAATACGGACCGATGATTCCGTTAGATAAAAATCCGTACGAAACAGTAACTTGGTTACAAGGAGTTATAAGAAAAGAAAGTACCCTAGGAGACCTTACGGTCCATTCAAAGAGGGTACCTTTGGACTAGCAATCGAGCAGGCACATGGCTGCTCAATTGTTTTGCCTCCCTAAACGGCCACTTTTCAAGAATTTGTCTAGTCTTGACTTGAACTGGTCAACAGATTCACTGTTTACAACTTCCACTGGAAGTGCGTTCCACTTACTGCAGATACTGTAGGTGAAGAAGTTTCCACACAGATTGCGGTTGTAACGCTTCAGTTCAAGTTTGAAGCCGTGATTGCGCGTTTTGTTCTCACTCAGTGTGAAAATATCCTGGTAGTCAACATTGTCGAACCCTCGAAGTATTTTGAAGAGTTCGATGAGCTGACCACGCAGTCTACGAGTTTCCAGCGAGAACAGATCTAATTCCCTTAGTCTATCTTCATAACTTTTATGTCGGATGGAGGGAATCAGTTTTATATAACCTAGCATCCTTTGGGGCTTTTTCTCCCCCTCAATGCACTGTTTCGAGAACTTGAGGTCACTAGTGATTGTTACACCCAAGTCCTTCTCAGTGTCGGTAGATTCAATTGCAGAGCCCTTAATGATACACCGAGATTTTTGTTTTCTGTGGCCGATATGCATCACTTTGCATTTCCCCACGTTAAAAGGCATTTGCCACGTGTCCGACCACTCCCCAATCTTCCCAAGATCCTCCTGCAGGCTGCCAGTATTTCCATCCTTTGCAACGTTCATACCAAGCTTGGTATCGTCGGCAAATTTGGAAATCTTGGCAACCATGTCACCGTCCATGTTGTTGACGTAGATGATAAATAGTAGTGGTCCCAGGACAGAACCTTGAGGCACCTTGCTAGTAACGGGCACCCACTAAGAAGCCTGTCCATTCACCACCACCCATTGCCGTCTGCCACTTAGCCCATTCTCGATCCAGCCGGCTACTTTTCCGTCTATGCCCAGCGCTCGCACTTTCCGGAGAAGGCGGCGATGTGGTACCTTATCAAAGGCTTTCTGAAGGTCTAAGTACACCACATCCACCGCCTTGTCCTGATCGTGATCACCGAAGACGAAGTGGAAGAATTCCACAAGGTTCGTCAGGCATGACCGTTGCCTTCGGAAGCCGTGCTGGGAACTCCTCAGTAGCAGGTTTGACTCTAAATACGACGTCATTTTGTGTACCATCATGCTTTCCATGAGTTTACCGACTATCGAGCTCAGACTGATAGCTCGGTAGTTTGACGGTTGGCTTTGGTCTCCTTTCTTGAAGATAGGAGTCACCTCCGCTTTACGCCAGTCTCTAGGAACGCATTCCATCCGGATTGACATGTTTAAGATTGCGCTCAGGTGTCGTGACATTTGATCGCGCACTTTTTTTAACACTTTAGGTAGAAACCCATCCGGGCCAGGTGACTTATTCGTCATTAGGTCACTGATCTTCTATTTTATTTTTCCTTCGGTGAAGTCCATATCCTCCAGCTTTTCCCCCGAGTAGGAATCCATTGGCTGGGCGATGGGACCACACTCTTCAGTAAACACTAAAGAGAAGTAGTCGTTGAGGAGGTTAGCATTTTATTCATCTAAGTGCTTTAATGCCCCCTCCTCATTTCTCAAAGGGCCAATCATTCGACGGATTGGTTTACGGCTGTTCACTTATCCAAAAAACTCCGTGGGATTCTCTTTACAGAGTCTCGCCACTCGGAGTTTCTCGGACCGCTTAGCCGCCCTTATGCTGGAATTTACTCTCCTGGCTAGCCTCCGGTATTCGTTAAGTCATCAGAGATCTTCCATTGCTGGTACACAGTTCTCTTCTTTCTAAGCAGTTGGCCGATTTCTCGATTAAACCACTTTGGTTGAACAGAAGACCAACGGGGACATTTCAGAGGGATGAAACGCGATTGTAGACTCATAAATGTGGTTTTTAAACTGTTCCACGAGTCTTCAACAATATCGCACACTTCCAGCCTCGCGTCATTCAGTCCAGCACGAAGACCTGCAAAGTCTGCTCCTTTCAAATCGAGTTTCTTCGATTTACTAGTTGCAGGCCCTGCCTTCGGGACTCTGACTACAAATCTAATTAGTCGGTGGTCACTGCCACCGAGCTCTTCGCCAACAGAGAGGTCCTCACCGATTTCATCCTCAGAGGTGAAAACCAATTCGAGGATATTGTTTCCTCTCGTTGGCTCTCTCACGAACTCCAGGAGTAGTGCGTTCTCGCCACAGGGTTTTCTGGTTTCCCAGCCAACTTGTGTGTTGAAATCACCTATCACAATACACACTCTGTCTTCGACAAGTTGTGCTAGTAGCTGGTACAGATCTCCGTCCTTTTCAACGAGTTGGGCAGGAGGTCTATAAAGCACCAGGGTCCTGTATTTGGCAGGACCTATCTCTAGGTCAACACCTAGTAGTTCATGGTCGGATACGATGTTGCAATCCGTCGAGTTGAGAGTATCCTTGACATACAACATCACATTGCCACTCTCTCTGTCTGGCCTATCTTTCAGGAAGAGCTGAGAACCGGGAATCGTGAATTCACCTTTAAAATCTCGACTTGAGTTTTTTATCCACGTCTCCGTTATGGCCACCATCTCAGGTTCCTCTGTTACTACGAGGCCATGGAGCTCAAGAAACTTATTCCTGATTGACCTCGCATTAGACAGGAGAACTTTGAGGGAGTCCCCTAGTATAGGACTCCCTACGGTCTTCCGTTTCCCGGCTTCTCTGTTTTCGTGGTCACACCCTTTTTGACAAACTCCGAGAAGGTCATTCCAGGAGTGACACGGGCGTGCTAGCGCACGTCCGCTTTCGCTCTGTTTCGAACGCTCCTTTGGGTGCGTTCCACGACATCTTGAATTATGTTGAAGAGAAAGGCCTTTCCTTTAAAGGAGAGATGTACCCCGTCCCTTTGGTAGAGGTCGTCTCTACCGATAAAGGTACGATAGGGGTCCACAAAGAAGACTTTCTGCCGTGCAGAGATCCGCCAACCTTTTGTTTACTGCGACGTTTCTTTCGTGAGCGGTTCGGGATGGACCTCTTCTCGGAAGCATCCCAACCACCACACGTTTGTGGGTTTTAAGCCCTATGTCATCCACGGCTCCCATCACCGTTTGGATGGTCTTACAACTGAGGCCAACCTTACCCCCTCTGAGGTAGAGGTCGTTGCCGCTCACCATCAGAGCAACAACTGAATTCTCAGAAATCTGAGCTTTCTCTGCCTCTACTCTGATGTTGTGGTTACCCCGTCCTGAAAGGCAGCTTACCTTTACGCTAGTGCGAAGGCGGGCCGCTAGCAGTGGCTGCAGATGCCGTGTTTGCGAGTCACCCATGAGGGTGACCTTCGGACACTTGGTCTCTGAAGACGGGTTGTTCCTTGTGGAAGAGGCCTTCCCTTTTCCTCTTCACTCTCCACATTCTTTTTTTTTCTTCTTGTTTATCTGTTTTTTTTCTATTTTTTGGTTCTACTTTTGTTTCAACTTTATTCTTTTTCTTTTGTTTCTTCGTTTTTCCTTTCTTCTTTTTCTATTTTTCTCCCGCCTCACCTAGCTTAGCCTCGTATGATGCCGGAATCTCCACTCGGGTACCAGGGCATTCCGACATGTCAGTGGGCGGCGCCTCTTCTAGGCATCGAATCTGAGCTGCGCTAAGGGCTTCGAGTTTCTCCAACTTTCTTTCAAGGATTTTAGCTCTCTCCTCTGAGGCTCTATAAAGGTCTTTTAATTTCTCTACCTCTCGCGTCAATTGCAAGTAGTGCAGATACTTTCAGGGCTGCATTTTGAGTAGCAGCCCTAAAGGAAAGTCAACGCACCACTTTTCTAACTGGCATGTTGCACAGTTGTGTTTTAGACGAACGGGTCATTTTGAGCGCTTTCTCTCTCTCGGAAAACTCGTGACCAATCAATGATAAAAAAGGAGGGGTTGGTGATTTCTCCCTGCGTGAGTCGCTCCCATCTATCGATCGGAGAGGTTTCGGATCTTTCAGAAGGCACGCTCCATGTGCTGCTGTTTGTCCGACCGAGTCGTCAAACCTCGGCATGCCGTGGCTCCCAACCAAGCAGCACTGACTGTATCCAAAGGGGCCATCGATTTTTCACCAGGTAAACAAAAACGAAGCACGCCCTTTACTAAACTTTTTCTAGTTCCCCTTACAACGGCCAGGATCTTGGAGTAGCGTTCAATTGATATCCCGCCACACCAAGGAACTCGACCTAAGGCTTTTTATTGGCCTGCCAACCAACATAAGAACAAAGAGCCGTCACCTCGGACCAATGCTACCATAAGCAACCGTCAACGGGCACTGGGAACGGTCAATAATTACGCGCCAGGAAAGGGGTTAACGGGGCACTACCCTCATCCCATTCATCGTACCCCAACGCCTAGGACACCTGTAGTTCTAGTCTCTCGCAACCAGTGAGCGTCGATTGGCGTTGTTTATAGAGGTTCCAAAGCCTCTCTTCTGACGCGTGAGGTAGCTGCCAGGTCCTTATATGTAGATAGAGGGAAAAAAGGGAAAGAGTGACATGAGAGAAGTAGGCTTTTTTTCTTTTTGTATAAGTGGAAGATAGGATAAAAGTAAAAAAGGAGAGGGATAGATTAGAAAAAGGAAGGAATGACGTACTTAGTCTGGAACCTCGTTTCCGACCAAATCAACAAGGGAAGCCCTCCCAGTGGTACTCAGAAGAGGTACCCCCCCCCCCCGACATAGCTCGAACAGTCCAAGGTCCACACAAGTTCTCTTCCCGCAACAAGGGGGAGTAACCTCTCCCTCTACTTTCGTTATTAAGTAAAGAGAGAGAGAGAGGTAGAGAGAGAGAGAGGTAGAGAGAGAGAGGTAGAGAGAGAGAGAGGTAGAGAGAGAGATGCAATTGGTGCTGGTGTTTCTCATTCGGATTGTCTTCGTCCCAAATCGGACAATTTTGCTTGTTCAAAAATCCATTCATCCCAAAATGGGCTTCGTCACTGAAGATTATTATTTAGGGGAAATTTGGGGCAACTTCCAACTGCTCTAGAGCCCAATCAGCGAACAAACAGCGTTGTTTATGGTTGTTTACTTAAGTTTCTGGGTTGTTGAAATTTGTACGGGTTCAGACACAAGTCCATACGCATAATTCGCCAAATTGAAGTCGCAGAAAGGCCAAGTTCTTGTGAACGACGAGAAATTGACTGCCTGCAATTTTCCCATATTCTCTCATTTACGGCAGTAATGTTTCCAGCAGACCTTGCGTTTCGGTAACGTACGGGTGTTGGCTGGTTGTTGATCGACCCTTTTGCATCGAATTTGGCCACCAAGCGTGGAACAGTGGATTCGGCAGGGAGATTGTGGCGGGGATAGAAATCACGTAATGCACAGAACCTTTGTCGAACGGAGCACTGATTTTGATAATAACATTTGATGATTTGCACACGCTGTTCAACGCGATAACCTTCCATCGTGACTTACCAAGTACAACTGAAGAGTATACAGTGAGATTGCCAGATGTGGCTTTAACAACATGACCACTATCGCCTGACAAATCTCGAGCGTCCTTGTTGAAACACCCTTTATATATATATATATATATATATATATATATATATATATATATATATATATATATATATATATATATATATATATATATATATATCAAGGTAGTTGGGTAGCAGTCTTTCTTGAATGCAAATTTTGTTGAAGACCATTGTGTATTTTGCCTTAATTAATTTCCTTTGGCAACTTTCTCTTCTTTTACCTATCTATTTTATTCCTACATGTAGATGGGGGATTCATCTCTTTTTTAAATGAATGTGTTTGGAATAAACCAAACTAAATTTCTAAGCTTTCGATCTTATTCAATCATCTCGGAATGTTTTTAAATGTTCTTGCCTCCTTTACCGATGTAATGAGTGGAGTGAGGATCTGGCAGAGTGAAATTAATTAATTAATTATATGAAAGTGATGAAATGTGTGGTAGGTTTTCATACGTGTGAAAATGTTTAGTAGGTTGCCCTGGTGTTAGCGCATCACTAGCATGCTTTCTCCTTGTTTGTTTAAAAAAATTTACTCCTCCGTCAATAATTTTGCTGACCGTCGATGACGGTCAGGTTCTTCCATTTTTGCTCTTTATCTCTTGTTTGATTGTATTTAGTTATTCATTTATTATTTTCAGTTTTAATCTTAGCTTGGGCACTTCGCCTCTTTTCGTTTATGTTAATCTATCTTCCATTACTTATTATTATTTGGTTAATTTTGTTGATTTATTCTTATTCTCTTCTCTTTGTTTCTTAAATTTAATTTGGGCACTCCGCCTCTTTTTGTTTATGTTTATTGTCATTTATACTTCTTCTCTTCTTTTGTATTAGTTAAATTTTGATTTTAATTTGGGCACTTTGCCTCTTTTTGTTAAAGTTAATTTCCTTTTGTATATTGCTAGGTGTAAATAGGTAAACAGGTTTTTCCGCTGGGGAATAGAGATGTTCTTTCTACTACGCGTATTCTGTGTTCTGGTATGTCTTAATTGTTGTAAATAGTTGGAAGTATTTCGTGGTCGACTTTGTCCCAAGTATTTCTCCCGAGCCTTTGGATCTCAATATTGATCGGTTTTAGTCTGATTATTTCATGTAGAACCGATTGTCGAATATGGTCGATAGTTTGAGGGGCCAGTTATAAGCAATGTGAATTTGTTTTGTACCCTCTGCATCGACCTGAGAGAGATACAGCTTGCCATCTGCGTGATTACAGCCAGGTACACCAGGACGGAGCCTACCAGGGCCATATATAGTTTTTTCTTATTTGGCACGTTGAGGCTTCGGAAACGGTGGAGTTTCTTCAGCTTTCTTTTGGCTAGAGTACGGATGAATTTCGTTGTCGACGAGGACGTCGTCTACTTTCCAGCGGTTCATTGGAATTATACTGAACTTCTGACGCTTGTTCTTTATCTTGATGTTATCAATCTCGGTAGCTGTCGCCCTTGCTTGACTTCCAGCGTTCCTGAATGGGTTTGGGACGATTTGAGTGATGTCATTTGCGTATTGCAGATACATCGAAATGTACCTTACTGGAGCAGATAGGGCAATTGTGTACACGAGGTACAACAAAGGACTCAGACAGCTGGTTTGTGGAACTCCTGCCTAGAGTTTAAATTCGGGTCCCTTGCAGCCCTTGATCGCGATTGGGGCTCTCCTATCGGTGACATAGTTACAAAGGACCTTTTCCAGGATTGAGTTTAGCTGGAGGTTAAGGATCTTGAATTGTAGCCCTCTCAGCCATACCTAATCAAAGGTCTCCTTTACATCCCGCTGCAACACGTCTACGTACTTTCTCTCAGCTTTGATGCATGTGAGGTTTTCTGTTAGGAGGGCGAAGGCGGTTTCCGTTCCTCGTCCCCTGTGGAACCCTTGCTGCTGAAGATTATGAGCTCTTAGCTTGAATCCTGTCCGTTAGGAGCTTCTCGTAGACTTTCACAACAAATTCCAGCAGGACGATTGGCTTGTAATTGACTAGTTGTTTAGGGGGTTTACCCTACTTGGGTATGAAGATTATTTTAGCGATCTTGAAACTCTCAGGAAGGTAACCCGTATTCAGGGAAGCGTTATAAACGTTTGTAATTCCCTGAATGATCTGCTGTGAGTCATTTACCAAGTTGTTTCTGGTGGTTTCCGTCCCACCTGGTGCCTTTTGTTCAAAGGTTCTTACAGTGGCCATGACAACCTCTGGTGTTATGGGACGGCCATGGTCTACCATCTCCCTGCCTTCGTTTACTTGATGCTGTGGGTGCATGCGGTGAATAAACTAATTCAGTTCTTCGATCAGTTGGCCTTGGAGTTCCTGGTTAAACTCTTCATTGTCTTTTAGGGTGATCCTAAAGAAGTTTTCCGGAAATTCCTGAATCTGTCTTCTAGAACCGCCTGGTCCTCTATATAGTATCCGTTCTCTTTTATTCAAGCTCTAGTTCTTGCGGTTAGCTCCTTTAGGTTTTTGCCTCGACGTCAGAATTTAGCCGGGTTTAGCTCGCTATCTACTTAGGCTATCAGGCTTTTCCATATTTCCCCCTTAGAGGTTGATAGCCTCTTTTAACTCCGTGCTTAGGCTCCGAAGAAGCAAGCTTCTTTCCCGGTTAGGACCTTCCCGTTTTATCTCTTCGTACACTTCCCTGTGAACACGAGCGATCCCTCTCATCTCTTCTGTCCATCTGGGCTGAGGAAGAGTTTTATACCCAGTCTGGGGTATGCACTCGCGGTCCGCGTCTATCTCCTCCAAGGTCACGTCGCTAAGGTGGGTTGGGGCGTATTGACTGAGTCGTCTCTTGTAACGTTCCCTTTTTGCCGAGGCGTAGTTTTTTCGGAGAGAGATTGGAAGCTGGATCGGAGTGAGATATACTGTGGTGAGGATCGCTATGTGATCACTTGAGACTGTTGGGCCTGGCTCACTAGAGTAGTTGAATGGTAAGCCTTTACTTGTTAAGATTATGTCAGGTTTGGTTGCTGATATGGAAGTGATATAGGTCGCAAAATCTGGACCTATTCTCTGGATGTTTTTTCTTCCCATAGTCAGTTCCAAGTTTCGGCCTCTCGTTTGTACTACCATACCCCGCCGTACGGCATCTGGCATTGAGGAAACCCACTAAGATTTCCATTCTGCGCTGCCCAAACAGTGTGTAGAAGTTATTTAACAGGAGATAGGCTCGACGAAGTAGTTGATAGGTTGCAGCTATCACGAGGTCTCCTACCAATATGTGGAGTTCAACCGCCAAAAATGTTTCATCAAGTTCTGGTAGATGTTTGGACGAGATGTTCCCCTCGATAGCTATTGCAGAACCATCAAACCTTTCCTGAGAATGATTCTTCATGACGACTCTGTAGCCCGGTATTTTAATTTGACCAGATGTAGTGTCAATACCGTGCTCCATTTTAAGAATGATGTCGGGGTCAAGCACTCGGAATATGTTTCTATATGCCGTAACTTTTCTCTCCCATCCGTTTACGTTGAGTGTCAGATTCCTCATTCTATTGCTTACTCTTTTCATTTTTTCTCTTTAGTGTTTTTGTGTGATGTTTTTTTCATCCCGTTTTTCTTCTTTCTGAACTCGACATTTGAAATCTGCTCGCAGGTATTGTGATGTAGTGTCACATTCTGGCAGAGCAGAGCTTCTTTCACCGTTTCAAAGTCGACTCCAAAGTCGTATTCCCATTTGAACACCTTTGCAATAATCCCATGAAATATATCCCTTGGCTCCATTTCTTCGGGAAAGGGAAACTGGTCGCATGCATAAACTTTAAGATTGATACAGTCCACACGCAATTTTTTGTTTTTTCGCTTCTTCTCCTTGGCCTTCTTTGTTTGTGAGCTTCTATGTCCAAAGAGTCTAAGGATTTCGAGGAACCATTGGTATCAGACTCAGCATTTTCCCCCTCTTTGCTGATTTCTTGTCTTTGTTTAAGGGCAGGAGTTTTCACTTCGATTGCTTGTTTCTTCTCTTTCTTGTTTTCAGTTTTGCGAGTTTCTTAAGCGTAAATTTGGCGGTTTGGGACCATCTGCAATTGCTGGACATCCCGCAGAGGGGGCGTTTTCCGTGAACCACATTTGGTCCATCTCATTTTTAGCTAGCATTTCGTTCAGCTCTTTAGCGAACATGCCAGGGCTCGTGAGATTCATGACGTGTACGTGAAGGATGCATGTCATAATCTTCGTCAAGTTCTCGTCCTGCAGCTTAAGATTTGTTTTCTTTGTGTCCACTTCTGAGAGAGCCACCTTTGCTGCTTGAGCGTAGGATGCATTTGCTCTACGCGTTTCCTCTTTCTTCTTCGCTTCATGCTTCCTTTTAATTATCTCTTGTTTTACGGGGCAGGCCATGGTCATTGATCTGTATCCTTGCACACAGTTAACGCACTTCTCTAAATCATTAATGCATGTCCTCCAATTGTGTCCCTTTTCGCTGCATTTGGGGCATGTTTCCAGTTGCTCCTTGCGGTCTTTAGTCGCGTGGTCCTCCATTTTATAACAGCTAAAACAGAACTGGAATGTAGTGAATTCTTCCTTGTCTATCTGGCTCCCACTAACTTTATCATTGAACATGTGTAGGCTATGTTCTTTTGCCTTTTGGGCCATAGTGGTTTCAGTGAAGACTACTTTGAAGATGTGAGTGTAGTCGCTATTGTTCCTTTTGTTTGCCGAAGGTGGAACACCTCCTTAATGTTTTCTTTCGAGTGCTGCCCGATCCCAAGATCGAGTTGCCGGCATACCACGCTCTAGTGAGCCAGGATCTGTGGTGGTACGGCTGGCTTCAGGTTAGGCTACGTCTTTTAACAGCGTAGACTATTAGGCTTTTGCTTAGGCTACGTTTTGAAGTTGAGTAATATGTCATTGCGATTTATTTAAAGTTGTGTTAATTTAATTTTTGCTCTGTACCCTCAAAATGGAATGTCAAGTTGAAAGAAAGGCGCATTTAAGACAATTGTTGTTATTTATTTTTAATCGAGACAGGAACAATGCAAACGCAGCCAAATCTCGTCGCGATATTTGTGCTGTGTACGGAGAAAATTCTTTATCAGAAAGGACAGCTCAATGGTGGTTTTCACGTTTTAAAAATGGTAATTTCAATCTTAATGACGGAGAACGTTCTGGTCGCCCCATTAAGTTAGATGAAGATCGATTGAATGACTTTCTTCATGAAAATCCTCATCAATCGACTAGAGAATTGGCTGTACAATTGGCATGTGATCAGAAAACTGTAGTGAATCACCTTCATTCGATGGGGAAAGTTCAAAAACTCAGTGCATGGGTTCCACACGCTTCTAGCGAAAGTAACAAATTTCAACGCTCCACGATTGCTGCAGGTTTGCTTGCTCGTCTCAGGGCTACTGGTGGATATAAGGACAGATTTCTTCATCACATCATCACTGGCGACGAAAAGTGGTGTGTTTATGTCAACATGAACCATCGAAAACAATGGCTTAGCCCCAATAAAAAAAAAACTTCTGCGATTTAAGCAAGGACTTCATCCACGAAAGACAATGCTGTGTGTGTGGTGGGATTGTGATGACATCATTCTTTATGAGCTACTTGCGAACAACGAGATTGTCAATGCAGAACTCTACGTTCAACAAATGTGGCGACTCGCCGAAGCTATTCGTGGAAAGCGACCTCCTTGACGTTATGGAGTCCTTCTGCAACCTGACAATGCTCGTCCTCACATTGCCATTATGACAAAAGACGCCATGTAAACAATTAATTGGGAAATCCTGCCACATCCGCCATATTCGCCAGATTTGGTTCCATCGGATTTTCATCTGTTCCGATCGCTCTCCAACAATTTGCGCGGCGTTTTGTTCAATACTTATGTGGAATTAAGAACCTGGTTAGACGAATTCTTCGAGTCAAAATCCTGAGATTTTTATTGCAGAGCATCGAAAAAGTAGTTGAACGTTGGGAAGAAGTCGTAAATAACAATGGAGAATACATTATTGATTAAATTGCATATTGTTATCAATTAAAAATGAAGTTTTTCTAAAAATTTTAATGGTAATGAATATATTTAATAAAACCGCAAGAACTTATTCCCCAACCCATTATATACATGTATATCAGGTGGTTGAGTTATAAATAATTCCCGTTTATTGGAAGCAAATTTTAATAAAGAGCCCATTTTGAACCACCAGTGTTTTAAACTTAACCATATATTACCGGTTTAGAAAGAGCGTTCACTGCTTAGTCTTACTTCAGCAGGAAACAATTGTACATCATAATTTAAACTAAAATGCCATGGCATAAAATGGAGGGATTAAAAGTGCATATTCTACATGTGATTTATTGGGAGTTTAAGAATAACAAAAACGCTTCGGGGAAACAGCAAAGTAATTCGGTTGAGTTTATGGCCAACGTGTCATAATTAATCGCCAAGTCCGAAATTGGCTTTAAAACTTTCATTCTAGGATCAATCATTAACAGATGAATCAAGACCAGGACGATATTAAATTTCGATGAAGATGTTTTAAGAGAACTGATGGAATGCAAACTTATAATCTCAAAAACTGCAACAAGTCCATTAAGATCTTTTAAGAAAAGGCCCTACACTCGTCAACAGTAGACACGTTGTGCTTTTACATGATAACGCAAGATCACATACAGCAAAAATCAAGCAGAAAAATATCGGACTTAGACTGGTATATTCTAAGCCATCAACATATTCATCACAATTTTCACCAAGTGATTTTCCTGTTTTTTGTTTATTGAATAGTAAAATAAAATTGTTAAGAAGACAAGATAAAAATGTTCGTGGAAAACTTCTTGAACTCAAACCGGCTGAATTTTATCTTAGAGAATTCAACAAGGTGATTAAAAAAAATCGTGAATATACAATAAATATAAATTATTTAATTGTTCAATTATTCACGAATAAATATATTCTACAAAAATGGAATTTAATTCTGACAACCTGATATATATAGTTGGGTGTAATAAGTATTCTCACACCTTCAAAATTCATCTTCAAAAGCATTCCAGCCTATTTAACTTCATGAAATTGACACAACAGATTTATATTAATTTAAAGTTAAAAGAGTTCTATGCACAAAAGGGATGAAATATCAATCAACAGTTAACGTTCCCACAGTTAAGATTTTATCATAGTGAAGTATAAAGAACTTTCGAATGAAAAGAAAAAGGTGATCCTGAAGCTCCATACTGATGGACTGAGCTACCGGAACATATCCGAGCTAAAGAAAATACCTTTTAGCACCTAATTGGAAGAAAGGTGGCAGTTCGTATGACTCTAAGAACACCATCCTTACCGTGAAGTTTGAGGGAGGCAGCATCAAGGTGTGGAGGTGTTTCTTATCTAAGGATACCGGCAATATCCACATCACAGATGGGACCATGAATTCGGCAATCTAAAGAGACATTTTAGAAGAACATCTGTTTGTTTCTGTCAGGAAGCTTGGACATAGAAGGGAATGGATCTTTCAAATGATAAGGATTCGAAGCATGCTGCGAAGGCTACTCGCAAATGGTTCCATAAAAACAATCTTCTAAAGTGGCATAATAAGTCGTTAGATTTGAACCTAATAGAGAACATATGGTGAAGATTGAAGAGCAAAATTCATTTGAGGAGTCCCAAGAACATAAAAGAATTGGAGGTAATTTGCAAAGAAGACTGAGCTGAAATACAAAATAAATTTCGCAGCGCACTAGTGAAGAACTACAAGAAACGATTAATGGAGGGGAAAGCCACCAACGGTTACGCAACTAAGTATTAATCACCAAATATTGATTTGTACGAATATTATTTTCGTACTTGTTTTCATTAATTTCAAGTTTACTCAATATCAATTCTGTGTCATGCCTTTTTGTGCACAAAACTTTCAACTTTGAATTAATATACATCTATTGTGTAAATGTTTTTACAGTACATTGTAAATATTTATATTAATCTTAATAAACTATTTAATTTTATTTTGTGTGTATCTATGTAGCCTTATGTTTATGTCTGTGTATTTATTCCTATTTGAGTCAAGTCTTTAGAACATTTGTACTTATTCTACCTTGGTTTTTAGAATCTGACCTCTGAGGTTAATCTCTCGTTAAGTTTTTCTCCTTAGTCGGTATTTTAATCCTCTTGTCAACCTTTAGTCTTTTGAATTTACCTGATTTAATGATCTTAGTTTGTATATATCTTCGCTCCTCCTAAGGTTTCCATTTCATATTAATTCATTTTGTTGATGGGTTTTTTGCTTTTCGTGAGCGTTCCATCGCCTCTGTATCATCCTTATATATATATATATATATATATATATATTACAATTTTCAATACTTTTGTTATTCCATGATAAATAACTCGAAATAAAGCACCAAAGTACTTGGAATCCTCGTATTAATTTTCCCTGTGGGCTTTGTTGCATTTATTGTTTACTCACGCGGCACTTTGTGAGATTTCCACACCATGCATACACATACACACATACACACACATATATATATATATATATATATATATATATATATATATATATATATATATATATATATATATATACATACATACATATTGCGGGCGGTATTCGTTCGCAATATTTAACTTAGAATTTTAGGCATATGTTATATATTCCTTTTCGCTCTTTTCTTTGCGCCTTAAATATATCTATTATATGTCACGTGTCATGTGATATTCAATTAATAATTAATATATATATACATATATATATATATATATATATATATATATATATATATATATGTAGCTTTGATATCGTCTCCCTTTTTACAAATATCCCCGTAAATGAAACCATAGACCTAATCATCCAAAAGGCCTTTCCAGAACCGGATTCGACCTTTCATAAATTCACACCGTCGCTTTTACGGACTCTTCTTGAACTAACCATTAGAGACAACTGTTTTCTGTTTAACAACTCCATCTATCAACAAGTTGATGGTGTTGGAATGGGTTCCCCCATGGGTCCTCTTCTTGCTGACATTTTTATGTCCAACTTCGAAGAAGTTGCTTTGCGAGAATGCCCTCCTGATTTGAAACCGATATTTTACCGTCGTTTTGTTGACGATACGGTTCTAATATCTAAAACAGAAAAACAGTCTCTTTCATTCTTTGAATATTTGAATCATCGCCATTCAAATATAAAATTCACAATTGATAAAGAAAAAGATGGAAAATTACCATTTCTGGATTTTCTCATATCACGCTCCTCGCCCAACTTCACCACTTCCGTCTATCGTAAATCCTCCTTTTCTGGTCTCGGCATGAACTTTTACAGTTTTTGTGATATTTCTTATAAGATCAACAACATCAAAACCCTCATTCACCGTGGCTTTCAGCTTTCATGTGATTATTTTCTTGTTCATTCTGAATTCAGTTTTCTCATGGGTTATTTTCAAAGGAATTGTTTCCAGCCCTCACTTGTACAAAAATGTATCCGTCAATTCTTTGATAAAATATACTATCCTCCACAAGAAATTTCCTCTGTCCCCAAGGATGTCCGCTATTGTCTTCTTCCTGATATTGGCCCACTCAACCTACCTTTACGCCGAAAACTTAATAAGCTTTTGAAAAGTTTTTACACGCATACCAACTTCAAAATAGTTTTCCTTAACAACTTTCATATTGGAAAATTTTTCAGAACTAAAGACAGAATCCCACCTGAAATGAGCTGTTCAGTTGTCTATAAATTCATTTGCCCCAGGTGCCACCAGGGGATCTACATTGGCAGCACTGTTCGCTCACTTAGGGCTAGGGTCTGTTCTCATCTTGGTATTAGCTCTCGCACTGGCTCCACCTTGACCAATAAAGAAACTTCTCCCATTCGAGATCATTCAATTAAATGTAAGACAGAAATTTCCCACAAAAACTTTCAAATTATAGGACATGCAAAGGACTCCACTTCCCTGCGCATTCTCGAATCATTATTTATAAAACAACTAAATCCCAGTTTAAATTCTGATTCAACTGCTTTTCCCCTTCTCATTTCATAAACCACTCAAAATATTTTCACAACCTACCAATCTCTAATCGGTTCCCTCTATAATCTTTCCTCAGTCTCTCCGCTTTTACCGTCCACTAAAGGTGACTAATATTTTTGTGTACCAATTAATTGCCCCAATTAGTATATTCTTATATTTATCCATATTTATAGCATTTATATTCAGTGTCAAGTTTTCAAATGATTTTTTCACATTTTCATTTTATTAAATAATTTATTACTATTGCTGCTTCATTTAGTGACTAATTTCTGTGTCAACCAATAATTGTATCAACTAGTGTTATATTTATGCATATTTAAAGTACCCATAATTGATCCATATCTAAATTTCAATAGTTTTCAAACGATTTGCCATAATTTCAATTAACTAAATAATTTATTTTTAACTTTGTGTGCATTATAATTTTTGTAATTTTAAACGTGTTCTAAATCTCTTTTATAGACCAGAAGATGGGTAAGATACCCGAAACGTTGTACTTAATTAAATGAGAAATTTTACATGTCTCATTTTGGGATTTATCCTCAACCTCAAAATAAGCCTTCTTAGAAGCAAACCTATAGAATATATATATATATATATATATATATATATATATATATATATATATATATATATATATATATATATATATATATATATATATATATATATATACATATATACAGGGCGTCCCCAAAATATTTATACACAATATTTAACAGCTGATAGCACAATTTATGTTAATTTTATGTCCAGGTTAAACCCATTATAATTAATAATTGCAGTCAAACTAAGCTTAAATAAAGGAAATTCATTCTACCATGTAACCTGAAGTGTGAAAACGCAATTGATGTGCAAAGACAGTTTAGGGGGGAGCTTAAAAAATATCCCCTGACGTGACTTACCATCACTCGAATTAGAGGTAAGTTTGAAGCCAATGGAACTGCTGAGAATGTCCGCTAAAAGCGTTCCGGAAAACCATGGACATCGTCATCTCCACAAAGCAAGAAATAGTACTGTAAACATATCAGGGAAGTACAAAGAAATCTGTTTGGCGAGCAAGTCCTGAAGAAGGTGTTTCAAAATCGTCTGTCTAATGCATTTTGAAGTGCTTTCAATGGAAAGTTACATTACAAGATTAGTCGATGCTATTAATGAAGATGATCCGGACAGAGAGAGTGGAGTATTGTGAGTGTTACTTGTTACGATGTCTAGATGCACACTTTGTAACAAAGATTTTGTAGAGTGATGAGGATACTTTTAAATTAAATCAACTGCCACGATTGCACCTACTGGGGACTTGAGAATCCACATGTTATTTTGGAACATCATCTTAATTTACTAGGAGTTGCATTGTGGTGCGGCTTATCATCTAGAAGATTAATTCCACTACTCATTTTTGACCTACTGTGACTGGTCCAGTATACTTGAAATTGCTGCGCCAGAGTACTTTGAAAGTAAGGAGTTTTATTTTCAGCAGGTTGTGGCACTCCCACGCTACCATGACGATTTTAGATCCTACCTTAAAGAGATCTTGCAAAACAAGTGGATTAGACGAAGGAGTTACGTCAAATACCTTCCACATTCACGAGACCCTAAACCATTAGAGTTTTTTTATGGGCTACTTAAAAGCCAAAGTCTGTGCAATAAAACCTGTAACTGTCGTTGAAATGAGAGTAGCTATTGAATGAGAATACACACAAATACTAAATGAAAATTTTAGTAGATTCCATTGCTTCGCGTTATCAGCAGTGTCAGGACCAGAACGGAATGCAGTTTGAAAACAGGTGATGACAAAACAATTAAATAGTGTAAGTGGAGTCTATTACATTTTTAAAATTAAATGTAATTTAATAAACACTGACTTTATAATTATTTAAAGTGTGTATAAATATTTTGGGGACACCCTGTATATAGTTGACCTTCACTTTTTTCCATAGATGATGACAATTTTGGTGCTAAAATAGCCCATCAAATTAGCTTGAAATTTAATGGCCAAAAAAGAACGCCTATATTATTCTCGATCTTGGTTAGATCTATCTCCTGTAAACTTTCTTCTACTAAATATAATTCTTTTCACATAATCCATCCTTTCATATTGTTAGCTTCATTTAAAAAGTAGCCATATGACCATTAGATTAAATTGAAAGAGAATAATTATCGAAGGTTTCCATTATTTATTATCGAACAAATTGTTTGAATCATAGTATTTTTTGTTTCATTTTATTCACTTTCGTGTTCTACATAATTCGTTCCCAACTGAGAACTTTTCTACACGAGAAACAATAACTATTAGATATATGGCTGATTCTGGACACCAAAAATTATCCCAGTTCTAGACATTAAATTTGTAGTAACACTGATCTTAAACTGCATTTCAGCCGAACCTATATGTTTGCATGGATTCGAGCTCGGATTCAATTTTGAGAACATTTAATGCATATTTTTAACGCTAGATGGTTGCAAGCAAAGATATTCAATTTTGTGTTTTAATACAGAGAATCATGGATTAATTATTATGCGAAAATCTAGTAACACACTAAAGATGGATTAATTTAAATGGAAATTTCTCCTGAGAATGAAAGCGCTATTAATGCAATGAATTTCTATTAGATTCCCTTTTGCAGTGTGAAATTACTAATGATATGCGAATCAAGAATTATGCTTTTCACCGTATTGTAGAGTTTTTGAACGGACTAAGTTAAATAAATGGTCTTTAATTTCGGAAAAGTTAGGCGAAGGGAAAAATTTGTCAGGCGATGGAGGAAAGTAAACCACGAGCTTTGAAGAACTCTGAATTCTGAAATAATCTGAATTAATTTGAATAATATCTCTCCTCACGAGAAGCTGGTTTTTATTCCTTTTCTCAGCGGCTGAGTCTGACATATTGTCTATTTGGAGAGTTTTTATTTTTAAACAAGTTTAGTTTCGATGTAAAGGGAAAGCAGATTATGAACGTCCTTATATGGCGAAGCTCAGGAAAATGGTAGTTTCACTCTCTCACTTGTTTCAGAGGAAGCCGAAAGCTTGACTGGAAATTGCGTTTGGTTACTCATCAAAGCGTGTTTACAATGATGGAAGTCATGTGGGTAAGGCGATAGGCGACACTCCCCACAAATATATATTCCGTAATTTATATTTATACGCAGGCTGTTTTAAATACAGAATTAATTAATTTTGTTAAATTTCAATATATCTGATAGCTGGCACTCTACTATCTAAAAGAACATTCCTATTACCCATAATCGTCCATTACGATCTTGGATACTGACCTAGGTATTAAAGGTCAATATCCTGGATTGTATTAATAGGTCCTATATTGGGACTGATTTTTATGAATGATAAAGTCACACACAATGCAGAAGAATGAGGTTGGTTTCTCGTTATACCTTTGAACGTTGGCATTAAACGCAAACGACGAACGTTCCTGTTAATACACAGCCAAATGAATTTCGATGAGAGTGCCTTATGGAAGGTTTTATTCCCTGGGTGAGATAAACGATCATTGGTATCAAAAATGCCTTCCCTAAAGCCTTGAGGGTAATAAACCCGTGTTTTATTTGTAATGACGTCGAGGTAGATATGATAATTCACCGAGTGATTCATGAGCTTTTCAAATTTGACTGTATCGTGGGCTCAAATATGTCATTGAGGTCTGAATCATCGTTCAGCGCGGTCGCAGTTTCCTGATGATTGGCGTCTCAAGAAAATGGTAATGGCGAAAGCTGTGAGAGTATCTGCATCTAAGTTTTATTTTTCTTTAAGATGACAATTGTTATCGCAGCGTCTTTACAGGGTAACTACAACTCAATATTAATTCACTTGTCCGTAAAGGCGTTTTAACTGCCTTGTATCGTCTTTCATTTCTTAAGTTTAAAGCCGCCACAAACCAATTGCATCAAGGTTTATTGGGCCCAGGATTAAAAAAGATGTTCATCATTGGGACCTTGTTCACGAAGTTGGCACCAATAGATTCCCACATCATCACCAAGGAATTTATAGCCTCTCGAGTGGCAAAGTTTGGGTCTTCTCTAACATCACCACGAAATGCTACCCTGAATTTGAGTTGTTCCTTTGGAGAAATCTTTTTCATGCCCTTGGCACGCACTAGGCACATCACAACAAACCCATGGCACGAAAAAAAATTAACCGCTTAATCTAGCTGCATCCCTGAATTTGCAGAGGATTTTAAAGGCCACAGCCTCGATTCCAAAGGTAGAAATACTTCCAATAGTATTACTGGGTTGAAGGAACGTTTGGACAGATTTGTAAAGCAGCGGGGTGCGTATAATCGGAGCACTCATCGACGGTATCTCATGTACAATTCCCCATCTGTTTCGTAGCCATTTTGAGGCAGAGCATAGGGAAGATCATACCATTGCAGACCAAACACAAAAGGAAAAGGAGGGTCTACGTTCACAAGGATTTCTATAATTCTTCAGGTTTCGTTCCAGTATATGGTGTAAAGTGCAGTTACAGCAACCATAAATAGGGCTTTTCTAATTCATTGGGTATTTTTCTAAGTAATATTTAAGGGTAAGTATATGGTGTAAAGTGCAGATACAGCAACCATAAATAGGGCTTTTCTAATTCATTGGGTATATTCCCAAGTAATATTTAATAATGAAGAAGAGAAAGGAGGACACATTTGAAGTCAATTTTCTTTGTCAGAAAATGAGGAAGAGAGAGAGAGAGAGAGAGAGAGAGAGAGGGCAAACGTGTGAGATCGAGTCACGAGAAAGGGATTTAAAGGGATGGAGCCCTGCTTTTAGACCATCGGCAAACTTCCTGACCGATAAAGCACCAGAGCCCCGTCCCATTTATGGTGTTACAACCTACACCGCCGATTCCCGCCGTCGAGTCTGTGACCCAACCGATAACGGTTCCGGCGGCAAACATTGGAACTTTCTTTGTAGTAATATATATTCTCCATCCAGAGAATAATCTTCGAAGTATTCTTAGAGCTTTTGAGTTGCGAGCTGTTTCCACATGGCTTCCAGGTAAACAAGCCCAAGCAATTCCTGAAAGTATTCACGCGGCATTATAGAGGTCTTTGGAATCATTCATTGATGACGCGCTATCCTCGAACGACAACCGCCGGTGTTATTCGGTCTCGCAGCATGAATTCATATTAGGAACGACAAAGACTACGCCTGAAATATCGCGCTTTACCCCGCTTCCTCAAAGATACATCTTCCCCTGAGTACCCAGACACGTGGTCTTCTCCAGAAGAACGTATGACTTACATTTTCTTTCATCGTCGAAGAGGCGCGACGCTCTGCGATGGAGCAACTGACCTCGTGATCTCCTCTCGGCTCCTTTCAGGTAATTATTGTAACAATTATTGAGCCACGTATGGCTATGTCTCACCTTGCAGTCGCCCCCCACTTGCACTGTTTAAGCCTAGCACGGGTAAGACGAGTCCTACTTGGCATTTCAATTTCATTTATTTAGTAAACGGTGTTAACTAATTGCCAGTAATTATATATTGTTGTTTGTATAAGATTTTTTTTTCCAGTTTAAATCTTCCAACCACCAAAGCCTAATTAAATAGTAGCAATACCGACCAACGATCAAATCATTCTCGCCATTTAAAATCCCATAGCACTCGATGAGGAAATCTTTTCCTAATTTGGAGCCGTCGTCTCTCATTCCTTGCATCTTTGGAGGGAAGCCAAAAGGGTCAGGTTCAGGCTACTTGAATTCTACGACATATTAATATTAAAATTGGTGTCAGGTCTTTAATGGTCATTAATAAGGATTATTTTAAAAGCTTCTAATATTGGTGGTTTGAGGATTACGAGAAAACAGTAATCTTCTGATTCAATTAATTGCAAATGTAGATAAAGGATCAGATATATTTTAAATTTGTTGCAGTGTTATTTTAATCGTATTTTGCGTGTGATTACCGCCATACGCGTTCACATCGTACGAATTAAGCGAGTGTCTTTCGTGTGTAGTTTTTTTCGTTTAGTTTTGTGAAATTTCGATTGGAAACCCATTATAATCTCTCGTATGTGCGTTTTGGTGAGCGAACCAGCCATCTTGTCATTTGAGATCTTCAAAGCTTCAAGAGAATCATTGGGTTTATCGGGAAAAGATCTGATGTCCTACATACAGGTAGAAGAATAAACTGCGAAAGAAGAAAAAAGAGAAAGAGAGAGAATAAAGAAAAGAAAGAGAAGGGAAAGAGCAAAAACAAGAGAAAGAGAGAGAAGAAAGGGAAATAGCAGAAATGAGGCCCTATCTATCACTTCTGTGCCTTCACCACAACGTTAGGCATCCAATAAGCTGTCAGTGTTTAATGGAGGGGAAGATTTCGCTTCATACTTGATACACTTTGAGAAGATATTTAAGGTAAATAATTGGGATATAGAATTGGACGGCGTAGCCAGATTGTTGCCCATTCTAAACACCCACATAAGGGATATTTTTATCTCTGCCTGCAACATGGCTCCCGATTTTTACCCCGTTAAATTCAGAGAGTGCTGAATCCAACCTAACTTGACTTTCAGACAATTCGGGTTTACCTTGCAAAGACTCCTTAATTTTTGGTGGACGCTTTGAAAGTGCCCCAGGATTACGATTCTTTGATTGATTTTACCCTAAGGATCAATTTCTGGCATCATTTCCATCGGAAATCCTGTATTTTATTAAAGACAAGATGCACCAGCTTCAAAGAATGCGTCTAAGAGGCAGATGTATAGGCCGCCAGCCACAATTGTCACCCTAAAGAAGGGAAGAAGATAGAACCAGCATTCCACAAGTCGCAGTTTATGAATCACAAATTTGGTCCCCCAAGAAAGAAAACTTCGTTAAGGTAACAGAACCGGCTGAATCAAAACCCAGCCAACCACCCTTTAAACAGGATGATCGAACCTCCTTTTCTAAATCTGCTTTGTCAGTGTTCCCCAGGAGGCCAGTCGTGTGTTTTACGTGCAGAATCGAAAGACACGTGAAATATAACTACCTTCAGAACTCACAATCAATTTAGAAATTACTTCTCCCACCAGGGGAGGGCCTCCCCTTCTCAGAACCCGTATCAACTAGAATCTCCTCTCTCTTCAAGTGAACTCGGTCCGTCTGGCGACTAGATGAACTTTTAGTTCAATAAAAGTAACCCTGGGGGCTTCCAATTCAAGTCGGGTATAGTAAACGGCTGCCCTCTCTCCACCCTAGTCCGAGATAATGGATGCACGTGTATTGTGGTCTCGGATAAGCTAATTACACTAGTAGCTCCGGATTACGATCGGTTCGCTATCGTCCATGACTATCTGGGACACGCTGGAAAAAGTAGTGGCGACGCCCATAAGGTTTTGTGCCGTTTTGATCGGGCAGAGCACCAAAGTCTCCTTATATCCAGCGGCACATCCGGTCACCACTCGCTCCCCGGCTCTTTGAGAATCAGGAGTTCCCGTTCTACTGTAAACCCCCACAGCCCCGGATTATGGCAACATCGTCAGCAATAACTTTTTCAAAAAACAGAAGGAGCGTGAGTCTCTTCAACCCTTGTTTGTTAAGGTCCTGAAGGAAACGCAGGAATCGGTTACAGGTGGCAGGTTAATTTCCTTCAATATTAAGGATAACCTCTACTGCGTATGTTCATCTAGAGATCCTGTAGAGAGACAGACATTGTGCATCCCTCAATCACATGTGCGCTTTATCCACCAAACCTCTTATGCCAGCCTTTTCGCTGGTCACTTTCGACACACAAAGACGGCCAAACGGATTATTAAATATTTTTATTGGCCTTCAGTCCCTGAAGAAATCCCGCAATACTTTCGTTCGTGCCCTATGTGTCAAAGGACAGCAATTGAATGGCGAATCAAGCCGGTTCCCTTACAGAGGGGCCTCTTCATCTCCGAACACTTCTCTAGAGTAACTATTGACCTAGTCATCCCGATTCACCGGGTATCTAGTTAGGGCCACAGTTATATGCTCACTCTAGTCGATTTTGCTACTCGGCTCCCTGAGGCTGTCACCCTCAAAAAAATTTACAGCCTTTCGTGTGCAGAAGCTCTCATCTCTATTTTTTTTGGCATTGGATTACCTAAAGAGATCTTGTCGAATTGCAGCCGACAGTTTACCTCTCATTTAATTAATGAAGCAGGTAGGAAAACTGCTCATGATTTAGCCCCTTTTACTACCCCTTCCCACCCGGCTGGAAACGGTATGTGTGAAAGGCTTAACTTCAATCTCAAGGCCATTTTGAAAAACCTGTTCCCAGAACAACCGAGTGAATGGCAGCGATATCTCTACGTAGATCTGTTTGCCTACAGGAAGATACCTCACCGCACTTTGGGTTTTGTGCCCTTCAAACTGTTGTATGGTCGGAATTTTCGAGGACCACTGAACATTCTAAAAGAGTTATTTGCAAACCAAAAATTAAATCGGGAAGTACAAGCTTCTTACTCGTACATAATTGAGCTTCGTCAGAAGTTAGAAGAATTTGCCGAGATAGTCTACCAAAATGCCGACTTAAATCTGGCCAAATATAAATCTTACTTCGACTGCAAATCTCAGGATCAAAGATTCAACCCTGGCGAGGAAGATTTGTTATTGCTCCCGACGAACAATAACAACTCGTATGCCAATGGAAGAGTCCTTACTGGATAGTCGAAAAACGCCGGTGCGTAGACTATGTGGTGGAGACTCCATCTGAAAGTATGCTTTAACATGTAAACCTCCTCAAGAAATACCACCGGCGCGTCGGAATTTATCAAATAATAGCCAGAGATAAAGAATTAGCCCTCAAAGGAGATTACACCCTGACTCCTTGGGTGTTATCCAAAACGTCTGGGCGAAAAGGAACGAGGATTACCCCTTAGTCGTACTCAACGTAATGGAATTCCCTTCCAAGCTGTTAAAAATAAGTAGTCAATTATCGCCCTGTTAGAAAACCCAGCTTCAAGCCACCTTCGATCGATTCAATGACGTCATCTCCGACATTACAGGATGTGCTCCCCAATTCGATGTGCAAGAAGCCGTTAGGTCTAGACCATACCATTTTCCCGTTCATTTAAGGGAAAAATTTAATAACGAAGTAGAGAAATTGTTAAAGTTGCAGATAATTGAGCACTCAAATCAGAGTATTGTGCCCCGGTAGTTGTGGTAAAGAAACCGGATAATTCATATAGAATGTGCATTGACTTTAGAAAGTTAAACGCTGTCATTGTGTTTGATGC
Organism: Ceratothoa steindachneri; assembly: GCA_963969495.1. Classification (NCBI taxonomy): domain Eukaryota; kingdom Metazoa; phylum Arthropoda; class Malacostraca; order Isopoda; family Cymothoidae; genus Ceratothoa; species Ceratothoa steindachneri. The sequence goes on from OZ018319.1 coordinate 64,962,358, forward strand.
AGAGCCTATCTCATTAATATACCAAGATTTTCACCTGTTCGAAAATGCGGAGTATATTTCAGAATTAAATGGGAGACTAATGCATTGGAGCCTAGTTCTTCAAGAATCTCAATTTAAGATATTGTATTTAAAAGGTTCCGAGAATTGTATGGCTGATAGCTTAAGTCGAAATTCTGTAGATTCTGCTCCCGATGAAGTTGAGCCTACCAATTCATATAGAATGTGCATTGACTTTAGAAAGTTAAACGCTGTCATTGTGTTTGATGCAGAGCCTATCTCATTAATATCCTAAGATTTTCACCTTTTCGAAAATGCGGAGTATATTTCAGAATTAAATGGGAGACTAATGCATTGGAGCCTAGTTCTTCAAGAATCTCAATTTAAGATATTGTATTTAAAAGGTTCCGAGAATTGTATGGCTGATAGCCTAGGTCGAAATTCTGTAGATTCTGCTCCCGATGAAGTTGAGCCTACCAATTTTGTCTCTCATGTAAATAGGTCTCCGTATATTTCAGTCTTTCTTCATGGTTGTATATATATATATATATATATATATATATATATATGTATAACTAAATCAAGAAAATAAGGAACGTGAGGAATTTATGAATAACGTTACAGCAACGAGGAAAATGAAACAACGGAGAACTGCGAGGCCTTTGGACTAATGGTCCTTTGCTTAGTAAAGGACCATTAGTCGAAAGGCCTCGCAGTTCTCCTTTGTTTCATTTTCTCGTGGCTGTAACGTTATTCATATATATATATATATATATATATATATATATATATATATATATATATATATATATATATATATATATATATATATATATATCAAGGTATTGTATGCATTTATTTTGTTTATAACTTGAGATGTCACCACCCCTTTTGACGTTCCATCTTAAGGGTGGGGATGTGTCAGAAAGTGAGGGAGAGAGAGAGCATTTTTAATTGAGTCAAGGGAAAGGGATTTCAAGCAATGGAGCCCTGCTTCCAGACCGTCGCCAAACCTCTGGACTGATAACGATAACGCGCCAGAGTCCCGTCCCGTTTAGGGTGTTACGACCCTCACCGCCGATTCTTGCCATCGAGTCTGTGGGACCAAATCAATAAGCTTCCTGGCGATATAAGAAATATTTGTTTAATTTGATTACAAACAGTCTGTAGCACCTAAGATGACGAACCATTGTTTACTCTCGCTGGCAACCTGTCCGTGTCAACCAAGATAGTGAATCTTTCTTTACTCTCGTTTGCAACTTGTCTGTGCCAACCAAGCTAATGACCTGTTTCAACCTGTTTCTGTCAACCAAGATGAAGAAACTTTGTTAACTTATGGTTTCAACCTGTCCCTGTAAACCAAAACAAAGAAAGTTGTCTTATTCATGAGTAAAACTAGCAATTATCCGCGAAACCTGAAACTTTTAACTAGTCTGTCATAACAGATCTTGAGACAATTGACCTGTGTCAGGTGGTAAATATTAATCAATTTCTTGATTCAGATGATTTATTTGATCATTTCAAACGGGATATTATTCCTCATATGCACACAAATTAGGCATACAAATTATAAAATGTAATATTCACTAAAGGTTTATTGTAAACAGGCTTTATTTATCCTTTAAGGTAATCTGAAGATTGTTGGCAATATAAACATGTACAGTTAAACTTACATGTGGCCAAATTTTACCACTTTCATAAGGGGAGTCAAATTTCGCCTCGAAAAGAGGACATTTGTAATAGGAACAAATAAAGAGTAACATGGCCACTCAATTCCCCACAATGACCAAAGTGTTCCCAAAGGTTGGCTTAAAATCTTAAAATATAAATATCCGAATTTATCTTGTCTCTCTTAGGTATACGTACGTGTGTATTTATATGTTTTTTCATACGTTTATGTACAGTTATAGGTATACACTCAAAAACTAAAAGTTGTATATCGGCATTTCCTTGTTGGTTGGAGTCTTCTCTATTCGCCAAAGAAGACTCTGGGAATTCCTAAACCTCACACGTTTAGTTGTCTTTTATGACCTTATACCTAAGATGCCATGCGGCATCAGTAGCACAACATATAAAAAACATAAGCAAATTATCGAATATTGCAAAAACGATTTACTTCTCTTCTGTTGCTTCTGGTGGTGATTAGTAAACTCGTAAACCTCATGACTGGTCTAAGCGGCTTCTTTACTCACATATATTTTACCTTCCATTTGCGGTTCTAACATGTGATGAGAGCCATTTTCTTATATTATGTTCAACATACTAAACAATTCAATTATAAAAGTGCATTGCCTTTTTGGAATCATCCCTGTTGCATATCTTACTTCAAAACATTTGTTCATGCAAAACTTAACCCTAAAATTGTAAAGGGGGTTACTTATTCATATAGCAACTACAGGTTATAGCTGGCTACATTGAACTTTTTACCATCAAGGCAAACTAAATGCTGTTGGCAATTGCTCGGTGATCAAAAAATAGAAAAAATAATATTTGAGGTTTGAGATAAGAATTAAATTGTTTTTAACTCTTCCACATTTATTTAGAATTTTATTGTCTCCTCTTAAACTCTCTGAAGTTTCTTTTCGTTTGTAATTAAGATATATTTAATATGATTGATCGATATAAGTTTTTGTTCTCTTTTACATGAATTGAAATTGCTAGACAAATAATACAGGGGATAAATTTTAATAACATTTTCTGGTGACTTAGGTTTATCTAACAATTTTAATTCGTTTTTTCATGTTGATTTCAAATATATATTCTATTTTTACCTAAATGTTATAGTTATTATGTAATTTCTATTTTCTCCTTTCCCAAAACGGGGAGATAGGACGGGGAGATAGGGTGCTTACCAAGAGCAAATACTTCACAGTACATAGTAGTAAGATAGTAATAAGTGTTATTGTGCAAAATATTGACATTATTGTTTTTTTTCAGGTCTCATGTTAGAGGGATGGCTTCGTCAAGAAGAAATTTGCGTTAATGAAACAGACACCTTCTGCTACATATGTGGCTGTTACATGCTAGTTCGTCAAAGGAACAATATATCAAACTTTGTGATCCGCCCTTAAAAAGCATATTTTGATGTTCCTCTTGGCGATCAAGAGAAGAACTGGGCCCCATATGCTGTTTGCCATAAATGTGTGGAACGTCTTCGTGAGTAGGCGAAAGGAAAGAGAAATGGTCTCCCTTTGGGAATACCCATGGTGTGACGAGAGCCAAAGGATCATGTATCGGACTGTTATTTCTGTCTCGTGAATACTAAAGGGATTTGCAAGCAAAATTGGCACAAGATAGACTACCCCAACATTCGCTCAGCGATCTGGCCAGTACCTCATTCCGATTTTCAGTAGATATGCTTCCTTCGAGGATGAAAACGATGTACCTGATATGGACTTCCACTGAATGGATTTAGAGTCTGCAGATTCCTCATCAGATGCTGAACAGTGATTAGCTCTTCACTGTTTCAATCAATAGGATTTGAATGACTTAATACGTGATTTGGTGCTCTCCAAGAAAGCTGCAGAACTTTTAGCCTCCAGGTTGAGTGAAAGACATATGCTTGACAGGTTGGTACGAGTATCATATTACCGAACAAGAAGAGTACATTTGTTAAGTATTTCTCCGAGGACAAACAATTTGTATACTGCCACGATGTTCCTGGTCTGTTTACCGAGTTGGGTCTTGGCACCTATAGCCCTGCTGAGTGGAAATTGTTTTTAGATAGCTCTAAGCGTAGACTCAAGTGTGCCCTTTTGCATAATAGCAATGAAGTTGGTGCAGTTCCTCTCGGTCACTATGTTCATCTGCGAGAAATTCACGATGACATAAGAATGGTCATGGATTTACTTAAGTACCATGAACACAGTTGGATCATATGTGAAGACCTTAAGATGGTCAACTTTCTCCTCGGCCAGCAGCAGGGATATACGAAGTTTCCATGCTATATCTGTATGTGGGACAGTCGAGACCGTAACAAATACTGGGTCCCAAATAATTCGCCAGTTCGGGAAGCTTTGGAAGCAGAAACCCCAAACATTGTTAATGAGCCAATCGTAAGTCGAGAGAAGAACGTTTTCCCTCCACTTCATCTCAAACTTGGGTTGATGAAGCAGTATGTCAAGGCGTTGAGCACTGACAGTGATTGTTTACAGTACATAGTATCGGCATTTCCTACTTTGTCATACGAAAAAATAAAAGCAGGAGTATTTGATGGTCCACAAATCCGAAGACTTTTGAGGGATTCTAGATTCGTGAAAACCATCAATGAAAAAGAGAAGGCAGCCTGGCTCTCATTTTCTGCCCTTGTTCGTAACTTCTTTGGAAACTAAAAAGCGCATAACTACGAGGATCTGGTTACTAATATGCTTTTAGCATATCATGATCTGGGATGCAACATGAGTGTGAAGCTGCATTTTCTAAATAGTCACCTCATCCAATTCCCAGATAATCTGGAAGCCGTGAGCGACGAACAAGGTGAACGATTCCAATAGGATTTGATGACGATGGAAGAGCGCTACCAAGGTCACTGGGATAGACACATGATGGTGGACTACTGTTGGACGATTAAAAGAGATCAGCCAGAGAAGATTTACAAAAACAAGAGTTACAAACGCAAATATTTTCCCGATTGATATTAAAAAAGAGGTCCTCTAGCCTGATGTATGGCCATTAATAAATTAGCATCTCTTTGATTACAGTATTTGTAATACTAATGTGTAATTCAAGTTCCTTTTCATATGCAATAAAATGGTTGTGCCAAAAAACCTGCTTTACTATAAATAACGCAAAAAGATGATACAGAATTACTTGAGCGCATGATGATAGGCTTAATAAAATCAAAATTATTGTATTATATTTGTTATTGATATTACGAAAAAACTTTACTATTTAGAGAGAATCTGATTTCAGATTTAAATTCACTATGCTCAAATTAGATAGGAAAATGTACTTTGTCAATTCACCAAATACATTGTTCTTAGTGTAATCTTACTGGAGTGACAATGATTATAACGAAATGAAGGAAGATTGTGACTTGTGAAATTAGGATTAAATCTTCATTGTCAAAAGCTTAGAACTTAGTGTAAAAAGATATGAACATGATAGACGAATATTTTAACGTCACACACAAAGATTCGAAGTTCCTGGTAAAATTATGACTCTTTGAGCGCTGATTTAAACGTAAATAAAGATCCGAAATTGACGGAGAAACGATTTGAACTAATTGGCCATCGATTAGAACTTCTATGTATAAATGATTTTTAAAAATTAAATTTAATAAAAAAATCAACGTGGGTATATCTCTGATGGAAAGGCCAAGAAAAGAACTATGAAGAATGTGTTAAAGATGAATAAAAAATGTGAGAAGGAAATATAGCTACAGATCCTTATAGGGACCCTAATGCTAAAACATTCTTGTGTTACGAAGTTTAGAACTTAATTGATGGTACTTAGAGCATGGTAAACAAAGTTTTAGAGTTATTTTCTAATCCTTCGGAGTTGAAGGTCAGAGATTAGAATTTGGGAATGAAGTTTCGAACTTGATGAAGAACAATATGAAGTTTATGGGTAAGGATAAGAATTTGTGGAGAGGGCTTAAAACTTGTTAGATTACATTATTAATAGGTGGAAGAAGTTTTAAACTCGATAGTTAACGATTCGAACTTGGTAATTAAGGATGTGAATTTGGTGAACGATGCTTAATAAATAACGCTTCTTAATTGATGATGAAATTTTCGAAATTGATAGCTGACGATTCAACCTTGCTGGTCAGTGATAATAACTTGGTACTGAGGCTTTGAACTTGATTATCAAGGATTCAACCTTGGTGAGTGAAGCTTCGATCCTGATAACTAAGGCTTTGTAATTGAGGGGCGAAGTTTAAAACCTTATAGGTAACAAATCAAACATGATGGTCAGAGTGAAGAAGTTTGTAGTCAAGCATCGATCTTGATGGATAATGATTAGAAATTGATGATTAAAGATTAGAACTTGATGCGTGATGTCTCGTACTTGATAAATAAGGCTTTTTAATTGGTGGTCGAAGCTTTGAACATGATAGGTAACGATTCAAACTTGTTGGTCAGAGATAAGAACTTGTTAGTAAAGTTTCGATCTTGATGGATAACGATTTGAACTTGATGAATAAAAAATAAAACTTGCTGGATTATGTTTTAAAATTGTAAAAGTACGCGTCAATATTGATGGTGGAAGCTTAGAGCTTCTAAGATAACGATACAAACATGCTGGTCAGACACAAAACTTGGTAGGTGATGTTTCAGACATGATAACAAATGCTTTGTAATTGATGCTAGACTCTTCAAAAATGAGACGAAACCATTCTAACCCATTGGTCAGCGATAAGAACTAGCTAGTACTGCATTGAACTTGATGAATAACAATCTAAACTTTAATGATTAAAAATTATAAATTGGTGAGTAATTTTTAAACTTAGCAAAAAAAACGACTTGTAATTGGTTGTCAAGGCTTCGAACTTGATAGATAACGATTGAAATGTCTGCTTAGCAAAAAGAAATCAGAATAGCTATTAGAACTTGATGATTAAGGATTAAAACATGACTCGAACTTAATAAATAATGCCCTGTAATTAGTCTGTGAAGATTGAAGCTAAATAAGTAAGATTCCCACTTACTCTTTACCGTTACGAACTTGGAAGTGAAGCTTCTAACCTGATGGAGAATGATTAGAACTTGATGAATAACCAACAGAATGTAGTGTGTGATGCTTCACACTTGGAGTGAAGCTTCGAAATTGAAGGAAAACAATTCGAAATTATTATGTAAGGATTAAAACTTTGTGGGAGGTGTTTAGAACTTGATAATTATTCGTAAAGGCTAGTCGAAGTTTCGAACTTAATAAGGTAACGATTCAAACTCGTTGATAAGCGATAAGAACCTGGTAGTGAAGCTTGAGATTTAATGGATAACGATTCGAACTTAATTGTTAATTATTATAACTTGTAGAGTGATACTTCGAGCTTGATAAACACCGCTTCTTAATTGATAATTTAAAATCGGACTTCAGGGGGGAACGATTTGAACTCATTGGTTAGCCATAGAACTTAGTATTAAAGGTTTAAACTTGATTGTTAACGAATCGAACTTAATGGTTATCGATTATAACTTTGTGGTAATGGTTTGAGCTTGATAAATAATGCTTCGTAATTAATGGTCTAAGTTTAGAATTTCCTAGATAACGATTGAAATTCGCTGATCAGCGATATGAACTGGGAAGTGAAGCTTTGAACTTGAAGTATAACGATTCAAACTTGATAATTAAAGATTAGGATTTGTGGTAGATTCTTCGAACTTAATAAATTAAGCTTTGTAATTGATATCAAAAGCTTTGAACTTGATAGATAACGATTCAAACCCGTTGGTCAGCGATAATGGATAAAAATTCAAACTTGGTGATTAAGGATTAGAACTTATTAGGTGAGACTTCAAACTTGATAAAAAATCCCCTTTCATTGTTAGTTGAAGCTTTGAGCTAAATAGGTAACGATTCCGACCTGTTAGTCAACGATAGGAACTTAGTAGTGAAGCTTCGAACTTGAAGAATAACGTTTGGAATGTAATGATTATATATTTCTCAGAATTTGTTGGATAAAGTTTCAAAATTGAAAGACTAGGATTCGAATTTGCTCCCTATGCATTAGAATTTGGAAGTGAATCATCTCGCTCGGTGAATATTACTTTTAGTGGATAATAAATTCTAACCTGATGGGCAGAGATTTAAATTCGGTGAACAAACGATGCATCCTTCGAACTTGCGAGAAATTTATTCCTTTTTGCCGGAAGCATGTGTTGGAGCTTCTAAACTAATTCATTGTATCTTGATTTGTACTTATGTGGTACATTGGTTTTACAAATTTGAGGGGGGCACCAATCAAGTGTTGGAGATCGATCGCTAGAAATGGAGCCAAAATGCAGCTGACATCCTACCGGCTGAAATCTTTCATACAGTTTTACTTCTTCTTCTTCATTACTTTTTTTACAGTTCTCTCCTTACACACTTTCTGATTGACTAGCTCCCATTGGTTTTCAATTCAGAGTTTCTATTAATATTAATAATATAAGCTATGTAGGGCTGCGTACCCGCTCTTCTCCAGTGCCTCCATGGCAATCACCATATATGCAGAGATTAGCCAAGTTACGAAGAGTTGCGCGCCATCCGGGTCCACAGCACCCCGAGTAGTCTCTAGATTATTAAGAATATGTCTTTTACCTATTTTCACTTCTCTTATTTTCACCATCCTCTTTCTTTATGAACCTCTTTTCGAAAACTTTCAAACCAAGATGCCCTCGTTAGTTTTCGCTTCTTAGTTTTACGTCATTAACAACATCTAATTAAGACCGAGTACCAAAAATATCCCCAAGGGTTTCAGTGACCAGAAGAGAAAATAGGTCGAGTAACGGATGACCTCGTTATCTTAACACTACGGTCGCTTGAACACCAAAATATCACCAGAGGATATGCTCCTATTCTCCATGAAATGGCAGATTTCGTAACTCGGTAAAATACATTGTTCCAACATCTATCGAGGATGTTTTTAACACTAATTAACTTCAGGTAATATTAGCCTTTTGGTCGTTTCTTCCTCGTTTATAATGCAAGGTGGTACTCAATAATTAAATTAGCAGTTCCGTGAGAATGAGCTCATCCTTGGCAAAGTTAAAAATGAGTTTAGCTTTGGAGAAGAACTGGTCTTCATTCAAATAAGATGCCAATTTCGCTTGACAAATATAGATTATAGATATTATAACAATTCTGACTTTGGGAAAACTCACCCCTATTTATGTTATGTAACCCGTTATTATGAATCCTAAATTATTTTTAAGCTGAATGATATCTATTTTTATATACAACACCATGAATTAGAAGAGAGGATGCAATGGCTTAATTATTTCCTTCAGGGAGCAATTCCCTAATATATGAAAAAGTGTTTTGCAGCTTGTAAAATATTTCCTAATTATTCTGCAATTCGTCATAACTTTTGCAGAATGCGCCAAGCTATATTATTAGTGTTCATTTGTGACGAAACTAGAAATATTTTCATAAATAAACTCGTAAATTTACCGACTTGCAACATTAACAACCATAGTACATGTAGACAACTAAACACATTTTTACTACGTAACTTTGACTCTGCAACAAAATTATAAATATTGATGTTTGAAACCATAATTATCATATTCTCATCTTCACTTTAATGACACAATTTGAAAATTGTGTTGTTAGAGTAATTAAAATGTGAGATATGCCGGATATCGTATTTTGAGGGTAATTAATATCTCAAGTGGAATAATGGAACAAAAAAAAGAAAAATTTAAATGTTAAGTTGAAGAAATAAGAGGCGGGAAGAGGAAAGAAGGAGAAACAAAGAGAAATAATGACTGTAGTGTTCGAATGAACAGTAGATTAAGGGTAGAAAAATGAAGTATAAAATAGACTATCATGACCACATAAAGAGAAAGAAAAGTTTTAGGAAAATAAGCTAATTGAACCAAATCCCCAAAATATTTTGGATCGTGGTTACAACCAGAACCACTAACAAGTTCAGAGATTTTTGCCCTCGAATTTAAAGCGCAATAGCATCGAGGTTGTTGCAAGCAAAAGTTTGTAAGGAGAGAACTGTAAGGAAAGTGAGAAGTCAGAGTGAGTTAAAATGTGTGAAAGTTATATAGGCGAATATCTTACTGCATAAATAATGGTCAGGAGGGTATACGATCCTCCAAATGTCGGCAACAACAAAAGGATACATAAGGGATAAAAAGAGGATGTGATGGAGAGCCATGGAATAAGAAAAGAGCGGAAGAATCTAGACATGTTAAAATCTAAGACCATTACAGGAAACTGGATAAATGGGAGAACCCGCTCCTCCCACTCGTGATGAGTGAAAGAAAGTTAATCAGCGACTAGCCTGCTAATTAGCTTGCGAAAAATCTTTTTCTTGCAGGTTAAATTTATCCGAAAGTCATTAATTCGATAGCAATGCGGGTTGTGTTCTTAAACCAAAATAAAGAGCCTCAAAAGAGCATAAATGCGTAGTAAGCATTAAAATGATCTGCTAAATACTCTTATAAAAAATAATGTACTGGTAATTGTTTATTAAATAGTATCTCATGGCCAAAATATCAATATTCTTATTTTAATGTACATACATTAATTTTTCTCTCAGGCAAATACTATGACATAATACTCTCTTCTTTAGTTATTCTGTTTGAGACTTGGCTAAACATCAACTTAGATTGAATTAAGAGACAAAGTTAGTTAAAAAAAATTTGAGGGGGGGGAACGGGGCTTTTCTTATGCGCATAAAAAATTCGTCTCGTTTCGTTTCTTCAGTCAATAATAGGAAATCAGTTATAAATAAATCTCTGTCAAAATAAAACAACCAGAATTAATACACGAAGAAGATAACGATAAAAAATCAATTGTATAATATAAAAATTACGATTCAAACTTATAATACGAATACAAAACTCATAATTCTTCAAATGTTCTTGTAGAAGGATACCCCCTTTTTCCCCCATGCTTCGCAACGCTTAGCACGTTGCAGGAAGCCACGTGGGTAGAGAGATCCTACGTGTCCGAGAGTCACATGACGAAGCCAGCTCAGATATGACGCCCCCTCCCATCTTACCAACCAAGCGAGTGTGGAGAACATCCCCCACGCGGTCGGAAATTCCATCAGTTTCTCCCGCGGAAATAGAGAGAAGGGGTAAAATAATTGTAGGTAGCCGACAGTTGGCGCCTCGAGCTGCCCCCTGGGAATTCCCCAAAGTGGAGGTTATTCCCCATCTCGCGCTTGAGCAGACCCTGCATATTTAAGCCTTTTTCCCGCCTGGAAAGAGCAGTAAAGACAACGCTCACTGGCAGAAGACATCACTCGTCACAAGTCGGTTTGTACCCAGTCGAAGTCAGGACACTCTCTCTCCCGTAAGGAATCCGCCGTCAAACGGAAGCCTCTGCCCCAGCCGTCTTCTGAAGCAGCTCTACTAGATTACCCCTTCCAGTCCTCGAAGCACCAAGCCCCGTCAAAGTTACTCTAAGGTAGCCATACCTGTTCTAAGAATCATCAAGGAGTCCAGCTCCCCCTTCGAGCACCAGCTAAGGTTATAACTCACGCCTTCACAGCCACGCAAGTAAGGTGCCGACCATACCCTTCCTCCCCACTTTTCTCCTAACGAGTATCCCTCCTTTGAACACGCCAACAAGATCGTCTCTCCTAGAAACTACTTTTACCTCAAGTCTCCTGTGAAGTTGCCGTTGGCCTCGGACAAGTAAGCCCCTTTTCCCCGTTTATCCCACCGGTAACGCAAAATTATTAGCCAATCACTAATTTCCCTTTATATCATTTTAATTGATTTTAATTTGTAAAAGAAATTTATATTTTCTTATGTTTATCTTTAATTAATCTGAACGTCACTCTCGACCTCGTTATTCTAATCTTTCCAACCTCGAACTCGACCGGAAAAGTTCACTGAATTGACCCCACCTCTCAACCTGACCTTTATAATCTGCGCATCAACGTAGCGTTCAGTCTTTGGATGGTTCGCTTTAAAGGCCTGAGTTCTCCCTCATAAGGCTAATAATAGATATTGTATTGGATAGGCGGCTATACCACGACAGTTATTGATAACTAGCTTTGATATAAACAAATAATATCTTAATTATAATCCTCATTTAATGGCTTGATATAAATTTTTTTTTTGTTTTTCAAGGAATATTATCTTCCACTTCAAGTTTCTACTAGCATGATTTAAAACATTTTACGGCTATTTGATGTAAAAAAGATTAAATGAAAGATTTATAAAGCTGTCTTTTAACAAGTTGAATTAATGGAGATGTGAGGTATCCAATTTGAGCTAAAGATAAGGGGAATTTTAAGCTTACTACCAGATTATGTCTCATACACTTCCTTCACACATCGCTTCCAGTTTATTTAGAGATGTAGAGAGCAGGGTACAGAGGCGGCTTGATTCACTTGGAAGACGCTTTATAGTCCAATGTGGCTTTGTTGACCGTAAAATTATGCTAAATTATCTAATGGTTGGTAATGATATTTTATGTTAGGCTAAATTATGGCATGTATCTTATTTTATTTTATGTTACCATTTAAAAATTATGACAGCCAATCTTGTTTATTATTTTACATTTAGCAGTCTTTTCTTTCGTTTATTTATTATTTTACCGCAAGAGTTCCTGCGTTGAATCGGAAACCGATCACAATAATGCGCGAACTCCAAGTTAAAAGTTCACTAAGTTTGCATTTTCTCTCTCACATTTTTATTTACCCTAATTCAGTACTTTTTACACAATTGAGTAATTTTTCAATATTAAGGTAAATAGTTTACTTGGCATCTTAGGAATTTAGAGGAAAGTAGGATCTAATGACACTGCCCGGATTTCAGTAAAAAAGCAGGTCCCTTTCTTAATTGGCCAAAAGTATCAGATACCACACAAATCATGCATATAAACTACACTTGATAAGGCATATTTCTTAATAATGCTCCAAATGCTCGTCACAATCTTATCCCTCTGCTTTACACACATTTTGACAGAGAGGATTAAATAAAGAAAAGTATACATATATGAGTTCCTTAATGTGGGGAACCAAAGTGGATGGACAAGGTAGGAAGAGAATATAGCAAACAAATTTATAAGTCTTGTTCGGGACGAAGATTGACCAGGATTAGATACAAGTAGATTGTAATTTCTCTCAACAATAAAATATTTACATCTTCTACTTAAAAAGCAGTAGCTGATCGCAGATCGTCAGTCACAAATTTTCCAACAATGGAGAAGGTTGAGCACCGTGTAGTGATCAAATTTTTGATCAAGGAAGGCAAGAATGCAAAAGAGAACCATGAACGCATGGTTGCAGTGTACACCGACACCACCCCATTCCTATGCAACCATTGCTTGCTTGAATAGGGAGTTCTGCCTTGGTCGTGAGTTCTTTAAAGATGACCCCCGTCGACGACTCTTGTCAGACGTGACCGACGAGGACAATATGCCCCATGTGGAGAGGATGATCCTCGAAAATCGACGGGTGAAGGTCAAAGAAATTGAGCGAGAACTTGGAATATCACATGGAAGTGTCATCAACATCATCCACGACAATTTGGCCATGGCTAAGGTCTCTGCCCGTCGGGTCCCTAGAAACCTCACGCCCCATGATCGACGCACAAGCTGCCTTGCGCGAGTGCGGAGTCGAGGAGCTCAACCATACCCCCTACAGTCCAGATCTGGTCCTCAGCGACTACTTTTTATTCCGCCAGCTCAAGGCTGCACTGCGTGGACACCCCGGTTTGGGGACGATGAAGATGTCCAGCTCGCCGTCCAGGAGTGGAATGAACAGCAGAAGGGAGATTTCTGGTTGTCGGGAATTCGAAGCCTTAGGGACAAGTGGCCCAAGTGCATTGAAGTCGAGGGTAGTTATATTGAAAAATAATAAAACACTTTTCCTCATATCTCGTTTCCTTATATCCCAATTAAAAAACTTATTGAATGCCCCTCGTAGACTACTTAGGATAAAATGTAATGATTTTTTTACATCGTAAAATATTTCCAAGAACTAAGCTAATATCTCTGAAACCAAAAGTGAGGAAATAATTAAAAAACTGTCAAATAACTTTTGTGGATAAATCACTTTTGTTAGGAATAAAATTCACAAAATTTTAAATCATAATTTGCTCAATAATACCATTAGTAAATAACAGTAACTTTAATATTAATATCTTTAGAAATTCTTATAAAAATAAGAGAACAATGTGATAGCCACAATTATGTAAAAATAGACGCATTATACTCGTATATGGAACGTGAAGGGCAACAAACAATCTATAGTTTGTTTTTGTCAAAATTTACTCACTATTTTTTAATATTATTATCATTAGGAAACAAGGAAGACAGCGGAGGAGGCATACTTGGAGGTTTGCTCTTTATCTAAATTGTCAGATCAGCTTGGAAGAACGAACAGGCATTCCCTATCTAGTTGACGACTCTCTTATCACTGCTTCGTTCAATAAATTAAAGCTATTATTATATTTTTTCATAATCCGCAAGTGGCTAATTTATTTTGGGGTTTTTTTTTACCCCTGTTTTGTGTTAAGGAGACGCATCGGGGCGAAGGATCAGCCCCGAATTATCAAATTAATTACTTTGGTTTGTACTTAAACGGAACTTTTAGGTCCTTAACTGATGACTTACAACGAAATATCTGTTCTTCGTTGTTGATAAGGTTCCATGTGTTCTCTTTTCAACATTATATTTCATTGTACGTTTCTGTATAATTCTTCTTTGATGTTTATCTAGATTTGTATCCGTATATTTCTTAATAATTTACGATTCTCTTTTTGTAGTTTATTTTTCATATTATTTTTAGGGGGGGCGGTGTATTTATTCCTTGGTTTGTTTAATCTATTGCATGCATTTATTTAGTTTTATCTGCATGCAAGGAGTATTAGCGGGAATTTAATCTGTCCTGAGAACTCTAGCGAAATAGTATTAAATTTGGTTACTATACGACCAGTGTAATTTAAATTGTAGCTCGAGTTTAGTTATTTCAGAGATTCTAATCAGTGCTAGCAAAGTGACAGTTATTTTCCTGTTTTCAATAATTCACTCAATAGAGATAAAATGGCTAAATATTATGTCACCTGAGAGAAACGTTCTTGGAAAAATCGGTAATAAAATGATGTAATTTACAATACGCGTTTCCAAGTTACTTAAGCAAACAACCAATGCTATAAGCTTCGTACGCTTTAATCTGAACTATGAAAAGGAAAACATAACTGGCTGTTCGTATGCCTTTGCTTTTCGTGACAGTTTAATAGTGTTTGATATACAAAGATTTTGTTTGCATATTAAGGTATCTGTAGTTATCATAAAAAACATTGCACATTTTTTACTTTATTTAGTTGAATTTTTTGTGAAATTAAAACCTTTTTAGTCTTATTTTAAATATAAAACATAGAATTATATATTTTTTGAACACTAATCAACGTACAAAAGAAAAACGCTACATAAAAAATATGTATTAAAAATAATTTCAATGGGACACATCACTTTCAACAAATATTTAAGTCATTATTTTAAACATGTATCCTATGTCTTAAAGAAGCTGACCTTGGGTAATATGTCCCACTTGAACAAAAATGTCAAATGTCATAATTTATTATATATTAATGATTTAATTATTCTAAGTATTCATGTAGTTGCCCTAGAATTGAATTATAAATTGACCCATTTATGTTCTTTTGCTTAAGGTTTTGGCGTGACTCACCAATGGGACTAGAATTGGTTTCAGCTAACTACCTAAATATATAAGAAGACACGAGCAATCGTCCATCGCCTTGCCAAGCGAGACCCAACCCTAGGGTTATTTGAGTTGCTAGTGGTTTTTCATAATATTATTATTGATTACTGCGTTCGCTAGAAGATGCGAGTGCACTATGATATATATGGTGAGTGTCGTAGAGTAGAACGTCGACGCTAGCCGAAGATTGACTGTGTGGTGACGCGGAAAGAGAGCACGTCAGAAATTGGGATATAGATCTCAGTGCAAGAGTTGGCCTCAATAATCAATTCTTAGAGGTTCTGGGATTAGAGAAACTGATTGTAGAAAAATAACTTTACTATATACAAAAAAAATATTATTAGCAAACGTAAAACAATGACAATAAATAAGATAAGACCCAGGGTACCAAACGGGGGGGGGGATACAAATCCCTACAAGGGGACAAGAGTACGGTGGAGGATGCACGGTGATTGCTTGCAGGGAAAGAGGGAGAGTTCAAATAATGGGGAGACTCCCATAAAGCGTAATTGAGTGGAGGCTTTGTATACGACTAGTGATGCGGGGCGCTGCAAAGTTCCACTTGCAAAATTCCTTCTTCTTTAACCTTGCTGAGAAATGAACGAGAGTGTACTCCAGACGAAAACGAAGTCGATACCAGAGTAATAGATGCCTGACCCTGTCTATCGTCTGTCGGGCGGGAACTCTGGGCTGAGGTACGAGCCGGGCCGGTTAGAGAGATTCCGCGTCGCGTTCGTAGCTGGAAGCCATTGGCAGGTGGGGCAGGGCGTACGAGACTGTACGTGGCTGCTAACCAAGACGAGGTTGTATAATGATAACTTCTCAAAGCTCTTCCCGAAGTATTTATACTGCTTCGGCCGAAGGGGGTCGACAGAGGCCCCCAAAATTGGGGCGGGGATCTCATTAGATTTGGCGCGCCAGGAGGGAGGGGATATTATCGGCGTGCATCACAGGCTCGCGCGAAAGTTTTCGATGCCGTAGGTCTGGCGCCGATTTGGAGATGCGATGGGGCTGGTAAGGGAATATAACATGGATCATGCGGTCACGCGGAATTTTCGATGCTCCCTTGGGGCTGTCTGGGCGTACAGGCGCATCTTCCCCAAGCCACCGGTAGACGTTGGGTTGTAGGGAGGGGGGCTGGGGTAACCTTCTCTCTCTGACACTGAAGCTAATGTTGTTACTAGATCTTTCGAAAATATAAGAGGTAAGGAGGTTTGAACGAATGATGTGTACCGATCCGCTAGTATGGGTTAGAGTAGATGAGGTTCTGATCATTTGTATAAGCTCGCACGCACACAAACCTCTCTGCCAAACACGATGGTTGTGTCCCTTATCCCCACTCTACACTCTCAGATGCGTAAATGAGTAGCTCTCTATTGGGTCATGAAGGGTCCCCTGTACGACACTACCCTTCGTCTTCGCATTATCCGAGGGGGTCTAGTCAGTGTATCCTTTCACTTGTTCGCGGTTGTTTTCATGATAAACATAAACCTATTGGTAATAGACAATAGGAAATGAGGATATCACATATTCTGTTTATAATAAAATTCAGTTTTATTTGGTATCTTATAACGAGTATACGCATCGAAGCCTTGCTAGTGTGGCCTATTTTGGAATTTGGAGGGAGATTTCTTCTGCACATGTTTGGTGGGAGGGCCTTTAAGAGATTGTATTGATACAAAGATTGGATTGCTCACTGTGTTGTCTGTGCGTGTTCAGGTGAGGTTGTTCTGAATTTTTAAGTACTTCTATGAGTGTTATTTAATACCTACCTATTGTAAAAAATAAAAATTAGTTTTGCTGTCAATGCTACTGCCGTAGCTTTGTGTTATTTAACTACAAACACACCTAATGATCGACGGGTCCAGTACAATAGTGCTCAGTGGAATTTTTTCCTCCCTAATGATCTTTTCGCATGTTGTTTTTTTGCACAAAATTAGACCTCGCATTTCCTTTGATTAACTACCAATTATTCAGAAATAGGACGAGTACTCAAATGCCGATATAAAACAAAATCAAGGTAGTGGATATAGTAAACAATATAAACATTTGTTTTTACGGTATAGAATGTGATGAGTCACGGTGGAAGTAAGGAGAAATCAACTACCTACGGGAGGGGCGGTTTGTTCTGGTGATATAACGCCATCATGTATGAATGGTCAAGTGAATGTGTGTGCGTATGTATATCTAGTATAGCCAGAATAAAGAGGGCAAGAATTCAGGGAATAAAGAGAGAGGGAGGAAGAGAGGCAAAGGAAGATTTCAAGATAAAGAGAGAGAGAGGTACAAACATAAATACCTGAAGCAAAGAGAAGATATGGTGGATAAAACAGTGGATAGATGCGAATAAAAGAGAAAAAGGAAATAAAATGTAAGCTAAGGTCTAAATGGTGTCTTGTGCAATGACGTCATCATGTAGCCTGGCTTGAAATAGCGTATGTTCTTTGCAGTATAGCCACGAATAAAAGGTGAAGAATGAGAGATTAAGAAACAAATTAAGAGAGAAAAAGGAAGATAGCGAGAAGATGAGAGGGAATGAAACACGTACTAACAGAGAAAACTGAATGATAAAAAGATTAGATAGAAAGGAAGAAATAAAGCTAGATAAAGAAATATAGCGAAATGAAGAGAGAGAAAAAAAGAAAAAGAGAGGGGAAGAAAGAGACAAATATAGGAAGAATCTTCGGCTGAAAAGGCCTGGAAGAGGAGGTGAGCAAAACTTTAATATATATATATATATATATATATATATATATATATATATATATATAATATTGAGGATAAATCTCATAGCCACCAGAAACGGATGCAACATCTTTTAATTTCTAACTAGGTATCGAAAGCTAGGGGCTAGAATATGTTTACTAAAGTTTATACATTTGAAGAAGCCATGCAAATGCCAACAGGATATTAAATTATTTTAAAAGGTGACCCATTATAAAAAAACACTAAAATGTACTATAAGTTAAAATTTTAAATATGACTTGGCAATATTTAAATTTGCTTTAAAACTGACTAAAACAAGTAGTTAATAAATTTAAAGTTTATTTCAGAAATCAATTAAAAACTATAAGAGAAATTGACCTGGCAATATTTAAAGATAATAAACACTGTAAAAGTTAAAAACATTTAATAAAAAAAAGGTTAATTTTGGTATTTACTAAATTGGATCCATCCTAGAGAGTGAATGGTGGGTTTAACAAGGAGCTAGTATTTATAGATGACAGTGACGTTCGGAAGAGGGAAACACCAACTAACCAAACAGTAGTTAATAAACAAACTGTAGTTAAAATTAGTTAATTAATAAAGATATTGCACTTAAATCTTCATTGAGTGTAGGTTTGTAGTGTTTGATATATAAAGATTCGAGGGTTCTTAAGCAATGTTGGTTGTTGTTAAAGGCTAATTCTTGAAAATTATCAATAAATATGTGAGTTTTACATTTTTGGTGTGTTCCCTAATAAAAAATTTTTCCTTTTAATTTAAGATTTTGTTTGTGCGCCAACTAATCCCTCCATGAGCAGAGAACCTAGCACCAAGAGACCTGAAAATGCTGACAATGTAAGAGACTCTAGTACAACTGAGACATTTAAATAAATAAGCATTATCACTGCAGAACTCCAAAGAGATAGGATTTTTACTGCTAAAAAAACTTCCTATCGATAATTTGTTTATAAAAACTATTTGGAGGTTGATTTGTGGAAATTTTTTAAAAAATGAATAGGATCTTTCTTTTAAAAGTATCGTTTAGAAACCCATCTCTAAAATAAGTAAATATATGGTCATTTTTGGAAATTTTATGCAGGGTTATGGGGGGTCAATTAAATTATCAAGTAGCTATTTTAAAACTCTATCATATAGGTCAGAAGGAAATTATTTTTTTAGAAAATATTTCCTAAGAAAAATGAATTCACTATAGATTGATTGATAGGTGGATGTTAGCGAGAAACTTCTATGTATTAAGGTTTTTACTGTGGATATTTTGTATCTAAAATCCCCAAAACCAAAGTAATTTAAGTCTAGTGCTGGAAGATTTTTTTCGAGTAAATCATTGTTTAAAATTTTAGCTGGTAATTATCTCGCGTGACTAAAGGATCAAGAAAGGGCATCTTATTATTTGACCCTATTTCCATGGTGAATTTGATGTTGGGGTGTAAGTTGTTAAAAAAATTTAAGAAAAGTTGGCTTTGTGCAGGATTATTGAAAATTACAAAGTAATCATCAACAAAACGGCGCTAGAAAGAGGGTTTGTAATCTAAATTAGTAGAAAACATTCCATTTTTGAGAGGTGTCATAAAAAAGTCAGCTGCAAGTGGTTCCATTGGAGAACCCATTGCAACACCATCAATCTGGTAGTAAACTTTATTCTTACAGGTGAACCAAGATTCAGAAAGACTTAATACCAGCGCCTATTTTAATTGGCTTCGTGAAAATCCATGAAAAGTATTTGGGGAATAGAATAACTTATTTAATATTAAATTGATTGTATAGTTGAGAGGAATGCTAGTAAATAAAGATTGAATCTTATAACTCACTATATACCCATCGTTAACTTTGCTGAGTAATTCTTCTTTAAACTTATAGGAGTTTTGTATCGAGAACTGATTTTTAGATTAAGGTGAAAGGAGTTTAACTAGATATTTGGACAGTTTGCATGATGGTAAAGAATAAGAGGTAAGTATGACTCTCAAAGGCACTCCTTGGGCATTCCAGAAGACTGTGCCGATCAATATGGGGGATAACGCAGTAATGTACAGTGGAAGGCTCGATCAAATGGCGGTGCGTCACGCGAGTTTGCCCAATTCGAAGACGTGAGAAAGTGAACTAAAGCCGTCGCAGCATTGCGGGGTCAGCCCATAAGAACACTCGCGGTGCTAAAAACAATCTTTTAATCCTAAACTTTGACGAATAGGCTTCAACTTCTTTTCTCGCAGATCCTCACTAGTTAGTCTTAAATGGAATTTAGTGACAGGACGGATAAGATAGAATACAAAAAATGAATTTACATAGATGCTTCACATGGGACAATCACTGGCATCATTTTAATCTTAATATTGTTTTATCAACCGTTCTTGATCTTTAGTTAGCTGTTATAATCTGGCTATCCAACTAGTGAATATTTAGACACGAAAAAGAATCCTCAAGTTGATTTTTAAATAGGTTTAGTGATGAACATTCCACTACTCGGTAAAGTAGGCTATTCCACGCTTGTGTTATTTTATTACAAATCTAATTTAGATGAATGGCTGCTTTGAAGCACCTTTTTACTAATTTAGGTTCAATTTTGACAAGTGTTTGCTCTATCATCCCTCTCAGAGAGTAATCTATAATTTTAAGTAATAAATAGTTTAACGATATTAAATACTTTTTCTGTTGTCTACGTAATTAATTATCAACGTGCAAAGGATAATAAGGTTATGTAGTTAGATCTTTCTTCAGAATACTTTATTTCGAAGGTTAAAATTTAGTTTAAATACCCTAAGCTGCACTCTTCCTTTTTTGAGGTCTAGAGACCAAAATTGCCCTCTGTATTTAAAATAAGGCTAAATTTCATCTTCCGAATTAAAATTAAAGCTCCTCAAAGTGTCAAAACACTTCGAGGACACCCGAAATTAACACCTTTATATTGATTTCTATTTTACTCTGAGTCTATGTTTTGGCAGTTCATTTGGTAATGAGTTTTTAAATTTCGATGTCATAAGTAAATCCCTTTCATTTAGGTATGTAATGTTTATCTGCTCTTTAGCTTCATGTCATCTGACTTTTGAAATTTGGTACGCAATCAATTATTTAGGTCATTAATATATAATTGGGCAACGGTGAGTGCTGTACTGACCCCTGAGCAATCCTGATAGTGACTGGGACCAGTGTGAGTTTGCTTGATTTATAACAGCCGTCTGTGGGAGATGTGATAGACATTTTTCCATTTACTTAAAATTTTCCGTGTTATGCTGTGCAGTTTATATGTTTCAGCCAAAGCCATTCATATAGAACAATATCAAAGGCTTTATTTAAGAATAGGAAAATTTATCTACTGATTTGTTGTATTCGTAGATAAAAATAATTTTATGAAATAATTACGGGAGACTAGTTAAGCAGTAGTCTTTGCCGAAATCCTTGTTGTGTCCAAAATTGAAGTAGCCACCATCTTAGCCCTAATTAAATATTATACCAGTTTACCATTTAATGACTTTAAATTAATAGCCCTAAAATGACTAGATTCGGATTCCTCTCCTTTGAAGAAGATGTGTCTAAGAATAGCTCTCTTGAAGACTCCTTCCACTACTCTTCTCTTAATAAATAGGTTAAAGATCGTAGGCAGCGGCTTTACTTGTTCATATTTTAATTCTTTTAAGTAAGTTGGCTACCTGCATCATGCCTTAGTGACATCGATTGTTTCATCTTGTTTAAACTATAATAATTTCTCACCTATTTTTGATCGTGTTGGAGAGAAACTAATGTTCCCCAAAATCGATTTCTCTCAGTCGGGATAGCTATGAAAACTTCTCCACAGGAAGAGGAATGCTAGGAGGATGTAAAAACCTTGACGAATAATTAAGGTTGTAGATGGATTAGAAGGAATCATGTTTGAACTTCACATAATCCCATTGAAGAATCTATCATGGAATCCACTGGTGGATCATAAACAGTAAAGATTGCAAGACTGGGTTTCAGAGGCAAAGTTTCAAGCAGAACCTGTTAAGTATTTGGAGACTCAATTGAATAAGTGTGAGAAACAAATATGGGGCAGATATTTACTCAACCGTACTCACACTGACCGTGCGTCTAGCAGTGTGGATAAGTAAATACCACAAGGGTGAGACAGTAACAAGAATAACTGTATTTTCTGAGCCTAGCCACGTTTGTGTTGTGGCAAAAATGGTAAGCTTTTCATGGGAGATAAGTTGTGAGAAGAATTTTGCTTTCCACAAAATCAAACAGGCACAATTTTAAAAGGTATCCGAGCTAGAGTGTTGGTAGTAGGAGGATTGGCGAAGTTTGTTTGGAAGGGAGAAGCAGAGATTTGGTGATGAGTTGAGATGTGTTCGTTTGTTAGAAATCCCCTAATCTTCAATGTTTCAAATCAATAGTAATTTACTTTATGGGGAAGCAAATAGCAATCGATTCTATGGTAGTGCAAATGTAAATTTATGTACTTTTAAAAAGTAAAAGGAAATAAACCTCTGTGGCAAACCAAATGATAAATTTCTGTGGAAAACCAAATGACAATCATTTGTGTCAAATTAAATGAAAAATTACTTTGTGGCAAGTCAGATGAGAATTAAATTTTTGACCAAATAAATAAAAGGGATTTTTTTGCATAATGAGCGTTATATACATTTTCACGTTTACTCTATTGCAATGTAAATCGTAAATTTATTTTATACGGAGACATGTTGATGTTGACTTTGTGGTAAAGCAAATGGAAATCAATTTCGTGGCAAACACATTATGGCTAAATCACGTGCTAGGCAACTTTATGACTACAAGATTTCTTTCAAAGTAAATATTAATTAAGTGTTCGAAGATGGGAAAGCGATAAAAGATTTATCAAGAAAGATGGAAAAGTAACAATGGAATTTAGGGAAGCTATTAAAGAGATTGCAGGAGGAGAAGTTAGCTGGATTCAGTTTACGATTTTTTCAATTGCAAGATAATCCACAGGTTTCCTTTTTGTTCACGGTTTACTTTCAATATTCCTGTTAATTTATTACTTTTGTTTCTTCCTATCCTTCGGATCATTTAATGGCACCTCACTGGTTCTCCGAAGAGAGAAAAGCTGGGAGAGTCATATGCCTTCTAGTTCCTTCCATCCGATGTATCCCCTCACTTAATCACTTAATTTCGTCAGGATCTAAAAATAAATTAGGAATCATATAGATTAAATATGTTTTATGTTGAATGGTAGGCATTAATTTATGGAGAAAACTACAACAAATTAATAGAAGGATTAAATATTACAATTAGAAGGAAATATGGAGGGCTAAGTAGAACGTTTCCAATTTGAAGCTGTTGAAAATGGGCACTAAATTTAATAATACTATCTGGAAATCGGAAAAGAATCAAAGTTTAATACATAGCCACTATTAAATCCAAACTAAACTTAAAAAATCACATTAATGTTTGCAGATGTCATTCAAATTATAGCAATTAATAGGTTAAAAATCATTAGAGATAACAGGAAACTAACCATTTGGGATGATGAAAATTGAAAAATACGAGCCGGAAAAAATCAAAGAAGTGTTAATAATTTTATATAAGTTCTAATGTTCCAATGATGTTGATATTAAGGAATGGGTAAAATTTAGAATATACTTTTATTAGTATTATGAATCGTGTCTAACAACCAATAGATGTGATTACACCTTTATAATTTATTTTACAGATATTTAGTGGAAAATTACACGATGAAACAAGATAAAATAATTAATGGAACTGAATCGGGACGAAGGTGGAGTAAAACGGGTATTTCTGTTGGGGCTGCGTCTATTTTTAATGCAAAATGTTAAAGATATTATAGACGATAAAGTTTTGTATATAATCCAGAAATTCACTGATGATATAAAACTAGAAGGTAAATTTGTTACAGTTTCTAATGGAGTTAAAATTTAAACACAATTTAAATAGAAATGTCAGATATACAATGTCATAAAATACTGTACGTAAAGTGTTCACTGTAAATGATATAGTTTCCATCAACAAATCTTAAAAATCTCCAAAGAATATATGTGAGGGGTGCAAAGTTGGCGACAAAGTATAAGACTTTATCAATAGAAGTATTTTCTACAAATTCAAAGACCGTTCCTCCACTTCATCCAGCACATCTATTAAACGAACTTTAAATATGGGGTGCATCTATGGTGTTGATATCTGCGAAAAGATCTATACACGTTTAACAAAGTGAAGCGCCTCGCAACTAAGATTGTCTCCGAATTGTAAATGCAATCATATGATTGCACTCATTACTTGAGCTTTAGCCCTTCAATCGCCTTACTAAAATCACCTAGACTTCTTTGGCGGGATGAAATGAGAATACAACAAATCCATCCAACTGCATCACAAAGGCTGAACTGAAAGACAGTATTACCAGAGCATTCAAGGACCTAAGATGAGAGAGAGAGAGAGGAAAGCATTTGGCTAAGGCCAATATCACCTGCCTGGAGGTTATTATCGAGACCACAGAAGGATGGCTCATCAAATAAGATCGATCGAACATTTCATGTAGACAAAGTTACCTAAACTTCACGAATATATCTCCAAAAATAAAAACACTTTTATTTTTTCCTGAAACTGTCATCATGCGAACGAATACCGTCCACACTCTGTATATATATATATATATATATATATATATATATACATTGAGGTTAGAGAATCTTACCCTTTTTAAGTACCTCCTTTAAATTTTAACAATATAAAGATATGAGGAATAATCCGTTGAATATGCCTTACTTATCGCTACTTGTTAAATCCATATCCAAACAAATAAATCTCTTGCCTCTAGATTTAGATCGAGTCAATTAGGCTCTTAAACACCTTCATAAATCTTCATACTATTGATCGGATCTCATGACCTATCATCCAGCAGACGAATTGCTCTGGTTTAGAAAATCTTATTTAAATAAGTTTGTTGAGTGGATACGCCCCTAATCCATAGGACCGGTGGATCGCCCTTATACACCACAAACCGAGACATGTTTCTAATATTTAATCAGCCTAATTAATTAAACTAAATCTAGTCATTAGGATTGTTTCACCCTTACCCATATTTATTTTTTGCAAATGTTTGACTTAGGCTCTGACCTATAGATGAAAGGCGATGAGCGCTTGATGATGCAGAGTTCGAATCCACATCATTTTAATTTACAGCTATATTTATATTTAGTGTCAATTATTTTCATTATTATCTTGCCTGTTATCTCCTTCTTCCTTGTTTTCGTAAAGTAATAGGGGATTAAACTGCACTGCTTATAAACGAGGGGCGGTCAATAAGTTTTGCAATTCGGATATAAGAAAACAAGATATGAGGAAAAGTGTTTTATTATTTTTCAATATAACTAGCCTCGACTTTAATGCACTTGCGCCACTTGTCCCTGAGGCTTCGAATTCCCGACAACCAGAAATCTTCCGACTGCTGTTCAATCCACTCCTGGACGGCGAGCTGGAAATCTTCATTGTCATAAAAACTAGCGTCCACGCAGTGCAGCCTTGAGCTGGCGGAATAAAAGGTAGTCGCTAGGGGCCAGATCTGGACTGTAGGGGGGGATGGTTGAACTCCTAGAATCAGCACTCGCGCATGGCAGCTTGTGCAACTCTGGCCTTGTGGACTTTGACGAAGTTGAAGTCGATCATGTGGTGTAAGGTTTCAAGGGACCCAACGGGCAGACACCTTGGCCATGGCCAAATTGTCGTGGATGATGTTGATAACACTCCCATGTGATATTCTAAGTTCTCGCTTGATTTCTTCGACCTTCACCCGTCGATTTTAGAGGATTATTCTCTTCCCACGGGCAACATTGTGCTCGTTGGTCACGTCTTACGGGCGTCCTGGACGAGAGTCTTCTTCAAAGGACTCACGACCATGGCGAAACACCTATTCCAGCGAGCAATGGTTGCATAGGAAGGGGTGGTGTCGGTGTACAGTGCAACCATCCGTTCATGGATCTCTTTTGCATTCTTGCCTTCCTTAAACAAAAATTTGATCACTGCGCGGTGCTCAACCTTCTCCATTGTTGAAAAACTTGTGACTGACGATCTGCAATCAGCTACTGCTTCTTAAATAAACGAGGCAGGAGCGTGCGTCTGCAGGTCCTGACTTGTCACAACTTGTCATAACACCCTCACAAACAGCCATTGCCCTTCCCCTGTTTTGCTTTACCGATTTGCAAAACTTATTGACTTCCCCTCGTATATGGCTTTCTCGAATCATCCTTATTTATCTCCTCTTGGAAACAGGAAGAAAACCACTAGGTTTCTAGGAGAGCGCCATGCATAATGAGTGGTGATGAGATGATGAACAACAGTCACAACATTTTGAAAAGCCGTTAATAATAATCGTGTTGGCTAAAGCTCAACTTAGTGGTCTGAATAATTACTATTGAAATCATTTCATTGCACTTGACTGATATATTACTAAGATATGTGCAATAGTGGTCCAACTTGCACCCAAAAGTGAACTGAACGATAACCAAGCTATACATACCTCTTCTTTTCTCTACCTCTTTATTAAGATTCGAAGAATAGACTTTGCCTATGATAAATTTCTGTTTCCTTATCAAGACAAAGAGTGTCAATGAATTCCTGGTTTATTGGCGTGGAACGAAGAATTTAAGAGCCTGAATTAGGTGATACTAGTGAAAATTAACCAATTTTACTCTTGATTTTAATCACTTATCGTGGGCCTCATTGGAAATTTGTTCTTACCACTCTGCCAAAAATGAAGACTTAAATTTTTGACAAGACCACTCGTGAAATGGCAAATATTTTAAAATCAGCCATTAAATAGTTCGTAATCAGCTTTTAAACATAGGAGAAATCTCCAAACAAAAGGTGTTCAAGTGGCATCTGAACTGTCTGAAAGACAACGTTTCTAACGTGTAAATCGTAATTTATTTATATTTTGCTCGAAAAACCCGTGATCCATTCATAGGCAAAATTCTTATGCGAGATTAAAACTGGATTAAAAAATTCAATGGCTCGATTCCAAACAAAAAACATTCCTACTCCTAAACGTGGTTTCCAACAGCAGAAAGATATATTTGGATTAAGGCAGCATTTGCGAGGAGTTTTTAATTATGAGCTCTTCAATAATAAACTATTAGTTAGTGACTCCTTATATGTTCAGCAATCGCAGCATCTAAATGAACCTCTTGAAAAAAAACGTACTTTTCTATCAATCGAAAGGATTTGTTTTCCTCTTAGATCAAAATGCACGTTCGCATGTGATAAGTTTGACTAAGAAAAGATTATTGCATTATGTTGGGAAGTTCTTCCCCATCTTCCATATTTATTGTAACTTGTATCATCTGATTCGCAATAATTATTTAATAATTACGCCATCATCTAAATGGCAAATTTTACTCTCATATTAAGGAGGTGGAAAATTAATATCAAATCAGATTAGATTTCCTTGTTATGAAAGAGATTTACTTCTTGATTAAAGTATGATCGATAGATCACTATCAATAATGATGTAAACTTGTTTGTTTAATTGTAATTTAAGTATATTGAAAATTATTTCACTTACTTTAGAAAAATACTCTAACTTCTTGACAACATCAATTAAGTTTAAACTTGCTCTTTTTCCTACATCTATATGATTCGTATATTAAAGTTTGAGTTTTTTTTCATTTATTACTGCTATGAATACTCTTAAATTTTGACCATATATTTACATCTTAAAAGGTTAGTGGTTAAACAGCAATGGAAAAAAAGGAGATTTCAAATATTTTATGATTTATAGACACAATGTTTACTTCTAAAAATATGTCATTAATTATGACATATTATGAAGCATTCTGATTTTTTTTAAATCTTAATTAAAAAGTTAAAGAAAACTTCATCCATCATCATTCCTAAATGCTTTAGCTGAAAATTCAAGTATATAATTTATTAATTTAAATAAAATTGTAAATTAATATGTTATTAAATAAAATATACAAGTAAATTAATTCTATTAATAAATATACTTTGAGTTCGGTCATAATAGTGTGTCTCACGAAAGAAGATATCAGTAAATAATATACTCCTTATAAAAAGTGGGAGAACACACGTTGAAATTAAATATATTACTTGGTAAGATAAAAAAGGGATGTTTTGTAAACCATTTTACTTGTTAAAGTTAAAAAATTGGAACAACTATGAATTTGGAAGTATATTCAATTACCCTTCAGGATGTTTCTAAAGTCTGGACACTTAAAAAGTCTCACAATGGTCACCTCAATGTTTACTCGTGACCAAGTCTTAGCCCCCCCCCCCCTCTTGACTTCTTTTTCTGAGGTATGTGAAAGGAAAAGAAGTAATCAATGAAATGAAGATACGAAACACCTGAGAGAACGGAACATAAATGAATGTGCTCAAATTGAGGGAAATTCTGAGTTAATGCTTTCGGTTCATCAGATGAATCTCGCAAAGTGCATTGAACTTTGCATCACAAATGGCAGTAGAACTCACATTGAAGATATTATTTAATAATATGTCAATTAAATAAAATGTAGTTATTTTTTTAAATATGCCTTTTGTTTATGTGTCCAGATTTAGGGAGACTATGTATATCACTTAAGTGTTATTGATCAATCAATTACTTCCTATTTATTCTGTGTTAATGAGCTGCACAGAGTATTAATTGTATGGGGGATCAAAAAACAAACCACTGAAGCCACTATGCTTTTGCCAGTCTAGTGGAAACGAGGTTGTATTGCAAAGCGGCCAAAATATAGTAGGATCCCATGGGTATGGACACAAATTATCAGCGGTGTCTGCCGCCTCAAAGGTTAATGAGTACTCGTAGTGATAAGGAATTCCACATTCATCATCACCTACATAACCAATCAAAGGGCTGCTATCATTCTCTTCCCGTAATGACAACAAAACATACCAACTCTCTCTTCTGTTAAGCAGTCCTAGCATTGAATTACATGTAACCCTTATTGGGCCATGCATATTTTCATACCCATTTCGTGGATCGGTAGTGTCCCCTATTTGGTACTCATCTTCAAATACCCCTTACAAGTAAATGGTACCCCTACCCCTTTCTGGCACGAAAGGTTGCACGATATCTGAGTGATGTGAAAAATACAAGATACCGCCATGACACCTTCCCCTCCCCAACAAAGCCCGACCCAAATGGATTTCAAGCTTGCTAGAGATTATGATCTTGATGTTTATGACAATTTAATTATCCGATTGGTCATTCTTGGATACAATGAGAAGAACAGATGACGTAAATTATTTACTTAAGACATATATTTTTCATCTACGTAAAATGGAACTTTGCGGCTCCGAAAATGTGTTTCTATGTACATACAGCTCCATAGAGCTAATTCGCAAAGTTTTACGTTTTCTTGCTTCGAGATGTAGTTTTTCATATCAACATCAGCCGTAAACTGAGAAACACTGGAAAAAACTTTCAAATCATACGTATATCAAATAAAGGACCCCAGGCATTAATCGGGGGGGCGTTATCTTAAGGTCATTAGCAACATCTGAGAGATTGGAATTCACAATTTCTTTATTTAATGATTATTTAATAATTTTGCTTTTATTAAAATGGTTATAATTGTAAATTATTTGGGTGCGAAAGCAATTTATAACATGTTTATAGTTATTAAACATGATTAAAAATACTTGAGTATTTGCTTTCTCTCCTATTTCTCCACTGTATAAGATAGGATTGTGCCTTTATTAAGTATACAACAGTAGCTTTTGCAAGAGATCTACAACATTAGTCGGTTTCCAAGTCTTATTTTTCTTACTCATTATCTTCCAAAGGTTTTATTTACGGTTTAAGTCATGGGTCAACACAAGCAAGTTCATCGATATTTTCAAAATCCCAAAACTGTTTCACCGTATCTGCTTCGTGGCCTGCAGCTTTGTTCTGCAGAAAAACAGGTGCACTCACTCCCGCTGCTCGGAGAGAGAGAATGACATGTCTCTGAAACAGATTCTTGTATACCGTACCGTTTACCTGTAGAGTAAACAGACGCGCAGACAGACTCCAGCGTTTAAAATGATGCCGCATACCATAACAGTGCTACCTCATTATTTAATCGTCTTAATCTTGAGTAAAAATGAATCTTTCGCCTCTACGTCCTCTTAAATGATAATTCCAATCAGATCAGAACAAATAAAATTTACTTTCGGCGCTGATAAATACTGCTACCCTCCTTGATTCCAAAGGACATGCTTAGTAGCGAAGGCCAACTTCGGTCCTCTATTCCTTTAATTTATTGGAGCTTTCCTAGAAGCGGAGCTTTCTATGGGTCTTAGTGGTCCTAAGCAACTTTCACTATCTGGCGAGACACTGATGTTTAAGTTTTCGGACACATGAAGTGAAATAACCCCTGCTACCACATATCGGTCCTTTATGGAAATCCTTCCCATCGTGCGATCTTCCCTGCTAGTGATTTTTGAGATCAATCCGCTTTCTACATCGAATCGTACAACGCGGTATCCTCATAAGGCTTTATTATGCGTACAATCACACATTTAACCCATTACGATGCCTCAACATATCAGAATAACATTTCTTCACTTTCCCACTGGACAATTTGCTTTCTGAAGGATTGTTTGACCCTAATTTTTCTCGCCATACTTAAAAAAAAGAGAAATAACAGTCTTCAATATGTGTAAAACAGCGTCCGCGTCCGTAAACTACGAATTTTTCCTGCAAACTCAAAGTTATAAGTTAGCGTCTAATTTTAGGCGCATCTTTTCTTCAATTACAAATTAATTTCTGCATAACGTATTTTAGGCGCTATTTTACTAAATACACTTCTAGACTATAATATGAAAATTCCAAAGAATATTTGTACAATTTCAATGGAAATTAAAGGAGTATTTTTAAAAAAATATAGAGTTTCGTATTTTGTTTTCTAGCTTTGGACGGTACTGTATATTTCCTTTTCTTTCCTTCCCTCCATTCTGATCTTTTCTCTCGTCTTATCTCTCTTGTTGCTCTCTTGTTTTAGGTCTCTCTGTGCCTCTTATTCTTTAACTCTCATTATCTACTTTCTATCTGAAGGGTGCTAGAATAATTTACGTAGGATAAATCATGCTCTTATCAGTATCAAATCTGAAAGATGAATTACATCTAAGGTAAAGTCATTTGTTTTTTATCGAAAATATACGGAAATGAAAGTTTTATGAATACAAGATATTAAGTTAACCCCTAAATTAATAAATTTACTTGGTATTATCGAATAATTTAGATCCTGCCTTTCCGATGGTAAAATTACTCTGGCGAACAATGGAAAATAATAATGATAAAATATTACCTAATAAATTCCCTTTAGTACGTAAAATAAAATTTAAAGGGATGAATATACTCCAATCTTTTTAGTTTCTTTCTCTCATCTAAATTCATGAATAAAGCATAAGAGCAAAGGACGTTATCAAGGGAATGATCCTAACCGGACTTGGTAAATTATGCTAAGATATTTCAAGGACCATCAGGCAAAAGAGGTTCGAAGAAAATAATTTCCAAATTAATGAAATTTCGTATGGATTTAAGATCATTAATAGGCACCACCCTGTATTATCTGTCGCTTATTCAATTTTGCCTAAGTGCTTTTCCGTTTTGAAAAAAGCCAGTTATTTTCCTTATAAAAGTGATATGCTTATGGAGGATATTACTATTTCTATCGTTTAAGCCCTGAAACTATTTATGCGAGAACATCGCATATACGAATATAAAATCTACAGAAGCAATTCTTATTTAAACTGCAATATAGGAAGCTTTGTTCTACCATTAATATAACGATGGTTAGAAACCTTGACACTGCAGACATTCCACACCTGAAAAAATTGCAGTGAGACAGACTTGTAGTAGATACTGCTACCCATTAGTGCGTGTTCCTTTTCGTGTACTGCGGCAGAAAATTTTGCAGAAATATTAAATAGCGGGACATTAATTCCAATCTCGCAGCATTCTAATAGAACATTTATTGTGGAATCATTGGAACAAAAGGACCCGCTAAAGGGCAATGGCCACGTGCTAATGGTTACAAAGGGTTTATCCATGGCGATGATATCAAACAGGAATCCAGAATAGTTTAAAAGTTTGTAAAAGTAGATACTAATTATCAGACAAGCACTAATATCATCGGTATTTTAGTACTTTTCGCCAACTTCAGTCCCCTAGCCTGGTTCTTTAGAGTAGCGATGAGATCTGGGGTATGACTATAAAATAAGTTAGACATTACTATGCCTTTAATAGCTAGAATTCGCTCCAATATCTCTATAAGAACCTCTACCGCTGTCACAGTTTTACCTTTCTTGCACGTAAAGAAATGTAGTCAGCTACTTCTTAATAATTTCCCAGCAAGTTCTAAAGAAACATTAACTGCCAAAGTAAATGGCATTGCGTCTGAAAATTATAATACGAAAAATATGATAGGATAGCGTGGCTATAGGAAGAATTATTCCCATACCAATGCCTCTATCTGCACTGTCACTGAAAGGGAAGCTCTACGGTGGACTTTAAATTGAACCCTGGCTAAAGAACTCTAATAAACAGCACCGCTATAACCATAGTGTATTTATATATTTATGTATTAGGTAGGTAGCACCATTCATTCTTTGTTTTGCAGAAGAGATCACCTGAACAAGTAATGAAATTCTACTTAAAGATCAGAATGAAAATCTCTTGTGAGCCGGACACCACGAGATGCCTGTCCTCGTCAGTGGGAGAGAGGGAGCTGTCATTTTATTATTGTGTTTTTAACCCTACCACGCAATATTGGAACCCTTCTTGCCACAAGAGGAGATCAATTGTTTCACCTCATGGCTATGTAGATAGGAGTACCCTTTCTCATCTCCTGAAGTGAGGAGAGAGGAGCTTTGATGTGTGGTGAACTTGACCAGGAAAATGGTAGCTGCAAGAAAGGATATTGAATGTTGTGCTTTATTAAAGAAAATAATTAATATATCAATATTAATTAAATATTTTTCAAAAGAATAAGGTAACCAAAAATATATAATTATTCACTTCAATGTGAAATGATAAAAATAATTTATGTGCCATTATTGTCCTGTAATTATTTACTTCACTTTATGCTCTGTAAACACATTGTAAATATATCTCAAGTAATAATTATGCTTTTCACCGTATGTTAATGTCTGAACGCGTGGAGTATCTCAAATAGGCCCTAATTTAGCTTAAATACTAGAAACTCGATTAGAAACTTACTTGGTAAATGGATCCGTTAATAGAGAACCATTTCCATGGATACCAGTTAAAGATTGCAAGGCCTCTCAGAGGGAGTGTAAGCCTCTAACATTTGAACAGAGTGAGTGATCCCTGGCTTGACTATTGAAATGATCTGCTAGTAGGTAAGCCTCTTGATCTCTTTGAATCTGTGGAATTTGTCGTTCACGCATAGAAAAGAAGAATTGCATTACCATGAAAACATCTTCAGGTGGAATGAGGCAGGAAGATAGCAAGAATCTTATTTGAAGAAGAACGGGAAAGGTTTGTTTCTCTTTTGCTGCAGAGGAATCTACGTCATCATTCCCCACACTAATATTGAACCACCACCATCCTTCATTGTAACTTGTTTCCACCTGGAGTCCATGGCATAATGGGTCCTGTACCACTCTCCAACCCTACTATCTGCTCAAATCAGGTAGAACCTTGATTCATCGAACCACGTCATATGTGGCCTTTCCTACAGTGCCCAATTAACGACGCCAAAAGCAGAGGCGTGGCTATTTGTCGGTGTTGCGATGTTAACAAGGACGCTCTAGTAAGTTTTTCCCCACTTATGGAACGCAAAGAATACTCCAGTAACTTTATTCATTATTCATTTGCAGCCTAGTAATTCATGCATTAAATGTGAATGCCAATTGAACCAGTATTGCTTGTCTGTTCCCATGGTCATTAAGCACTCGTAGTTATCCAGTGAGATGGCCATGGTAGGTAGTAATCTCTTCCATCAGCTAATCTCTATTCGTAAGTGCCTCATAGTTCGGGGGAGGTTAGGTGCCCACAAGTTTCAGAAATCGAATATCCCATCCGTCTGGCACTTACTCCAACTCCGAGAATTTACATCGGGGGGGAAAAGACGTTGATATTATTTTACCTGACGCCGAATACTGGGTATGTTATTTTAACGGAATGCAATGCTGAGGTTATTTTAACGGGCCATGAACGCTGAGAATGTTATTTTAACGCACGGGTAATGCTGTGGATGTTCTTTTAACGTAGATGAAGGATGGGATGTTAGGCTAACATTCGAGGAAGGCCGTGGCGTATTATATTATCTAACGTGAACGTCTGGGCGTGTATTTTAGCGTAAATAATGCGTTAGGCTGTTTTTTAACGATAAATTAAAGATGGGTTATTTTAACAGATCATTAAGGTTGGAGATGTTAGTTTAACGTACGAGGAAGGCCTGAGTTTTTATTTTAACGAAGGGAGAAGGTGGGGTCTTATTTTAACGAATAGTGAATACCTGGGGGTTATTTTAACAGAAGAGGAATACTGGAAATGTTATGCTAATGGAAAAATAATGTTGGGAATATTTAAACGTATCATGAATGCTGGAGATATAATTTTAATGGACGAAGCATATTGGAAATGCAATTTTAAAGGGCCAACGAATGCCCTGGATAATATTTTAAGGGAACAGAAATGCTGTTGACGTTTTTTAACGGAAATGTAATACTAATAATATTATATCGGTCAATGATTACTTGGGGCATTATTTTAATTGGCGAGTAATGCTATGGATATTATTTAATTTGGAGAGTAGAGCTAGGGTGTTATTTTAACGCACACGGATGTTAATTTGGCGGAAGACGAATGCTGGTAATGTCATTATGGTTTCTAAGTAACAATAGTCTTTACTGATGACTTTAAGTCTTTTATTTGCGTAATTTTGACTTTAATTATGAAAAGGTCGAGAGATTAGGCGCAGCCAGCGACCGATTTATTCGCCATACAGGCCACACATTACAACCTCCCGCCGTTCGAAGCGTACATACTGTGAACGCACGGGATAGGAGAATTAATTATCAATGTCATACACAAAGACATCACCCCCATACTCACCCCACGCCAAGTGCTAGCTTTCACTAAACCTCCAAAGAGCTCTCATGTAAGCTG
Source organism: Ceratothoa steindachneri (assembly GCA_963969495.1). Classification (NCBI taxonomy): domain Eukaryota; kingdom Metazoa; phylum Arthropoda; class Malacostraca; order Isopoda; family Cymothoidae; genus Ceratothoa; species Ceratothoa steindachneri. The sequence goes on from OZ018319.1 coordinate 64,997,526, forward strand.
CGCTTCACATGTCTTGAGGCAACCAAGAAAAATTCAAACCTGACCAGGTCAAGAAATTATATAAAGCGTGATCATGTTTATATAACCAACCGATCCAGAACCATGAACTACATAGATTGGAAATGAAAAGACTCGCTTAATAAATATATAAGATAAACAGATTTATAAGAAAAATTATGATAGTTATCAAATATAAAGCAAAAACTAACAAGAGCAGACGAACCCAAATATTTCTCAAAAAAGGGTTTTCGAGAAAATGTTAAAGTAAGGGCAAATGAAGATGATTGGCAATTACATACCTCAAATAATCAATTTGACATAAAAACACTCTAATAATAATGAAATTATGTAAATTAATCCAAAAGCCAACGAAGAAATCGCTCAAAAAATCCTTGAAAATAGTTTTGTTAATTATGGGTAATAGGTTGCGTCAACTGTGCGCCGCATCGTGGATGAGGTCAGCTGAAAGGATAATGTACATAAAGATCAGAATGATAATGACATCCTGCGGCCCGGATGCTGTAGGTTTGTAATCCGCCAACCCAACTTAGGGGCAAGGGTTTGAGATGATAAAAAAATAATATTGTGATACTGATAGTCATAATTATTATTATTTTCGTCGGCTGTGCATAATTAGGCAAGTTTGAAAATCGTAGCAAATGCTAACGAGCCGCATCTTATTAACATAAGATGATAGAGGTTGCTATTTTGAATGCATGATTTTCGTGTGAATTTCAAAAATGAATATCATCCGCATTTTTTCGATTCGCTCGGCTCCAATAAGCCATTACGTGTGAAATATTTATGTAAATGAAATCATCTAATTTTCACAGCATAGGCACTATTCAGTGAAACGCCAAAGGCGAAATCTTGGAGTTGATAAAATTCGCGCACAAAGTTGTTTATAAGTGCATCTTTTCTATTTGACTACACTTCCTTCTATAATAATTTTAGCAAATTAACTCAACGGTTCTAGAGTATGTATGAATAACGGTCAATTCAGTGACCTATATGAATGTTTTAGGGAAAATAAAATTAATTGAATAGTCAAATCCTTTTATGTATATTTAAGAGGATTTTTTTTGTATACTACCATTTGAACCTGTGTCCTTTGAATTCTAAAAATTCAAAAATTCTAATTTAATATTTTCCATTAGTATTTTGGTAAAAGCCTTATTATTAGGGCGATTACTAGGCTTAATTTGCATATGGGGTCTGCCATTCTCATATTTCTTTCGAACTTCTATACAGATTGAATGCGGCTGTATTTGTGGGATATTGTGGCAATGTAAGCTCTGCTCTTTGCTTCTTTCTGTATCACTCATAAAGTTGAATCACTTGACTGAATCGATTGAATACTTTCATATGGACCGAATTCCATGTAGTGACTTCAATTTTGTATTTATTTCTTCTCGGCTGTAATTTTTGAACAGCTTGCAAATGATCTTAAGTATTGTACTTAAGTGTTAAACCAACTTATTTCTTTGGATGATTACAGTCGAGAGTTTATGTTAGCCGGTTGTTTTTAACTATTAATAAGTAATTTATATGTTTATGATACGAGACTAATTAGCCTATTAGGAGTTTTTGAAAGAAGTATAGCTCAAGTTCTCGCAATCTATATGCATATACGTAGAAGATTATTTAGGTATTGCTTTGAAAATTAATATATGCAATATGCACATAAATGTCTAAATATCTATGCATTTTTCCAAGGTTATACATATATTTGCATATATACCCAAACATACTGTACATACGTGTTGATGCGTATGTATGTTCGTATGTATATCTTGCCTTTCAGGCATTAAACTATCAAAGTCCAATTAACTCTGTTATCTAGAGGTGTTTAATAATACTGTTATAGAAATGCAGGTGTATAGTCGTCCGATTTGTACTCTATGTATGTGCAAGAATTTTTTGGCACGTAAGTTACAGATTAAATTTGATTGTCTCCACTCACGGAAATATGATGCCGCATTATAATTTTACATATGACATGTATGAATTTAGGAGCATTGATTATATATTTAATTCTTTAGAGTCCTTCTCACCCAAGGGTTTATTTAAAACGAGCGCCTCTTATGATTTTCTTTCTTCTATTTAGTGGAAACATGGTCTTATTTCATCTCTAGAATGATGGACACCATTCATGACTCTAATCATATAGAGTTGTAAGAAATAGAAGGTGCCAAGAAGTTTATGTCCAATTTTGTCTTTTTCCAGCTTCATGTAGAGTATTTTAAAAGAGTAAAGGCATTGGATAGTGTCTTCATTGTAACTTTTTCTTGGTTTAGTAGCCAAAGAGGAATATCGAAAAATCTTAATCTCAACAACAAAAAAACATTTTGTACAATTCTGGGATCACCCTCAAGGACAAACTCCTAAATATATACATTTTTAAAATTGTTTACATTATATACCTCAAATTCAGTTCTAGTTAAAAAAATAGCAGCATACCTAACAAGGTCGTTAAAAAAATGCAAATATATATATGATTCAACTTAAAAATTAACTTTGAAAATAGCCTTTACTTGGAAAAAAATAACAACCAAAAAATAAAATATTAAATAACTCACCTGGACCATTGGAGTTGTGAAGGCTGCTAATAAATTAATGAGAGATTTTGAGAAGAAATATTTATTAGTAAATTGTAAAGTGATCGTTTGGTTCATGTATTTATTTATTGGTTCATTAACTTAATGGAAGAGACATTATCATTTTATTGGTGATTTATATTTTTTATTTTAAGCGATTCTAATATTTTTAGATCAACTAGATCAAATGCACTATGAAACATCTAGGTCAAATGCCCTAGGAATTACTGATGAATGATTGGTATCCCAAAGATGACTGTTATTTCGAGTGTTCGTGCAGGAAGTCTTCAATTAAGGTTAATGGTAATTTGTCTGAAGTAGCGATTCGGAATAGAGACGCACCTCAACAAATAAAACCAGGATCAATTAAGTAGTAGAATATAATGTTTCTAGAGAAAAAATTAAATAAGCTAGAAAGCTTGTCATTGATATAAATTACGTTGTGAAAGATGTCTGGAAAGAAAAACATTAAATGGATTATTGCAATAATTGGTCAAATTGGAACATATACTAATAATTTGTCAAATTGGAACATATACAAGGTTTTGAACTTTGAACTATGATATTAACGTATATACCCAACATTTTATATATTTTATGAGTATATTATATTGGTTGATTCGTAAAATTTCGCCAAACCAAGAACAGGAGAAATTTCCCATAGAAAAACACAAGATAGCAAACTAAGGATAAAATTATGGTTAATTATAAGGGCATGAGAGAAAGGAGACTAATTTTAGGGCGACTGGTCACAAATGTGTATTATAAGAAATAGAAAAATATATTTTTTTTTATATATATATATGAAAAGGTCACGGAGAAAGAATTATTAATAAATGATTACAGAATAAATACAACTGTAAAAAAAAAAACAATATATACAAAAAATACTGTATATTAAATTTATCTATAAAATGAAAGCCTAGGTAGGAAGAAATATTGGTGAATGTCCCATAAGTCTGGAGACTACCAAACATATAAAGAAAGATATGAATATATGAAAATTACGTTAAAAAAATATAGGAAAATGCCAGATGGGAAGAAGTATTGTGAAATGTCCCACAAATAAAGCTAGCTATCGAAAAACATGCGAAATAATATATGAAAAAATAGGAAAAAATATATGTAAAATATATGAAATAAAAAGATGAGTAATATATATATATATGCAAATGTTAAGAAGAAAAAATCATGTAAGATAAAACAGAAGCCGATTTGGAGATACAACGAATAAGCTGTTAATTAACAAGGATAAAATAGTATGAGGTGGACAAAGGGATACTGAATACAAGGACACCCCACCAAACTGGGCCCCAACTTTCAATAGACCTTATTTTTTAATTTTCTGTAGGGATTTAATGAAACTTTGGTTATAACTAGCTTATTGTATTTAAAAACATCATATTATAACATGAGAGTCTTTGGAATTTTCTTCTTTATTTTAGAGCACGCGTTCGCGATGACCTCCATTTAGCTCTTGAGGCGCAGCTCAAAGTCGTCCATGACGTGCTTACAAACCGACCGACTAATGGCTCTGATCTCCTCCCTGATGTCTTCTTTGAGTTCCGGGATGGTCATGGGTCTCCATGCGTACACTTTGTCTTTATAGGAGCTCGAGAGAAAGAAATCGGTGAGGCTAAGGTCTGGGCTGTGAGGTGCCCATTTTAAGTCAGTTTTAAAACTTTTCGCAGGGCCACCAAAGTTCTCTTTTAGCCAATCTCGGGACAGATTTTATGTGTGAGAGTTTGCTCCATCTTGATGACCCGGAACCTTCCCATAAGCGAGGGGAACAAGTTCTTCATCTCCCTCTTGAAGGTTTTGAGGACCTCAACATACCGCACCTTGGTGACTGTTACTGTCGCGCCAGATTCCTCGAAGAATAATGGTCGATGAAGCCTCTGGCTGAGAATGCAGTCCATACCGTGCACCTAGGGGAGTGTAGAGGCTTGGTAGCTACCTTATTTCGTCTGGAGGTCCCTAGAAGCCATGTGTCTTTGAGTTTACCTTTTCCTTCAAGAGGGAAATGAGCTTCATTTCAGAACTAAAGGAGGTTATGGAAAGTTGGGGTCTCCTGAATCTTCCCCAGTATCTTGACTGCAATAGCAAATCTCTGCTCCTCGCCTAAGGCTCTAAGGGCCTGCTTCCTTTGTATTATGTATGGGTAAGCCTTTACATCCATTACTAGCACTCTCCTGCAAGTCTCACGGGATATACCGAGGGACTGACCTTGCCTGCGCATAGAGCGTTTTGGACTGACTTCGCCTGCGCATAGAGCGTTTTGAACTGACTCTCATGCTCTCGACAGCTCAGCTGTACGCTTTCTGGGTCGTCTTGAATGGCTTGAACGGTTTTCACTGGCTGTATTGAGGTTCTCCACTGTCCGATTTTTCTCAAAGTGGTCCACCCAGTCCTGCATTCTGCTCTTGGAGGGGGCTTTTTCACATTTCAACTGATGCACGAAAGTGTCCTGCACTTTCTTGAACGAGCCTGTCTTGTAGTAATGTTTGACGCAGTATATTCTTTGCTGGAGCTTCCAATGAGATCTTGTTGTGTTCACGGGTATTGCTTCTGTCATCTGCTGCAAAGTGAGGGTGATTAATAAATGAATGAATGAAGGATATATCATCAAAAGTCTGTGCAGGCCCATTTTATTAGTGTACATATTAGGTCTCTCTTCAGCATCACTTGATTTAATGTTTGGGAATGGGTTTACAAATGATTTTCGCTTGGTTTGGTTATGGGTTTGACACTCATTCTGACTGTATTTGGTGCACAGGTTTGCCTGTGATTATACTTGTTTTGGTTATGGGGTTTTACTTTCGGCTTTTGTTTTGGCTACGGTTTTTTTTTACCTGCCACAGGCATGTGTTTCGAAAATGAATTTTACTGCTTTAAACTTGTTTTGATTAACAGTATTACTAAGATTTGCATTTTGCGTGTCAATTTCTATGAGTTTTCCTGTCTAGAGCATGAACCCTTGTAATATGCATTTATATATAGTACGGGTGTAGCTGGGAATTTCCTTCTGATTGAGGTCAAAGTTTACTTATGTGGCCTTAATTGGGGTACGAATTTTATACTTCGCCTTTTCCTTTTAAAAGCATAGATTTTTGCTCTACTTTCCGTTGTTTTTGGTACGAGTTTTATTAGCAATTTACACTTCTTTTGTTAAGGGTTTCCCTGCCATTTGTATTTGTTTTTGATGCGAGTTATACCTGTTGTTTGTCATTTGTATGTGTTTTATGACTCATTTGCACTTGTCTAGCTGCTGATTTTAATACCCGTTTCCATTTTTTATTATCATTTTTACTAGTTTTTTGTTAATTTCTTTATCGGTTTTGCTAAACATTTGCAATTGTTGATGCTCTTTTTTTGACAAACAATTTACACAAAATTTTGCTACGAGTTATACTCCTCTTTGTTTTTAAGCATTTATATCACTTGTGGTTTAGCTTGTTTTATAGCGTTTTTACTAATGATTTGTCTCTTTTTGGCAGAACCTTTACCACAATTGCTTATTTGATTTGGCGACGGATTTTACTATCGAATTTAAATTTTTGGGGGGCTCAAGGTTGCTGCCGTAGGTTATTGCAGTTGCTTCTGTAACGTATTTTACGTTTTGGGATGGTGTAAACTGTAGATTCGCAAATAATTAATTTAGGGTTTAACCACACATTACAACTGCTTTGAATATTTGTTTTACCACCAACGTATACTTTGGAGATCTGGTTTACCACCAACCTATACTTTGTAAAACGGCTTTTACCACTGATATTCACTTTTTAATATGTTTTCTTACGGTTAAATTAGACTTTTTATAAATGTATTAACACCTACTATCAATTTTAGTCATTTTTCCACCAACTCCCAATTATTAATATAACGGTTTCCCTAACTTTCACTTTTTTGTAGTTATAGCAACATTCAAAGATTGCAGTAGTTTACCACAAATTTTCTAATGTGTATCGAGTTTTACCACAAAAATTGTAAGGTTTCTAATACCAAACTTCATATTTGGATCAGGGTTTTACCAACCAATGATACTGTTGCATTCCAAGTTTCACAACAACTTAAACCTTTAGTTTTTAATTTAACCAGAAACTCTAACTTTTGGGGACTAGTTGTTCCACTGACCTTATCACAGACTAGGATCTTTTGCTAGCGCTTTGCTACCAACTTGAAAATATTTATAAGGATTTTACCCCTGACCTACATATTTGGGTTACGTTTTTAATTCTGTCTTTCAATTTCGATTCAAGCTTCACTACCCAATTACATTAGTAAGTTAATTTTTACCATTGAATTAGACGTTTTTTTTATGTTTCACTACAGTTAAATATATTAATTCAGGTTTACCAGTGACCTGCACCTTTTCGCAATTTTCAACTTACAACTTTCACTTGTTCAGCCGAATTTTACCAACAGCTTGCATTTATCATTTCGGGTTTCACCATCATTTTTTTATTTAAATCTTTGTTTTCCCTCTATCTTTTAGACTTTACTAGTAGTTAACTACAGTTTGGAAATTCGGTTGAATTTTTTTAATTTTTGTAAAGTCGGTTGAATTTTTCAATCGACTTTCATGTTGTCAATGGTTTTTCCTCGACTTGCATTTATCCATACGGCTTTTAACAAAGACTTGCACTTTTGGATTCGAGTTTAACCATTACCAACGACTTTTTGCCCCTTTCTATCACCAACTTGCTAGCTCTAGCTTTACCACTGGATAAAGTTTCATTTCTCTTAAGCATATTCTTATCTTTTTCTGTTTGACTTTACATTCATTGTATCGAGACTAGGTGAAAATTTCTTTTCAGTATAAAATAGTATCGTTGTCTCTAAAGCACACAAGACTCCATGCCCTTAAGTGGTAATCCGGGAACTTAGGAAATATTTTTAAGACAGTTTAAGTTAAGGAAACGATACATAGCGCTTATTCAAAGAAAGCTGCCATTAACTGTAATTCAAATTTTCGCAGTAATTAATGATAATAGGTGACGGACGTTTTTGCAACAAACATTCTATATAAAATAATACGTAAATGAAGTTTCCGTAACAAAAAGTATGTGAAGGGAGTTTTTATAACAAACAATAAGAGAAGTTTGTTTTATTGTAGCAAACAACACGAGTGTTTTATCATAAGAATCGTGGTATTTTTGCCACGAAGACTATTTAATGAGAGTTTTGTAACAAACAAAGCATGAAAGAAGTTTTTGTAACAAAAAATAAGTGAGGAGAGTTTTTGTTTAGGAGTAAATGGAGTGAAAGAATTCAGATTTTCTTTTGATATTTGTAGTGTTTTTGTCGGATTTGACAAAATCTCTTTTCATTGTAACGTTAATTACTGAAAATATTATCATAATATTTCCCTTAAGATTCTGAATTATTTTCTGCGTGTATAAGCAATACGTTAAGTGCGTTTCGGTAACAAGTAGCATAAAACCGGTATTTTGTAGCAAACGACAAGTGAATTGAGAATCGTAACCGAAAAATATATGATTTTTCTTAGGTGATTATTTTTTGAGCAGAAATTTTTTAGGGTGCTAAATTTACTTTTCCTGCTGGCTAATATGTATATATATTTTAAAGAAAAAATATTACCCTTCTAACATGCTTTAACATATGAACAGGCTTTTACATTGTTTTATTTATTTGGCATTTACACAAATAAATCATAAGGTAAAAATGCTATGACCTAAGCACAACCCTCTTTGGAGAGCAATTTAGCCTGTAAAGTAATAAATGCAAGAATAAAATTGATCACACGAGAACATCACCATATGCATCAATGCAGAGCATTTTGAATGTAAAAAATTGGTGCATTCTCGTATATCAGCAAGTGCGCATTTATACAAGTAAAACGCTATTTATTGTTTTCAGATAATTAATGATCGGTTTCTCCAGAGCAATATATATTTACCCTAGAATTTATTTGACTATCGTAGACTGTATGTAAGTAAAAATTCATTTGCTCCAGTCTCCTAATCTTTGTACCCAAGAACAATGCCATGTCAAACAAAGCCAATTACTTAACGTAAATCTATTTCCAAACTTAATATTCTTTCGTCTGATAAGATCGACTGAAACGGTAAATTGATTTTGAAAAGGTTAAGGGAACTAACTACCTAAAGTAATACTTTAATGACCAATATAACATTTTATGTTCTATTTTAATTGTATTGTTCTATGTTTCTACAGCCGGCAATCACAGACTTAGGTAAAGGTCCCAGGTGGAACTATAAATACGTACCTTAATTTAAAATTTTAAATTATAGCCTTCTCTGTTATATAATATTTTAGAGGTCTTACGTGCGAGTTGTGTATTTCTGAAGGGCAAATATCAATTTATTCTTTAAGCTTTTGGTCTTGTATGTTATAAAATTCGACCTCATTCAGTCAACGTGAAATATAAGTTCTTGTTTGTTCTTCTTTTCATATTCTTTAATGCAATGTCCTTTTCTAGAGAAAGGTTAAACTGCCGCTAAAACTTCCCCATAATGTTAGGTAAGCCTCTAAATCCTTTAGTAAGTTCATATTGTAATGAGGGATTATGTGCTTAAAGAAAATTGCTGAAAACGAATATATTAACTATTTCTTTAACAAAATGAGGAAAAATAATATACTTTAAGATATATAAATGAAATATGGAGGTAAAACTTTTATTCGACGCAACGATTCCTCACTCTTTGTGTGGGCTACATTTTAGTCAACTGAGAACATCACATTTACCGATGTTAAGTTACATCGGGTTGAGTAAGTCGTGAGATAGTTTTTAGATTCGGGTCTATTTCACGACGGCTGCCAGCTTGGATTAAATGTTTTGCAGTAGGCCCCCATTAAGTAACAAAATGAATGCAGCCCCGTGGTAAAAACTCCTACCAATTTCTTCTTTATCGTTTTTTATGAGAACAAATTTAACGATTAAATTACAAAAACTGAAATAATTAGATTTTTAATCTATATTCACTAGAATATTTATTTAAATCCCCATATATTTGTAATTTCTATCAATTTACAACAGGATTTGGGATAAAAGCTATAATATTCACTCATAGTTTAATTGAAAGAAGAAAGTAATTTATTCTCACCTTCCCTTGTTTAGAAATTCTATGTCTTGGCAATGAGTTTCAAACTTCTATAACTGTAATGCTCAAACAACATAGATCAAGGAAATATAGATGGCGTATGATATATATTTTAGTCACTTACTTAGAGATAAACATCATTACTAATGCAGCTTGATTGCATTTATAAACAATGACAAATATCACACACTTGTTCATGCTCTTTAATAACTTTATCACTCATGTTGTTCAAGGGACTATATTATTTAGGTTAAAAAAAGACATTTTTGGTTCTTAACAAAGATAGTCATTTTCTCCACACTTCTTTCTTCCAAAAACTTCATAATGTTTCTAAGTGACTCAGTCACCTCTGACTAACTAGTGACTGTCCCTAAATCTAATGGATCATCTCTTCTCTCAGAGATTAAATGTATGCATTCTTCATGATGTATCATTGCCACTTAGACAATGAAAGATGGAACATTTCATTATGAAATGCAATGTACAGCGGTTGGACAGAATAATTAGAACATAAGAAATTTTAGTTTTGATTGTAGATACATATTTTTATTTATCAACTTTAATGATTATATTTGTACTTCCTTTTCAGATCGTGGTATAGATGCTAGGATGCGTGACCTCACTGAATTAAAAAAAGCACAAATTGTTGGATCTCTAGTTGCAAAAGCTTCTGTCACCAGAACAGCTAAACTCCTTGTTTTTTTGAGAGCTACCATATCAAGGACCATAAAAGAAATCAAGAAGCAGGGCAAAACCTTCAGCAGGGGGAGTAATTCCTTCAGGACTTCAAAGCTCGCTGGACTAGACCGGCGAGTGTTGAAACACATTGTGGTGAAAAATCCCCGGACAACTGTTTTGTAAAGTAACTGCAGAGTTGAATCAACATCTCACTAGCCCAGTTTTGACCCAAACTGCTCACCATAAGCTCAATAAAGCCAGATATCATGGAAGAGCGGCCATCAAGAATCCTCTGCTTTAGCATCAAAATTTCAGCAAAGGCTAAACTGGTGTAGAGAACACAAGGGCTGGTCGAGACACTAATGGAAGCAATTAATATTCTCAGACGAGTCCAGTTTTTCTCTTTTCCCAACTGCAGGGCGAGTTTATGTGTGGAGGCAGCCAGTGGAAGCCTTTAATCCTGCCTGCCTTATTCCTACAATGAAGCACGGAGGAAGGTTAGTGATGGTTTTAGCAGCCATATCTTGGAATTCTCTTGGTCAAATCGTTGCTCTGCATGATAGGATCAACAGCAACAAATATCTGAATATTTTGGAAGATTAAGTCCATCTCATGGTCCAGATATTATTCTCTGATGGTGAGTGAGTGCTTTTTACAAGATGACAATGACTCAATACAAATTGCTCATGTTTTTAAGAATTGGTATGAAGATATTGTGGAGCCACATGGAGTGGCCCCACAATCTCCATATCTTAATATTATTGAGCATTTGTGGTGCGTCTCGGAGCGAAAAGTTAGAAGTCGTTACCCTCCACTATCGTGTCGGAAACAGCTGGAGCAGCAAGAAGCAAGAAGAATGTCTTACAAATCCTCTCAATGAAATCAGGAAGCTGTATGAATCAATTGAAAGACGCTGTTCAGAAAGCAAAAGCAGGACAAACTCCGTATTAAATATATATTCATTGAAATTAACAGGTGTTCCAATTATTTTGTCCAACCCCTGTATGTTGCGTGATAATGCAAGATCCTCAAGTAAGATTTAGTCTTATATCTATCATTAAGCTGCACTGGTGATTGGTATTACTGGCAGACTCACTCCCAAAATGTCATATGCCCCACATTTTTCAATCATTTAGACATGTCCTATATTTTTAAACAACATTGATTAGATATATAATTAAAATGATAGGTCCATGTAGTCTTATGCTAACAATATTAGCATTTTGCAACTAGCTTTAGCATCAATTAACTCCATATCATTTGTAATCTGTATTTATGATTCTGGCAAACCATCTATTATATGTTCTTTCACTTGCATTTCACCTATAACATTTTGAATTATTAAAAATACATACCGCTTTTTTAGCTTTATATAAATAATAAGATGGATTTGCATTCAGTCAAATTTCTTCTATCCTGGGTGGAGACCTCTAGTTTAACATAGTATCTGATATACCGTTGCTAGAGTAAAAATATGATAATTTTAAGGTTGATGGGAACCGAAAGTACAATTCAACAGCTAAATACAGCTTTGTGTAAGAACATTTAGGAAATTTAAAGAGCTAACATTATTTCACCAGTAGGTGTTTTTTTCGATGAAAAGATGAGGTATTACCATGCTTAAGGGGACTGTTTCAGTCAATTTTCACAAATAAATCGAAATTTCAGTGTTTTCAGCTGATCACATATTCTAAGGCAGCAATGTTTCCTCTGTATGTATTTAAACTCTCATAAGTGGTGGCCAATTATTTATTAACTTATTTATACAACAAAATTCGTCGAACTTTGTGTGCTATTTTTATTAAAAGGAGGCAGTGTGTGTGCACCTTGCATTGGGAGGGGGGATCCAATATATATGTTATATACTGTAATCCACGCACAGTCACATACACACTCATATATACGAGTATATATATATATATATATATATATAAATAAAGGTATATAGCCTCTGTACATAAAGTATCTTGGCCATTTACACGCTTCCTACGACGATCTATTAAAAACATAAAACACTTGCCAAACTTTGGACCCATTTTCTCTAAAAAACAAAAACATTAACAAAAATCACAATAACTTCGTTATTTATTGGTCGATATTTACTAAATAAAGGTTAAAATATTACATTAGAAAATCTGCATATTGTTCTGATGAGATATTTGCAAATTTACTTGTAAAAATTAATTAGTTGGGTGGGGCTAGCCAATTTGACGAATTTGAGAAAATATTTGACTACTCGAAGTTAATTCTTTCTTAAAGAAAACTTTAATTACATTTTGGAAATAAGTCATCAAAATGATGTTTAGGAATGTTTCAATTTACCTACAGCGTTTATTTAACAAAGATCAGTTCATAAAAAAAGGGACTTATTATGTTCATGAAATGCCTGAAAATTTGAGGTTTTTCCTCCCCCATCGATTTATAATTGGGGTTGGGAGAGTGTCATATATTTTAAAAATTAAACTAGATAGTTTTTGATAAAGGACTTGGTAGTCCTTGATAAAGGACTTGATAGTCTTTGATAACGTTGTAATAAATAGAATATCCAACTCTTAAACAAAAATTGACACGCACAAGACTAAGCCTGAATCGGTCCCCTTAAATTAAACCACGATTGGAGTTAAGGGCCGTGATAAGAGAATTATACTCACGTTTAGGAGCATAAATAGATTGCTGGCATAGAAAGAATTTAAAAAAAAGTTTTAGAACATTATCACAACCGAAATTTGGATATAGGTATTTTTACTTCATATTCTGAATTCTTACTTAATATATATGGAACTTTAATGGATAATAAATCCATTCGATCAAACAGAAATATAATGGATATATTTTCCATTTTTTACCTTAATAATTTTATTTAGTAGTTCAGTATATGAAATGATTTTTTTTATATATTTCAACTTTCTATCCGTATTTCTGTACTTCCCATAAAATAATGTAAAATATTCGCCTTTATTTCCTTTCTCTTTCAAACACTTGAACAGTAAGATATATATAAATATATATATATATATATATATATATATATATATATATATATATATATATTTCTAAAAAGCTTAACAAAGTGCACGTGAGTCAAAGTTATGCAAAATTTACCTTCAATGGAAAATTTTATCTTCAAATCTTTGGAATGACAATGGGGAATTGTTTGTCCCCTTTACTCGCAAATATATGCATGGAATTCTTCGAATCTAGAATATTTCCCCAAATAAATGAATGAACTCCTATAGCCTGGATGCGATATGTTGTTGAGATTCTTTGCTTTTGGCCTAATAATTTAAATATTAATACATTTCTTACTAAAATTAACACCTTAGTGCCTTCGATTAAATTTACCTTAGAAGTTCAAAAAGATCGCACACTCCCCTTCCTAGATATTCTAATTCATCGGACAAACCATTGTTTCAAATATGAAATATATAGAAAACTCACAGCCATAGAATCTTTTATACACTTTTATTCTAACCACCATAATAACATCAAACATAGTGTTTACTCTTCTATGCTTTTGCGTGCCCATAGAATTGTCTCACCAGAATACCCAGAAAAAGAAGTCGATAGAATATATAAAATAGGGATAAATTTGTGCTATGCTTTGTACTTTCTCGACAATTGTTATAAGTCCGCCAAGCGTTTCTATAATCAAACTAATGTTAATATTCCTTAGTTTCAGGGCAAAAACTTATTAGTTTTACCCTATAACCATATTTTCATTGAATTACCTCGTTTACTTAGGCCTCTGAACCACATAAATGTCATTTTTAAGCACGATACTACAATTTATCGCATCCTTGTCAAAGATTTCCCCACCGACCTGGCATTGTCTATTCGATAAGCTACAACAACTGCCAAAAATGTTATTATGGACTAACTGGGAAAGTATTAGGAGTCAGGGTTAAGCAACATCAAGCCAATGTACGTAATCACAGTGAACAATCCGCGCTTTTTCCACAAATGTACAATCTTAACCATAACATTAACTGGAACAGTGCCAAACAGTCATGAAATGCAGTAATTATATTTCAAGAAATATATAAGAATGTATCTCCATTAAAGCGTTCCCAAATTTTAATCCTAGCTCTGGTTTGTTCACGCTAGACCGCATTATCACTACATACATAAAATCTCAAATAAAGTTGTTTCAGGATTTTGTAACCCCTAATTAAGGTTCAGAGGTAGGTAGTCTTATCCGCCCTTCCACTATTTAAGGCAATGTATGTCCAGCCTCCTATTCTTACCTTGAAAAGGACTTTAAGAATAAAGACGAAAGCGCTCGGAATCGTTTTTTACTTTTTCTTTGTGGGTGTATCTATATATATATATATATATATATATATATGTCAAATATATATATATATATATATATATATATATATATATATATATATACATATATAAAATGGAATATATTGAAAGGAGAATTGCGGAATCTATCATCATTAACAAAATTGATAATTTCAATTTATCTGAAGGGCAATACATATTTAACAAATATATAATCAATAGAGACGCCAATTGTATTTATAAGCCCCCCGAATGCAATAAGTCTTGAGAATTAGCAACTCTCCAGATTATTTGCGAGCCCATTTCATTTTGTTTAGCTTGTCATTCACGCCAGATTTACTCGAGTATATATATTTTTTCCAGATTATTTCCTGCTGTACTATTTTGTTTAGGGTGTGCCTTACCTTATATTTACTCGGCTCCTTGCCTTCGCGTCTTCATTATTAGTTAAACATAGCATGTTGCCGAAACAAGTCCGATAGTTATAAATAAAATCTTAAATCAAATATTGTGGTTTACCATTATCTTACACACACACACACACACACACACACACATATATATATATATATATATATATATATATATATATATATATAAATATATTAAAAGTGTAATCAAGAAGAGACCATTTTTATATTTTTTCCTAAACTGCCACAGTAGGTTATAATAAAAGAATAATATGCCTGTCCCATTTATTCTAATTATTATAATTATGCGTAGCTACAAAATTTATAAACCGGGGAATACATCCACATCTCTTTTCAATCTATTTCGTTTTCCCTTAAAATTTCTCACAATTCTTTCCCCGGATATATCATTCATGTTTACTCCGCCTTCTATCATAGCTCAAATAATTTTTTTAGGTGATGAAGAAGGTGGTTATAATTTAAAATGCTATCGCACTCATTTTTAGAAATTTCCGTTTATTAGCCACTACTTAGATATTATACTGTCTCATTTTTTACTCAAACTATTAATTTAATAATAAGGTACAGGTAAGCCAAAGACGCTATTTATAATCAATAGCTATAACCGTAATTTGTCTAATTTGTGAAGATTATATCACAAGACACATACCTACTTCTCGATTCATTTTAATTCGTAATTATCTTGTAGTTTTATCATATCTCTGCTATATTAAAAAAATCGCTACCTTTTAGATTATAGATTGGTAAGATTTAGTTAAAATTCAGTTTCTTTAATAATTTATGATCATGATCAGAAGGAAAGATGTCTCAAAGACGGTAGGGAAGTTAATAATGAAATTATTACACCAAGAGACGCCTTTATTTTCTAAGCATAAATCTTCTCCAATTAAATGGGTTGCCGAAGCCTCTTCATTTAACTTATATCAATATTTTTCCCATAAATTATCGAAAAATGCTCTAATTAACTGACTTTACACCAATTATGAACTAACGAACATTTTGATTTGTCATTTCATTTTGCATAATAATATGCTACATAAATTATTTCTAAATATGGTACATAACTGACATGTGGCTGGATATGTAAAAAAATAAATATATAAGGAGAAGAAGAAAGAAAAATATATATAATTTTTTTTTTTTTAAATACCAAACCCTCAAATTTTGTAACAAAATTATAGGCCAATAAAGAGAATGAAATTCTTTCAGGACCAGTCTCAGGAATGAAAAGAAGGAGGATAAAAGATGAGAATGTGTTGTAAAGTAAAAAGAAATCTTTTCTTAAACGCATCAACTAGAGTGATTTTAACTTTTATGCGATAGTAAATTATTCCATATCTGAGTACTTTTATAGGAGAAAAGTTTTTGTGCTTTTGCAGAATTAAATGTTTGTTAATAAGTTTGAAGCCGTTTGGTTTTGTAACTCAAAGAGCAGCCATTGATAGTTTATTATAGAAAATTCTTTAGTATTTTAAAAACGATTTGGCAGTAAAAGCAAATTAATATTTTAGTCTAACTTTATAATAGATAAATTCGAGCCAGCAAAGTCTCTAATATCCACTCGAAAATAGTCTAAGAACTAAGTGTAATAAACAGGTAAAATAAAGACAACTTATGGAGAAAGTAAAGATGGTTATAAAGTGACTTGGTCCATTTTAGAAAATTTAATCATTTCTCATATCTTGTTTGTTTCAATTTAGTGTAAACGTCCTACATATATAATTTTACTTACTTATAAAATTCTCTACTTTTAATATTTTGACATGTGTTTATCATATCCTACCTAGAACAGCAATCTCCATACAGCGTATTAAAACTATTGTCGAATAAATAACATATTATTAAGAAAAACAGAACTAACCTTTATTGGTAAAATATTCATATATATAGTGCAAATATACGCAGCATCTCCATATGTCCGACTCTATATAGAAAGGCTGCGCTCGCTGTGTCAAATAGAACTATTTGGTGTAGCCTGGGATAGCTGCTACTTATTCTACAAGTCCCTCTTAGTAGATTTTTCTAGCAATATCCCCCAGCCCTTTTTCTATCTGGAGGAAAGTCCATGGTGTAGCTATTGTTGCCAATTTTGCTACATCTGAGACCTGGAAAACCAGTCCGACCTCTATTATCCGAATTCCTGTAAGATGGAGTGTACCCAGTGTATGCTGTTACAGTTGGTATCCACAGGATCCAGACGTCTTCAAATCGACTCGCTGAGTTGAGATAAATTCTTTGACAAGACTTGGTGAAGATAAGTGGTCCGTCCCTTTATCTCTCTCGATACCTTTTTTTTCTTACTAAGAGTATCGCTCAAAAATTTGTGTCCTTTCATGATTTCATAAAAGTGTGACATGATGCTGCAACTCAAACCTGAGTAGAAACACGAACTCGTGTTTCCAGTGCGCTGCAGGAAGATACCCTGTGCAAACTGTTGCACTTTTACCTTGAGGAGGAGCGCGTCATTCACACTTGACAAAAAGAGGAACCTCTACTCTCGCTCAATGTCTAGAGAAGCTGAAGCGTTATCTACCTCCCGTTATCTACCCTATCCAGTATAATATCCCTTTGTTTAACTCCCTAATTGTACTCTATTTATACTGCCCTGTGTCTATTTTATCATTAGCTACCTTGCGAGAGGAAGAATTGGATCTACACCGTCGCCCACTTCCTTCTTATCCTCCCATCTCGACGGGCCCGTGCTCGGGAACTCTGGCTACGGCTCAGGCATTCACACATATCCCTATGTGGGACCTTCGCGCTATTGCTCTTTAAGCCCGAAACTGCCTACAAATTATACTGCTAGATGAGACTCCGAAACAGACTGCTCCGACGACGATTTTTTCGGTTCACAAAACGTCTACAGTCCTCTCTACAGCCCCAGTATACAGTCCCATCAAAGTGAATTTCCCAGGGTCCTTAGTAATATCTCATATAAAAGTGATCTCTCGTGCAATTCTATTGATCAGTGCTATCATAATCTCAGTGCCACCTCAGTTAGTAATAAAAGTGTTTCGCTTTCACTAAAAGCGTTAAACGTCCACAATTATAGGTGTCAAAGTGTATATTTTAATAAAAACGGAAATCCGTGACCGTAGTCACCTCTTAAAGGGGCAAATTTTACAATTGTACGATTTTAATTTAGAAGATCAGGTTACTATTAATTTTAATAGACCACCATCAGTGTCTCACGTAGCCAACGATCCTGATCTTTTCGCGTTACAGGCTTACTTGGAAAAAGCCGCTGTCAAGTTATTTGGCCTTCACATCATAGACACACCGTCAGCCCCAGTGCAGTTACCTACTAACATTTCCACTATTACCGTCATTCCTCAACCAGACCTTGCTATACCTACGGTTTTCAATATTAATAAACCAGTAACTACGCTGACACCATGGACAATTCTATTGGTATCGAGAACGTGAGAAAGAATTTAGGAAATATTTCACGTTTGATGAAACCTCTTTACTGGTCTACTGTAACAAAATTTCTGACCTGCTTAACTTAATGGACCTAACGTATGATGCTACTTATGTTATGGAGACTTTTAATCAACTCATCTAACAGGTTTCTCAAGGCAGTTCTTCATATAACGGCCATAAGCTTTCATCGAACCCTGTTGGACTTACAAATGCAATAAAAGAAACATGCAATAGCATAAATTGTCTTTTGTCTGCTCTTAATTACCAGAAACACAAATCGCGATCTATGGAGATCTTAAAGTTTCGGACTCATCCTAGGACTTCTCCGTGGGTACACAAAGTATGAAGGGTTAATGTGGTTGTGGGACAGTTGGGCTAACGACCAGCATTATATTAGATCAGACTGGCCGTCAAGACAAGGATTAGAACCCGGTTCACACAACATTCTGTTCCACCTTAATGGTTGAACGGAGCAAGATATTGCTCCCACCCCTGCACATCAAACTCAGTTTGATGAAGGACTTAGTCAAGGCAATGGGGAGAGAAGGTAGAAAATTTGCTTTCTTCCATCAGAAGTTTCCACGAGTCAGTATGGAAAAACTGAAGGTAGGTGTATTTGATTGTCATTACATAATGGAGTTAATCAAGGATACCAGTTTTAATGAAGCACGGAATACTGCTGAACACTCTTCCTGGTTGTCCCTTAAGTCAGTCATTGCAAACTTCATTGGTAACCACAGAAATCCTCAGTATGAGAAGGCGGTTGATGAGTTAATGGAGAATTTTCGCAAACTTGCACGCAGATGTCAGTGAAAATGCACTTTCTTCGGTCCTACCTGGACTATTTTCCCGAGAATTATGGAGACTTCAGTGTGGAACAGGGTGAGCGCTTTCACCAAGTTATCTGTGTGATGGAGGAACGTTGGGATATCAGATTTCTAAATGACTACACCTGGTGCGTGAAAAAGGATTTGCTGGCCATTAGACACAATCGAAAGTCCCTGAGGAGAACATTCATCTATGAGTAGCTTTTTTTGTATGTTGTACTCTCTTAGTATCAATTAGAACATTTTGTCAACATTCCGTGTATAAATCAGTGGGAAATTTACTATTTTAAGTAGATTCGCCTACAAATAGATCGGAATATAGGAATTTCTGTCATGTTCTTATATCTCAAAAACTTTATGTGATTAGATAAATGAGCATGATTTTCGGATTCACCGCGAAAAACTGTCCTAAAATTAGAAATTATGTGATAGACCTTGAAAACAACGACCACCAGTGGTATTGAAGCTTGGCAACTCTTTTCTTGCCGCAGAATCTCTGGCTTTCTCAGGTTTCCGTTCAAGATTCTCTCAGCCGAGAGGCCACTACTTCCTCGCATTTGCTTACG
This sequence comes from Ceratothoa steindachneri, assembly GCA_963969495.1. Taxonomy (NCBI): domain Eukaryota; kingdom Metazoa; phylum Arthropoda; class Malacostraca; order Isopoda; family Cymothoidae; genus Ceratothoa; species Ceratothoa steindachneri. Next base: position 65,017,423 of record OZ018319.1, read on the forward strand.
AGTTAAGGGGCGTTTCCCCTTACCCTCATTTACACAGTTACCTCCGGGCGACTCACTCTCTCTAACGACGGATACACATTTTCTGTCTCACGGCCTCGCCAAGAACCGTGCGAGAGAGAGGAAGCACTTACTTTGTTCTCAGGTTCACCGATGGAGGCAGGTGAAGCATTTAACCTCCTTAGTTGTTTAAGTGACGGCGTCGCCCCTGGGCAATAACGAATCAGCTCTTCGACCTGAAGTTCGTGACTTTGTTCGGAGCCGGCTTGCCAGCTTCCCTCTTTTACACAGTTCTGAACCCAATGAACATCGTGAAAGTCAAAAACACTTTTGAGTCCTAAGTCGATATCCTCGACACCTTGCTGGGTATGATCACTTTAGAAACTGGTAACGAGGTCACCTCCTACTTCGATGGCAGCTTTTTGGAATGAGAGAACTGAGATTCGGTGGGAGACACTCCTCGCCTAGAAACAAAGAGTACCAAGGGTTACTCTCGTTATGAATGAGGCCTGGGGATAGATTGGTTTGTTGCCGTTTTGGTAGGTGACCAGACCAGAGACCAGAACGTACAGCTCAAGTGGCCTAGACCAAGAAGACTAACGTTGTTTTTGTGGTTAACTTAACCACGATGATGATTAGGCTTCTCATTTAATGACTAGAAGTTGTTTTCGCGGTAAGTTGACTAATAAATAGCCGAAGGTGACCATTTCTCGTAAGCGAGCTTCTGGCGAGGCTTCCGAGGAGGCCATCATAGGTGCTTTTTCGGACACTCAATTGTTCACCGTTGCAATTTGCATCGCACTCTAAGAGAAATTTCGTGAAGGGGTGCTTTATGAGAGTGAACACGACGACTACTACTTGAGAGGCACTACCGAGGAGCTGACTGACCAAGCAGCAGCTAGAGTCGAAGGTGTGATATAACACGCTCCTACCATTTTTTGCTGGGTCGATCAAGGCAATCTCACTGAGACCACGTGTCATTTGCTATGGCTACATTGTCATGGCATTACTGCTACTGTTTTAAGGGCTACTACTGCGAACTCTTTATTTTGTACGTTCAATTGTGTGAATTGTGGAGAGCCACACTCTGTTTTCTTGAAGCAATGTAGCATGTAAGATTATCTCATGAAGAAGGAGGTCCTGTTCATTCAGGATACAGAACGACTCTCTTTTTGCCCACCATAGGATTTAGTCCAGGCTGTTAAGGCTAGGAAAGACCAAGAATTTGAACCTTAGATACCTCCGTTCGGCGGAATATATGAAGAACCCTAGGATGGGAAGATCCTTACCAACATAATCGAAAAGTTGGAGATAGGTATGTTAAAGGCCGATGAGTTTACACATCATTGCGCGAGAGCAACCTTTTCTTGTTTGGAACTGCCAATGTGCTCTCCGGATGCACAATCTGATTTGGGATGAAAGGCGCTATTGCCTTAAAATAACACCATTTTTGTGCTCTGAGCGGACACCATGTTCCGCATTGCACGAAATGACTGATTTTTCTCTAAGTCGTGAAGTTTATGTTGGATTATGAGGGCGTTAAGTACTTCGGTAACTTTATTGACGTGAGACTACTACCCTACCTAGAACACAGGGCAATGTTTGTATGCTATTTGCTTTTTTTATGGATGACCAAATGTGTGAGCGTCCTCAGAGAAAAGCGATATAACTGCATGCGCTATAAGCGCAGACTCAAATATTTCTTTGTCGATGAATTTCTTTAATCTTTGAGGTAAGGCTAGTTCCGTTATCTTTAGAAGCACACCCACCACCATTCTTGGCGGGCCTTCGTGTCTTCACTTAATAATAGGAAACATCTTGCAGAGGAGTAGAAAATATTTATATGGATTCGGAGCAATTTCACGTAGCCTCCACCCATCTTACGTTCTCCATAATAAAAAACCGTAATATCATTTCCCACGTTCCTGGTAGATAATTTTGTGACCACTATATCCACATTCTCTAGCCAAGATGATTGTCGTAGGTTGGGTTAGATTTCCTGACCTCCCCCTGCTTCCTTTGACTGGGAAGGGAACGTGGCAAGCCTGCAGGACACTCTGAGATTGGCCCTTGCCCTGAATGATGCACTTTAAACGTGGTTTGAACTAAATCGAGTAAGAGAGACTATTTTTCCTTGGCCGAATTAAATCAACTAACTGGGAGGTTCTGGATATCAAATTGGATAAAACAAAATAATCTTTACTACTGTACAAACAGAAATAAAATAATGGATACAATATAGACATACCCCAAAAAAACTAAATGAGCAAAAGGTATACACACGTTAGTTCCAGGCGGGAGCCGTGAGCACGTACACACATATGTAAACGACGAACAAAAGGGCAACTACCATTCCGAGTGGATCTGCCTCCCTAGGATTTTATACTCGAGAGAAGGGCTTAAGGGTGGGGGGAGATTGAGCGTCGAGCTCGATTGCTTTTCAACAGCACGGTTGGATTTGCACTTGGTCGATTTGTACTTGGCCTACTTAAAGTTAGGAACGAGAATACAAACTGTCGAGGGAGTATTTCGCCTTGGACAAGCTGAGTCGAATACAGTAGTTTTGGAGTCTCCTCGTTCCTAGTTCTTATTTCTTCTTATTTTTATTTTCTTGTCTTCGGGCTTTTATGATAAGGGAGGCCGATAGAAATAATTCTTCTGTGTTGCGTCCTCTTAGGCAAAATACCCATCTTACCCAGGCCAACGCTTAACTATTTATACGGGTTCGCCGGAATTGAATGTTACCGAGACGCCCGAAGTGGATTTTACTTTATCTATATAGATGCGCCGGGATTGAATTTAGCCTTTCACGCCCTCTCGCGGAACCTCTCGTTGTTACTATTAGGCTTGCTATAAGGCATGTTTTCAAACTGAAGTTACCTCAAAAAGAAGCCGATTGCGAGTTCTTTTCTTCCTATCCAACTCTCTCTCTCTATCTTTGACAATGATAAAAGGGTAACATTCAATGCCCGTCGATATGTCGCAGAAAACCGACGATTTGACTCTCCGTCCAGATGCAGAGTATCTTTTATGACAGGTTTATGCTGAGTGAGTCGCGTTCGGATCTTGCTACATGCCTGGACACCACCCCTGGTCTCGGCGATGTCTTTTATTCCATGAGTTGGCACATACAGTCGTGTCTAAACGTTTTGAGACTCATATAGTTTTCGCAAAATACAATTAATGCAATTAATCAAACATTGAACTTTGCTTTAGTGTGTTTGTCTCATAATCTAAAGGTGTACATACCGAAATTTAGAGCCGAAACTGATTTTATTATTGAATATAGTCAAATGATGCTCACAGTTAATATTTACAATGCTGTCCCTTGTTCTTCAGGACTGATTCACCTTGTTTTGACATGTTGGCTTCCAAATTTGTGATAATTTATTGAGTAATATTGCTCCATTTTCTTGTTCAACAACCACCCGCAACTTCTTAAAATGAGAATGTTTCTGTTCATGAAGCACCAGTTTAATTATAACCAACAATTCTATATTTGGTTCAAATCTGCTGAATTCTGTGCCAAGCTGACAAACGTTCTATGTTATTTTCAGGCAAGAACTTGTTATTACTTTTGCTTTTTGACAAGTTTCACCATCATACTAAATAATACAATTATAATTCCCTAATTGGTCATGAACTTTTCAGAAAAGGTGATGATGAAGGACTTTTGGGTATCAATTTGAGTTCGTGGCAGTGTTCTTGTGCAATATAGTTAGTGCTCATTTTTCCTTAGATGAGAGTCAACTTCAGATAAGCTGAGTTTCCTGATGCCTCAACGTGGGCATGGCTGAGAAATTGTGAAAGCGCTTCCTTTTTCTCTTCCTGATGATTGATCTTACAGAGGCTCCAAAATAATGGATTGTAGCTTCAGCACTGAATATCATTTTGGTGCAGTTTTTAATGTCTTCTTTATACTTTATGCCAAAGCCAAACCTCTTCTTTTCGTTCTTCTTGGCGCGAAATGAGGATTTTTGTAGCCCTTTTCTTCTTCATAGCTTTTTTGAAAGTTTCCGCCTCAGTTTGTAACCTCAAGTGTTCACGCTTGCCTTTTTGCAATCGGGGCAAAATTAGCATTTAAAGCAACTCGATCCTTGATCTAGGACCTTACAAATAGGCGATTTGGGCTTCAATTGTGACTTCGTCACAAAAGTGTAAACAATATTTTTAAAGTCATTATTGCCCTTAAAGTTAGTCCCTTAGCAAGCATCTTCTTGCATTTCAGGCTACTTTAAAGCAGACTAATATTGTTAGCACACTTTTCTTGGAAAAGTGCCATTTCTGGAATTAAAAAAGATTCAAATATTTTCATAATTTTATACTTTTAATCAAATATCAAAGCTACAAGGACTGAAACTCACTTCCTATAGAATTTAAATATTAGAATAATTATTCCTATCATTGAAATTTTAAAAACGAATAATATATATGTCTCAAAACGTTGACATAATTACAAGTGGGCGAGACATGGCTTTTTGGACAGATTTGTTCCGCATAGTATGGAGAGAAGGTATGCGCACTGACTCTTGTTAAATGGTCACTGTGCCCGCCTATCGCGAACCTGGGAAAGATCACTCTTCTCTGGCCGTTTTCCGCCTCCATTTGTCAATCTTCCTGTGTATAGAAGTCGATGTAAAATTGATAAATATTAGATTATCTTTTTTTTAGACAGTGGTCCTAATTATCTTCTGAAAAGTCTCGCTTTCTCAAGTTCCTATCCACGTTGGATGCTCTGCTTTTGCTAGAAAATGTTATTTTCGAAGGCCGTCCTTTGTATAGAGCACTAGACGATGGTCTTTTTAGATGTGAACCAAGTCTATTTTACCACCCGGTGATAGGGTAAATTGGAGAGCTTCCAGACAATGGGGGCTAGAGAAAGCCTTACATTCTTAATATCTGATTTTCAAAGAATTAATTAATTTAGCGTAAGGGCGAGGATAGCCCGCGGTTGTCCAATAGGCCAGGGAGAGATGGTTGCACAAGTAACTTTCATCAATGTCACATTCTTTGCCTTGAGCATCAACGGTATCACGTCGCTGATGGCGGAAAATGTTCTTGTCACGCTATACGCATTCAGTCAAACTTTGAAATTCAACAGCCATTTAAGCGCATCTCTAGCTATCCCTAATTACACATATTACTCTCTTTTTACGTGAAGACTAAGGTGATAGAAATCTGCCGCTATCTACAACTAACGAGACCCGGACTTTTCCTTAACAGGGTTGATCTGGAAGTTGTGGTTTCACCCCTTTTTCATGGTCTTGTTTTTAAAAGTGAAATCACCTAAAAGGCTCATATTTACGGTCTTAGGCCCTCTGGTGCCTTCGCTATCGACACGCTGCTCTTCGAGAAGATTCGAAATTGGGGTGCTGATAGTGCTGCTGCTTTCTTATTCTATCGATCCCTTTCGCTCAAACTTTAACTCAAGATGTGAGATTTACGTATCCACAGCCGAGTGTGTATTGCGGAAAGAGGGACTAGATACACCTCACCGGTCTCCGTTTAGCGACCGGTGCTTTTCGCAAATACCACATTAATAGCCCAGTTTTCGAGGTGGAGTAGATGCTACCTACTCTCTGCAGTACACTGCATCTTGTGCATTTCCGAGCAAGCCTGACCTTTGTTCAGCTGCCAAATAATCTTACTACATCCGCGGCTGATCTCGTTGTTTTCTATGCTGCTCTGAATCACCAGTCATTCAGCCCGGAGAATAATGCGTTAAACTTAATTTGAGCACTAATTCGTGGTACACTTGATCCGTGACAGTTTATACTGATGGTACAAAATCGGAGGATGGGGTCGGTTTCCACGCCCTATTCAGTTTTTGTTTTAACTCAGCACGGCTCTGCTAAGCGCTACGTCAACCTTTACTGCTCAGTTGTTGCAATACATTGCCTGGTACGAGATATACCGGGTATTGCAAAATTCCTGTCACATGGTATTGACAGTAGAGTTCAACTGGTCGTCGATGCTGTGGCAAAGATTACAGGCCGTAACCTCAAAACGCGCCCATACGCTGTAATCAAGGGGATTGAGGTTGTGCGATTGAGGCGTCTGAAATTCCTTCGATAAGAAGTTCAGGTTTAACCGCAAAGACGTAGTCCACTTTCTTCGTGATTATCCAGGGCAGTACTTTTCTGGCTAAAATGTCCCTGTTCTCGACCGCGGTGAGTCTGTAACCCGACTGAATCATTTCGTCAACTTCTTCTCGCCCTTCGAAGCCACGACCCCCAACATCATCACGTATACCGGTGCCTGGTTGTAGACACGTAGCTGATCTCGGAGACGTTCTGGCCAAAGCGCAACACAAGGAAGTTGTGCTTGTTGATAAACGGATGGGCCATGAAGGTTTTTTTTTCATTATAAAAAATGAGAATTCATTTGACATGACTGTCATAGTCGCTGAGAAGGTGAGGACAGCACTCTGTACGTTATTCTGGCATACGGTCGGAGAGCATATGCCTTTACACGCTCCTAAAGCTCTTTCCGTCCGCCTCTTTGATGGCTCTGGACGCCTTGGCCACCGAGATTTTCTTCTACCTCGTCATCTTTAGCTTTGTAGCACTTTCCAAGGCCATTCTCACAGGCAAACCATTCACATCCTAAAGCCTGCCTAAGCGAAGTCAGTCTTTGACATCTTTCCATGTTTTTTAGCCTCCCCGCGACTTTGTTGACGTTCATTCGGCTGCACACAATGGAAAAGTCATTTTAATGACACGTGCTGTAAAAGTATGACTTTAACTTTATTTGTCACATTTTTTTCTATCACACTCTTAAAACTCTTTAAAGATAAAAAACGACTGTAACAGAACTTTTGACGAACCCGGTTAGGCGCTGTGTGCATCTTAGATAACCGATTGTTATCTATAGAGACTCACAAAGCGCACTAGGAGCTTTCTTAGCAGGGGAGTCTCTGCAAACTCTGCTCGCGTTCATAGTTATGACAAGGCTACACCGAGTCGGACGGACGTTGAGATTATATTTTGCCTGGTTGTGGACATTTAGTGATTTTGCGGAATAAGATTGCCGATGTACGATCCAAAACATGCCTCGAAAAGTTGGTGATTAAGACAGCTTTTGCACTTCCTCACGCTACTTACCTTGTAAATCTCAGGTCATTCCTTCTGATTACCTGGCAGACCAGATTTTAGATGTCTGATGGGAATTTAAAGTTGCGCTGCAACTGTTCTGGTGGGCATACCCTCCAATACTTCGGCCACTGTGGCAAGCTTTCTGTCATCTCTGAATTAGATACACTCGCATGACGCAGCTCTATTTGGTGGAGCTATCTCTATCACCTTACTGCGAGGAATGTGTTGCCATCCATACTTTATGGCACATTCTTGTTTAAATCCCAGTCTTTGTCGCGTTGTAGGGACAAACGGGGTCGCTTTGTTTTTTCTCTAGTAATCAGAGTCAGATTCTTGCACTCTTTACTTTTGAACTGATTGACTTTTAAATGAGGAAATCCTGATATCCTTCTCCATTTTTCTTGGTCTTTTATTAGCTGTTGGGTTCGTTCTCGGGCAACAGAGGGAGGCAGGCTTCTCTCCAACACCAGAGCATGCTTTCACTTTTTTACCTTTACTTGGTTGGATTCTATGTTTTTCTTTTCTTTTATCTTAGTTGTGTTTTATCATGTTTGGTAAGGGGTTATATTTTCTTTGTTTAGCTTTTTGCTTTTGTTTTCTAGAATATTTGTAGCCAGAATAGAAGTAATAAAGTGGAAATTTTAGTTACTTATCTCTTCGAAGCCAGTCGCTAGATGGGATCCCCATTAATATAAACACAAAATGCAGAGAATTACTAATTAAATAAATTAACCTAAATCCTGTAGCCAGAGAAATCGAAATGGCTACTCATATTATATATATATATATATATATATATATATATATATATATATATATGAAAATTAACCCACAGGAAAATGAAAAGATGAATCCAAGCACTTTCGAACTATATTTGCAAGGTCATTTTCAATGTATAGCATGAAACTAGAGAAGACAACCTTATATAGGGTACAAATATACGTAAGAAACGCCCATCACATAGTACAAACCAATGGAAAAACACAAAAAACAAGACAGAAAATACCAGGAAAAAGACCAATTAATAAAGTGCAAGAGATCTCTTGACAACAAAATTAGTCATTCAACATAAATTTGGTTTTAATTCGATCATAAGGCCTATAGATTCCATATATTCACAATGCATTTATTGTTCATCGTTGAGTTAACTCCATGAGTAATGATAAACAAAAATGCAGCTATTCTCGAGACAGGCGTTGTAATCCTTTCTACTTGTGTCCTATAATGTTGAAAAGAATCTTGTTAATACGAATCTAATGATAAATAAATATTACCAAACTTGTCTTATTTAAACCATGAAAGAACAATTAAGTGCGTTTGATGTTGATAACATCTATAAATGTTCAGAATAAATTAATTTAATTTATTTAAAAGTATTTTTTATTTTGTTATAACAACATTGGATTTTGATGGCCTTCAAAATGTTTTAAAAAGAAATGTCAAAAACTTATATAATATTTCATGCATGTTAGGATATAATTTTAACCTGACAACAATTTTAATATTTTTATGGAATAAATTCTACTTCTAGATCAGTAAAAACAAGACCTTGGACATAATCAGTGTTCTTGATAGATTAAAATTTATACTCATTTAAATATACATACAGTTGTACTCATATAGCGGGAAAATGAGTAATTAATCAAAATAATGCTTATAACATTGGAGGGAATAGCTAAATTTTAGCGCAGTCTATAAACAAGAGGCATTTCTGAGTAATTTTCATACATTTAATTATAATTCTCATATCATAGTCTGAGCCTGATTTGAGTCGAAGATCGTAAAAAAAAAAAAAACAAAGAGATGAACCACAAGATAAAATGAAGTTAGTGTTGTAATTCTTAGTAAAAAGCATTTTTATGGATTTCATACGTGTAGTATTCTCATAATGTATCAAGATTACTTTTACCACTCACAATAAAGTGATATTTGGTGGGAATATTAGAGGAAGTTATTTCATATTTTTGTGAACCACGAGTAGCATTCGTTCTTTAATTGAGCTATTATGAAGGGATATCCCGCATTCATGGGGAAGTGGATGAACAGGAGTATGGTTTAGTATAACTCTATTGGCTCTGGGCATTTTAATGTTTTTATAATAAAAGGTGAAACCATTGAGTGTGTCGTCAATGGAGTGGTTTTTAAAAGAGGTTTAGTGTAGAAAGTAATGAGGAACAGAGTAAAATGATTAAAAAAGAAAACTATCTACAAAGGTAGTTTTATGAACCGTTGGAGTCTGCAACTGAACTTGCTTCACTTTCATTGACCTCTAAAAGGCCAGCCTCTGAGCGATTATGAGGATTATTGTATATATATATATATATATATATATATATATATATATATATATACATATATAAAATCTCCTAGGCTCGCCAAATGCAGTGTAAGGGAGGTTAACCATTGCTATATTAATCACATATCCTGGTTACCTTCATACATTTTATTATCAGATTCAATACATCGAGGAATTGATTCTTACATCTTTCTGACAGTATATAAAGTATTTTTAACCCATTCTTCGAAAAAATGCAGCTCTGAGTCTTTTGTATCGCTGCAGTAGGAATTGGTAGATACATAATTCGATGTTCCAATTGACAGCAAAAATGCCATATTATGATATTACCTGGTGAGTATTTGACAGCAGTTAAGTCTTATACGTCATTTTTCTGAAATTTATTCCTCTTTTTTAATGACTATGGCCATGTCTATAGGTGCATTATGGTACTTAAAATTGCGCCGCCAGTGGAAAGGTTCGTTTTCATAATAGCATGCACTTGGTCAGCCTAAATTAAAAGATTGTCATGTGAATTCATCGTACCATGCAGTACTATTACTATCCAAATTGAAATCTATGATATTGCACACCAAATCGTCAATGATCTATCTCCATGCTTAACAGGCGGAATGAGATAATAAACCTCTTTATTCGTTCTCAAAACGTAATCTCTGCTAAAATGGGAAAGTAATGTAAAGCAAGTCTCGTCTGAATGTACAACATACTTCTAATGGTCCAGTGGCCTATTCTTACGGTACATACACCACTTTTTCTTAAAGTCCCCATGTTGATTTGCTTAAGCAAGGGTTTGGTAATTGCAGCCATTTCGTAAGAGCCAGCTTTGAATATCTCGCAAATACTCACGCTCGTAACATGACTTGCAATATGTTGATTAGGCTTTTTAGTTAACTTTGAAGCAGTACTCCTATGGTTCTTCGGCAATATGCTATTCGGAATTATACGGTCTATGTTGTAGATTTTTTTATTTTGGTCATTATTATGATGGTTTAGTTGAAGTTGGTCTTACTCAGTTTATAATTTCAAAACATTAAACATTTAAGCGGATTATGTTGATGATGCTACAGCTATTTGAGCCCCAATTATAATCTGCCTTTTATGAAAATCGGAAAAGATTTTCATATTATTTTAAAGTAACATTATTTCCAAAAATAAGTAAAGAAGAATCATATACAATAATTTAACAAAGATTAGAGAAAGACTAATTTTGGCGGCCCTGCCGAAATCACATATTTGAAATTGTTTTCGAGGCTGTGGTAGCTCCTAATCTTAAAACTTCTTCTGGCCCTGATATTCCATTATTCATTTTTTTTTTTAAACATGAAATAAGATAAACTAAGAAAGATATTAAACCTTAGAAAATCTTCCTTAAGAAAAGGAAGATATGATGAAAATTTCAACTGAAATGATCCAAGAAAGACAAATTTGAGACGATTACTAGGAATTCTTGGAGTTAAGGATATTGATAATGGGAGAAACTCCTCTTAATGGTGTAAAACTAAAAAGAACCTGGACCATACCAAAGAGCTAGATGTATGGCAAAACTTATATATTCCATGAAAACTTTCAGGTTCAAAAGTCAATTCAAAATTTAAACCAAGGAAGCAAAAAATTTTGAAAAATATACAAGTTTGCCATTTCAATCTATGTAAAGCACTGGTTTTATGCACCAAATGCAGCCAATGCCTCACAGAATGATTTGTTGCTTCTTGATAAACTTAATTGCTGCAAAAGAACAAACTAAAAGATTGCCAATACCCCCTTGAATAAATTTAAAACCATCTCTGGTATCCTTCTTAAGAGTTAATTGCGCTGACCTTTTTGGATGATGGTATCTTATTCGAGACAAAGGAAAAAATAAAAGATACCTTGAAGAATCCAGTACATTCAGATCCCCTTAAGAAATCCAAAATTGCCGATGAAAATTATGGCAAGATGCACCTTTAGGACTTTCTCACAACAAACACAGTCTCTTTCTTCGAAGCACTTGATCTGTCCTCAATTTTGTTTCTCACAAATCGGTTGATGACTGGCCTCAAGAAGAAAGCTTTTGGATTGCTAAAAATGTTGTTAATGGTCTTAAAGTTATTAATCATATTGTTGAAAGAGAAGGTTAGCTCAACTCGGACTGCAACAAATTGCTAACTAATAATGAGGAGAAAAAACCGTATTTGTTACAAGTTGTGTGCAACTAAGGAAAATGTTCATTGACAAATCAAAGCTGGCCATAATTGCAGCTGCTGCAAATGAGTAACTACTTCCAATCGAAGTGAAAAATAAAGTAGTATGGTAGGCCTAGAGAGAAACTTCGACTATAAAAATAGTAACGTGTTGCTTGCTTGCTGTGCCTCTTACTTACCATGGAAATCAGCAATATTCGAGTGATAGGCGCCACCTCTAAATAATCATTTTTTCATCTGAATTTTTTTCAGAATAGTTTTTGCACTAAAATGAATCAAATAATATGGTATCTCATAAAAATTTCAATAAAATATTTTTTACCCCCAGTTTTTGCATCACCCTAATATATATATATATATATATATATATATATATATATATATATATATATATATATATATTTTTTTTTCTTTATATATATACATATATATATATATATATATATATATATATATATATATTTTTTTTTTATTAACCAATGTACAAAATGTACCATAATTAGATAATCATCGGGTAATTTAAAACGCTTTCGTGTTAACCCCTTGGGGGCAAGAAATGAATAAACCAGAAGAATGAATACAATGCATTAAGAAAAGAGTATGACGTCGCTGAAACAAACCGACCTGTAAACAAAACATATTAAGTCAGAATAAATGCAAGAATCATCCCTACCATGGAAGAGTAATATATCTTAACTATATCTAAACTAATTGCTACCATGAAAGAATAGGGGCAGAGTATTCATATTTTATGTGCGAAGAATATGCCCTGTACTCTTTTGAAAGGTAGGTGGACCATCTCATTATCGAAAACAGCGAAGTAATTGTCCTATTTATTTACCATATACTGCCCACTATTAGATTATTTTTATCTTCAATTACAAAAGTTCATAATTTAATTGAGTCTTTTTTAATTTGGCCTTGTTTATGTTAGTACAATCTTTAAATATTACCCATAATTTCATGTGCCCGGATGGCCAGTCCAGTGGCCGTTTTGCGGGTTTAGTCGACATTTACGCCACGCGACTTGTATGACTTTAAATAGATTCCTTCTGGCCCGAATATAAGCGACGAGTAATGAAGTTCCAAATGAAATTCGATGCAAGAAGAACCTGTGCAAGTTAGTCTAATGATAAGATATTAGATTCAATAAACATTAGCTTTTATGATAACACATTCCTATTTTGGTCATGTGACAAGTTTGGTTTGTGGAAGAGGCTTTTATGGATAAGGAGGAAGAAGAAACTTCTCTGGCAAATAATTGGTTCTAATATCTGAATTAATGTTGAGTCAACCACTGTAATTCTGAGATCAAAATATTGAATGAATGTTAGAAATCATTTTACTAAACCTCACTTTACTTATAAATTACCAATGGATTATTAATGGATTACATACATTATTTGTTGATGATAAATTCATTTTGGGGTAAAAATGCCAATATATATATCGGTAAGATTAAATCTATTCTATGGCTGTATCTGTAGAAACCTCCTACAATCTGCGCTAATTTAATAAATTATTCACCAAGTATAGCTTAAGTTCTACAGAAAAAAATTCCCTTCCTCCAAATTACTCCGAAATCTCTGAAATTTTATGCACCCCAACTTGTCTTGACCCTTAATAAAACTAAACCTTCCTAAACTTCCCTGACAGCTAGTCAGCAAACATCTCCCAAACTCCCTACCCTCCAACCAAAAGAATATCCCACTCTTAAACTAACCTAATTCTACCAAAAAATTATACCGCCAAACTATATATATGGAATATGTATAAGAAAGTATTATGATTGATCGTCAAGTAAAGAAGAGAAGCTTAAACCTCTCTCTCTAATTTAAAGCAGAAGAGCAACGAGAAAATCTCGCGCAGAGTGTTTGTAAGGAGAGATCCGCAAAAAAATAATGAAGTTGGAGTGAGTAAAAAAGAGCGGAAGATATATGTATAGCAGCAGTTCCCCTGGTAACTTTGGTGCTGGGAGGACAAACTACGATTATTGGGGCCGATATGTAGGCTGACCTCTCCTTGTAGATCAGCAACATAATTTCTGTTAATACTGAAACCAGTACAAACACCAACTATTTGCTGAAGTGTATGTGGAAGAGGTACATCAGTGATGTTGAGAGGAACGTTTATTAGGGAAATGCACGAAAGCATCAGTGCTTCACAACATCTACCAAAAATCTTGATATTTATTTGATTACATTTTTATTATAAATCACATTGGTCAAATGAAGGGAATCTTTAAAATTAAACTGATGTTGTTCCGTTGAATGCCATTAAGTTAATTTAGAAATTTTCTTAATGAAGTAAATCATATAAATTAATATATTAACTAAAGGATAATTCAATTAATCAATAATTATATATATATATATATATATATTAAGAAATATCATATTAGCGTGATATATATCAGTGAGAAAATACTAGCAAACCACAATATTTAAATAAAATTTATTTAGGACAACAAAACTTGTTTCGGAAAGTTATAATTTATGCCATTTTCAAATAAGTAATAATAAAGCAAAGCAAGAAGCTCAGTATATAGAGGCAAACAAAATACTAAAAAAAATGAAAACGGAGGAAACAACTGGAACAACATAACTATTTGTGTAAATTCAGGTGCAAGTTACTAATCTCCGAGAACAATTACTTCCGTGAGTTTATAAATACGATTGGTGACCTTATTCGAGACATATTTGTTGAATTGATATTGCTCTTCGGATGAATTGATTTATAAATAATTTTTGCTTGGTTGGAATTGATTCGTGTGCGTAAAGAGACTCATAGAAATTACACCTTTTCTTAAATCTGCTTGATGTTCTGTCATCTTCTTATTAAAGTGGCCGACTTTCCGATGTATGACAAATTGCAACTATGGCATGGTATAAGGTATACGGCAGCGTCTTGATTGATGGGACGCAGTCTAGTCAAAGATTTTTGTATATTATTTGAATATCGAAATGTAATATTTATGTCATTTCCGTTCGCATACCATTTTAAGGGAACCAAAGCTGGAGCATAAGGGAAACTAATACACTTTTTTAAATTCGTCCCTTCGGAGTGTGGAGATGGAATAGAAGTATTTTCGTGCTTTTAATTGGCATCATTTTATTAAGTAAATTGTGTATTTTAGTTAAATAAAATTGCAGATAAGGTGGTTAACTTTATCCTGAAGGAAGATTGGGTCATATGTTCTGTAGCTTGGAGAAAAGGGGAAGAAAGAACAGATATCTTAACAGATTTGTCATGTAATTGAAAGAAATGTATGTAAGCATTTGAATTTGCAGGTTTTGGATAGACTGAGCACTGTATCTGATTATTTAAACGGTGGATTTTTACGTCCAGAAACGGTAAAGGGTTGTTCTTTTCCCATTCTACATTGAAATTTATCGATGGCTGCAACGAATTTAGGTTGTGGAAAACTTCATTGAACTTGTTATTGTTTGTCTATTGGCTATGCCGGTAGGATGCTGTCGACATATCGTAGCCAGATAGGAGGCTGAGAATGGATTCTAGGGAGGAAGATCGTTTCGTAGTTTTTCAGAAAAAGATTGCATAGGATGTGGGAAAGTGGTTTCCCCATGTTTAGACCATATTTTTGGCGAAAAATCCTATCTTCAGCTGATAATCCATTATCAGTTACACATAAGCGCAATAATTCAATAATTTTAGAGATAGGTAAGGGTAGGTTAATATCTAGATTGGGAAGAATTCTCGATAAAACATTAAGCGCTTCATCGACTTGGACTTTCATCAGAAAACTATTTACGACAAAGCTTACAGTTTCTTCCCACTGAGGTTAAGAATTTTAATTTTGGAAATAAGGTTAGATGAGTAGATAATATGTGAATGATTCTACCCACCCATTTGATAAAATTACACTTAGCAATCTGGATAGCTTATAACTATGGGCGCCAATGCAAGAGATAATTTGGCGCAAAGGGATACATTCTTTGTGTGTTTTCGGTAGCCCGTACATATAGACAAGAGAGGGGTTGATTGTTTTAAAATTCTTGGTTAATTCAGATTTGAGATCTAAGATTTTTCGGATGACTTCATTAAAAGATTTCGTCCTGTTGTTCTGGGAATTAGAATTTAAAATTTTATTACTTGCTGATAATATTTGTTTTTAGAAATAAATTTAACTCAAATATTGTGGTATACTATTATTTTCTCATATATATATATATATATATATATGGAGGAATAAGGAGAGAGAAAAGGAATTATTTTTTTCTCTTATCACCTTCTCCGGTACCTCGGTTCTCCGTCATCTCCCCCCCTCCCACCTGACTTCTAGTTTGCCGTTGACGGTTTGCCCCAAGCAATTCGCGCAAGGGCAAAACAGCATTGTCACAGACGAATTTAGTCGGTCTCACGTCCAGTTCGCAGCTCTGCATTGATCTGCCCTATATGCTGCGAAAATTATAACGACAAAAAGAGCAGAAAGGGGGCATCGCGACTTCCCGTTATGGACCCTTATCGCGACCCAAAGCAATTAAGGATTGCGTCTGAAGCCGCCGTCCAGTACTTTAGCCGTTATCGTCTGCGTTAGTCGAGAGGGAATCGACTACATTCTGATCCAGAGTAGAATTGAGTGATTTTCGTAGAGCCAAGGAAGACCTAGCCGTCACATAGTTTTGTTCGTGGAGCTAGTTTTAGGTGAGCTTCAACCCTTCTCACCATATCTTCGGATTGTAATGATCGAATAAAACATCCCCGAATCATCCTCCGTTTGCCTCTTGAGGATAAGAGGTCCATCTTGAATTTCCAGAATTTGGATTGAGCGTCTCGTGAGACTCCTAAAAGATCAAGGTAGAACTTATCTACCCGGTCCTACTCACCGCACATTAAGGTAAAAGGGATTTAACCCCCGCTTGTTAATTAATTATCCCTCGGTTCAAACTTAATTGATAGTTTCAATCATCTTACCATGAAACGTCAATATTTAATTACATTGCCATTTAACTTTCCTTATATGTGTATGTAATCTTTAGTCCTATTAAAGTATATTTTTGTAGCCCTTTTCTAATATTTTTTGGCCTAGCAACTGTGAATTTAAAGCACTCTTAGAGCTATCCCCAGGTGGAGCCTTATATATATATATATATATATATATATATATATAATAAAATATTTGGATCAATATCATGGCCAATGTGAGTTTTATTACTTATTTAAACTAGGCAATTGGCACATTTCCTGGGTGATCGATTCACGAGAAAGGGATTTCGAGCGAAGGAGCCCTGCTTCCAGACCATCGGTAAACATCCGGAGTTTTAACGCGCCAGAAACCCATCCTGTTTATGGTGTTACGACCTTCACCGCTGATTCCAGTCATCGAGGCTTTGGGAATGAATCGATAACGCTTCCTTCGGCAAACATTGGAATTTCCGGCGTAGTAATATATATTATCCACCCCAAGTATAATCAAGAAAGTATTCTTTGAGCTTTCTGTTCGCAGGCTGTCCCCACGTTGCTTCCAAGTAAGCAAACCCACGCAATAAAGAAGTTATTCACGCGGCATAATAAGAGGTATTTGGAATCATTCATTGACGACGCGCAATCTTCGAGCGACAAACCCCGGTGCTATTCGGTCTCGCAGCAGGAATCAATATTTGGAACGACGAAGACTACGTCTGGGATATCGCGCTCAACCCTACTCCTCGAAGAAATACCTTCCCCTGAGTACCCATACTCGTGCTCTTCATCGTGGAAGAGGCGTGGCGCTCTCAGACGGAGCTACTCAGTTCGCGATCTCTTTCCAGTTCCTCTCGGGTAATTAATGTAATAATTATTGAGCCACGTCCGGCTAAGGCTCATCTCGCAATTTCCTCTCATTCCTTCGGGTAATTAGTGTACTTATTGAGCCTATTACGGCTAAGACGAGTCCTACTTCTCATTTTGATTTCATTTATTTAGTTACGGTGTTAGCTCAATCGCCTGTATATTATTCTGTAAATATCTATTGTTCTTTGTTAAAATTAAACTTTAATTTTGTTTCCTGTTTAAATCATCAACTACCAAAGCCTAATTAAATAGTAACAATACCGACCAATGATTAATTCATTCTCATTATTTAAAATCCCATCGCACTTAAGGAAATCTTTTCCTTTTGGGGGGCTGTCGTCTTCCCTTCCCTTCATCTTAGGAGGGAAAGCCAAAAGGGTTCACGTTTGGGTTACTTGAATTCTACGACACTGAGTTATCAAAGTCTTTAAATAGTTTTCAGTTTGCCTTAACGGTTTATTGTAAATTTAAACTTTCCGCGATCTATCTAAAATTATCTTTAAATTTCTTTATGAGAGAAGGCATTTACCTTGCAGCGCTTTAATTAAATGTAAAGCAAAGATCATTCATAGGTTTTCAATGAAATTGTGCCATAAGTCATGAATGAAACCTTGCCTTTGGGCCTAATATTTAGCTGTAGACAATTTTACGGCATTAATAAATGGTTTTGAGCATAAAATTTGATTTAATGCGGTGTGCAGATTTCTTTCAAAACCCTTTAATTAAGGTGATAACCGCATCTATTTACCCCCATTCGTCAAAAGCATACAAAATCCTGATTGAAAAATTACGTTTAAGAAGGCAGCATATAAACTGAGTCCAGAATTAAAGATTTATTGTCCTATTAAAGAATAATAATAATTTATACGTAAGTTATTGATGATACAATCTATAGTATTTACGTTGGAATAGCTATTTCTTGGCAGATTGTAGCCTGCTTACTAATTCATAATGGAAAGTGGCTTTATTTTCTCAGACACTCGTTAAAGATTATGAGTATTTTCCTGCTTATATTTGTGAGTCCTTGTTTTAATAATTTGCTTCTTTTCTACTGAGACTCTTACTACTCATTTAGTTTTTACTTCAATAAACTTCAGGTTCTTCATACACTCATCTGAACTTGAACATTGACTAAATTTCATGATATGTAAAGCTGGGATATTCAATTAACAGAATGAAAAAAAAGTCTTTTGGTCAACGAAATAAAAAAACGAGTCTATATTATAATTGAATCAAAAGTAAAATATAAAAAAATATTAATACTTTAAAATCTAATATATTTTAGCAAAGTTAAAATTTTCTAAAAACAAACATATTTGAAATGGGGAAAAGGTATTTTGTTAAGTCCATCACAACTTCACTCTTTAGGTTTAGTAAAGAATTTGATATGCGACCATTACAAATAAAATATAAAAATAATGACAATAACAATTGTCAGATAGAAAAGAAACTGAAAAAGAAAATTACCTCTATTATATCTAATATATGTATAAAGCTACAATGGGACTGATAGTGAACAATAAAAGGCCTATTTTTATAAACGGGGTAGATTTTGTCTCTGAAGACTAATTAATAGATAGCTGAGACAGAAACCCGAGTGTTTTCTTAATCATCGGCTACCAAAACTCTTTTGGGAACACTAAAGATATTTCCCTGCTACACATTCGTAAAATAGAGGTACGTACAAATGAAATACTGCTGTTCTTACAGAAATAATAAGTATCTTGCCACTTCGGAGCCATTTTAAACATGAATATATGAACAAATATTTATTTCTGAGGCGTGATCCTAAACTGAACTGAACTCATATTTTTAATCGTAAATATTTCTTCGCCGATGACTAAACTGGATATATCTATAATATATATATATATATATATATATATATATATATATATATATATATATATATATATATATATATATATATATATATATATATATATATATATATATATATATATATATATATATATGTATTGTTAAAAATGTCTTTAGAGAATTTATCTTTACCAAGTTCATTACTGGAACGAATTTCAGGAAATAGGAAATAGTGAATTGGTTTTCGGACAGTTATTGTTGTAATTTAAGGTCAAATATGAAATTTCGCAACGGAGTAAAATTTGTAGTTAACAACTTAAATACTAAAGAAAACCAGACAATGGTTTCGCTACTAAGATTAAAATTTAAAATGTAAAAAAAAGCAGCCATGGTTAAATTTTAATAAATTTCTGAACTTCGCCAATTATAATAATTTTAAAAAGGAATTCTAAACTAAACTTCTGCTCAAATATAGTTACAGAGAAGATATATTAAAAATAAATTTTCTGAACTCCACCATTTGGAACTCCTTGGGTTTTAAAAAATTCACAAGTACTTATATTTATTTCTGAACTTCACCATTTTGTTTTTGATATTATAAAAGAATTATTAGAAATAACTTTGATAAAAAAATATCTCTTAACGAAACTAAGATGAAATTATTATTCAAATACTCAAAAAAAATCCCCTTCTTAAATTATACAGTTAGTGATATTGATGATGATAAACCAAATGAATTCGTTGATAAAGTGATGAATTAGCCTACAAAAACAAATATATAAAACTAACGATGAAATAAATTGCTTATTTCAACTTAAACAGAAATAAAGTTTGCTAAACCAGATAACATAGATCCAATGACATGCCCACAAGTATAAGCGCCAAACTAAATACCACAAAATGTAAAAATGGAATAAAATTAAAATGATGTAAATAGGCAACAGAAACAAAGGAAAAATGTTTAGCTTGTGATAAATTCAGAGATCGCAGTACTTTCATTTTGATCACCATGCAAAGAAAACAGAAACTTAATAGATCACTGTATGACAGGGAAAATGATTTAAAAAACTAACTGAACACTTTACAACCTAAAAAGCAAATACACTCCTAAAAGATCGCAAATGGAGTCTAAACCAATAAACCCAATTTTATTTTCACAAAATACAACACACTAATTAGGTTTTATATACTACTAAATACACCAAACGATATGAATAAACTAAGCAAGCAAAATGCCTAATCTCGCTTAATTTTCTACTAACAATCAAAAGAATGTTAAAATGCAGACAAAACAAATGTGATCATGGAAGGCATCAGTTCCACCTTCCTCTCGTATTTCCAAAGCTCTAGTTATTTATGAGCAATCTGATTTCGAACACGCAATGATTGCACTATCCTTAAGAAAATTACCCAGAACCCCAAACCATATAGGTTACCGCCCAGTCTCTCAACTTCCTTTCCTTTCTAAAATTCAAGAAATACTGATGTCAGCCAGCATTATGCAGATTACATGTCTTGCTCTTCCATTGATGATAAGTTAGATTCTGGATTCAAGGGAGGCAAATTACTGAATCAGCTCTGTTTTGAAGGCTCAGGCAAAAGGCCATAAGGTTTCAACACGAACGTCAGGCGTTTTACTTTTCAAACCTTAGAGTATTATTAAAGAAAGAAGGTACGGCAGCCAAGACCATTATATTTAAGATAAGCGTAGATACCTTTAGGTTAAACGAAATAAATAACAGGCGGTTATCATAGGGTGTCGTGGTATGACCGATGTACGCTGTTATCCGTACACAGGCCTACTGGCCAACCGAAATTAATGCTACAAAAATATACCTTAATAGAACTAAATATTACATATACATATAGGGCAAGTTAAATGGCAATGCAATTAAATATTGACCGTTCACTGCTAAGATGATTAACACTATCAATTAAGTTTGAACTAACGGATAATTAAATAGGTAATAATTTTACAATTATGCAAGTCTAGAGCAAAGGGGATCCTTGAGATTCGACGCGGTAAAGGTGAGAGGAGCGTGACGAAGTGGGGGTTAAATCCCTTGTACCCTGATGTGCAGCGCGTGGGACCAGTTAGGTAAGTTCGACCTTGAACTTGTGGGTGTCTCACGTGACGCTCAATTCAACTTTAGGAAATTGAATTTAGAGGAAGGGGGGTCTCTTATCCTTAAAAGGCAAACACAGGGTGCTTTGGGGTTTGCTTTTCCCATCCTTAAATTCCGAAGACGTGGCGATAAGGGTTGAAGTGCACCTAACTATGTCCATGAACAACACTGAGTGACGACTACCTCTTCCTTGTCTCTTAGACAATCCCACAATTCTTCTCCGGACTAGAATGTTGTCGATTTCCTCTCCACTAATAAAGACGTTACACATAACGCACTGGATGGCGGCTTTAGACACAATCTGCATGTGAATTGTGAACTGTTTAATATATACCCCGAAATTATCTAGACGGGGAGAGTAATTCATCGCCAACAGACTTCCTTAATTGCCTTGAGTCGCGATAAGGTTCTATAGCGCGAAGTCGGGATACCCACTTAATGGTCTTTCCATTGTTCTAAATTTCTCAGTATATAAGCAGACGAATTTAGAGCGTTCAACGGCGAAGTACGGCATTAAAGGAGAATCGGGGGGAATTCCTTCTCTATCTCATTATTCCACAGAGGGGCTTAGGTGATTTCACTATACTATGAATTTATTATGAGCCCAAAGGGAGAACGAATTGTTATGTCATAGCTCTAATATTTGTAAAGGCAGCTTTTCATTCTACATAGTACCTTTTTATCTTTCGGATAAATTTTATACCTTCCCGCATATAAATTTTCTTCACCGATTTCGTTGATTTATATGTCTTTTGATTTGCACTTAGTTTTGCTTTTATCTATCATCTAGTACTCAGTGTATTTACCTCGCAGTTGCTAAATCTTGGCATGAAGAAGTGTGTTATCGTCATTCACATGGCTCATTTCTTCGGCCACTCCTGTTCCATAAATATTTTTTTCTCCTTGGCATTCTTTTATTTGGCCTTGGACTGTCATTTTAGTTCTATATCGAGGACAGGCAAATCTCTCCCTGTTCCCTGAGTCGTTTTCTGTAAATCAATCAGGATAAATTGAGAGTTTATTGATGAGCCCCTCTTTTGTTGTTGCTCTTTTAATAATGACTTTTCTTTCTTTTAAGGATAATCAAACTTCTGATGCCTTTTCTGATAATGATAAAAATTTAGGTCTCCCCTTTGATAGTCAATTACGCCTCAAAGGCTAGTTTGAAAATTTCTGCAAATCTGCCCTACTTTTATCACGTCCTCCGGGGACGTTTTTCTCTAGCAACCGCCTTGCTCAGAGAGCTATAGTGGATGAGAGTTCGATCAAGAATCGCATTTTATGTCTTTAATCTTACTTATAAGATATTACAAACTGCGGGCACCCTACTATATTTATTCCTTCATTTCCTGATCTTCTATATTATTTTTGCCTCTGAGTATTCCCCTCTGCTAAAGATGTGATCCTGGTTTTCATGATATTAGCCAAGGAATTTGTAATTATCTACCTGCAAGTATCTCCTTCTCCCCTCCTTGAGTGTCCAAAAGTGTGATTTGAAACCCTATTGCATCTCTCAAAGCTTTTAATTTGTTCGATGGACTTTCAGCGAAGGCCAATGGACCTAAAAGAACGCTATGCCAAAACTTAAACCTTTGTATTTAATACGAAAATTTTCGAAAAAGGTATGCGTAGAATAAATAAATATAGTGGGGGGGGATAAAAAATAGTTGATTTTAGGGCTACCGTGGCGAGTGCCAACATTGACATGAGTCGCCTAATATAATATCAAAACCGGCAAATGTTGGTGAAATTATACAAATTTATTAATTATTACTATCAACTGTCCTCTTCATACGAATCCTAAATAATTTAATTTGAGTAGGAACGAAATACAAATATTTAGTGTTCTAAGACGAAATTCTTCATACTATTATCCTGGTACTTCTGTAATTATTATCTTTTCTTTCATATTTTTATTGTTCGTGAACTTGCTTAGTACTCATCCTCTGTCTGGACCCTCTATAAGCGATATCTGGTCGTTTAGTGTAAATTCTATGTTGTAACGGTGGTGCCTTCGTATTTTCCTCTGTTACCTAATCTTTATTTAAAAAGAATAACCGTCTCGCATAAATATCAATGGATAAATCATCACCTGGTTCTTTAGCCCTATTCGCGAGGCCAGATAAAGCGCTAGATCTAGAATTTGTAGCCATTCATATCAGTCCAAAATGCATTCACTGAACCGGTAAATAATTAAGGATTTATCAATTCATTTAACAATTTCATAGATATCAAATAATTAATGTCTTGTCTAAGAATAAAATATTTAGCACAATAAATAACAAGGTAACTCCCAATTTCACATAGACTCGTTCATACTGATATGATCACATGCATGTTTGATCTTCTCTTAAGCAGGTGCCTATTAGTATTTAAAGCTGTCAAAAACCTTGCTTTGTTGGGAATCGTAGGGGCGATAAAATCAAAGAAAAGAAGAAATAAAAGAGATAATACAGACTAAATGCTAACACCAGTACTTCTTATTCGCTCGAAGGTCGCAATGGCTCATTCTCAGCGTGGCATTTTCTAGGAATACTGCCTAATCGTAACCTAATTTTAATCTCTAATGATTCAAATAGTCTAATTAAATACGAATAAGATACAAAGAAAAATTAAAATGTTGTCTATATTTTTGTAGCTGCCTACATAATGACAAAATAAACACTATATTTCAATTAATATTCTATTGAGAAATCTGTGTTATAGCTAAGAATTACTAAGGTGTATCATGGGATTTCTATTATTTGCATAACGAAAACATATCAAACTCACAATAAAACTCTAAAATTTATTTATATATATAGAAGAAACGAATTTAATTTAATATCTCAAAGAAACGTCCAGAGCAACAGAATTATTGAATTAGTGAGTTCGAAAAATGTAACTATAATCAAAGGTTTGTAGACGATATCTTTGATAAAAGTTATCAAGTGATTATTCATTTCAACTATACAGAAAAACAACCCTACTTGGCAAATAAATTATATGGGACTTCAGGATGCATATAATAAGTAAATGAGCGTAAATTTAAAACTTAAAGATAAAAACGATAAAAGGCCTGAAGATAATAATAACCACAGATAGTTAGCGGGGATGTGAAAATACTCAGCAGGGAAGCAAATTATGGCTTAGATAACGTAAATGAAAACTCCCAGAAAAAGAAAACAAATTTTAACCTAAAGTTTGAGGTAAAAAGAACTATTGAAAATCGAAAAAACACTACAAGAAAACTTTAGCTGCAGACAAGGTAGAGATGATCCTGAAGATTTTCCAGATTATAAAGCAGTTGACTCTATTATAAACTAGTTTTTGAAGTTATAGACAGGGCACAGTTTATTGTCGTAAACTTAGGAAATAAAAATGTTTATAAACACATACAAGGGAAGGTCTAAAAGTTTTCGGCCCCAATAGTTTAAGAAAATAAAATGTCAAAACTAAGAATATTACTTTTCAATATAGTCCCCGAAAAGTCTAAGGCACTTATTAGATCTTGAAATAAGCAATTCAACCTCCTTGTATAAATAGTTTTGGTCTTTGCACTGAAAATGCTCAACAACAGCTGACTTGACTTCATCACCACTCGAAAAAATATTTATTTCCCCCTCAAGTCAGATTTTAGTTTGGAGAACAAATATTAATAACTGGAGGCCAGGTTTGGGCTGTAGGGAGGGTGATTTAATTCTTTAAAACTGCAATCAAGAATGGCCCTCTTTGCAATTGCGGCTGTAGTCACTGGAGCATTGTGATGGAGAAGTCTGACTTCTTTAGTTAGCTACCCCGACGTTGTTCTTTGATGACGTCCCCTAATTTATGCAATAAAAAAGCATAATACTCACTATTTACCCCCTCTTGCCTTTCTTTGAAGTCAATCATCAAAATTCCTTGACAGTTCCAAAAAACGGTTGCCGTAAGTTTTTTTGTTGAAGGAGCTACCCTGGCTTTTCTTGGGGAGGCTTCTCTTGTGCGACGCCAATCCAGTGATTCCTTTTTTTGATAGAGGATCATAGAATAGCACCATAGTTTCATCTCCAGTTACAATGGACTAAATACCTTCTCTTTCATTTCCTTGGCAAATATCTAAAAACTCTCTGCAACATTCCTTCCTTCTGGACTGAAGAAAGAAGTTTGGTCACCCATCTTGCGCTCACCTTATTCATATGAAAATGATCATGTAGAATCGTGAAGACAGCTGTTTTGCATACATTTACTCTTGCTACTATTTTGTTTGCCTTTAAAAGTTGATTACCATTTACTTCTTTATCCACACGCATACTTTTTGAGGTATTATAGCAGTTACTGGACGTCCACAATGTTTATCAACTTGTAATGTTTCCTGAAACATACGAAATAATGATGCCGATTTTTTTACGGTGCTCTAAGAAGGGAAAAGAACCTGCGTACACACCATTTAAATGGCGCTTAATTACATTCGGTTTAACACCTTGTTGGGAAAATTTTTATCATTGCTCTATGCTCAATATTCGACATTTATAAATAAGGGTTTAAGCTAAACTGATTAATATTCATATAAAATCCTCAAACGTATTTTAATCAACAAAAACTAGTGCATTTCCTGTTCAGGCATAAAAGATCCTGAATTGACACATTTAAACACATTTTAAAATTTCATCAAGGTTGGGCCGAGAACTTTTGCATCTGTCCGGTAGCTTTATTTTTGAAAACCATTTGAAGACCACGGTACAGCTTCATTGAAATAGGTAGGGGGGTCATCTTTTGAGTTGGTAAATTGGTAAATATGTTCAAATATGTATATCAAAGAAGCAGCGAGAATAACGACAATGTTTCCTATTCCTAGAGAATTAATTGGACCGCCTAGAAAAATGTGATATACAAACTTTTAAAAAAAGTGAGAAGTTATGCAATCGCTTGCGGTAAGTAGTGAAAGTAATTGGAAATGGTATCAGTTGACTCTGGTCAGAAAAAAATGAACGAACGAATATGTGAGAGGAGGAACAATTGAATAATGAGGGGGTTTGTTACACATGGCCTGAATGATAACGGAGAGTGTAACGTTTCTCTATTCATGGATATCTGCGTGGGTACAAAAATTTCTCTCCGCACAAGGATGGGCACACCTGCATCTTCGTTTGGCAATATATAAAGGTTGAATTTAAGAGTTTAATTACTCTGCTTATGGCAAAAAATAATTTGATAGGGGTTATGTTTAATATGCAAAATATCGAAAATATATATGATCATTTAAACGTGCATTGTAAGATTAAGTTTGTGATGTGTAGAGAGAAACACACAACTAAAAGACAGACAGGGAAATTCAGTTAGATCTCCGAAAGAGAATGTGAGTCTTCTTGCCAGCAAAATAATAGAAGTATGAGTATGGAATATAACTAATGTGTTGAAAGATCGTTGGCTTGACTTCCTATTAAAAAAAAATGTTCTTAATGACCCTTTTTGTTTTCCAGGCGATGTCCGATTTTTTTATTTCTCCTTGATGTTGATTGAAGAAAATCATCCATGCTTGTGGATATCATTGTTTGACATCTTTTTAATGTGCTTTTCCGCTAGCTACCATGTCGCTAATTCAATCACATCTAGGAGAGTCTCTTATTAGATGAAAATATTTAATAAAGCTCTAGTTTAAAATAATTAATCACAGACTGGAATATTTATAAATTAAACTAGAAATTAAAATTATAGATATGATTTCTATTTCAATGGTCAATATATCCTGCAACATTAAATGGTTTTAAAGATAAAAAATTTAATTTAGTTAAAACCTGCGGTATAAAATAGAATTATGATCAAATAGGTAAGCCAATTAGGCTCCCATTTTAGTCCTAACATTGGAAATACAAGAAATGGACCAATATTATGGTATTTAACTTATGGTATTGCCCACTATCGTAAAGCTTGTTCGTACATGTTTGTCCAACAATACTCCCGGTCTGATATTCAGTGTGACCTTGTAAAGGCCCGCTAGAAGGAGACGTTAGAATAAAAAAACAATCGCACCTTTTGATGGCCATGTCATTTTCGAGTTACTGTCTAACATGAAAGTTAAATCCAAGCGATTTAGGATCTAAGGTTTAAGATGAGATGCGAATGATGGTTTACTGCAGCCCCACCCTCAAAATCAAATGAACTTCATCTCTCATCGGTCAATAACCAGAGTCAGTGTAACTTACGAGGGGCGGTCAATAAGTTTTGCGAATCGGTAGGGCAAAACAGAGGAAGGGGAATGGCTGTTTATGGGGGTGTTAGGGCAAGTTATGACAAGTCAGGACCTGCAGCCGCACGCTCCTGCCTTGTCTATTTAAGAAGCAGTAGCTGATAGCAGATCGTCAGTCATAAATTTTTCAACAATGGAAAAGGTTGAGCACCGCAAACTGATCAAATTTTTGACCAAGGAAGTCAAGAATGCAAAAGAGATGCATGAACGCATGGTTGCAGTGTACACCGACACCACCCCTTCTTTGAAACCATTGTTCGCTGGAATAGGGAGTTCTGCCATGGTTTTGAGTCACTTGAAGATGACCCCCGTCCAAGACTCCCGTCAAATGTAACCAACGAGGACACTGTTGCCCGTGTGGAGAGGATGACCCTCGAAATTCGACTGGTGAAGGTCGGAAAAATCGAGCGAGAACTTCGAATATCACTCGTAAGTGTTATCAACATCATCCAAGACAATTTTTCCATGCCTAAGGTCTCTGCCCGTTAGGTACCTAGAAACCTTACGCCCCATGATCGACTTGAACGTCGTCAAAGCCGACAAGGCCAAAGTTGCACAAGCTGCCCTTTTCAAGTGCGGATTCGAGAAGCTCAACTACCTCCCCTAATGTTCATATCTGGCCCCTAGTGACTACTTTTTATTCCGCCAGCTCAAGGCTGCACTGCGTGAACGCCAGTTTGGGGACGATGAAGATGTACAGCTCGCCGTCCAGGACTAAATTAAACAGCAGTCTGGAGATTTCTGGTTGTCGGGAATTCGAAGCCTCAGGGACAAGTGGCCCAAGTGCATTGAAGTCGAGGGTAGTTATATTGAAGAATAATAAAACACTTTTCCTCATATTTCGTTTACTTATATCCGAATTGCAAAACCTATTGACCGCTCCTCGTAAATTAGATCATAGTGAGAATAATTGCATATACTCACTGATACCATCTTGTTAGCTAAAGAAAATAGATGTAATTAACATTATCATCACCATCGAGCACCTTTTCCTCGATGAATGGTTGGCGCATATCAACGGCCCTTGCGTAATGGGTTTGCAAGGAACAAAAGATTCAGGGGTGATACTTCCATGTGCAGCGAAACGTCACCGAGATTACTCGCCTTTTAGAACACAAACCACAGACTCGTAATAATTAAGGCTTACTGAGTACTATCAACGGCATAATGATTAAAATAGAAAGTTAATGAGTACTCGCTAATAAAGGGATAAAGAGAAAAAGAGAACTCATTCAATTCTTACTCAATATAAGTTTACTGAGTGTTTAAAAAAGGCTTACTGAGAGTTCAAAAGGATTTGCAAAGTACTTAATTTAGGGTTAGTGAATACTCAATAAAAACCAATTGATTAAAAAAAAAATCTAATGTCTATTTTAAAAGATATCCTGATTACTCAATTAAGGGCTATTGAGAATCCAATAAAGGTTTCCTGAATAATAAATGATCGATAAAGGTTGACTGAGTACTAGGGTCTAATCGGTCCACTGGGACACTGGATAAATCAAATTTATTCTCGGGTCGTGTCTATTCTGTGGGTCTCCGCCACTTTGAGACTTTTTAATAGGCCCCCGTCCCATTGTGCCTTTTCTGCAGACCATTGCCTCCTATTGTCTTTTCTTTGGTCCCTGCCACCTGGTACCTTTGTTTTGGACCACTGACACCAGGGGGCTTTTCTGCGAGCTTCTGCTTCCTGAACCCTTTTCAGCGAGCCCCTGCCATCCGGTGTCTCTCCTAGAACTCACTGCAGCCTGGTGCTTTTCTGTTGTTTCCTGCTCCCTGCTGACTTTTCTATCGGGAACTAACGTACCCCTTCTACCTGTTACCTTTTATGTGGGCCCACTGTCCCCTGGTGCCTTTTCTGCGGGCACACATGGTTTCTTTTCTGCCGCACCCTGCCACCTTGTCCCTTTAGGGGAAAACATCATGTTAGTGCATATTCTGCGGGACCTTGCTTCCTGGTACCTATTCTGTTGGTCGTATCATCCTGGTGCATAGTAAGTTAAAAGAGGAGGGGAAGTCCCTCCAATGACATGCGGGGTTTTATGATAAGATGATAAATTATTGTTGCATTGATGGTTTTCCAAGGTTCAAATCACTTACAAGTGGCTTTGAATAGCTCAATGAGGCTTCTGCCACTAGATGGCACCACCCAGCGCCAAATCCGGTGGCAGATTTGAAATCTCCAGGGTGAAAAACTATATGTCCCATGGGTCATTTCCTGGCTCTAAATAGTTACAATTGAACTTTACTCCTTTTGAAAAAGAAGCAACGCCTTGTCCTGGCCCTTCGTCGCAGGTCAAAAAAGGAGATAATTTCAACATACTGAAATGTCGAACTGTAGGATCCTTGGATAGGCGGAAGCGGATGTTTAACAGGATTAATTTAGACCATGTCATATATATATATATAATATATATATATATATATATATATATATATATATATATATATATATATATATATATATATATATATACGAGGAGCGGTCAATAAGTTTTCCAATTCATATATAAGGAAACGAGATATAAGGAAAAGTGTTTTATTATTTTTCAATATAACTACTCTCGACTTCAATACACTTGCGTCATTTGTCCCTGAGGCTTCGAATTCCCGACAACCATAAATCTCCCGACTGCTGTTTACTCCACTACTGGACGGCGAGCTGGAAATCTTTATCGTCCAAAAACGGCCTGTACGCAGTGCAGCCTTGAGCTGGCGAAATAAAAAGTAGTCGCTAGGGGCCAGATCTGGACTGTAGGGGAAGATAGTTGAGCTCCTTGAATCCGCACTCGTGCAGGGCAACTTGTGCAATTCTGGCCTTGTGAACTTTGACGACGTTGAAGTCGATCCTGGAGCGTGAGGTTTCTAGGGACCCAACGGGCTGAGACCTTGGTCATGGACAACTTGTCGTGGATGATGTTGATAACATTTCCATCTGATATTCCAAGTTCTCGTTCGATTTTTTTCGACTTTCACCCGTCGACTTTCGAGGATCATTCTCTCCACATGGGCCGCATTGTCTTCGTTGGTTACGTCTGACGGGCGTCCTGGACGGGGGTCATCTTCAAGGGAGTCACAACCATCGTGGAACTTCCTATTCTAGCAAGCAATGGTTGCATAGGAAGAGGCAGTGTCAGTGTACACTGCAACCATGCGTTCATGGATATCTTTTGCATTCTTGCCTTCCTTGGTCAAAAAATTTGATTATTGCGCGGTGCTCAACCTTCTCCATTGTTGAAAAATTTAGGACTGACGATCTGCTATCAGCTACTGCTTCTTAAATAGACGAGGCAGGAGCGTGCGGCTGAAAGTCCTGACTTGTCATAACTTGTCCTAACATACCCACAAATAGCCATCCCCCTTCCTCTCTTTTGCCCTACTGATTTTCAAAACTTATTGACTGCCCCTCTTATATGCAGGTTGTATTGAAGTCAACAGCTATGGTAGCGTTATTAATTTTAACTGTATTTTCTTAATATTTCTTACAAGTTTTTTAACCTGTTCCTTAATGCGAGAAAAAACATCCGTGGATGATATTCTTTATTCCTAGACGTCTTTCGACCATGTTAGTTGATCTTCAGGGAATGAACAGAAATGGAATTATTCAAAAATTGCTACATTATATATAGTATTTCTACGCGAACATAGGAATTAAAAAAATCGGTCAATCATGGCGCGGGAAATTTTTCAGGGGAAACTAAGCGCTACAAGAAACATATAAAATTGGAATGCTCAGATTGTCTGGTTATTTGCCGAACCACACTATCGCGAGTATACTCGGTTGAAAGGTCTCTATGATATTATGGTGGACCTGAACGAAGGATAGGCCGAGTCCGTGTATACTTGAAGCAACGGTATAGGTAGATTCTGAAATACTCTCCTGAATAGGAACATCGGTCAGAGACTCGGCCTCGACTTTCCGAACTTTATTACGGAAAGGAGCGACACCAAGCCGAACATCTGCTTGGCCGACTTTCTCTTACCCTTTAACTATCACATAAGCCCTGATGTGATACCTTGTAGCAAACATATAGGGGTAATCTTTATATCAACCTTAACCCTATACTGATACCATCACATACAAGAAAGAATTGTTCTAATTGCGAGCGAATGCTAAGAAATTACATCCTAGCGAACCTTGAAGAAGCGACAGTCGAGGAAATGAACGAAGAAATGGAGCAGCTAGACACCCAAATGATTGAGGATTGCAGAGAGTCGAGTCCCATAAGTACATACAGAACGATCTCACCATACAAATAGACGATCGTATGAAAGGTTTACACCGTGAACTGAAAGGATTGCATCAGATGAGCATCAACATGGGAACATCCGGTGATATAATTTACCGTATGAAAGAAATAAAGGAAGAACTAAAAATTTTAATTTACAAACAAAAGAGGAGAAATGTTATGAAGTTATCGAAGAACTAGATAGCGGAGCAATACCGAACGAATTCTGGGAGAAAATCAAGAAAATGATAGTAAAGCCCCAGAAGAAAAAAAGGAAATTAGAAGATGCCTAAGGTGAAATTCAATCAGAAGAGAATGAAATGGAGGAAATTCTCAGGCAATATAATGAAACTTCGGTTTTCGAGTTTAATTCGTTGATGAATGCCGTTCGAGAACTGAAACGTTTAAAAACTGAAACAATTTGCCATTTAGGAATCAATGTAAAATGAATTAATCCGTTCATGGACGCCAAATGATTGCTTATTCAAACTTGTACAACAGTACGTTTGGCCGAAAGTTCCAGTTAGTGCATATGGGAGATCATATTTCCTCTAAATTAATACCTAAATTTTTTTCGTACGATAAGTAGTAGCGATTTTATATTCAATTATGTCTACCGGGTAAGGGTCATTTTCTTGATTTTGGGCCTCCGAGCGAAGGTTTATCGTCAATAACTTTGGTAATCTTCGGGAAAGGGTGGATTTTCATATACCGGCCTGAAGAACGTAAGTACCTGCCCCGCGTCAATCGATATCTAATACCCTAAAATTTAGTTTTATTTTACAGGACAAACCTTGCGTCGAAGCTCAAAAATCAGGTCGAACATTTTAGTGCACAGTCCGACTTAAACCTAATTTTCTCCCGAAAGGTTTCAGCGGACACGTAAAGGATTTATATATTAAATAGAAATTAGAATATGCCATCTGGCGGTATATAACACATTATCTATCGCGTGGTCGCTCGGGTCGAAAATAGGCGTTATATGCGGAAATATAAAATTTCCAATTTCTTGATAAGCTGTATATATTCAGATGTGAAATTTCTTCCCCTTTCGAATGACTTTGGTTTCTTTCAAATCAGCAGGTTAGTTCCAGAGATATTCGCATATATTTGGGCCAATTATTTTTAATCAATAATTTCGACCAGAAATTATCGATAGAAATTCAATGAATTACGTAAACGGATATTGTATAAGAGTATCTTTAGGGTAAAATTATTTTTTTTAATTTATATAGGCATAGGATTTAGTGATCCGAAGACCAGAAAAATAAAAAATCCGGCGCGGTCTAGGTCCCGAGGAAGCCGGATTTAGGATCTTCAACCTGTACCGGCAAAATCAGACAACAGTTCTTAGCGTGTATACTCCGAGCGCGGGCTGAGGCAAGCTTGATGCCACACGCTCAGTCACTCAGTGGACATGTGCTACCTACGTGGTATTGTTGACTTGTTCGTTAGCCGAATTCTGTTACCACAACTAGCGCAATTTTTAGTTCAAAATTTGCTCAACAACTGATTTGTTCGAAAAGGGAGCCGTTCGACAACAGAGGTTCCACTGTACTGGGAACAGATTTTCAGAATCAGTAAGGAAGAAAATGAAGAGTTCGACATAGATTTTGAAAATTAGATTATAGATGCATCGAACGAAGGCATTGAGAGGAGGCATCCTAACCACCTAGTGAACAGAGGGAAAGGAGAAGAAGAAAGAGTGACGGTAGAAGAACTAGAAAGCGCGTTTCACTTCTTTAAGCACAAAGCTCCAGGACGGTCAAATATGACAAAGTTAAACTTAATCGAATCATCGAGATGCGTGCGGGAATATTTACTCAACATCTTTAATGCCCGCCTAAATGTAGGCTACTTTCCCGACGCATACAAAACAGCAAAAATGATCTTTATTGCCAAACCTTGAAAGCAAACGACCAGGAAGGAGAGTTATCGTCCAATAACCCTTCTGGGAATTGGGGGGAAACTCTTAGAGAAAATACTGAACAAAAGACTCGTCGAGCAATTGGAGGAAAAGTTGCTCTACAACGAAAAGCAATACGTCTTCCAAAAGAAGAGAAGCACCGAGATAGCAATAAATGTCAGTTGGAAAAGATTGCTCAAGCGAAGAAAAACAGGAGCTATATCGTCATAGTATGCAAGGACGTGTCAAAGGCATTCGATAAAGTAAGGCTAATGGGGATGCAATACAAGATCCTCCAGCTGGGTTTGAGCGCAAAACTTGAAAAATCCTTTTTCATTATGTCATGGAGAGGTCGGCCTACATCAGTATAGGGCGCACGGACGGTCCCATCTTTAATCTACAGGGAGGATTGCCTCAGGACGGGTGCCTCAGTCCAACCTTATACTCGATATATACAGCCGAAATCCCGAATCCACCTTATCCACTAGCCTGAATATCAAGTTCGTCAATGAAATAAGTCAACTCATAGTTAGTGAATATAGAAACGCGCCTTGGCAAGCTCAAACGACTGCCGAAGAAATAAGAAAAATAAGCCTTTATGAATCAAAATGGAAAATCCGAACTAATGGCGACAAATTCAAGATCGTTTCTTTAGGAAGAAGAAAAACAGCAGATGTAAGAGTGGGGGATACGCGTTATCCCTACACGAACGAGTGCAATGTACTCGGGATAAAGGTGACTTCTAATGGGTACAGCAAGCACCTCACGGAACGGATCCAAAAAGCATCTTCGGTAGTCAGAACCCTCTACAGCTTCAGAAACTTCAGCCAAAAGAATGAAAAGAAACTGTATCTGACGCTAGTCAGTCCCGCCCTCATCTATCCCTCAACCTCTCTGTTCGGAGTCTCTAAAAGAGCAGAAAAAGAAATGTAGAAGATAGAAAGTAAGTGCATGTATCTCATTATCAATACACGAAGGAGTAATAGAAGGAAGCAAGTGGATCTCCACAGAGAGGTGGACATCAAACCACTCAATATGATCTTGAAGGAAAGAGCGTCAGATATTGAAGAAAAAATTAAATGTATAGCAACGAGGAAATTAGAGCACTCATCACAGAAAACCAACAAAATTCCAGTCGCGCAAGATTTCTAAGCAGCGTCAGCAAGCTTGGAGACGCAATTGTCCCATTTTGTGTATAGGAAAAAACTAACGACCAAAACCGATGATGAAAAGAAACCGATAAGGACGAACCAAACTGATTTTACCTCAAAACCAAAGAAGACCATAACTACCTAGTGAAGAGAATGAAGAATGAAAAGGAAAAAAATAGGTAAGTACGAATCAAAGAACACACAAAACACGAATACTAACAACCAAAGATGAATATAGCAAAAACATTTACAAAACCAAATAAGACACACGTAAGAATTGATGTAGAAACAGAAAAACACATAAAAGGAATCTAAACAACAAAACTAAATGTCGAGTTAACATTAAAAACGCTCAATTAGTACATGAATCCAAAGCTTTGAACGCCTTATAGTAATATATATATATATATATATATATATATATATATATATATATATATATATATATATATATATATATCATATATATATATAAACAATAATAATAAAACAAACAAAACAAACAATAAAACAGATTAGCTTGATATCCAGGCACCTTTGCAAATCTTGCAAGCCTCAAAATTCCTTATTCTCACCACTATTCCCAAACCCCACTATTCTAATATACCACTATCTCTCACACTCACATACTCACCACTTCTCCATAATTTTAGTTGTAATCGTCTGACTATTTGTCGCTCCCATCTAGTTCTCTGGCAAAGGAGGCAAAGGAAAATGAGAGTTTAAAAACGTGCTTCTTTTAATGGCGGTCAACTCGGAGACGCCGAAATGTCGCGAGTATTGTTTCTGATTGAAGTTGCACGGTAATTGCCTGTTTCTTCATTTAAATAATAAAGGCTTCGGTCATCCGCAATCATCTGCAGTTTGGGATTTTCAGGATGATGGAGGTGTCCTTATTAAACTTTTCACGGGTTAGGGTAGTGCCATGAGAGTGAGCGTGTTTTTTAATTGGGCCATCTTTAAGGGAAGCTCTCAGTCACCTTGACAGGGTTGTGGAGATTACGCCGATGTACTTTGAATTCCGGTGTTCGCAGTCACCGAATTTGCTCGAATATTCGTACCCAACGTTAGTCTCCTGCAGTTTGCTCGTTAGAGGGAGACAACTGTTCTTTATGATGCAACTACATGTTTTTTTGTCTTGTAGTATATAATTAGATTAATATCCGTATTAAGATCGGTTGGGGTCAAGTTAGGATGGAGAATGGCTACCGTGAAGACGAAAAGGCTCTCAATCTTTTCGTCTTCACGGCAGCTGGTGTTCACATTGGCTTGTAATAAAGGTCGATATCATTCTTTTTCGGAGTAGACCTGACACCAGTACCAGCAGCGAAGTTCATTTTCTCT
This sequence comes from Ceratothoa steindachneri, assembly GCA_963969495.1. Lineage (NCBI taxonomy): Eukaryota > Metazoa > Arthropoda > Malacostraca > Isopoda > Cymothoidae > Ceratothoa > Ceratothoa steindachneri. Next base: position 65,053,568 of record OZ018319.1, read on the forward strand.
TTCATGGTGGCGTCGATGGATTCTTGTGGGTAGCTGTTGTTAATGAGAACTCGGGAAACCCTCTTAAGTTCGTGATCAACAGCCGTCCACGAAAATGAATGAAAAATTGCCCTGTTAACTAAGACATTGATGATGATGTTTTGTAACGTTCAGGACACTTAGAAGAACGGTTAAGCAGAAGCCAAAGTTCATGGCCTAAACTTATACTTAGGTCACAATGTTGGACTCCTGGGCACTTATGAGGATATCAAGAAAGGGAAGGGGTCCTTCATCTTCCGTTTTGTGGGTGAAATTTAGACACGAAATGGTATCGAATTTTTCAACTAGGCCGTTCACTTGTTCTAGGTTTTTCGTATTCAAAATTATGTCATCGAGATAGCGCGCGTAGATGGGAGGCTTGGGCGCTATATTGCTTTTTAAAATCTTGTTCTGACCTGAGCCCATGTAAGCATTGGCAAAGAGGACGCAAAAGGGTGACTCCATCTCGACGCCATCGATTTGCACGTACATTTTACCATCGATACCGTAGAACGAGGCTTCTTTTGTGCATGCTTGGAGGAGCTGTCGCAATATGTCTTCGGGAATGGTGATGGGTGTGGATCTTTTAGTATGGTAAATGGCATTGTTATCAATTCAATTGTTTTATCAACGGGAACATTTGAGAATAGAGATTCTACGTCCATAGAAGCTAGTGCGGCTGCTGGTTGAGAAGTCTGAAGGACATCTAGATGAGTTGAACTGGAGGGCAGCGTGTAGTCTGATCTGGTTTAGGGCCGGGTGATCGAGTTGAGAAATTTTGACAGGTTATAAGTTACGCTTGGTGTGTGACTTATGATGGGGCGAAGGGGATTTCCAGGTTTATGCGTTTTTACATTCCTGTAGGTGTAACCCATTCTGAAGTCGCCTTCAATTAGGGGAATCTTCTTTGCCAATTTTTACATGGGCTCAGTTGAGAACAAGATTTCCAAAAGCAATATAGCGCCCAAGCGGAATTATTTTCACTGGAGATACGTTGGAAAGTGACTATTTTCTCGTTGAATGGCCTTATTAAAGGCTAATTGTGAGAAAGGAAGTGAGCCCTTCTTCGTTGCCTCAAGGTAAAGTCCTTGTATTGTGTATTAGAAATTTTTATCCACCTTCCCAAAATAATTTTTTCCTCTTTCATAACGGATCCCTAAACACACACCCTCACACACAAACACACCAAAGCCCCCAAACTCTGCCCCCCCCCCCGATTCCCCTTCTAATTACACTCTTTGGTGATATGAAGAAGTGAGGAAGAAGACCAGGCGTATAGCCTTGAGAATCTTACCTGACCGGCCAAAACCGGACAGGTGTAAGGTTTTCGCAAAGATTTACGCTGATTTAAATACTGCTATCGTACGTTTCATCGATATCCTCAATGGATATTCGGCTATTTGTTCAAGGGAGGTAGACAGTGAAGTCCTCACTTCCCCGCATGCCATGAAAGAACTACTCAAAATCAACCTCAAGACACAAACACCACCACAAATACGCTCTCATAGGAGCATTAGCTGTCGCGCCTCGACCCCTGGGTTGGAGAACACTCTACAGACGCAGATAACTGAGAAGATTTTTCGAAACCACTCGTGGGCGAAAGTAGACGAAGTGGTAAAATTCAAAAGCTAAACCCACGTATTTGAAGTAGTCTTCACAGAAATAACTATGGCGATCAAAGCAAAAGAAACTGGCCTCCTCCCTTTTCAATTTCCGTGTCTTCCCCGAGCAGATTGAACGGAGGTAATTCGTTGAATTACAAATGTGCTTCTGGTGCTACAAGTACAACGAAGACACCACTGCCATTTGCCTTAACTCTTACATTGTAGTCTGCTCTGTGTGCGCCCAACAAGGCCATTTCTGGCGTGATTGCAACAATACAATCCAGAAAAGCCTTAATTGTGGTGGCCCACATAAGACTATGCCTATGGCCTGTCTAGTCAAAAAAGAGAAAATCAAAGCATCAAAAGAAAAGAGCAAAAATAGGAGGAGAGGAAAGTTAACGCCACCTACGCGAAGATTGCCAAGGCATTCGGTCGCAAAAGTAGTGTGGCCCCACAGCCTACTATATTGCAAATCGAAAGCGAAAAATTAACCAAAATAATGTGCTGCATTTATTATGGACACATTGCCAACCTAACTCGGCTTGGTACCTTCGCGAAGAAGTTGAACACCATGCTCGTAAAAAAACGGTATGGAGGAAATGTGGTTTCCTACAAACCTTCCGTCGAATTAAGTCCTTAGAGTAAATCTCCAGCCACATAACTAGAAGAACGATGAAAAAGCCCAGGGTTCGACTAATGGCCTTGAATGGGATCCTCGAGTCCAGGCTATGGCTGCCCGGAAGAATGCCCAAAACAAGCAAACGGACACACACATAACAGAAAAAACTCAAACAGTTCCACGAGTCGAGCGGACGAAGCCCAGGCTGTAGGGCCCAAGAAGTTAGAGCATACGCCTCGCCTTCAAAAGGCTTTGCAGCCACGTCGACAAAGTAGGTCCTCGTCATCGAAAACTCGGGAACCCAGGTATATGTACTACTCTAAGATGATCAACCTCAGGGTATATGCTACCAAAGGAAACCAATTTCCGGACGAGTCGGACCCAGATGATATTGTTGATGGCCTAAGGGCCAGACAGTACAAATGGAACTACACGGCCAACATACCAGAAGATTTATTAAACAAGCTCTTTTCCAATGACTCATCTAATTCACAACAGTCACTTACATTGTTCTCTCGAACTCCAATTATCGAAAGAAAAGATCCGGTAAGGGAAGAATCCCACCAGGTTCCCCTCTCCGAGCTAAATTTGAGAGAGAATAAAACACGCACCTGCCAAATACAACTACGCTACAGTGCGAGCGTAGTATCTAAATGCAGCAAATAAAATCTTACTAAAACATGACACCAACGCATATTAACATGAAAAAACCCAAATAACAACCCGAATTACAACCCCAAATCCTAATTTTGACTTACCGTAGTGATGGGCTCACACCCAACCACTACAAAAGCTTGAATGTTAACTAACTTTGACATCAAAAAACCTAAGTATACAATTATACAATGCCAGTGATATTCTATAACCAGGGATCTTAACAACTAACTTACTATGCTAATCTATACACTATACCTATCTTTTCCTGGAGGTAACCTTTCACCAGGGAACAAAATTCTTTCAAACCATACTAAACTTATATTTAATATAATTTTCAAACCCCTTTCACCATTATACTTTTTTACCTTTCTCCTACTAATCTATATTTTTATGTCTTAATGCTCGTATGTCCAATGTCCAAACAATAATTCCATTTCTGTTCATTCCCTGAAGATGACCTAACATGGTCGAAAGACGTCTAGGAATAGAGAATGTCATTAGCGGATGTTTTTTCCTCGCCTCGAAGACATCGTTACAAAACTTGTAAGAAATATTAAGAAAATACAAGTTAAAATTAATAACGCTGCCACAGCTGTGGACTTTAATAGAACCTGCATACAACATGGCCTTTTAACTAATTGTATATATATATATATATATATATATATATATATATATATATATATATTATTTATTATAGGGGAGAACCGGGAGGGTCCGTGCGGTAAGAGGATTCAGACAGCTCCAATGACTCAATAATAAATATGACTCAAGCGTTGACTCTTGCCTTCGAAAAGTGGAAATCATCATATCAGTCGATGCTCAGACTTTGACGAGTTTCTTGTGGCAAAGTTTGCTGCAGGTGAGAATTTATTTTTTTTTAACATTTACGATGTAACTTTTGCTGGATCTTGTGTAAGGTGTAGCTCCTCCATTTATATCATATTTAATGAATTTTCTTTCTCTGCTTCTTAGTTATCAATTGAGAAAATTATATGAAATATATCGCATGCAGCATATACTTTGGAAATGAGTTATTGATCATTTTAATGAAAAATGTGTTTCGAGGAACGACACACTTTGTGCCACTGTCTAATATGAGTACATACTTAATTGATTCAGACCGGCACATCTCTGCCGTGTACTCAGGCAGGTAGGCAGCGAAGGGAAGGCAATGGCCTTTTAAAGTGAGAGTGTGACTTAATTAGAGGTTTAATATTCAAAAGGGGAACTCGTTTGCCAGATTTAACTTAGGAATTTTTTTGGAAACACCTCTACAAAAATAAGCTTTAATACAAGATAAATGATTAAATATGGAGACAAGAATAATAATATAAATTTGCACAAAGGTTAGCTTAGCAATGAAATTTATAGCGGGCAGGAATTAATGGAAGCTGTGCCTGCGAATTATTAATTAATTGGATCATTTAAATAAGAGGAGTAAGATTACTAAATCTTTTCGTTATGCGATTATGGTGTCTTCTTAGTACTTGAGAGAATAAGATGACTTACGAGGGTAAGACTATGGACTACTTCGGAGCAACCAGAGTAAACACTCGTCAAAGTATTGCGTAGAATTTCCACGAAGACGGATGAGAATAGGCAAGCCCAGGACAGTCAGTCTTCTGGGACCTAATAAAGTAGTGGTAATCTTCCTCTAAACAGAGAGGATTACAGAGAGGATCTGCTCAAGAAATCACGACTACGAACCTCAGATCGATTGGGATACAGATGCTCTTGATCTGAGCGACAAGACTTCCTAACTCGCACACTCTGATAAGAACTATGCACTTCGTCTTGAATAGGGGAGTTCGTCTGGAGGCAAAAGATGGGGGGGACGCGAGACCAGCAAAGTCCCTATGGATAGCATGGCGTGAGACAATGAAAACAAGGAGTTTGAAAAGCGCTATTTTGATGAAGCGACCGGGAGGTAGTGAGAGAATTCCTTTTACCTCACAGGGTGGGGGGGAGAGACACCAGCGGCCGGACGGGCGGTTAACGCTATCAGAGTTGGGGACGGTGGTCAAAAATGAAAAAAAACATAGCTAGCGTCAGTCTAGGCCTGATAAAATTAAGCCACACGGTGCGTTCGAATTTATACTTCCACAATGTGTATGAGGAAGGATACGTCCAGTTGTGTCCAGATCCTCCTGATACTAATAAAATAAAAAAATGTATTCTTTGAATTAAATATAGATAAAAGTAATTTTTCTTGCACTGAGTGTCTATATTTATAGCGCCTATGCACTTATAAATAAGTGTTCCGAAATGTAATATATGTAATTTTCTTCAGATATTACGGTGATTGAATCAGCATGCCAAGGAAATATCAAAGAGTAACACATAAAATACTGAATAAAAAAGGGTCTTAAACTGGCTTTTGAGGAAAGGAGAAAAGGAACTAGTATTCGAAAAGATTTAGTTATGTGCAGAGTTAAAAAGTCTACCTTGCAGGTAACCTATATTTACTTTTGTTTATTTATTTTTTATGTTTATTTTATGTTTATTTTAAAAACTACTAATATATAAGTTTCTATCTGTGAATCTCCTTTACACTTTTAACATTAAAACCTATTTTGTTATTTTAGATTGAAAGCTTATTTCCCTAAACTTTCTTGGAAAGCTGCCTTCCAATGAAAGCATTGTTTTATATAATACCAGGCAATGGCTTTGCCACTCCCCCTACGGGGGGAGCTAGCGTTTCGCTACTAAGATTAGAATTTAAAATCTAAAAAAATGCAGCCATGGTTAAATTTGTATAAATTTTCGAAAATTCCCCCATTAAAATAATTTTTAAAAAAGAACTCTAAACTAAATTTCTCTCCTATCAAAATATCACGTTGCTAAAATATAGTTATAGAGAAGATATATAAAAATAAATTTTCTGAACTTCAACATTTGTAATTCTTTGGGTTTTAA